>BMAU01021181.1:0-733172 GCA_019973935.1 Trichonephila clavipes | reverse complement strand
TTTGACAAAAAGGTCGAATTTTTTATGATTGTAAAATCAAGCCCCAGCCTTTAAGATTCCAAAACAGTCTTTATTTTAATTTTACGTAAATTAGAACTCTAATTATAGCAATTTAAATAAGTCATAGTAGTTGAAAACGAAACCGGAAGTAATTTAATCTGGACCGGAAGTGAGCTACATATGCAGTGTTTAATTATTATTTCCTAAAATGAAGTTTCAAAAACCAAATTTTAATTATCTGCTTACTAAGCCACAGTTTGCTAATAATTATTTCAAATAATTTTGTTGCAAACGATTGGCAACGGCATTTTAAGACTATCGCTATTTCGTGTTTGTTTACATTCGACGTTAGATTTATCACGCCTATTTTAATTCTTTTTTTTTCTCTATTTTGCTTTATTTTTAGAATTTAAATTATTTTAATTTAATCTTTAATTTATTTTACCTGAAATCATGGGTAAATGTCGCTCAAATCGTCCCCGTAAAAGAAAGTTTAACGGAAACCAAAATACAAGCACTGAAACTGCTTCATCTAATGAAGAAATTATGACCGCCAGTTCACTGAAGCTGCAGCAATGCAATGAGGTAAGTAATGAGGTAAGTAACATTTCAGAACGTTTAACTGGAAACAGATTGATTGATCTGGAAATTTTGGTTCACACCTAGGAGAGCCCCCACCCTTGGCGCGAATTACTTTGGTTGGCGATAATTGCGCCGTCATGGTAACCTTGCTTTTAAATACAACATATAGCAACCCTAACTTTTTCTAGAATTTTCGTCATTTGTGGGCGCGCATTTCAAATTTCATTTTGTTGTTGGGCACCGGGTTGAAAGTATGACTGCGCTTGTAAGTGAATACACGTTATAATTTTTTACGTTATTGAATGCTAGAGGCAAGAAAGAATTGATTGAATGGTGTATGAAAGAAGGATTAATTGCATCAAGTTATGAATGTCCTAAATGTAATGAGCAAATGGGATTAAATTAACGAAAGAATGTTGTTTTGGATGGATTTGATTGGAGATGTCGAAAAAAGGTGTGAATACGCATTATGTTTGCAGAAGTATAAGAAAGAATTCGTGGTTTTCCAATAGTAAGTTAATCGGCAATACTACGTTTTCTCCGTAATCACACCAGCCACGTAGAAGGCATGTTCGACCATTACCTCGCTGAGTATTTATGGCGGCGCTCTTGCGATCACTGACTCAGCGACGAGACTTTCCAGAATTTTTTAAAAGCAGTTGTTACACTTTACCCTCCACTTGGGAAGGATCAACAATAAGAAAGTAAGTGCTGTTGTTATATATTTTTTATCTTAAATGTTAAATTTCCGTATTGTTTACATATATTTTCATTGCGCATCCATCTTATACTGCTATATTTACTTGTCACCGCTGTCGGGTTTGCTTGGCGCCATTTCGTTTTCGCTTGGCGCTTTTTCCGGTTTGGCGCCAAGGGTGGGGGCTCTCCTAAGAGTTTACCGAAATTTTAATTGGTATTTTTTCCTTATTGTGTTGCCCAACAAAAATGTGTACAGCAGGAAGCCTTTATCTTGTAGAAGATTCAAGGTTTGGATTATCTTCAAACTTTTCTTTGCACTGCAAAAATTGCAGTTTCATATCGGCATTTTGTACTTCTAAAAAGTTAGACAAAATGAATGAACTTAATTCTCGTTTTGTTTATGGATTAAGATTGATTGGTAGAGGTGTTTCAGCAGGAAAAAAACTTTGTGCTGTTTTGAATCTACCTCCCTTTCTCTCAAAGCTTGCATTCCGCCAACAAGAAAAAAAAAAACTCCTCAGTGCTGCTATTTCCATTGGAGAAAAATAATGAATGACGCAGCAAAAGGTATTAGGCAATTTAAAAAAATCTATACATGGTATTGTAAATTGTGGTGTTTCGGTGGATGGTACCTGGCAGCGTCGTGGTTTTCTTCGCTAAATGGTTGTGTTAGTGCAATATCTGTTGATACTGGGAAAATTATTGACTTTGAAACTTTATCTCAGTTTTGTAGAAAATGTAATTCAAAGACGAAACAACAAAATGTGAAATTGCAGTGTAATCATCATAAAGGATCTTCCTCCAGCATGGAACCGGTTGGGGCTTATCGTATTTTTGAGAGGTCGGAAGATCATAGAATGTTACGATACACTGACTATTATGGGGATGGGGATTCCAAAGCTTTTGATGCCGTGAAGGACATTTACGGGAAAGATTCTGTTACGAAGCTAGAATGTATAGGGCATATTCAAAAAAGAGTTGGAACAAGGCTTCGAAAAATTGAAAAGCAGAAATAAAGGACTCGGGGGAAAGGTAAATTAACTGATGGTTTAATTAATAAGTTACAAAATTACTATGGGATTGCTATTCGAAGCAATATTGGGAATTTGGAAAAATGCAGTCTGCTGTTATTGCTGCCTTTTTTCATTGTTGCTCATCAAAACATCAGCCAAAACATGGACAGTGCCCTGTCGGAGATGAAAGTTGGTGTAAATTTCAACGGGCTAAAGCTTCAAATATTGTGTACCAGGATAAATCTTTGGGTCTGCCACAAAATATTGTTAACACGATAAAGCCGGTTTATATGGATTTGTGTGACAGAAATCTTTTAAAAAAATGTTTACACGGAAAAACTCAGAATCCGAACGAAAGTTTTAATGCAATTTTGTGGCAGATATTACCAAAAGAAGTTTTCGTTGAGCATCAAACATTGCGTTTAGGAGCATATATTGCTGTTGTGCAGTTTAATAATGGCTTTCAGGGATTAATATCCATATTAAATGAAATGGGTATTGTTTCGGGGTATTATACTATACGGGGACAAAAAAATCTTCGATAATGAGCGTATTGCAGACTCAAAACGTCACTCACTGCCAACAGCAAAAACCTGCAGAAGAAAACTTAGGGCCATTCGAAAAAAAAGAAACATAAAAATTGAGGAAGAAGAAGGAATTACCTATAAAACTGGAGAATTTTTTAAGTTGTTTTTTTAATATTTACTTTATGTAACTTATAAGTATATTTTTTAAATGTGTTTTTGAAAATGAAATTTTCACGATAATTTTTGCACGAAAACTGGGATATCTCCAGAACAATTATATAAAATTTAATGAAATTTGCAACACTTATGTTATAAGCCCTTGAGAGTGTAGCAAACCGCAGTTTTTAAGATACTTACACTTGATAACATTTTATAGTCCTTTTTAGCATAGAATAAAGAGTAATTTTGACGAAAAATCATTAACGTGAAGTTCGAATGCTTATTAAATATTTATTTCTGAAAATATTTTTTTAACCTGCGGTTTGCGACACTTCAGGTGGATAAATAAATGTATCAATGCAATTAAAATTACATTATGTCCAATATATATTTTTTACGCTGTTTTTCCTGAAATTGAAATTTTTTTAAAAATTTTATTAAAATAATTTTTTTTTCAGAAACAGAGGTGATGCATGGTATTTATTTCATAATTATAACTCTTTAGGCCTATTTATGTTCTTTAAAATAATAAAATTCTTCTGATAATCAATTTTGAAAAAATTGGTCTTCGAACCTAGTCGGGTGCCTTAAAACCATATTGAGAGAGAGATTTTTTCAAGTATACGAAGGCTTTTGTGGCCTAACTTTTCAGCAGTCTTTCGATTATTAATTTTTTTAAATAACAGTTATGCTAGGTTTTAAAAATTGGTTATGTTATTCCAATAAGAACAAGTAGCAAATATTGAAAAAAAATTACAGTTCCGATTTATTAATTTTTATTTGCTGTAAACATTAAATCTTATAGAAAATTGCTAGCGCAAGAACCCGTTTGAAGAAATTAAAGCTGTAATTTAACAATATTTAATTCTATCGATGTATTAATTTAAGTAAAGGGATGGTAAGACAAGTAGTTGATTGAAAAGAAAGGAATCTAGACAGTGGTGTATCCCACTGCCTAGAGAATATTAGGGCCCCCTACAAAGTCAGCTTTTGGACCCAAAGCTTTAATACGTACGTGGCGTCATTAACGCTTTGGTCACCCCACAATGCGAGGGTGTACGTTACGCCACTGAATCTATGTCAAAACCTTTAAAAAAGGGATTTAATCAGAAGATTTTTATCACATAATCTCTCTAGCTGACAAGTGCTTACTTTTGTCATTGTATGCAATTTTTTACATGTCCAGTGCTGCAACGTAAGTTAATAACAAACAAGTATATTATCTAAAATTTTTTTTAATGTACCATCTATATATATAAAGGAGAAAAGCGACTCACTCACTGACTGACTGACTAATCCACGATATCTCCGGAACTGTTAAACCTACATATTTGAAACTTGGTAGGTAGGTTCTCTTCATGGAGTAGACATCAGCTAAGAACGGATTTTTGAAAAGATCGAATCCCAAGGGGCGTTATTCCATTATTTCCATTATTAATTTATTAGATGTACAGTCTTGAAACTTGGTACACAGATTTCTTTCATAAAGTAGATATACCTTACATAATGATTTTTACGAAAATCGACCTCCAAGGGGCGTTATGCATAATTATTTCCATTTTTAAACTATTAGAAGTACAGTTTTGAAATTTGATAAGCGGATTCCTTTCATAGAGTACAGATCCGCTACAAAATGGGTTTTGTGAAAATCGACCAAAAGTTTGCGGAGAATTAAGCAGCGTTATAGGCAATTAACTCCTTTTTTAAACTATTAGACGTAAAATCTTTAAATTGAGTAAGCAGATTCCATTCATTAAGTAGAGATCTGCTATAAGATGGGTTTTGTGAAAATAGCTTCCTAAGTGGCGTTGCGGGGGCTTAAGGGGCGTTATTGATAAATATTTCCATTTCTAAACTATTAGACGTACAGTCTTAAAATTTGGTAAGCGGATTCCTTTCGTGGTGCACCTACGTGTTCCTCAAAATAAATTATTTAAATACACATAAGAAATTTAAGATTATATTTTTTTCAACAGTATTAAATTGTTTTCATTTGTAAAAAAGAGGAAATGCTCTTGAATTTTAGAATACTTGATAGTAAAGTACAGACAATAAGCTGATATCAAAGACAAAATATTATGACTACAAACATTTTTAATTTGCCGAGGAGCTTCATGCATCTCGGTAAACTTGTTTACATAAAAGGATTATATTTCTTCTTCTTTGTACTGAACTGTTTCTTTTGCGAGTAATGACAAAATACTGGGCTTCTTAATTTTTTTCGACTTTTGTACAAAAAGAGTTATAATCTTAGCCTTTGGATAATCCTTACTTTTTATTTAAAATTTCAAAAGAATTGCATAATGCCTAAATTCTAAGATTACTGCTCTGATTTTTGTGCGATGATGAACTGATTTTGTGCGTAAGGTAGAGCCAAAACATTCCTACGAAGACAACTCCTTCGATCAACATTCAAAACAATTACAAAAACATTTCCTTCTCAAAGCACTGACTCCTCAATCGAGTTGCAGATAACTGTGACAACAATTTTTCTTTACTTTTTTCAAAACGAAGAAAGACTTTAGCTTCAAATATCCCTTCCTCTTCGTTTGAACAGTCCCCTAAAGTGACCGGGTAAGTAGAAGAGGGCCTTTTTAGAGGGCTTTGTTGGCATAGTTTCTATTTATCCTATGTCCAACAATTTAACAGAAAAGGAAATGCCCTTTTCAAAGATTTATTACGGCAATAAGAGGGAGAATAGTTTTCCGGCTACTTGAAAGTATAACCTTAGAAGATTTACAAGAAGGCAGATGTGCATTTCTAGGTTTTCTTACACCAAACAGGCATATGATAATCAACAATGACGAAAAACTGAAGAATAAACAATAATCAACGGAGAGAAGCATTTTTTGTTTATATAAAAGATTTTACGACTTGCTTTTCATATTCATTTACAAGAACCATCTTATTCTGTATTCAGAGTTTCAAACGTTCAAAAGTCTTAGAGCGCCCCAAACACTCCTTTCTTTGTACTATTGTACATAAAATGCGTGACTCACGAATAAATAGGCGAAAAAAAAAAAGAGAACGAACATATTATTTTAATTTAAATGTAACTATCTGTTAGACTACGTTCTGATTGTATTTTTTTTTCAAATATTTTGGATTGGATAATTTTTTTATAAAAAAAATATCCAATACTGTAGAACTTTCTAAGTTTGAAAGTCCCCATTTTCCTTTTCTTAGAGAAACTTGTGTTTGGAAATCGCGTGTGATAATTACTACTGATTTCAGTTCAAAACATTTCTTTTCCTTTTAAAGGAGACATTTCCTACGAATTCAAACCACATTCCACCAAGATTTCTTTTTCAGTATTATTAAAGGCATTGAATGAAATAGTATAAAACATTGATTATTATATAAAACACTAATCACAATGTAAACTATTGCACAAAAAAGGAAACGCTTATTTCATTTCAGTCACAGGTATAATAACCTAAAGCAAATTCAAATTAATTTATCAAGGTAAAATTTATTTATATTTGATTTTCAGTAAATGTTTTAAAATGTTGAAAATGTTACAGATTTATTTTTATCCTGTTAAACGCAGTAATTTCTTACATACAAACTCAAGTTATCGTGTTAACTCTTAAATTAATTAATTTTGAAAAGCAAATAATAATATAATTATTTGAACATTTAGATATACATACAATGAATTTAAAAAATATAAAGAAAAAGCAAAATTTGTGCCTGTCTCCTTTTAAGGCTACAGTGGACAGTTAAAATGTGGAAAATTGACTAAAACATCGAAAAATTTTTTTGGCTTATTTTAATATTATATTAGCTTCTCTATCAAACCCAAAAAAAAAAAAATTTTGGTTTCATGCATTTTTACTGAGTTATGGGGTAGTTCCGATTCAGTCATTCATGACCACGCCCCTTTGTTTACATTCTGATGTCATGCTGACAAAGCTGTCATGTACTTTGACAGTACGAATTTTATTTATTGTAGACATAGCCTCTCTAATTTTTATTTTTAAATGTTAATTTATCAAGGTCTGGATGGCAACAATTTGTTTTAACTGTATCTGAGACCTAAATCGGCATTATTTGTTTACAATTCGTTTGAACTTGCGTTTGCATTTTTCGTTCAATTTTATTCAAACTTTATATTGATTTTACCAAAACAAAAAGTTCTTTTCAGAACTAAAGTTCATTTTAAATTGCTTTTGTTATTTAAAATTTTTATAATGGATCTTATATCATCGAGATATAGAAAACCTAAAGGTCGTCCTACCAAAAGGAGAAAGATGTTGGCTGAAAATAGCAAGAAGCGATGGCAGAAATCTTCTAAAACTGTTGATGAAAAAAACAGTAATAGTATGGTATTGCAGAGAGATACATTGTCTGAACCGAGTACATCTTCCCAACCTGAGGCAAGCTATATTTTCGACCACAAGGCTGTGTTTTCTGAATTATTGCAGAAAGTTCCTTGTAAATATTGTACAAACTGTACCCTTGTTATAAAACAACACCATTCCATGGGGTATTCTACAAAGATGGAACTTTTATGCGAATCATGTCATGAAAGCTATGGAAGTGTTTTTTCAAGTTTCCAAGAAGAGGCCAAAAATTCACATGATATGAACAGCAAACTGGTGAGTGCCTTCCTATCCATAGGCAGAGGGCATGCTGCTTTGGAAACGTTTTCATCTGTGCTCAACATGGCAACAATGGACCGAAAAACATTTGCCAAATGCATGCACAACTTATCCGTGAAAAACAAAGAGGTGAAGAAAAAATGCTCGAAATGTCACGTCAAGCTGCTAGAGAAGCTCACGTAAAAGTTGATGCTTCTCTAAAAAATCAGGAAATAATTGATGTGAGTGTATCATATGACGGTACTTGGCAAAAGCGAGGACATACATCTAACCTAGGATTAGGAATAATCATCGATATCCTTAGTGGAGTTGTCCTTGACTTTGAAGTATTGTCGAAATAATGTCATAATTGTGTAGTTGCTGGTCGAGATATGGGAGTCGATAGTGCGGAGTTCCACATATGGCAAAAAGGACATGCGGATGAGTGTGACAAAAATTTCGATGGAACTTCTGGAGCCATGGAGATGCACGCTGCACTAATTATGTGGAGGCGATCAATTAGTGATTGCCAAAGGAGATTCGTTTCCATGCTGAGTGATGGTGACTCAAAAACTTTTCAATTTTTGTCGGACAATAAAATATATGGTTCTGATATAAAAATTGAAAAGGAAGAGTGCCTGAATCATATTGCAAAGAGGCTAGGCACATCGTTACGTAACAAAGTGAAAGAATGGAAGGTGAAAAAAGTGACTCTTGGTGGGCGTAAGCAGGGAAGCCTTACAGATAAAAACATCACAAAGTTGCAAAATTACTATAGAAAGGGAATAAAAGATAATGTCCCTGATACCGATAAAATGAAAACTGCTATATATGCCAGCCTGATGCATTGCTCGTCAACTGACAAAAAGCCTATGCATGGTAAGTGTCCTGAAGGGGAATCATCATATTGTTTCTATAAAAGAGCTATAGCCAAAGGTGAGACCCCAGGGTCACACAGTTCCATGAAAACTTACTTGTCACCACAAGTAGTGGAGAAAATTATGCCTGTTTATCAACGTTTAGCTTCAGACACCATTCTTGAAAGATGCGTAGCAGGCAAGACGCAAAATTCGAATGAAAGTTTGCATAGCTGCATTTGGCGAAAATGCCCAAAAGAGGTATTCGTCTCCAAAAGGAGGCTGGAAATAGCAGTAACGGATGCCATTGAAAAGCACAATTTGGGCTATGTAAAATCTCTTGAAGCGAAAGAGGACTCGTGTCTAAATGACAGTTTTTCTTTGACTATTGCAGAAAGACAAGATAAACGACGCATTTCTCAGAATATTTCTACAAAACAAAAAAGGAAAAGAAATGCCACGAATACAAATGCAGCCTATAGTGCCGGTGCTTTTTAAATTTTTTTATCAGACTTAGGAAACAGTTTTCTTGTTATGTGTAATTAGATTTGTTATTTTTTTGAATTTTTGTAATTTAATTGTATTGAAATACTTTATTTTTGCTCATTGTGATTAATGAAATATATAATATATTATCTGGTTGATGAAATAATAATGAAATACATTCTGTTAATTTACTTTAGATTTTATTGGAATGTTCTTGCTTACTTCAATTTTTATCATTATATATATTACATGTCAATGTGACTGTTACAATAAATATTGCAGAATCTTATACATATATTCTATGTTTATCTTATCTTTATGATATTAGTGTTTTTCAAATTTATATGAATGTCTTTAATTGTTTTTAAAAAAACTAAGTTTTTTCCTTTAGAATAATAATAGCTGTTCTAAAAAATGAAACCTTCCTCGAAAGCATTGAATTTTTGTAATTTAATCTCTTTGAAATACTTTATTTTTACTCATCATGATTAATGAAATATATAATATACTATCTGGTTGAGATAAAACAATGAAATACATTCTGCTAATTTACTTCAGATATTATAAGAAAGTTCTAGCTTACTTCAATTTTTATCACTGTATATACCACGTGTCAATGTGACTGTTACAATAAATATTGCAGAACCTTATGTGTATATATTCTGCATCTATCTTATATTTGTATGATATTAGTGTTTTTCAAATTCATATTTATATCTTTAATTTTTTTTTAAAAAAAATAAGTTAATTTCCTTTAAAATAAAAAAAAACTGTTTTTCTCAGAATCAAAAATTTGCCTCGAAACCAAAACTCAAAATGTTCCATGCGTTGCAATTTTTGTCGAATTATAACAAAACTTTCCAAAAGTATTCATCTAATGTATACTTATAAATTCTTGGATGCATTGTAGTAATAGTGATAGGGTGAAAGAAGAAATTAAAGTTTTTTATGTAGGAAATCATTAAAATTCTTGAAATTTTTATATAAAAATTTGCGTTTACCCATATTTTGTAAATTATCATATAAAACATTACATTGTATGCATACATTTGTAAAGAATTGCTTAAAGAAGTTAAATCAGGTGAAAACATGAAATTTAAAAAAAAATCAAAACGCATGGAACGTTTTGAAATTTTCGTTAAAATTTTTTTTAAATTTTAAATTTCTTAAAAACTAATCATTTTTTTCTCACCAAATTTTTTATATGGTTTTAGTTCTAAGTTACATACAGCCAGTAAAAATTTGGGGCATGTTTCTAAAAAATTAATTTTTTTTTTTTACTGTCCACTGTAGCCTTAAAGGAGACATTTCCTACGAATTCAAACCACATTCCACCAAGATTTCTTTTTCAGTATTATTAAAGGCATTGAATGAAATAGTATAAAACATTGATTATTATATAAAACACTAATCACAATGTAAACTATTGCACAAAAAAGGAAACGCTTATTTCTCATTTCAGTCACAGGTATAATAACCTAAAGCAAATTCAAATTAATTTATCAAGGTAAAATTTATTTATATTTGATTTTCAGTAAATGTTTTAAAATGTTGAAAATGTTACAGATTTATTTTTATCCTGTTAAACGCAGTAATTTCTTACATACAAACTCAAGTTATCGTGTTAACTCTTAAATTAATTAATTTTGAAAAGCAAATAATAATATAATTATTTGAACATTTAGATATACATACAATGAATTTAAAAAATATAAAGAAAAAGCAAAATTTGTGCCTGTCTCTCTATGTCATAATGTAAAATCTCAAATCAATAATGGGCTATTTTATAATCATATAGTACTCTGAAGCTCTTTATCTTTTTATAATGGAAAATATTTGCTTTAAGACATACATAATTCTTTAACAAATAACAAAATTACATTAACTATATGTGAGTTTAAAAAATCTTATAACTATAGAACATGTGTGAACCAATAGACATGTAAATATTCAACTAAGCTATATTGTGGTTAATCAATTTATAATTGCTTCTCTGAGAATTAATTAGTTATTTATATAACACTCTGTTAAGCATTTTTGAATACTTTCTTTCTTAAAAGAAAAAAAAACGTTGATAAATGTCATTTTTTTATTGCCTCGATAATTCATTCTGTTTTGATGCATTAGATTTCATAATAATTATTGAATCTTAAGATTAAGTTTAGATTTTTACGCCAAGCATTTTTCAAAGATTAAAATTATATGATAATGTTCATCTTTGATCTAATTGTTCCTATGTATGCTGAAAATTATGATAATCAATTAACAATGACAGGTAAATGTGATAAATGGCAGGAATGTGGCGTTAACTTAATACTATATCTCAAAATCATAAATAAAAGTTACTTGTTAAACAGTATCACATTGTAGATTCTACATGTTTTTACAGCTGTGGTAGCCGAGTGATCACAATTGAGGATTCCATCATCTAGCAGGGCTCTAATACACGTTAACTTTCTAAAGGCTTAAAGTACTTTCATTGCCGTCATAACATAATCGACTGGGTTCCAGGTCGGATATCATCCTCGTTACTTGATTGTTATTCAAATAATGAGGTCCGTCTCATTGCGATATCCTTCATATTTCCTCTGAATGAGACATTAATAAACTATCGATTTATTTGCATGTTCTTAAAAATAAATCCTTCAAATACACAAGTGAATAAATGTAAAATTAAAATTTTTTCTAACTGTAATGTACTGCTTTCGTTAGCATAAAATATCAAATCCTTTGAATTTTTAGAAAAATTCTTGATTAGTAAAACGCAAACAATTAGTTGACATAAGACAAAATTATGACTACACATATCTTTAAGTCAGCAAGGAGCAAATCATTCATGTAGGAAAAAACTATTCTTATTCGTGTTTAATTGTTCTTTTATGACTAATTAAAACACATTTATTTCTTACTTTTTCATCTTTCATATAAAAAGGTTATTTTATTAGTTTTATGGATAGAAGTTAAACTTGTTATCTTCTTATTTTTAAGGTACAATAAATTATAATTCTTTTGATGTATCAGTCAGTATAACATTGCTGAAATTCTAAGATAAATGCTCTGATCTCTATGTGATGAAAATAAATAAACTTCAAAAATATTTTAAGAAATATAATGCACGCGTCATTCTAATTCTAAACACAATCTTCCCTTTTAGGACGTATGGTAATACAATAGTTTCCAAATGTGCAGCTCAGGAAAAAAATTAGCCCCAGTCCAAAAATAAATCGAAAAATTCACAATAATCGCATTTTCTTTATTAACATAGCAATAAAAACCATTACATTTGAAAATCAATGTAAGATCAATCCCCTCTTCCAATAATTTACACTCAAAACGTGAAAAAGGCCTCCACAGGTATCTGCCGTTTTTTAAGTGATTGATTAGCTTGAACTTATTCACTACTGTGCAATTTTAACTGAGTTGGCCTGATTACAGTTATGTTGTAACCTTTTATATTTATATATTAAATGTGGGAGAAATTATCGCAAGTTTGACTTGCTTGGTGGTCAGGGTGCGAGGGCCTCGCTTGAGGTTGAAGGCTCTGGTGCACGGCACCGCTTAGCCCATTGGTAGGTATGCCACTGTGTTCACTAGTACTTTCTGATTCAGTTCTTGATGCAACTACTTGTAGAAATCAAATTTAATTCAGTTGAACGAACTTTCTGATGACTTTTTAAGAAAAAATAAAAAGTCTTCCAAATTTTGATAGAATTTAATTTTTGTTTACGACAGAATTATATTTGTAGTACAAATAAGAATATGCGTAAAGTAAAATTATTCATTCAGATCTGAACCGAAAACCATTATTTTTGGCAGAACGGAAACCGGAAGAGAAACGATATATTTTTTTTTATAGTTGAACTGGAACAAAAAAAATTACGGTTTGAAGTCCTGGCTCTATATGTTTAGAAATCACTTATTCAAGGTATTATTCCAAGAAAAAAAATTAGAAAAAAATAGTGTACTCTTCCAGATCTACATTTGATAAAGAATTTGATTTCTTTTAACTGAACACAACAATATTTCGATATATGTAGAAGTCTAATTTTTTTTCCAGGAGCTTTTTTCTTATTTTTAAAGTTAACATTTTTTCCCCAGAGTATAATGCGCACTCATGAATTTCGATCTTATTTACTGTGTTCAAATAGTGCGTTATACGCCGGCTTTTACGGTAATTAATTGTTTCTATAACAGTTACGGTTATTTTATTTCAGACATATATGTTTAGTTTGTTGGGTTAACTGACAAAAAATAATTTTTTAAAAAAAATTCTTACATTTTCGAATACTATTAGTGGTGTTTCGAAAATTTACTGAGTGCGTACTTTATACTTCCGACGCCATTGTGCTCATAAATAACGAAATAAAATGGAAAGAAAGTACAAATACATTTTAAAATGATACCAGAACACACGTGAATATAAAGATATATATTTCTCGAAAATTAAGTCCATTTCTGGATATTTTAAAATAAACTTTAAATTACTACTATATATATATATATATATATGTGTGTGTGTGTGTGTGTGTATTCTAAGAATGAAAATGTTGGAAAAAGAAATTTTTCTAAATGATTTCGTTAAATGTTTTCTGCTACGTATTATACTTTCTTGATTATCTCTAATTGTAACTATAAGAAAGTCAATAATTAGTGTGTGAAAATTCTTGTAAGATAATATGCAAAATCTAAATAAGTTTTTGGAAATTATAATTTAATTGCTAATTTTTATTTTTGCTCGAAAACGTATTATTTTATGTCATATTTTCGTATTAATTCTCGAGCAGTAGCTCTACAGGAGGAAACATACTTTAGGAAAGGAGAAAATTGATGTGCTTCGAGAGTGACACAACATCGATCAGTAAATACTTCTTAAGATGAATCCAAATTCCATTAATGACTATATCTTCATTATACTTGCCTGTTATAAAAACAAACTATTCTCTATAACAAACCCCTGATGAAGGGATTCAAGTGGTACTCTATTTCAAGACTTTTGATTTAAACCCTGAATGAAGATTTGTATGTGGGAGCATGTTAGAAGAGGAAACCTCTAAAATAATTGCAAAAATTGAGAATTATGTGAATAAATATGTTGATGATAACTTGAACGAATAATATGGATGTGATGTGGAAGTTAGAACAGTGAGGTGTTTCTTATACAATAGCCACGAATCACTTTATTTATAGTATTTTACTAAAGATAGAAAATAAAAATTTATCTATAAGTTTATTTATATAGTTAAGTTTATAATAGCTAAAACTTTTGCAGTAAATTTAATTCTAAAATTTAAAAGGAAACAGAGTATTAGACGAATTTTTTTTATAAATGTGAATAAATGAGTCTTTCACACATACACAAAAAACAAATCACTAATTACAAAAATGAAATTAAGCTAATAATTGAAAATATCACTTGCCTGTACAAATTCATTCTGATATAAGAACGAATTCATTTACCTTTAAAATGTACATTAATATTACCAATAACTATATATTATAAAAAAAAAACATAAATTTTCTTAATTTATAAGTGACTTCTTTTTTCTTACATAAGGATAAAACTCGAAACATGTAATTCATTTTCAAAGTATTATTAATCACAGTAAATGGATTATTAAAAATTATATAACAATTTTTTTTATTTGTAATTGAGTTCCTCATTTACTGAGCTCAAATATATATTTCTTCTACAAAATTGAATCCATTAAAAATATTTTGATTTACGTGAATGAAAAAAAGAACCTATTGTTATTTTTACAGTGAAAATTTCATACGCAACGGAATTTAGCTATTATACTCAAGACACGGAAGAAAAAACTGCCTGAAAAACAATCTCCCAAATGGGGACAAAACTTTTATGTTTCAATGAACCACTAGGGCGTGGCCGCGGTAGCCGAGTGGTATAGGTATCGGACTGTGGCTTGCTTTGTCACAGGTTCGAGCCCAGTACCACTAAAGACCCGCCGTGTAGGGCAGCGATGCACGTTAAATCTGTCGAGAGCTGAAACGTCCTCCCGTTGGTGTGGTGTGGTAGTTAGGAGAGGGGGTGCCAGCTCAGGTGTCGTCCACGTCACTTGACCATGGTTCAAAATTACGTGGTCCGTCGCCAAAAGCCCTCGTGCAGCTGAACAGTGCGACGTTAATCTTCACTCACTCACAGTGCCGAAGTGGAATGCCCGAGGTGTGAGGAACTCAAAAAGTGCTCTTTACTTAACGCTACGCAAATCAAGTGCATAATGTATTTGTCATTAACTGCGCTTAACGTTAAAGACAGGTAGAAATCGTGATTGCTCTCTCCTTGGGCATTCCTCTACCGCACGCTCAAAGGAAAAGCGTTTATCCTCTCATTGGTGGACGCATAATGTGATAATATAAATCTGAATTTTTTCCTCTGCATTAGTCTCAATCTGTGGCGCATCTAATTTTCGTTTTAAAAATAATAATGAGCTCTAATTTCTTTCTTTCACCCAAAATTTAAAATATTTTATGGATTTAGTTTTGTAGACAAAACCTTCCATGTTGTTAAACGAAAAACTAAATTATTTAAAAAAAAATTATATGTTTTTAATTTCGTATTTACTTTTTTAAATAATATCTTGAAAAAATGAACCATATATTTCAGTTTAAAACCTTATTTAAAATATAAAGGGATAAGTTATAAATAAAGAAAAAAGAATTATTTTACTATGTATTTTTATTCGTATTATCAGTGTAATACTTATATCAAATTGATGCTTAATTTCAGTCACGTAATAACACCTCTTGATCTTTATATATGTGAAGACTTATTTATTCCCATTTTAACCTAATTCATCCAAATGGGTTATTAGATTATAAGATTTAGGTTATATAAGATTTTCTTTTAATTTTAGAATTAAATATTTGATTATAAATTTTTAACTTTTGTAAACTATAAACTATTTACGAAAAGGCTTCTTCTTAAATTTTTAATATCTAGATTTCATGTATGTTTATTTTTAAGGCTTTTCTCTTCAGGAATAGATAAATAATTATTGTTCGAGTAATAATTGAAGCACTTGTGCTATTAAAATGTGTCAATTTTGATCAATGTAAGAAAAGTTTTCTTTAAAGAAAACCAAAGAAGCAAAATACATTGTAACCAATTTTGTGTAAAATAGTATAGATAATTTGTATTTGAATGTGCAATGCATTTCTATTACTCTACGTTATGTGTTTATTTTATGTTACAATTATAATATTCACAAGCTGCGCCGTCCCTTACACAACAATGGTGATTCAATGGGAACATGGCGAAATCTTGGCGATAGAGGCAAGCTGGCATCAATTTTGGTAATTACTTTTGGTGAACTCATTAGGTTACAACAAGCCGGTTCAAGAAATAATCACACCAGGGATTATTATATAGCAATTTTAATACGAATATCATTTCACGAGAGCAGCATTCTACATATACACACATGTCCATAAATTAAGGAAAATGAAGTTCAGGCAAAAAAGAGACAGAAGCAAAACAAATTTGACTTATTTGTAAAGTCTATTTATTAAACAAAAGAGAAAGAGTAAAAAAGATGCTATGTGTTTGAAATAATTAATAAAAATTGCGATTTTTACTCCCTGGAGCAAATTTCAAAAAAGAGCCTATTTACAAAAAACAGCATAACATGGTTAGTATGATGGTTAATACGGAGTATGTCTCCCTTACGATGCAATACAGGCCTTACAACGCCTAGGCGTGCTGAGTATCAAATTATCAATCTGATCTTGGGGAATATTACACCACTCATCAAGCAATGCCCTCCGAAGTTCCGGTAGACAGGTGGGAGGGAGTTGACGGGCTGCAATTCGTCGGCCAAGCATATTCCACACATGCTCTATTGGATTCAAGTCCGGTGAGTATGCTGGCCAATCTATACGGGTGATATCCTCCAATTGAAGGCATTCGCCTACAATGTTTGCACGGTGAGGACGGGCGTTGTCATCCATAAACAGAAACTCAGCACCCATGGTGCCCCGAAGCAAACGTACATGTTGTTCCAGAATGACATCCCGATAGATGTAGTCTGTCATATTTACACTCTGGACATGCCGGTCAGTTCTGGAACCAAGGATAATTTCTCCCCAAACGTGCGAGCCATCCTGCACCACCCTAACGGTGTCGTTCAATGGTGTTCTCTTGGTGGTAACGGGTACCTGGCGCTCTCCATATTAAAGTCCAGCCGGCGAGAATCAGACTGCAAACTAAACCTGGACTCGTCGGAAAACATCACACAAGACCCCTTTTGTGGCGTCCACAACGCATGCTCTCTACTCCAGGTTAATCGCAGGGGACAGTGAGTTGCGGTAAGTAGAACACATCTGATAGGCCTACGAGCATATTAACCAATGGGCCCTAAGCGTCTGTACACGGTCTGCCTTGAAAGTGTCGTACCGATAGCTGAAGAGAGCTGACGAGACAGATTAGATGATGTGCTCCGTCTGTTTCTTTTGGCAGTAACTGCCAAATATATACCGGTCCTCATTCGGCGTTGTAACTCGAGGGCGACCTGTGCTGTAACATCTACTCACATTACTATCATCTTGGAATCGTTGCTAAAGCCTGGAGATGCACTCTGGGCGATTCCAAGTTCCCCGGATACTTCCAGCTGGGTACGTCCACATTCCAGTCGCCCAATAATTCTACCACGTAAAAAATCATCCAAATGATTCCAATAACTTTGCGGTTATTGCACTGAAAGGCTTTTAAAGCGATTGTGAACAATTTTACTTCTTTGCCACCATTCCTTATATACCCCTCTCTTACACTCTCGTCATTGTGACGTACTGTCCGCGCCATCTGGTGGTTTCCTGTAATTTGCATATTCTTCTTCAAGATGTGTGTGATAATTCTACAGGTGAAATTTTTATTTTAGAGTTCAATTTCTGTGTGATTCTAAATTATCCTTAATTTATGGACATGAGTGTACATACAAAGACCCGCGCAGCACTATATCTAACAAAAGGATTTCTCCGTTAATTTTACAGTTTACAAAAAGCAAAAGTGCTAATAATAAAATAGTCCAATTGGCAAAAGACTCTTCTTCGTTGACTCCATCCAAGCATTGCATCATAGATATAGTTCGTTGCGGTGGCCTTCAAAACTTTAGACTAGGTGACCTTTTAGGGCGAGTTCTGAATCCTAAGGATTCTTTTGGAAAGTAGTGGAGATTTCCACAAATTACACTAAGCGGATCTTTCTCGAAGGATATGAGATGCCTATAAATATGGAGGTGTTCCCCCCAAATTGGGCCAGTATGTTTTTGACTAACGATTAGTAGACTTGCCTTGACCGGTGAAGAGTCGATTAGCGATTAACTCGGCTGTTGAGTAGGACGAGCGGTGCTTGAGAATTATTTTTCACATATTTGTATGTTAGACACTGATAATTAGTTGCGTCTGAATGCTGTTGAAGGTGGAAAGATCTTTTGAGATTTATTCTGAGAATATTGCTGTTAAATACTGTATTTCAAGGATTTTTTTTACAATAAATTCCTATCGCTCTTGAAGAACTGTCTTGTTTTTTGTGATTGATTTGTATAAAATCCTCAAACCTCGATCAAAATAACAATATTTTTCTTATCTTATTTCCCTCTTATTTCATTGTACTTTAATTCCCACAAATCCCATTACAAAATGTGTAAAGAATATGTTTAGGGGTTCCATAGACCAATGGACTTTTTAGCATTAAGATTAAATCTTGGAGCTTTCGTTTAATATTTTAAAGATAATATAGCCCCTTCCCATGTAAATAATCTATGTACACCACTATTAAACAATCTCAATATCATGTACTTATTTTCAAACTTTGTAAATATATACGTGAATTTGAAATATCTATGAATGTACTCATAATCAGTAAGCAAGCTTTCGTCACACAAATACTGTACTCCTCGGCTCCGGTGGCTTAGAGGTAGCGTGTCCGCTTCAAAAGCCTATGATTGCGGGTTCAAATCTTCATGTAGTCGATAGATTTTCTGGATGTGAAAATCGTACATCCACTTGTTGTATGATAATGTGGCATGTAAAAGATCCTTTGAGTATAAATTGGCTGGTATCTCGGCAAAATTAAATCATTGCAATACTTAAATAAAATTAATTCGAATGTCCAAACTTAGCAAGACTGGCACTAGGTGGTGCCATCACGAAATGGCTCTCTGATTTGGGGAACTTGCCGTGTCTGCTGAGTCAAAGTTGCCAAAATGCAGCCCCCCCTTGAAAAAAAAAGTAAAATGTTTCCTTTATTTTAAACTTATGGACAAAAAAATTAGCGCACCAAGAAATAATTGCGAGATCGTAACGAAACTAGGTATGGAAGTATATGTCGGGAAGATATGCAAATGATTAGAAATGCAGCGTGATTGCGCATTACGTATAGCCGGCACAGGGCTTTTAATGTCGTTTTCCGTGGAGTATTAAACAGCTAACCAAAGTTTGTTTGAGTGTGCTGAATCGTTTACAAAGCAAGAGCTGTGGTAGACATGCCATTATACTGTTTTCGAAGACAATATGAGCAGCGGTCGCAGTTTGAGAGGGGGAGAATCATCGGCATAATGGAAGCTGGGTGGTCAGCTAGGCGAGTAGCTCGTGAATTGGAATGATCTGATTGAGTTGTAAGGAGGTGTTGGGACCAGTGGATCCGACATATGTTATTCACACGCAGGGCCGATCCTAGAGTATCGGCCGCCCACGTGCAAAAACCTAATGTGCCGCCCCCTAGAGAACTTTTAATATTTTGACTAATACTTAGCATTGACGTTAAAAAATCATCTAATTATATAGGAATAAAAAGTAAAACACATTAATAATAACTCAAATAAAATTTGAAGTGCAGAACTTCATTTTTTGGACAGGTAATTAGTTATAATAGCAACAAAATGCTTTAACAAAATAACAAACTAATAAAAATATAACGTTTAAAATAAAAATAAACATTTTATAATTATAAATGCAAAACAACAGAATTTACTCAAAAAGAATACAATCTAATAAAAATAAATACTAAGGCACAAATCTCGTGAAACGAAAAGTATATAAATCAGTCCTTCTATTAAGACTAAGTAATAAACTAGACTGTAAAATCCGGTGTATAACGCGTTCTTTTAACTCAAAAAATAAAATCGAAATTTACGGTTGAGCGTTATACGCCGGTTACCAAAATGGGAGTTTTAAAAATACAAAAAAGATGAGCATAGAAAAAGATCACACTTTTTTATATATCGAAATACTGTTTTCGTGAAAGAAATAACATTCCTTATGAACTTAAAGGGTTGTAATTCTGAAAGTATACTATTTTTACTAAAGCTTGGAACAATATTCGAATAAAGGACTTCAAGACACAAGATCATTGCGCACATGCATTTCAGGTTTCTTCGTAAACAAGGGTATGCGTGTTATACGGCGAATATGTGTAGGGGCACGTTATACGCCAAATTTTACTGTAACTGTAAAATAACTTTTCTGGCTTTCTGAGAAGCAAACTTGTTAATAGTTTCGGTTAAATCAGTTTTTTCTGAGATTTCGGATTCAATTGAGACTATGGCCAAATCTGAAAGCTTTTCTTATGTCATATTATTTCTCAAGTAATTTTTAATGATTTTTAATTTGATGAAACTTCTTTCATCGGAAGCTACAGAAACAGGTTAGGTTAAAAAAATTCTTAATGCTAGAGCGAAATTGGGAAAACAGGGAATAAGATCATTTTTCCCTATACTTTCTAGTATCTCAGTTGGCTGTTTTTTACCATGAAAAATATATTTGAATGAAGTTATTTCATTGATGAACTGTATACCATCTATACATTATTTTTGAATTTCTTTCCTATTTTCTCTTATTGTTCCAGCAATGGGTTTTTTTTTTCTTTTCAAAAATTCATCTGAAAATGGATGTGTACCAGTTGTCTCCTATAAAGTCACGTTCTTCCCAAATGTTTATGTGTCTATAGATCTAAAACATGTATTTCTAACCGTGCCTCCCTCTTCTAAATCTGGGTCGATTTCAGTGGAAGAATCGTACTTGCTGTTATGCTCTTCATCATTTGATCCTTCCTCATCTTAATCACGAACAGAATTTCTTCATTCGAAAATACTGTTGAACTATATCTGTTAAATACTGTATCTATTAAATTACTTAAATATCACATTTCTTCATCATAACTACAATAATACGCCATAGTATAAGGAAGATTTAAAACATGCTCATGCATTCAGAACTATAACGGCGATCCACACGCAAGGTATGACATACCCGAAGAGGAGGTACCCAAAAATATATATTTAGAATTCGCCAACAAGCTAAGGCCCCTCAAAGGATATGACCTTAAAGTCAGCTGCACGAGAAACTATCAATTTTCCAAAAAAGGTTTAGAAGGAGCGTTGAAAAAAGGTAGACGGTGGGTATGACATACCCGGCACGGGAAGTGCCGGGTTAAGACTGAGAAAGATCTCTGACCTGATGCATTTTATATCGGTAAAGTTAAAAATATTTTTAAAAGTATCTCTACATTTTAGGGAAAGCCGAGACCATTTCTTTTGCAACTTCGATGCTTGCACAAAGCCTCGGGTCTTCCCGAGGGACGATTTCCGATTCCGAGTCATATAATTTATTTCTCTGTAGCAGCAGTGTGGAAGGGATTTCTGTGAATGCTTGAAAATAAAGTTATAAATTTTGGATTAAAAAATAACTAAATTCTTTTCTAATCGAATCTAAATTTTCAAACTTTTTAAAGTTTTCTTTTTATTATTGCAAACTGTAAGTTTTTCCATGAAGTATTTAGAAAATTAAAATAATAATCTTAAGTTTTTTTCCAAACTCTCAAAAAATTACATTTCTTCTTTTTTTCAATTTTTCTGACAGAATTATGAAATTTCTGATTTAATACAAACATATTTTGCTTAATTAATTGTTGGCTTAAACATATTAATTTCATTTCTAGAACAAAACGTAGCTTGGTTTCCAGATCGCTTATTCAAAATTATAAAAATTCCCCACCAAAAGTAAGCTTTAAAAATTCTAAGGGTTTTTTTAAAAAAAAAAAAACTAGGAACACACACAATAACAATGCTCTGAATTTGTAGTTTCCTTTTGAAGTTTCTAAATATAAGTTAATAAAACATTAATATTATTATTTTACTTGTGTGTTTGTTTGTTTTTTCAAATATCTTAATACTTTTAGACTAAACAGAACAATAAAACATTTCTAAAATAATTTGAAGTTTCTAAGATAACTCAAAACTTTTTGACAAAGTCCACAATATCACAAAAGAAATCTAAATTTTTTAAAACTAAATTTGTATCTTAATTACATTAAAAATACTCAATATTATACAACCTTACTACTTATTAAATAATTTTTCACATTTCTGTTTTGTTTGAAATCACTTATCTACTTTATAACTTGTGTTTATCATATTTTTATTTCTGTAATGCATTTTGCTATCACTTTAATTAAATAGTTTTATACTACTGGTAGCAACTAAAAATATTACCTATATTTTTCAACATTTATTATTGTTCTGTAAAAATAAACCTTTCATTTAATGCTTTTTATAAGAAATTTCTGTAATAGTTCTGACATTCTTATTGTTGCCTTTTTTTAAAGATTTTAAGTATTGCTATAGATTGTTAAAGATGCAATATATTTGATTAACTTTATTAGAAGCATACATAATGCTATACAATATTTGAAAGAAATTATACGATTTTTATGTATTTTTATAATTTATTACACACATAATTAATTATTAGTTTGCATTAAATATTCTTCCAAATTCTCTTAGCAAAAGATCTAAATCAAGAAGGTATCGTGCAAATCACTCTTAAAATAGCAATAAATACAAAAAAGAAAAAAGAATTTGTTTTTCAAATTCAATCTTACAAATAATGGTTCTCTTAGCAGTCTTAGACACTGGTGTGCAAAAATTAAGGACGAAGTCGAAAAATTAGCATATCAGCTGAACGAAGAGGCAGAGCGGACAGAAAGACCAATCAGGAGATTAAGTAAGGTGATGTACGGTAGCACATGCGCAGATATGCAGGTAGACGTAATGGGGGAGTGTCTGAGTAGTATAAAGCATGTTGTCGGTGTAAGATCAGTATTTCTGGCAAAGAGATTGCACGCCGTATAGCAGTTAAAATCACACCGAGTTGCTGCCTAACAAAGAAATGGCGAATAATCAATCTGTTAGACGACATCTGGATGCTTTTACCCGAGGTCGAATCATTGGGAAGTTGGAGGAAGGCCGTAGTGTGACAAGTGTGGCTGCAGAGTTCGGAATTGCTCACAGCATCGTTTCACGACTTTGGAGACAATTTCAAACTACAGGAACAGCTATCCGGGGGTTCAGTAGTGGTCGTCCCTGAGGAACCACACCCGCAGATGACCGGTACATTGTCTTACAGGCCAGAAGAAACAGGCGGCAGACAGCGGGAGAAATCGCTAGACACATGACACAGGCGACTAGACGACCGATATCGCGTTTTACCGTGGCCAGAAGACTGCACGGTGGTGGTCTGTTTGCACGACGCCCTGTACGGTGTGTACCTTTAACGCCTGCCCATCGGAGAAGGCGTTCTCTGTGGTGCCGGGAACACCAGAATTGGAGAGACAATGAATGGGGACGAGTACTCTTTACAGATGAGAGCAGATTCAGTTTGAGTAGCGATTCTCATCGCATACTCATCTGGAGAGAGCGGGGAAGCCGCAATCATCCCTCGAACATCATTGAAAGGGACAGGTATGGAGGTCGCGGTGTTCTCGTTTGGGGAGGCATCATGCTTGGTAGTCGTACAGACCTTCAAATCTTCGACGCAGGTTCAGTCAACGGGACCCGTTATTGTAACGAGATTCTTCTTCCATATGTGCGTCTTTTTAGAGGCGCTATGGGTCTGCAGTTCCTTTTCATGGACGACAATGCACCATCATTGCTGCCGAGTAGCTCTTAGAGAGTGAGGATATTGAACGTATGCATTGGCCGGCACGATCTCCGGATCTCAATGCCATCGAGCATGTATGGGTTTTCTAGGCAGACGCTTGGCAGCTCGTACCTTACCACCAGTAACGATTCGGGAGCTTCGATTGGCGCTGCAAGACGAATGGGCAGCAATGCCTCAACAACTCATTGACACTCTCATTCTCAGCATGAGCAGACGCTGTGAAACCTGCTTAGCTGTCAGGGGAGATCATATCCCCTACTAAAGACCGGATGTTTCTTGCTGGACACCCACACAGGGCTGTTTCGGCCTTCAGTCGCATTGCGCTCCATGCTACTTTTTCAATAAAGCTTCTTTTTATCCCTCTGACTTCTCTTTTAGTAATTGTTGCTTACATTACACATGTCCTTACGTATTGGGGATCTTACGGTATTAAATGTGTTGATTTGGAAAGCTTTTGTACAAAGTTATATTGAAAAACCCGTCTCGTCCTTAATTTTTGCACACCAGTGCATATTAGAAAAATTATGTGTTTATTTCACATGTTACCTCAATAAAAAGAACAAAAAATGTGTGTGTCTTTAAGTAAACTTAACATACTTTATTTCTTTGAAAATTCTTTTCACAGTTTGAAGCAATTTAAATTAAATACTTAGAAATTATAGATTGTTTCATTTATTACTAAACAAAATTATCGTTATACGTTATGATTACAAACACAATCATCAAAATAAATATAACTACGTTTTATTTGAATTTTGCGCTATTGTTAGGATCCTTTTAAGTATGGTAAATAATTAATGAATGTACTCAAAGGCTCATTAGTTTTTTTTGTATTTTAAATGAACTACTACTATTTTTCATAAGTGACTAAAGGAATTATTTTTATTCGAGAGGCAAATAAGATTCTTTCATTTGAATAACAATGTCAATTGAAAATGTTTTAAGAAGATTACGGTACATTCAAGCTACGAAAACATATACTTAAATATGTTAATCAATATGAAAGTATTCTAAGAAACTGATGAAGGTTATTTATATTTATATAAATAAATAAATAAAATAGTTATAGCCCAAATACAACAAAATATTTTTTTCACTTTATCTTACACAATGATTAAATACCTGGACATTAAATCTTAAAAATCAAAAAGAGAATTTTGAAAGTGAAAATATAGTTACCTTTTTTATTGTTTAACCATTTTTGTTGTTTCGATTTTTATCTTGTCTAAAACAAATTAGTTCGGAAGTCAAATCGACGCAAGTTTTCTTCAAAAAGGGGTCTTTTTTATCTGAGGGTCATTCTACACCATTCTTTTCATTCGTCCGTAAGCATGCCATAAATCTTGATCGTGCTTTTCATTACTCTTGTCCGATGTGTCGGAATTCTTCCTTAACGCCCCTTCCCTCATCGGATCAGCATTGAGAACTCATGAATACTCGTTAACAAAATAGTTAACTATAGACTTGGAGGGGGACAGAAGATTTCTGGCGTTTATGGGCCAGATCTTTCTCGGAACGGGAAGCAGTTCCCTTGCTGACTAAATGCACATCCGGTCTTTTGGTTGTTACAGAAATAAAAGAGAATCGGGATAAATAAAATCTAATATTCTCTTTCACTGGACCACTTCTGGAAAAAATTCCAACTGCCAAGCCTTCGTGTAACTTCTTAGTGCGACGTTCATTACAGTCAATCAATCAGCAGACGAAGTGGGTATTTTCATTTACAAGCAAATAACATTCTGAATGTATTTTTCCCATTCCAAGTGTTCTCTGTATTTTACTTCAAACCATCTTTTTGTCGAAGCGCTTTGAATGAGAAGTTTTCCCTGCTTTCTGACCACATACCACTCCTTGTTTTCCCATTATTTTGAGTAACTTTATCAGCTTTCAAACTTTTTTATAGTAGGATTTGAGATTCAGAATTTGCATGGAAAATTTATTTCGTTTGAAGCCAGTGACATACTATTTTATAAAAGTAGAAAGGAACTCTTAATATGACCATTAATAACATTTTACGACTTTTTGCTTACACACGTCCAGGGCTCCTTAACTAGGGGGCTTGTGTCATTGATACTAGCCCCTGATAAGGCAGGCTACACCCCTGATCAGAAGGAATGTTCCTCAGAATTATGCTATCGGGAAATCAGGACTTATTTTGATTTTTCAATAACTATGTGAAGGTCCCTCGAGACCTCACTTTGAGAACGAGAATAATTTTGAGTCACAAAAGAACCAGTAGCCATTTTTATAAATAACTTTCTTTATTTGGTTATCTTTCCCAAATAGAATCAAAGACTTATTAACAATAATAATACTAATATTATGAGATTTTAAAGATAATATCCTTTAAATTAACTCAATTAATTAATGATCTAATTAATTAATTTATTAAATAACGATCACGCAGAAACTACCACGATAAGAGATCCCAGAATTATATTTAATAATGTTCTTATTGAACATTTAACTTTAATCTGACTCTTAAAACTTTAATGAGACTTTAAACTCAAAATAATATTTACCACTCGGAATCTCAATTCTTCATGAGATTAAATTATCTTCAACAATAAGATTTCAATTCAAATTAACTATAACTCTATGTTTCAATGTCTATCTCCTACTGCTCTAACTTTACTATTTCGTTTGACTTAAATACTGAATCTAATCTGCATAACAAGGAATCCTGTCCGCTTTTTGGAGTTGATTGGAAATAGGTAGGGAATTAAATTTCCCTAAAAAGGTCGACTCAGAAGGTTAGTGATAAAGTTCCGTATAGATTCGTCACAACTAAATATCAGCATATTTATTCAACTTATTATAAATTTTATTTTGAGAAATTCACAAAACATTTTGCTTGATCGAAAGCATTATAGATGGCCTGCGGCCGCCCCCTTGTTTCGGCCGCCCGCGTGCGGTGCACGCGCTGCACACCTGCTAGGATCGGCCCTGTTTACATGAAGACCCGATTCAGGACGCACTTGATGGACCAGTCGTTGAGAAGACGGCCACATCGTAAGAAATGCACGCGTACAACCAACAGCTTCCTCGGCTGCCATCCAGGCACAGGTAGCATCTTCACTAGGGACCCCTGTGTCTTCTCAAACCATACGAAGACGCCTGGCTGAAGGACATTTGAGATCACGGTGCCCATAAGGTGTGCTGTCCTTGACGCCCACCCATCGACCCCTCCGTTTGAAGTGGTGCCGTGCACGAGGAAACTCGACTGTTCTGGAATGGAACCAGGTCGTCTTTAGCGACGAATCTCCAGAATTAATCTCAGTAGTGATGACAATCATGCTCTTGTGTCTGGGACTCCGAGGACTCCTCAATTATGCCTTTGCTTTACCGTGACACACCGCTCCCACAGCTGGTGTGATGGCATGGGGTTCCATTGCCTACAATGCATGGTCACCTCTAGTATTGATTCGTGGCACCACATGACAGCCGAGCGGTATGTCCATGACATCCTGAAACCATATGTGTTGCCACTCATGCAACGGCTCCCAGGAGCTGTTTTTCAACAAGACTCCGCTCTGTTACTTCCCTTTCTTGGCCTTCCCGATTCCCAGATTTGTCTCCAATCGAGCATATGTGGGATCATTTGAGACGACGAGCTGGGCATCCCACGAGTTTGAACTAACTAGAGGCAAGGTTACAGCTAATATGAAACGAAATGTCTCAAGTTATAATACAGAACTAGTGTGCCTCAATGCCCGATCGTATCGCATCGTGCATTCGCACTAGAAGGGTTCAACGGGGTATTAAATCCTCCGTTTTTTGCCTTTTTCTCGGAAATAAACGATCCCTTTTCTTTGATTTTCTAATCATTTACTTATATCAAAGTAGTCATTACGTGTGTAAAATTTCGTTTCCTTTGACGACTCCTTCTTGGAGCACCGATTTTTTTGTCCATGAGTGTACATTCTAAGCAGGGCCATTTTTAACCTTTTAGGCTCCTTACGTACTTTAATAGGTACGCCTCTTCTGTTTCCATATAACATCCCCCTTTCTCCTTCAGTTTTTACCTTTCAGGTATTTTTCTGGAGTCATTTTTCCTTAACTCTCTTACTTATTTCCCTTTCTTTGTTTTTGCTATTTGAATAGTCTTGCTATTATCCACCACCTGAACACCCGCTGTGTCCTAGACTGACAGTCGTAAGGAAAGGCTATTAGTATGGTTTGGCCCCTCTTGTTCATTTCTCACTATACAGCAGTGATCCGCAGCCCCCGGTCCGCGGACCGGCACCGGTCCCTGGATCAGATGGTGCCGGGCCGCCTAAGGAACATTAATCTTTTTTTGTCATTTTATTTAAAGGGGTGCATTTCTCTCAGATTTGCGCAACTTCCACGGAATCACTTTTATCCATTTTTGGTGTAACTATATTTTATTCTGAAGGCATATTTAAATGTAACTAAATTAAAATTGTTAAATCAAAACAATCTAAAATATAAACAATCAACGTGCCCCCCTCAGCGGGCCACGGTAAAATTATCAAACGTTGACCGGTCCGCAGCTATAAAAATGTTACAGAACACTGCTTTGCAACATCTTGGACCATCTACCCTTTTGTAAATTAATACAGTAAATTAATGAAATCGTTTGCAATTACAATATAGTGTATAAATTATTGTATAACCCGTTTTCAACTTCTTAATCATCATCTTTTTCATCGCTTATCGCTTTACTATCTCCTACTTTTAGACATCCTTATTGTAATAAATCACTCTTAATTTATTGGAAAGTTTTAACAAAAAATGAATAATATCCTACCTTTTCTGATGTTTTCTGGCCAGAGAGCAAACAAGGTGTAGCAGCTAGCTTCCTAATATTGCAAGAAGCATACTATTCTTTCTGAATTAAGTTTTTATCACAATTATTGGTTAAGAATTTATATACATCGTTATAATACAAATGAACACAAGACATAAGTTTAATTCGCTGTAAACAGAGAGCGTTCCTTGATATCCAGAGAACGTGAGCGTCTCCCCAAATCAACTGACGAAACAAAAAACATTTCTAGTTTTTATCTGACGCAAATAGCGTCCTCTGGTGGGAGAAAGCGTGATTCACACAGATGGTTTGAAGTTAGAGTTTTTAACACTTATCCTTTGTTGAGTCACTGTCATTATACGAAGGCGTTCTTCGAAAAACGAATGATTTTTTACCAGAAAATCATTAAAAACATCATTGTAATCAATTTCTACTGCGATATTCTTTTGAGTGCATAGCAACATCCAACTTTTCATTTTCCATGGGAGATCTCATTTCAGTATTGAGGGCAAAAATGCTTTTCTCACGATTTACTAGGTGGTTGTACGTTCCCTGTAATTTAAACTTTTCTCTTTTTTCTTCCTCCAGGCGCCCCCAAACCTTTTGCACCCTAGGAACATACCTAGCGTGCCTAAGCGGGAAAGCGAACCTGATTCTAAGCATTCTTTGCACAGATTTGCACACTTTGATTATATTTAGAAAATAAAGAAATTTTAAAATTCATTGTCACATATATATGTTCTAAGTTGCATTCTAAAGTTACACACAAACAACTGGCATTATATTTTACATTTCGAAGGCTCATTAACTTAACACGGTAGAACAACAGCTCATGATGGCCAAGGCCTACTGCTCCCAACTCAGTATACTCGACCTTGGGCCCTGAGGTGCAAGAGCAGATGTTCCTATCAGGTGGTCAGTCTGACGTGAAACCCCCAATGTTAATTTCCCAAGCAAGTTTGGTACTCATTTATTGACCCACTGAAGGGATGAAAAGTTGAGGCAATCATGCCCATTCTGGGGTTCGAACCTCGGACCTGTGGTGTGGAATCGCGATGCACTAACTAATATCAGCCACTGGGCTTCAGATATTAAATAATTCACAGTATTCTCATAAATTAAATGTACTTTTTGTGTGCTTTCCATTAAAGAATTGCAATAGCTGGATGTAGCTTCGTTTTAAAAAAAAAGAATAATTTTCGTTTTAGGAAAAATAGATTTATTATGAAAAATAATGTTTTATAATACCAAAAAAAAATTTGGTTCATTTTTATACAAATTTTATTAAGCAAAAATTAGAACTTTAAACTTATTGGGCTTTATATGTAACTTTAAAATTCGAATATCAGTTTCAAGAGACAATGGCTATTTTAAATTCATTTGATATTTAGCGGCTACACTATTTTTTTAAATTTTGATTATAAATTGTTGTTGTAGATACCTCAGTGGAAAAATCAAAATATAATATGGAAAAATCAATCAATTGCTCAAAATTATAGAAAGATTTAATGGGTAGCATTATATTAGTTATTTTCATTGTTCAAAACTACCGTTAAAACCGCCGTTTCACAATAACGGATATTTCGTTTAGTTTTCCACAAGTTTCACGGACTTTGTTGTTTGAAATTGTCACACAAAAGCTAGGCTACCGCAAATTTTGTTCAAGATGGGTGTCGAAAGGTAGCATTATTAGTTATTTTCATTGTTCAAAACTACGAGGGCTATTCAGAAAGTAAGGAACGTTTCCTTCTGACGTCGCTAGGCGCGTGCCGATCAGGTACATTTTGATGTCTGAGTGCTCGGCATCTCAGTCGGCGTTCAGCCATCACAACGGGAACATTTCCACGCTGCCCGTTTTTTCGATATTCGAATTTAAAATGTGCGCTGTAATTGAAAATCCCGCCAGTTGTGAGGTGCGGGCTGTGTTTCGGTTTTTGTTGCCAAAAAGCCTAAAACCCAAGGAAATTTATCGGCAAGTGTGAGAAGTGTTCGGAAACAACGTAATGAATGAAAGTTCACTCCGAAAGTGATGCATTTAGTTTAAGTATGGCCGAGCTAACGTTCACGATGAAGAGAAGAGTGGACGCCCTAACATTGTAACTGACGAACTGGTCACTAAAGGTGATGTAAAGATTCGTGAAAACCGCCGTTTCACAATAACGGAGATTTCGTTTAGTTTTCCACAAGTTTCACGGACTTAGTTGTTTGAAATTGTCACACAAAAGCTAGGCTATCGCAAATTTTGTTCAAGATGGGTGCCGAAATTGTTTACAGACCTCCATAAAGATCAGCGAATGGGAGCAGCTTTGATATTTCTGGAGGCCTATGACAGACATGGTGATTCATTACTGGATCGAATCGTAACTGGTGACGAGACGTGGGTGAAACAAGCGAATTGTGAGACAAAATTACACTCCATGCAGTGGGGTCACACAAGTTCCCCCAAAAGACCAAGAAAATGTTTGCAAACCTTGTCACCAAAGAAGATTATGCCGACTGTGTTTTGGAATAGGCAAGGCGTGCTTCTGATTCATTTTCTCGAATGTGGTGCCCCAATAAACTCTGAGCGGTACTATCAAATTTTGCGCAACCTTAGTAAAGCAGTTCAAAACAAGCGCTGAGGAAAGTTGACGTCCAAAATTTGGTTTTTGTACGACAATGCCCGACATCATGCGGCAAACTGCACTCAAGAACTCCTTAATTCATTCAAATGGGAGGTTTTCCCTCATCCGCTCTATAGTCCCGATCTTACACCTAGTAATTTTCACTTGTTTCCAAGAATGAAGAGCTGGCTAGCAACACGGCGCTTTGATGACGACAAGGAGCAGCGGATGCGCGTCACTGAGTGGCTGAGATCACAAGCTAAAGAAGTATAGCATTGGAGGTCGTGAATTTGTCACAAACAATCCGTCAGGACGTTTTAATCTACGTTCATCATTTAAATGCCCTTTATTCATATTTTGAAACTAAGTTTGAGAATGCTGTGACTACGTTTTGTATTACCATAGTCACGATCAATTCATATGATCACACTGAAAAAAAACTCATGTTATATTAGGAACTTATTGGAATAGGCAATAACGAAAACCTTAAATTAATGTTTAGAAACGGGTAAAAGCAATTTTGGCTTTAAAAGGACACATCTGATATAGAATATTGTGAGGAAGTTTTTAATTGCTTTTCCTAGAGGGGAGTTTCAACACGTTTGCCTATCTTTAAAACAAAAAAAAGAAGAAGAAAGGGGGAAAAATGGTTTACATTACTAACAGAAGAGATTTAGGGTTAAACCTGAAAAGATTGGTTGAAAATTCGTAATTGAAGCACCAGATTCATCCCTCCCATTAAAAGCCTTTATTTGTTTGTTGCTCAGTTACTTTGTGTATTAATTAAATTAAATTAAATTAATTAACATGTTCCTAAACTTGTAACATTATACTTCAATACAGTGAGAAATTAACTATTTTAAAATAAGTCGGTCTATACTAGCTGTCAAAAAGACATATAAGGTGACTGCCTACCTTCGGACCCTTCTTTTTTTTAAAAAACTAACTTTTGAAACAAATTGAGTGTTTTTAGGAAGAAAAATAAAATAAAAATATATAAATACATACGTTTTTAAATAAATATTGTACTTTTAGAAAAATTGGTTGTTTTCAAGGAAATTTTACCAGATTTTTACTAAAATGGCTATCACTGTATAAAAATTTATAATACAATTATCACACACACAAATTTCTTTATACACAAAATGTATATTACGGTGCTCATCAAATGAACCAAGATCTAAGAGAAATATTAAAATACAAAAAAAAATTACAGACAATAATACATAATAATATGAAAAATTTGATATTTAAGTTTTTCTCTTTATAAAAACTACCCTAAATGAAAAAACATATAGCCTACAACAAAACTTAAGGTCCACTTTATGAAAAAAAAAGTAGTATAATAAACATTCTCACAAAATTTCAAAACGTTATCTGGTTTGGTTATTAAGAAATCATGTATCTGGTAATGAGCTTCTTTTGAAAACATAATTTTGAGAAAAAACTCTTTTAAAGTTTTATCTTATTGCCCTTTTGCATAGAGAGATGTTTTTTGAAATCCCTATAACTTTATATCTATTTCGCGTAAAGGAAAAAGAAAAACTGTTTTGGAAAGAAAAATGTTCAAACTATAAGGTTTTGAAATAAAAAAAAATGCCTTACGTAGATGAAAAAAGACATTTTCTCAAGGTAGGCAGTCACCGTAGATAAATTTGTAAAAATTCAATATTAGGTAAGCAGCCTCAAACATCGAAAGGGGTCTGCGAGGCAAAAATGTTTGGGATCCTCTGCTTTAAACTATGGGAAAGAAAAATTATCCGAAACAACAAGGAAAGGATTAGTTACCCCGTGATGCAAACTGGCGAGAGCAGTCACAGCCAAAGAACCAAAAAAGGAAAGCCTGTTAGAGATAAAATATATTATTGTTAAGATTAAAAGATATATATATATATATATATATATATATATATATATATATATATTATAATAATATATTATCTCGAATATTTAAGTAAGCTGATAAAATTTTTTGAAGTACTTTTATCCTATTTTGTATCAGGCATATTTTAAAGTTAATTAAATGCAACTCTTTACCATGTCTGAAAATTTCCTGAACATTAAGTTTCTATACATTTAGTTGGTATACTTTTTAGTAAAAATAATCAAATTAATACAATGTATTTATTATGAAACTTTAGATTTAAAATTCAATTAATGAGTTAATATCATTTGGTTTTTGAATAAATTATCCTATTAATAATCATCCTTGTTTAATAAAACTAATAATCAGTTCTCAGTCTTTAAGACCTTTTACCTAACAGTAAGTATTACATTTTATCGTTAAAAGGTGTTCATTTACATATTTTGCCTTTGCTTACAGTAATAACTTATGTCAACTAATTTGCTTATTTTATGTTCAATCATTTTCATGAGATTAATATTTACGTGACATTAAATTCATGACTCTATTCTTTTTTCATTAAATTCCGAAAAAGTTCGACTATCACATTTTGCATTAAATTGTATTTTACTTTATAAAATTAATAAATCATAAATGAAAAAGTCATTGTATTACAAATTTTCCTAACCATTACAAAAATATAAATTTATTATGTTTTCGCATTTATATTTATAAAATATAGTAATAGGATGCACAATAAATCTTATTGTTCCTTATTTAACGCGTTTAAGTTTTATTCTTTAAATATTAATTAATTATTAAATTAATGCTCAAACCTTATTGATTTTCCTATTTTAGTGGAAAGTGTTTATGCAACCACATACAGTTTTTATACTTTTTATGTATCAAGTACAAATAATTACTCGAATAAAAGTTTGAAAGAACATTACTGAATAATGTTCATTACCTGAGCAATCATATTCCACTCTACAAGGATCTTTCAAATCTCACAGGAACTGATAATCCAAGGTCTGCAGCTTTGTCTCTATTTATACTCACTTTCGATTTCGTTTTGTCAACATAACGCTTGATTGAGTCTGCCATCCTAAATTCCAGTTTAGGACGGCGACCCGGTTATTAAAGCACCCACAGCTATTTAGTTTCGACATATTGCTACGTTAAGACATTGTGAAAAGACATTAGATTTCTTCGTATTGTCCACAGAATTACTGAGAAAATGTGAAATAAAAATTAAAAGTTAACTCATCAAAAAGCTATTGTATGTACTAATAAAAAATGACACAAGCACGAATATTTCGGATATTTTTGAAATATTGCGAAATACTTGTTTCAAAAATGGTACGATTTCGACGTGCACGTGATTTCTAAGTTTATTTTAATCTGGAATTTTTTTTATATGCTTCCCATCAAAAGATATGCATAACATTTTGATTAGGAAGTAACACTTAAGGTATTTCCGGAAAAAGATATAGAATCTTTCGGACGATCGAGAAAGAAATATCACCTGAAATTGAGAGCATTAAATTGAATATTATTTCTATACAATCATTTCTCATAATAGTAACCATATGAAAAAAGTGTTCCCTTTTTTTTTTATAGAAAATAATAAAAATGTATATATCAACAAATTACTTGGATTTTCGTGTGTTTGAAATTTTTACTCAATTGTTTTTCTCTTTGTTTCACCATCGATATTATTTTATCTTAAGATGCGAAAACTCTTTCTCTCTCAGTATCCAAATTTAGAGCCAAATACTATTCGGAGAAAACTGATAAAACCTCTTAATCATTTTTGTATTTTAACTTTATTTTTTAAGTGATTTTTTTTGTCTGTAGAGTAATTACTGCATACTATTTAATAAATCATGCGATTCTTGGAGAAATTAAACCATTTATTTATTTAATATTATTGTTTTAAATATTAAGGTATCAAAAAATGAAATAGAAACCCTTTTCAACCCAAAAATGCATCTGTACTTTTCTTTACTATTTTCAATATTTTATATTTATTTATTTATTTTTATTTGGAATTATTGATTTTCGCCATTTTTCTCTGGTCCCATCAATTCTTAATAATTATTCATATTATTTGTTAATAATTAAAATTGTACTGCTTTTTATACTACTAAAACGTCTACTTTCCTCTAATTTTCAAACACCATTTGCTAAAATATTCCTTTCGGATGTTTCAAAAAGATTTAACAGTGTTCTTTTTTAAAGTAATATCCAATAAATAAAGCAAACGATTTCGTTAGATCATTTAGAAGTAAAATTCTGCCTTTTATGTATTTCTTTTTATCTATCCTTTAATATATTTATATATTTCTATTAATTCTATTCTCTTATATATTTCAATTCTATTTTTGAGGCATCTTTTGTTAAAATATGCCTTTTGATTGCTTCAAAAAGGTTTAACGGTGTTGCTTTTTAAAGTAATATCAAATGAATAAAGCAAACGATTTCCTTAGATCATCAAGGACTAAAATTCTGCCTTTTATATATTTCTATTTAATACTTCAGGAAGTTTACTGTATTGAAATAAATATTTTTATTTTTTTCTTTAAAAGTTCATTAAAATTCAAGCTAGATTCAGAGATATTAACAAGTTTATTTGCAAGAATATTTAACTTTCTTTGTTATGCAATCATGACTAAATTTAGACTTATTGTTTTCTGTATATTTTTAGCTACTTAAAAATTTTGATGCCGATTCCAGAAGGAACAAGACCCTAAAATTGGAACATATTCTCGGATAAAAAAGTATTTCAACAGTAATATTATCTTCTGACTCAGCACTTGTAAAAGGAACAGCATATTTTATTTTACTTCTTATTTTTTTACTTAAATTAGTCCAATTTTTCTAGGAAAAAAATAAGTTTAGCATTTTTTTCTCCCATACCTTAATGATAATTTAACTATCTCTTTAAGTGTTAAAAAGAGAAAATACTTATTTATGTAATCTGAAACTTAAAAAGCACGTGGTCTTTACATTCTCCAATTCTTCATCACTTCCAAAACGTTTACCGTCTAGAAACTCTTTCAACATAGGGAAAAGATAGAAATCACGAAGAGCAAGATCCGGAACATCAGTCATTTGTTTGAATTTAGTAAACCAGTGATTCTAAAACTGTGGGGCACGCCCCTCTATGGGGGCGTCATTACCTTACGCGGAGAGCGTGAGCATATCAAAAAGTCGAAAATAAAAAATTCAAAAAAAAAATATTAATTTATTTAAAGGAAACGAAATACATTCTGACATAATAATAAAAAAAGTGTGTGTGCTTATGACCCCACGATAGAAGTGATAACTGCAAAAATTGTAATGTTATTTCTGGGATTAAAATAACAAGGGGAATAAAAAACAAGAGGATGTTAGTGTTGTCCTATAAAATTATTTATTCAAAATTGAGTTGCAAGATTCCACCTAAACATTTTACATTGCAAGTTCAACAAACGCTTGTAAAAAACATGAAAGAACGTGGAAATTTAAATTTGACCAAGAGAAACAATTTTGGAAGGAAAATTAAAGTGATTTAAAGTAAATTTAAAAACTGCGAGCTCCCAGGAATCGATCCCGGGGCAATTCACTTGAAGTCAGCTTCTCTAACCACTAGGCCGACAGGGTTCGTGGAACGAGGAACAGTAAGCTTCTAACATAGGTAAGAATTTTTTAATTAATATCTTTTTAAATAATTGCGATATCGGAATGTAAATAATCAAAACATGCATTGTCATGCAAACTAAACGTGTATACAAAATTTCAGCTAAATCGGTTAAAGACATCAGCTTCTAAATTGAGTTGCAAGATATATATTTCACCCGAACAAATTACTTAAATTTATATCTTTTTAACTAATTATGATATCGGAATATATAAATCGTCAAAACATGCATTGTGATCCAAACTAAACGTGTATACAAAATTTCAGTTCGATCGGTTGAAAGCATCAGCTTCAAAATTGAGTTGCAAGATTCCACCCGAACATTTTACATTGCAAGTTAATTAAAAGCTTGTAAAAATCCGTTGTGTCAGTGGGGATTATTAAACTTGTTCTTTACTTAGTATTTTTAATTAATTATAAAACGCATTGTGCAGTACTGATACACATATAAATGCATTATATCAGTGTAATTGTTTTTTTTATCACGTCAGAATGTATCTTTTTTGCTTTCAATAAATTAATATTCTTTAAATAATATTTGTTTTTGACTTTTCAATATATTCGCGCCCGCTTGCTTGGGTTATCACGCCCCCTAGGGGGCACGCCCCATAGTTTGAGGAAGCACTGTTGCAGACTGTTTGCCTAAAAATTCTTCTGGCAGACACAGCAGCAAGGTTACTTGCAAGCTGAGGAGACGTTGTCCACCTATGTCATCATGAACTTAATGGTAAGTAGTGATCCTGTGCATATGTAGATTCTTTGTAGCTACCTTGGCTGATCTTCCTGGGGATAGTACTACTTCTTTGGAATTGATTTCATGATCGGATGACCACTTTCGGACCACTTGTAACCACCAAGCCACCTCCGCTTGAGACTGGTCATCTCAAGCCTGCCAAAGGTTCTCCATCTCAAGGAATCATCTAAAACAGTACTTCTCAAAGTTTCAATACTTGCGACCCAATATTCAATCATAATTTTCATTGAACTCCTCCCCCCCTCCACATAAATGTAACGTATTGAATGCAAAAATACTATACTTCGACGCTAAAGCTGCAATACGACTTTAAAATCTTAAGTGCCATCGGCATATATAAACGTCTCGTTCAGTCAAAGCATTAATTGCCCATATATATACCTATTTCCGAAGTACGATCTTTTCTGTGTACTGCCATCCATACAATTATTCCGAAAGCTTTGGAATGCAAAAAAAGAACCTTGATTGTGTTTGAGAAGTATTTACTCATATCACAGAGGATTTGATTATACATTACTTTTCTCTCCCCCAATACATCTCATAGTATATGCGCCTACGTGGATAAGGGTGGCATTGGGGAGCAAATCGAATAATTTTAAATCGGTAGTTAAGGGATTAATTATAAACCGTACAAATTATCAAGATAGGTGTTAATTTTTTGCATATAATTTTATATATGACAAGCCCATAGGGTCACTGGTAATTTTTATATAAAACTGTTCTTAATTAGTTATAAATTAGTTATAAGTATCAGTACTGCACACAATTTATTTTTTATAAGTGTATATAATTATAAATGCGATTTTCATTTTAATTATATCAGAATGTATTTAGTTTATTAGTTTTCAGTACAAATTAATAATTTTTTAAAAATAATCTCTTGTTTCAACTTTTCAATATGCTCCCCCCTAGGGGGTGCTCCCCACAGTTTGAGAAACGCTTACCTAAAATCATCATGTGAAATCATTCTCACTGCAAACAGACTAACTTGTTTGCAGTGAGAAGGATTTCAGATTAACTTGTTTGTTTTAATGCAATATTCACAATGCCGGAAACAAAATTCCAATATACTTGAACGAGTAGTCCAGTAGTTTCGCAAAAACTAACACTAAACAACATCTTTTCCTAAACTGAAGGTTGATATTCTACTACCCGTTCTTCAAACTATATAAAATACAAGTTCTATCAGTTTTACTGGAGGCATTTTAAAATTATGTTGAAAAACATGTTTGTGACCTTAATTTTGTGGACATGAGTATTATTATTTAACCACTGTATTAATATATATATATATTTGTAGTTTTATCTTAATTATAGAATTTTTTATTATGTTTTTCTTATAGAAATTTTTAAATTCTTATTTGCTTATTAAAAAGATGCAAAATATGGAGAACATTTTTCTTTCCTTTTTTTTATTTAGAATTTTTCTAGAGAAAAAGTTTATATTTCTTGTAGAAAAGTAGTTGCATTGAGATTTGTTGAATTTTAATTATCATCTCAAACATCACTTGACTAGCTTTCACAACTTTATAGTTTTCGTTTCTCTTCCATATGCAATGTTAAAATATTAAGTGTTTTCACTATCATTACTGAAATTCTTAGAAAATAGATTTTGTATTTTTTATTGCAACATTTCCTTCATTAAAATTATTTTTCATTTGTAATGTAATGAATTACAAGGCAATATCACCTCAGTAACTCTGTAATTTCATTTGATTATGTTTTTAATTTTATATATTTTGAGAAATATCCCAAATTCTTAAAATAGAGTTTAGAAATAATTTCATGGAATACTGGATTTAATCATTTACTAATTAATTTTAGGTGTTTGGATAAAAAATATTCCATGCTCTTCCAAGCACAAAAAAGGAATATTTCTTTCTCTGCTTTACGTGAATTTCATGACAAGCATACAAATGAACATACGCACTGTACGAAACCATTTTTTCCCTTCCTACAATAAAATAGCAAAAACAGGTGATGTTTTTAATATTTATTTTGGCCACATTACTTATAATTCGGAAGTATTCTGTATGAATTTGTACTGTACTTTTTTCTTTTTAGTTTTGTAAAAGGGAATTTAAACACATTTCAGTATAGCTCCTAATTTCAGTTTGAAACATTTTGTCTCAATAGGGGATGTACTCGGTTAGGCAATCGAGCCCATTGCTGTCCAGAAATAATGTGTAAAAATTATTTTATTCAATCGATTTTCGTCAAAATTTTGGCCGAACTTTAATTCTTCTTCCTACGCTAGTCTCGTCCCCAGCTTTTCTTTCAACTCATTCACTCTGTTTCTCGATATCAGGTTCAGGCTACTTCTGAAATTTCTTATCTAACAATAAAATAAAAATGTTTACTGCTTATCTTCTGCGGTTTTTTATACAAAATATACTGTTATTTATAATAAAGTTTATTAATGATAAGGATAAGAAACAAAATAATTTATCATGAGGAGGTAGAAAAGAAGGAGAATAAAAATCTCTCTCTCTGACTATTTTTAAAATTTGTGTACATTATTTTTTAGTATGAAAATTTACATGAAAATGTAAAGTTTGTAATTACGATGAATTATTTTCTCATTTCACTTCTCTTTTGTATTATGGACAGTTTACAATGGGACAAATTCAACTATATACTATGAATATCATTAGGAAAGAATTTTAAGCCTAAGATCGTGAGGATATGTTGCTTTTTGAATTCTGTATATAGAAGAAATTATTATTTTTAAAACAGGTTAAAGACAGTTTTCAATTTCTACATTAAAAATACTTGAATAAAAAAACACATGATTATTATATATGACACAATCTTTATTCGTAAAATCCAGAGAGACAACAGCTACTTAAAAACCATAACGGGCATATCCTAACCCTCCAAGACCATAACCACCATAACCAAGCCCTTCATATCCCAATCCTCCGTAACCTGCATATCCTAGACCTCCATATCCGGTATACCCAAGACCTCCATATCCGAGTCCACCATATCCAAGACCTTCATGTCCAAGGGCGTAAGGGGCATCAGAGATCAAGTGTACAGCTGCAGGGTTCTGGTTGGCGGTTCCGGGTTCGTTGGTCTTGACCTCAGCTCTGAAACCACCATGGTCAGCGACGTAGTGGACCTGTCGGCGGATTCCTCGGGCATCGGTGAATCCGTAGCTTCCTCGGACAGCGAGTCCTCCGTCACCGGATTCCTCTCGGTGCTGTTCACCATGGTGGTCCTTTATGCTGTAGCCAAATTTGTAGGGTTGAGGTGCATGGTGGTGGATTGGCTGTAAATTGAAACAGAGTTGTAGCATTTATGCATTAATATATTAGAAGAGTATTTCTCAAACTTTCAATATTTGCGAACCAATTTTCAGTCACAGTTTTCATCGCGACCCCCTTATACAGCAATTATGCATTGAATGAAATAATAATGTACTTCAACGCTAAAGCTACAATCCAAATTTAATTATAAACTGCACAAATTATCAAGATAAGTGTTGTGTATTTTGTATATAATTTTGTATATATGACATGTCTATGGAAATCACTAGTAATTACTAAATTTGTATTTAATTCAGTATTGATAAATTATTTATCAAATGCTTTTTGCCTTATTGATACATTTTTAAGTACCTTATATTAGTGTAAATACGTATTTTATTTTATTATGTAACATTGTATTTTGTTTTGCTTCCTTACAGTAAATTGATAATTATTGTCAATATTTTGTTTTCGACTTTTCGGTATGCTCTCAACCCCCACCCCGTAGGGTCATCTCACCCCTAAGAGGTATGCACCCGACTGTTTGAGAAACGCTGTATTAAATTATCTATATTTAACCAGTTTTACATTAATATACCATTCCTTTTTCTCTATATTATTTTAAGATATTTCCGATTTTTTAATACTAGAAAAACAATCAGCACATTTAAATGACAATATTTAAATTATGTATAACTTATTGTACATAAAAATTGTACCCTAAAAATCATGTAAGTAAATATTGAAGCATTCTAGAGGTTAATTTTAGTTTGGAAAATATTTAACATCGTATGATAATATCTCATTTGCATTTTGATCTGTAATATTGCATTAAAAAAATTTTAAATTCTAATTTATGCCTTGAACTATATGTCTACGTACCTCTATGTAAGAAGCAAAAGTTGTTGCAACGGCAACAGCCAAAATGAGGGCCTAGAAATAAAAAAAAGTATTAGATTACAAGTAAACTATATAATATAAAAATATTGAATACTGTAATAAGAGTAATTTTAAGAACTTTGTGCTTCTTTAATTACAGATGCAATACGTATTATATATATATATATATATATTAAAATCATATTTCCTTATTGAAAACAGATAGAATCCTAGTAATAATGCTTAAGTCTGGTAATTTGAAATAAATGTTCGGATATTTAATCATTTTTAAAATTTACTTTCAGTTTTTCAAAAAAAACTTCAATAACTGTTTCATGCGTTTTTTTTTTAATTTTAATTCATTCTTTATATTCTATTCAACATTTAATAACAGTATACATGTTTCGTATTGTAACATATTTAGTTATATTTAAATTATTTGCTTTAATTTAAACTATTTTTCAACTGACAATTCAAGTCATACAGTAGTTATAGATATTGTTTAAATTGAAAATTCTCTTCCATATTATTATCATCTGCTTTAATCCAATATAATTCATGTAGCTCTAATTTTTTTGATTAATTAAATTATTGGATGGTTTATAATCGTTTGATCTCTATTAAAGATGTGTTGCTTAAGCTTATAAGTTGGGATTTTCTATAATTATTCTAAATATATTTTTCCAATGGGAAAAAGGAATTGTAATACTTAATTGACGTTGGTTGAACTTAATTCGTGTTTAATTTTCCACAACTTCGAAGTATTATCATTTATTTGGAGATATTTTTGATAATTTAATTATAAGAATAAAATCTGTCTGTGTGGAATAAACTTATATATAAATACTATTATTTACAATACATTTGTGAACTAAGAATTTGTAACGTTATAAAATTGGAAATGTAACTGATGATACTATTCCACTATTGACATAAGTAAACCAAAGTGCTCTTACAATTTAAAATAAATAATTAAAATATAACACTTTACATAAAAAATTTGCGAGTATTTAAAGTATTTCCAAGTATTATAGAAGCGCAAGAAAATTTTTGAGAATGCTTGATATACTGAAATAAATTCAAAACTTGTGAAACACAAATCCTGTTATGCAGAAAGTTTTTTCTAGAAGCATTATGAGCATTTTCTAGTAGCCCTTTGAATCTATTTCTCCTCAGTTAAATCTATAATTGTTTAAGAACCAACTAGATATTCTTAAAAACGTATTTTTGCAGTATTCGATATTTTTCAGTGGAGTAACTTTTTCACTAACAAAAGGTCAATATATGGAAGGCTGTTTATAAATCGTTGACAAAAAGAGTAGTTTCTATTTTTTTTACGTACAATTTAAGAATTATCAACGAATTGATTATTTATAATTGAAGATACTTTCTTATCGCAACCACAAACACTAATAGAACACCTTGGCTTACCGTTCAAATTTTAAGCTCGCATTCGGCAAATAAGAATTTTTTGAACAAAATTTAAATTTTTATTCGGAATTTACATTTGTTTCCCCAAATGTTCATAGAATTTGCTTAAGGCTGTTACTTTCTCTTATGTTAAATACTGGGACCGAAAGAAATTTATACAATTTTTTTCCAGATTATAAAAATATTGGAAATGTATAAACATAATCTAATATATAATACCTAATAGCAATAACTATCATCTAAATATTAATAATTGTAGTAATTAATAACTATTATTAAAATCACATTCTAACTTCACTACCCAATAACAGACATAGTTCGTACATTATTTACTTTTGAATAAATCTATTATTTACGATGTAATTCTTTTTACCCAATGCACACTGCATTGGTGAAATAAATATTTAACTTTACCCATTACAATACTAACTGCTGTGAGTGTAAAATGTTGTAAAATTTTATGGATACAATTGTTAAGCATCAATTTATACGTTATAACATAAAAAATTGTTTTTTGTTTCAAACTGCATTTAAGGGATGCAGTAGTCTAGTGGTCAAGCTATTGGATCATGGCAGGCATGCAATGAGCTCGAGCTCAGTACTGCTTAAGACCCGCCGTGTAGAGCAGCGATGCACGTTAAATCTGTCGAGAGCTGAAACATCCTCCCCTTGGTGTGGTGTGGTAGTTAGGAGAGGGGAGTGCTAGCTCAGGTACCGTCCACGTTGCTTGACCATGGTTCAAAATTACGTGGTCCGTCGCCAAAAGCCCTCGTGAGTGTGACATTAATATTCACTCACTCACTCAAACCGCATTTAAAGTTTAAGATTTGTTCCAAGACAATTGATGAAGGAAACCTTAATTGGGAATCTTCCTTTTTAGGGGATTTATTAAATACAATATAATAAACTCTTTTCAAATTGAGTACTTTGAAGTGAACTTATTCGATTGTCTGAATAGGGAATTTTAATACTGATTCATTGTTTCTGTTAATTTGTATTCTTATTTTTGAAGTAATTAAAACTTAAATAACATTTTTGAATGTTAAGAACCAATTGGATTACTTACAATCGCATTCGTAAATCATTGTTGGATTTGAATTTGTGCTTGTAAATCATAAACAATAATACTGTATCTGTACATCTTATGTCATCTACCGTGAAGTTCAGTCTCCAACGAACCGTGATAAAGGTTACAACAAACAAAGCAGAGAAGTAAAAGTAAAGGGCAGGTCGCATTTTTGGCGAGTTACGGATAACCCTACATAGAAAATATTCAACATTTAGCCATATATATATGGCACCATTATCTGATAGAAAAAAGCAAGGTTAAAAATTTTAAACTACGTTTCAGTTTAGCTACATTTTGCCTCCAGAAAATAAATAAACACAGTTGAGTTTTCTTAAATTTTAGTTTTACACCTATGATACCGGTTTATTTTAAGTTGTGTCAACAAATGTTACGTAACGCCTTTTAGAATTTTTTATTTTTTTTTTTTTTTTTTTTTTTTTTGTAATTTTTGTTTTAGTCCAATGTTTCAAAAAATTCTAGGCTTCTGAAATATTTTGTATTTAGAATTTAAAGTTTTTTGGTCCGAATATTAGTATAAATAATTGACCGTTCTATACTGATAAAATGAAACTCATAATTTGATTACAATTGATTTCTCATCAATATTATATGTATTCCAATTTTTACGATATTCTGAAAAGTAAATTAAAATTTTAATAAAAGTTAGGTCTGTTATCAATTTATTTTTGAAGCCATATGATCGAATATGTTTTTCTTTTGTAGTGGTGGTAGCAAATTATATTTATCTTTTGTTGATTGGTAGCGCATTGACTCAAGATAATGTGAACATCATATTTTTTGGAATGGTAACAGTTAAAAGTAATAATTGTGTTAAAATATTAAATAAATGCCGTTATATTTAACCTATTAATATGCTCCTCAATATTAATTAATCTAAACTGCTAAAATATAGCTGCATGTTATAAAATTATTAATGCTTCAATTGACTAATTACAAATGACAACTCATTTTGTTTGAATTTACATCGTAAACTTACTACATTGGTAACCTCAGTAAATAAATTTTGCCCAGAACATTTGTCTTAAGCAAATATATCATGTAGAAAAACTTTTTGACTCAAAAATATGCCAAAAACAAAACGAGTTACGAATAAAAAATTTTCGAAATAAATATGGTGCACGCGCAGTCTCACAATTACCGTAAAATTCTATTAATAATATAATTTTCCTTCAATTTTTCTTGAATTGCGTTTAAATTTGTTTGATGCATTAATGGAATGATAAAATCTCACTTAGTTTTCTTGCGACTTTTACTTAAGTCCAACAAAAATTGTAAGAAACATTTTTCACTGCTATAAATATTTTTGAAAATGAAGCTCATTATTGGTAAAAGCAGGCATTTGAAAAGTAGTCAGATACAATGTATTGATTGTTAAAACAATAGCCCTTACAGGATTACAGTATAAAATAGAGTGCATAAAATATGTCTTCAGAATTTAAAAGGAAGGATAAAGCAAATTTGAGAGATAAAAATCCAACCAACAGGCATAGAAAGTTAGTTATTATTCTTACCTGAGAAATCATGTTGTGAGGTACCTGAAAACTTGGAGCTCAAGTGATATCAAATGTCTTGTTCTCTTTGTATTTATATCAACGATACAAGATCATTTAACAATGCCACCCAGAGATTAAAAAGTTCACGCCTGACTGACATTGTTACTCCCATGTGAACGAGAATGCTGAAACAACAACCGTAAGAAACATTTCGCCATCCTCACAAATGTGAACTTTTTAATGTGTTTCATTTCATCAGAAAAGTGAATTGCAATGCTTGAGAAAACTAAAGAATTTAATCGATCCTTTAGTTTTAGAGATATTAAGAAATTAAATCACTTAATCTTTCTAGAAAATACCACAGGTATTGTTTAACTTAAACTGTTGCTAAAATATTTTGAAATAGCAAATAATTTATAAAAAATCGTAGGATTAAAAGAATTTGGAGTGATCTTGAAACACTAAATTGTAATTATGCTCAAATAAATAAGTAATGATAAAAAAACCCCGTAAAATCTGGCATATAACGCGCATTAGTGGCGCACACAAGGGGGTTGGGTCTCCGGGTCAAGACCCCCTTCAAAACCCTTAATTTTTTAGATTGATTATAATCCTATGTATATAGCACATAAAATTTAATTAAGTATTTGTTATTAATAATTAATTTTATAAATAAATACTAATTATGTATTCAATAATTAATTTTTCACTGTTTTTTGTTCTCAAAAATCGACAAAATCAAAAGAATTTCTCGGACGGTGTATTAGAGCATGATACGAAAATGATGGACTTTCGACTCTGCACACCCTCCTTGAAAAATTCCTGGGTTCACTACTGACGCGCACTTAGACTTTCAAGCTGCAATTTTTGATTTTTAGGTATATTCGCCATATAATGCGCACATCCTTTTTTAAGAAGGAAACTGAAATATGCGGGTGCAATGCTCTTAGGTTTTGAGGTCCTTTATTCGGGGTATTATTCCAGGATTTTGAAAATATTGTATACTTCTGGAACTAAATCCTTTCAAATTCATAAGGAATATCATTTTTTAAAGCAATATTCCAATATATTGGGAAGATTAGTTTTTTATGTTCATCTATTTTTTTATTTTTAAAGCCATCGTTTTTATACCGGCGTATAACACGCACTAGTAAATTTTGATCCTATATTTTGTGTTAAAAGTGTACGTTATATGCCGGATTATCTCAACGCAATATCAGATTACTGAATTCCGGGAAATATTGGAACTTTTTACAAAAGGTATAAAGTAAGGTAATATTAAAATATTAATATATAAATAAAGTAAGGTATACACATATTTTTTGTATAATTAGCGGTACCAATCTATAATACTACATTTCATAAAAATTCCAACAAGAATTTTTAATTACGTTTCACGAGTTTAAATAAGGTGAAACTAGAACTACATAAAATATTATGTGGGATAGATTCAAGATCAGGTTGAGAATGATATTTAATCTGGAAACTCTCTTCTCCTTTCCACAGAGCTTATTATAAGAAGTTCGGACCAAATTAGTTCAAAGGAAATGAAACTTGATCTTGAAACCATTTAAACAGTAAAACAGCTGTTCTCTCCATCTACGTTGATTCAAAAACAAAACTAAAGACCAGAAAAATAAATATATTGTCCTTCTTAGTTCTAAGATTTCGAAATAATTTTCTTTTTCTTTTTCTGATTAAGGGGACTTGGCACCCTTTGAGCAAACTTCTTTATTTACGTATTTAAAAATTATATTTTAACATTTTATACAATGTTTCTATTCAAGAAAATGTTACCAGATGAAAATTTTGGTATATTATTAATACAATTTTAAAAATTTAAATTTTTTGAAGAAAATTGGGAAAATTTTAAAATCCTACTCCTTTTGTAAAAATTAAGTTTTTGACCTGAAATTTTTTATAATATTCTTATGGATGTTCTTAACAACTTTAGGGATCGATTTTAGAATAACTTCATTCGTTTTCGAGAAAACAAATAAAATGTTGATATACAGGCTAAAAATCAACGAAAAAGCCAACATGTCTTACATTTTATTTTTTTTAAAAAAAAGTATTCAGTTTATAGCAAAACGGATCCCTAATTTTATTTTATTTTTAACACGCAGGAAAAAAAATGAAGTGATCGGTAAATAATTGTCGAAGGAGTAGCATTTTGAATGCACTAAGGTTTCGAAAAACACAAACTGAGAAAAACCACTTTAAAGTTTATAATTCTGAAAAAATAATTATTATAAGCTTAATTAAACTTAAAATACCACTTTAAGATATTACTTATACGTTTTTCTTTAAAATAAATGCATTTTCATATGTTTTCAACCCACACATTTTTATAAATGATCAACTTTTAGAGAGTACTAATCGCATAAGAAAACTCAAGAAAAACTTAAAATTTTTTTTTTTTCTGTCACGACAGAAATTTTAGCTGTTTTTCTTCTTATAATATTAAAGTATTACATTTGTATGAAAAATATATCAGGAAGAAGAACTGAAATTATAAAATTATTAATATAAAATGCCTTAATTTAAAAATTTTACATGCACACATTTCACAAGGAAGAAAAATTACATTATTGTATTGCCTTGGAAATATTCTGCTTTTAATACTACACATTCTTTTTTATAGTTATTATTTCTATTTATAAAATAGATTTTTTTATCATAACGCATTTTTTAGCTTTTTTTTCTAAAAAGGGGTTGTGGCTGAGATGCCTAATTTGTTTTCAAATGAAGTTTTATTCAACTTCTAACTTTCCGACATGCACAAGTGATATATCAATCGAAAGATAATAATGCAAAGAATAAGATTAAATGAAAATAAAAAAACGATAGGTTTGTGATTTTTAGGGTACCAAGTCGTCTTAAGATTTTATTTGGGCGTGCTTTAAGATAATGGGTATAGTAAGTGGAACTTTAGCAAATTTTCTTTTTTAGAGATTGTATGAATTTTTATTTCATTTCAGACTTCGTTTAATACTGACTACAGTTTTTAAGAAAAGAAAATTTGCCTAAAAATATTGTAGACATAAATATTAAATGATCATGTTTTGGTTTAAAAGGTATCATTAGAATCCATATCCTTATTTACAGAATTAAAAGAAAAATGTTATGTGTTTTCGAAGCCGTTTACCACGAGAAAAGGTCAAGTCGTAATAAAATGTTACTGCTTTAGAATTTCTAGAATATCACCTAAAAAATCATGTCAGGAATAAGTTCAGGGGGCCATAGTTTGAATAAAGAATTTAAAGTCCTTCAAAAATTCAACTTTTCTGGAAATGAAAGAAAGAAAAAAATATTAGTCAATAATAACTTCTTTACAAGATCAATAATGCATCTTTAAGTGGCAAAAACTATAAGAAATAATAAGTTACAAAAGGGCTTACAGTGATAAGTGTGCAGAAAAGTGATTGCTAGTGACTATACACGTGGCAAAACATCGAAAAAAGGACTGGCAAACTTTGTGAAGAACACCAGACACGTCGCTTACTTCCCCTACAGCGGCCGAAATTCTGGCGACGAGATGTTCTATGGATTCTACGGGAGTCTCATACATAAGATCTTTTGCGGACCGTTTGAGGGTGTGAGAGGGTTTGAGGAAAAAGCAGACATGATCATAAAAAAGCTACTTTTATTCTATCTTTACCACTTTATGAAATATACAATTTTTTAGCATAACTCTAGGAGCAATGCGAAATCCTTACCTTTAATCGGAAAAAACTAGGCTATTTAAATTAACTTATCTGGATTTGAAGCTCCTTGTTATGATCCTTCTCGAAGCCCGATAGCTCGGTCAGCTCCAAGATTATTTACTTTCACAATTCCTGACGGACTCTACGTCGACAATAAATTTCCAGACGTGCAACCACCTGGATTCATTTTCTAATTATTGAATTTCAAGCTTAAGGATCAGCGATTAACCATTAATCTCTAGTACTCCACTATAGGTACATAAAAAAGTAGTTACATTTGCATAAAATTAAGTCATCTCTATGGAAAGTGGTTTTTAAACTAAAATAACAGTTCAAGAATATTTTCCCAAGGAGGATTAGTAGAAGAACCCAAATATAGTACCCGTTACAGATCTTTAGCTGACCACACAAAAAGTAATCTAGGCATTGAAGATTTTGAGAGCGTGGTGCCCAAGTTACAGTACCACCACACCCAATTCATTCGCTGGGAAATCTTATATCAGTATAGTTTCAAACGTATTGTATATCCAGATAGTTTCAAACGTATTGTATATCCAGATAGATTCATCTATTCACGATGGTGCTTCATTTTATCGTAACCACATTACCTGCCAGGTGTTTGAGGGAGCCTCGTTCACCAAATTTAGTATCATCTGTTGCAGAGACGTGAAGTGTTTTCCTTCGTCAATGTATATGAGGACTCTATCTCCGCAATCGTCTCCCTAACAAATCTTCTTGGGGAATCTTTGGTCCTTAAAAACTATTTTAAATGTAAAATAAAAATATATAAAAATATAATATGTATATTAAGTCTGCTATATAAAGTATAGGCTTTCAAGTTAGAAGGTAAGAGATAGAGTAGGCTGTTAGTGGAACAGTGATTAATCAAATTTAAAGTGTAACGCAGACATTAGCTCTTTGATAATTGTAATAATTAAGGTGACGATTTGTCACTGGAGATTGAATATAGATTAGATAACGAGGGAGGCATTGTACTTCAACTGAAGGAAATGTTACTTATAATTAAAAGCTTCTCATATCTCGCGTACCTTGTTAATTGTCAATATATTGCTTTTATTGGGTGCATCTATTGGTTTTGATTGATCAAACTTGTGTTGTTGTTTGTGTGTTGCAAATAAATTAAATAATTTTGAACATTGCTAATCTTCCTTCCCTTTATCCCACATCTCTAGGCACAGAGTCAAGGTCCTTATATGTATTCTGGCAGAAATTAAGATTCCAGTAGGTGTACCTTATTATTCCTGCAAAAGCATTGATAAAAAAGCGTCACTGACAAGCATGTGAATGATCCTATGTTCCCGGGCTGGGCAAGGTCGACTGAACCTTTCATTCCTACTGCAGTGCGCTTATAAATGAGTACCACGCTTGCTTGGCGACGTAAACACTGGGGGTCTCGCTTTAGACTGACCACCTGATCGGGACATCTGCTCATGTAGCTCAGCGGCCTATGGTCACGTATACTGGGATGGGCACAGAAGGCCCTGGCCCTCCTGGGCTATCCTATAATCCTATGCATATAATATTATAATCCTATGCATATAATACGTAAAATTTAATTATTTGTTATTAATGACTAATTTTATTTATTAATATTAATTATTTATACAATAATTAATTTTTTACTGTTTTTTTTATTCCCGAAAATCGACAAAATTAAAAGAATGTGTTGTTCGGCGTATTGGAGTATGATACGAGAAGGGTGGACTTTCGACCCTGGACCTTCCCCTGAAAAATTCCTGTGTGCGCCACTGTTTATATATATTTATTTGTGTGTGTACAGAAAAACTGTGTGGAGTATTTATATATAATGCAAAAGATGACGAAATCAATGGAAAAAATTCTACATTACTATAATTTATTAATAACAAGCTTGAAATTTAAAATTTTATCTCGATCTTTATTTTTAAATCAAAGTTTGGGGCATAAGTATTTACGTACTGTATTATTACTGTTTTAACCTTATTTGGTTATAATAAGTCAATAAGAAATGAATAGCTTTCATTGTTGAATTTCTTTAAAAACCCAAAGAAGTTAGCATTCGTATCGCCCATTTTGGTAAATGGGCGGAACAAATTAATTAATCCTGTTGTTCTTGGAAGTGGTAGTGGAAGTGGTCAGGGACCTCACACCTCTCTTCCCCTTCCACAAACCTCATGAGAGAACTTGCAGCTCAACAACTATTTAGAGTGCCCCCATGCCATGAAGACACTATACATATACATCTACAAACATCCATGTCTTCTCCGAGATTCAATCCCAGCCCCTACAGCACCGCAGTCAGCGTCACTAACCACTATACCGGATGGGCGTCAAATCCTACAACTATCAACGTCACCTGGAAGAAGTATAGAATTTTTTCAAAAATCAATCGAGGAGATGTAATCGTTACTTAGAGGGGTGGGCAGAGAGGGTAATTTATAAAATATTCTAAAATTGATAACTTTAATTTTTTTTATTATTTTACAAACTGTCAATGCTTCGGATATTTTTAGTTTTCTCTTTTGCTTGTAACGTTAAATTGTCACATTAGTAGAAATGATGCACTAATAGAATTAATAAAAAAAAAAAGAATGTGATTTGAAGGTTTTTATAGTTTATACTTTTTTAAAAATGCAAACCAGCATTTTGATACACAAGTGGTTGTAAATGAATGGATTTTTTCTAATTTTCAAACATCTTTTTTAGAAATTGGTTTAAATAAGCAAACACACAGAAAAAATTATACCAAAAAGAAAATTATCAGAATGAAATTGTGAGAAATACCTTTTATAATAAAATTTAATATTTATAAGTACATAAAAAAGGCAGCATGCAGTGCATAATCTAATCAGTTTGATTTAATGAGGGATAGGAGCTAATATAAAATTGGATTTCTCTAATAAAATTTAACTGTTTTTGATTTTCCAATATGTAATTCCACAATTTTACGTTTATAAAATGTCCTTTACCTCATTATTTCAGTATTCTTGCAATTAAACCAATTTATTTTTTTATGGTCAGACTTTAGGTAAAGATGAAAACGACGATATATAGAAGCAGAAAAATTGTCAAATGTTTCCTAAACATGAAACGTCTGTCTATTCGATGGCAATGAGTCATCACAAAAAGTTTCATACCATAAAAGTTAAATCCCCCCAAATATTTAATATAATAAAAATATATAATCCGCGAAAATACTCAAAAATAATTTTTTAGTTAGAAAATTAATTTAAGGTATCCGATTACCCTAAACTTGTGAATTTTGCAAAAAAACTTGACACTTTTCTAAATTTTTATTTTATAAACCATCTTATTAATTTTATAAAAATAGTAAGTTTTTCATTTTTCATTCGCGGGAACAAAAACTGCAAGTGTTTTAATAAAAGCAGTACTTTAAACACACAAAATGTCTTACTTGTAAACACATTTTACTCGAAATATGTTTTTTTGAGTATGTTCTGTATAATAGCAGAAGTGGCGTAACCTTCAGATTTATCAATCACTGTTTTATTACCATATTTACAGTCCCTTATGTGAATATAATCATTGTTTTTCAAGCAATTTCATATATTAACTAAATTAAAGCTCTCTAGTTTTCGTAAAACTTAAAATATTTCTTATTTTGAAAGCCATTTCAAAAAGGAATACTAACGTAATACATCAAAATTTAAAAATTGAGAATTTGTTCATAAACATTTTGTACAGAGTGGGCTCCGTTTATGTAATTTTTTGTAAATTTTTACCAATTTTTTTCCATTTTAGTAATAATAATTTCTTTTTCTCTTCTTGATTTGAGCATTCTTTTGTATAAATGTATGAAATAAATCTAAAAACCACAAAAAAATCTCCATACCTCCACTTTTTTTTAAACAAAAGTTGTCGCAAGTAGTCGGATATCTAAAATTCATACTGTCAAGCGGAAAACACACGCTCGGCCCCCCTTTGATAAACCCTTTTTAATTGCTTATTTGCAACTGTAGTTGACTGACGATTCTAAAATTGTAATTAAAACGTTAATCATGTTCTTAATAGAACTACAAATATGTAAACAAAATTTTTGTATTTCTGCGTGACGAATCTTTACGGCATCTTTCCAGTAATACTCTTAGGCGTCTTTGGGATTGTAAATTCGCGTATATAAAAGAAGAAAATGGGATATGCAAAGCAGATAAGGTATTTAAGAAGAGCGTTGTAAGTTAGCGGAGAAGAAGGCGATTGAGCCAGCAGAAGTAGTGGCGAGATTTGGAGGATTCAGTTGGATTACGATATTGGAGTATTGCTGTTGTTATTCATCGAAGTATCCTTAGAAGGATTAATCTACCTGGAGAGATCGGTAGTAAAGTCATGAGATATATTCTAACTTAGAACCTCTTACCACAAGCGTTAATATAATAAAGTTAGTTAAATCTTAGTGAATGGTAATAATTCAAGTTGCGTTTATTTCTTGGAGCTCTTATTCCGGTAAACCCTTTCGATATGGAGCTTAGTAATTGATTAATTTCATATTTCATAATTTAATTTAATAGTAAAGGTAAATCCCTTTTGACGTAGACATATAGTTGAATATTTTAATTAGTAAGTTGATATTTGAACTAAGTGAATAAATATAATTTGTTATTACACAAATGGCGTCTGGTCATTCTTTGTCTCAAGTTAATCTTAGTGTCTAGGGTGGAACCCAGGGGGTTCTCACATCTGTAACTGCACAATTTCTAGTCAGACAACAAAATTTTAAAAAAAGTCATTCTTAATGGATTTTTATTCTATACAACATATTCCTTAACTGATGTAACGTGTATCAGTCTTTCTATACGGTATTGGCCCTCCATTACTTAAGTATGTAAGCGTAATTTATTTTTTATCTGCAAGATATATATATATACCTATGTTACTGAACAAACAAATCCCCGATCATGCTCAAGCACTCTATTTTGTGGCTTTTAAAAATATTTTTATCATTTTCACATTCTACGAAGAAAGGGGGTACATAATATATACGTGGTAATAAGTATAATACAAATATTTTTTATTACAAATTTTGAATCATATCTGTCATCGAAGCTAGTCTGCTTCTGAGAACAATCTATTTCTATGTCCTGTTATTAACAGTCAGTATATGCATCAAAGTGTGGGTTCTGTTTCATGTCACATTTATACAAACACACTCAAGAGATTTGTTCATTCTTTATAAAGTTTAATATATCTTATTGGAAGAAATTAAACATTTTTTTACCACTAAATACAAAAAAGAAGTTACTCCAACAAAATTCATACAAAAATACGCATTTATTTCTCTCAAATATTTACAAAGCACATGGACTGAAACAATAGTTGTTTTGGAGTATATTTTCCAAAGAATAGCAACATACCACATCCATAATTTGGCGCAGAAAACAACGAAAGATCGGGAAAAGCAGCAGAGAAAAAAATATACAAGAGCCCTGATTCGGACTAGAAGCTCTGTTTAATTTAATAACCATATCTTGCATATCCCAGACCATGTAGGATTCCTAGTCCATATCCTCCATAACCAAGGTTTCCATATCCTCTACGATATCCCAATCCAGCTGCACCATAGCCTGCATATCCAAGGCCAGCTCCTCCAAGACCTACTGGTGCAGCTATATCTCCATACCCAAGTCCAGCAGCTCCAGCGTATCCTCCATGTCCATAAGGAGCATCAGAGATCAAGTGTACGGCAGCTGGATTCTGGTTGGCGGTTCCGGGTTCGTTGGTCTTGATCTCAGCTCTGAAGCCCCCGTGGTCAGCTACGTAGTGGACCTGTCGGCGGATTCCACGAGCATCAGTGAATCCGTAGCTTCCTCGGACAGCGTGACCTCCATCCCCAGATTCTTCTCGGTGTTGCTCTCCGTGCTTGTCCTTCACGCTGTACCCAAACTTGTAGGGCTGAGGGACATTGTGGTGCACTGGCTGTTGGCAAAAGACATTCACATCAATATACACCAATGGTCTAAATTTCTGCTTACTTAAGGTATCCGACTACCCTAAAACCATGATTTTTTTCAAAAATTGGCAAATTTTTTTATGATTTTATTTTATAGACCATTTTATTAACTTAATAACAATACCAAGTACTTTATTTTCCCTCCACTAGAACAAAAACTACAAGTGTTTTAGTGAAAGCAAATGCCATAACTTTACACAAGATGTCAAACTTTAAAATGCGTTTTACGCGAAACGTGTTTTTTTTTCGAAAAACTCAAACGGGGACCGCGATTGCTCAAAAAGTTTTGAAAATAATTAGCTGAAATTTTTTGCTTATGTTCTGCATAACAGTAGAAGTGTTTTGATCTTCAGATTTATCAATAACTGTTTTATTTCAAAATTTGCAGCTCTTTATGTGAATATAGTTAATGTTTTTTTAAGCAATTTCGTATAATGACTTAGATAAAGTGCTCTAGTTTTTGTAAAAATTAAAATATTTCTTATCGTGAAGATCACTTCAAACAGGAATAACAAAGTAACACATCAAAATTGAAAAATTGAGAATTTGTTCATAAAATCTTTGTAGAGAGCGGGCCCCGTTTATGTAATTTTTCGTACATTTTTACTAGTTTTTCCCATTTTAATAATAATAATTTTTTTTTCTTTTACCAATTTTAGATTTTTCCTTAAAATATACTATATAAATATAAAAATCACAAAAAGATCTCCATATTATCTTTTTTTCAAAAAAAAGTTGTCGCAAGTAGTCGGATACCTTAACAAAAGATATGTATTCAGTAAAATTTAAATATCTTGCTTACTTGCAAAAATAATTTGTAAAACTCTCGATCGTTGCATTTTTAATAAATGTACATTTCTGATTATTGCCACTGGTTTTATTTTTCCAATTAATAGTATGGGAGGTACATGTTAGATCTAAAAACTACATTCTTTCATCTATAAATATTTAGAATGAAAACAACTTTTTCGTAATATTGCCAAAAATTGAACATTTTCTTCTATTTGTAATAATGATTTTTGATATTGTGCAGAATACGCTAATTAAAAATCGAGGTAATAATACTGCTTCTAAGTAAGATTTCAAAACAAAATATTAATCAATAAAAATAATTTTTTTTAAAAAAAAATTATGTGATTTTTGATAATTAAAATTTGATTTTGATTTCTCATCAGTTATATAAGTTCATAATAATTTATATATTTTTTGCAATATTAATTTTAAGGGAGTATATTTTTATCATGAAAATCAGTATGTAAATACAATTTATTTTCTATATTTATGTTTAAACCATTAACAGAACTATAAGCAAACAGATAAACATGTAAGCAAAAACTATGATTATTTTAAAAGGTAAAATATATATATACCTCGTGCACGAAAGAAGAGGCAATGACAGCCAAAGCTGCAAAAATGACAATCTGAAATGTAAAAAGTAATCTTGTTAAAAAAGGAATTCATAAAAACTTTCGTAAAATATATTTCAACTTTAAAATATTTTTTAATTCATAAGAAATTTTTATTGCAACATTTATTACCATTGTGCGATTCTTAGGGTATGACTTGATAATGTTTCACTTAAAATAAAATAGAAGGAGATCGTATAATTAAAATTACTTTTCATGTTGCTACACTTGACTAAATAAAATGGAGAACTTTTTTGTGAGAGAAATAATAATTGATATAAAACTCAAATCATAATACTTGATAAGATATACATACTTATAAAATAATTCATTTACAGAAATATTTCTAGTGCACTACTTTTACGGTAGGAAATATATAGTTATATCTTCTCCTATAATTAGTATCCCAACGTTTCTCAAGAATTTCAGATAAATTGGAAATTTTGTATAAAAGAAAAAAAAAGTATAACTTGAGATGAAAAAAATTAATCTGTTAATGAATTTCTTATTGTTTTGTTTAGTTTAAAAATTTAAATTTTGTCGTGATTAATTAAAAAGACAAAATGAGATAGATAGAGAGAGAGAGAGAGAGATTGAGAGAGTTTTATTAACGTAGTCCCCTATTTAGTAACACTAAGGTTACTGACGAGGGACCTCACAATTTTTAACCTCAGTCAAATAACGAGGATGACACCAGAGCTGACATCCCCTCTAACTAACACAAAGACGGGAGGACACTGAACCTTGACAAATAGAACGGGCATCAAAATAAAATGAGCTAACTATGAGTAAAAGTATTAGAAAACAATCCATAAGTTTTTGTATTTTTTCATGGTTTAAAAAGTCTGAAGAAAACCTATACGATTTACGTAAGCAATTTTATTTGTGAGACACTTTTATTGAACTTTATGAGACTGGCACTATATATAAAGAAAACATAAAGATCAATTCTTTTCAAATCTCTGAAGTTGTACAATCGCAGTTAAACAAAACAGTACGTGGATGAAATTCCCAAACTTTTATTCGGTTACGCAAATATTTATTTCGACATTCAATTTTTCTATTTAATGGACTTCCATAAATTCTTATCTGTGTACTGCAAAACAAAACATACTGAATAGAAAGTTGTTGATTATTAACTTAGAATTACCTATTTTGTTTCAAAAAATAATGTAAAAAAATCAAGAGCTCAGCTGCATTGATTTTGAAAGTTAAAGCAACATAACAAGTAACATAAAATTTTTATTTTATCTACTTTTTAATACATAGCTCCAATTAATATAAATATATATATACATATGGCAAAATCACATTAAATGTTAATTAAGTTTTATTAATTATCATTAAAGTATCGTATTGTCATCCAAAACAATCGTGTGTACAAAATTTCAGTTTAACTGAATGCTTTAAAACGTGAGAAAAAAAATCCTTTAAAGTTTTGTCCTAAGTTGCTAAAAGTGAAACCAATGCCAAAATGGTCACTAAGTTGCCAAAAATGATGCCAATGTAGCTGTTTTTGTAATTCTTTAAATAATTAGTTTTAATCAAATAATTTATATTAATTATAATTGAATTACTGTATTGTCATCCAAAATCAGCATTTATATAAATTTCAGCTCAATTGAGCACTTTAAAATGTTATTTATTAACGATTGAAAATTCCGCCAAGATAAATAAATAAAAATATAGAGAGTGTGAGCTAATAGTAGGAATTTAAAAAAGAAATATGTAAAACAATAAACATACTCAAAATAGACCGAGAAAGTAACAAGTAAGTTACATTACCTGAGAGATCATTTTGTGAGCGATTAATACACTAACTGTGAGTAGAGAATATTGAGAACCCTTTCCTTATATACCATTTTTTCAAAGAAAAATGAAACTTTCTGCTACGTAAGGAATGAGGATTAACAATCTCTCCACATGAATGCATTATCGTATTGTGATATAATTAAATTATAATGTCAACACACACACAAAAGACCAAGTTTGATTTTCAATTTATGATGAAATAAGTGAATATTTTTCACCTCATTTGAATTATTTAAAGTATTTGTTATTACGATTAATTTATCTTCGAAAGCTTTATTTTAATTTAATATCATCAGGATCACACACACAGTGAGCTTTTTAATTCGTGATGCAATAAACAACTACTAACATCTCTGCTAAATGTATTACAGTAAAAATATCCCTAGTTACTTCTTGTTGAAATTTATTTGTGATTTTGAGGTAATTAATTAATTAAGATAGCTAGTATTATAATATTATCTTATAATATTATCTCAGTTATAACTTGAAAAGCAATTACAAAATAATACTTGAGGCAATTAAAAAGAAGTATCATTAAATTTGATTAATTGTACTTAATTTGGTAATTGCAGCATTTAAAAAAAATAATGTTAATCACAGAATTAAAAGTAGAAGTGAATCTACTGAGACTACTTCTTTAAACATTTCAGCCGACATTAAAATGTTATAATAAAAACAAGTTTAAGATGAAAAATAATATTTTGCTAGGTATACAATAAAGTTTGATTCAAATATAGTAACATTGTGTGTCTACATAAATTTTGACTAAGAATTCAGATCTCTTGCTCTCTGTCTCCTTTGTTAAAAGTAACTATTATAGGGAAAATAACATTCAATAAAAGTTCAAAATTGCAATTTTGGGAAAAAGCTGCCAAAAATTTGTACTTATTGCTTAAAGAAGCTATTTAAGAAGAAGTATTTGTGAAACGTAACTGCATTTTGACTCAAAATGAAATGTTTGGTTCTGTCTATCATTTTATATTTTAAAGCATTAAACAGAGCCTGAATACCATAAATTCTGACGTATAGCACGCACTTTTAACATGAAAAATAAGATTGAAATTTACGGGCTAGCGTTATACGCCAGGTATAAAATGATCGCTTCAAATGTATAAGAAAAGAGATGAACATTAAAAAAAATAGATTTCTACATAGATCAGAACACTGTTTATTTAAAAGAAATGATATATTTATTGAACTTACAGGATTGTAAATCTAGAAGTATTCTATCTTTTCTAAGGCTTAGAATAATACCTCGAATAAATTACATCAAAACAAAAGAGAATTACATACGCATATATCGAATTTCTTAAAGAAAAGTTATACGGCGAATATATCTGTTTATTAAAAATTGCAGCTTGAAAGTATAGGTGCACGTTATGCACCGGATTTTACCGTTCTTCAAGGCAGTCCATGAAAATTAAAGATATATTTAACAAATACTAGAAAAAAACATCGAGAATACATTTCCATTAGTTTATCGATCTCGTTTTGTGGTGAAAAGAAAATTTGAGTATAATTTTACTCCTTAACGTGTGCGCTCGAGATAGCTCGAGCGCGCTAAACAAGCTAAATTGTAGACACTCACCTTTATTCTAACGAGATCGTATTTAAAGTTGTTGCTATTTTCACACTCGAATATACTCGAGCGCCATCTGCACTAGAGAGACTGGCTACGATCGGTCGTCATGATTTTGTAAATTTAGATAAAGAAATATATATTACGAGAACAAATGAAGGAAAATATTCTTTAATTTGCTATACATCAGCATTGGGAATGCATATGTTTTGTATAAAAAAATGAGATGAACAAATTTATAATTCAGGTATAGATTAGTAGAGAAAGATTTATACACACAAATCAAAATCTTTTAGAATTATACGACTAAAGGAAAGTCATTTTTTCAGCTTTGTTCCAACAACACTAAAAAAAGAAGGCGCCATAAGATATTGCTTTGTGTGTTGTGCGAAAAGGGACAGCAAAAGGTAAAAAAGAAAAACAAAGAGTCGTTATATGTGTGTGTGTGTAATAATTGTAATGTTGGGATATTTGTTGCAATTTACTTCCAAATATATCAGACAAAGGAAAATTGAGAGAATACATTTTTTAAATAAATACTATTATTGTTATTTATGATGAAAAAGTATAAAAATAAATATTTTTTACTGATAAAAATAAGTTTTTTAAACAACTATTTGAAACAAAAAATATAACAAAAGTCGATGCACGTGCAAGATTACAATATTCGGATCTTATCTGCAAATAGGGATCAAAATCGAAACTTAAAATAAACTTTTGCTTGGTGTTTTTTTCTTCATATTTTGCCAAAACAAGATTCTAAAATGTGATTTTCAAAATAAAAATAAATTGTTTTCTTAGCCTGTTTTATTTAAATGTGTGCTTTGAAGGGTTAAAAGTTTTTTTCTAACCACAATGAACATGAGCATGAGCAGTTATGTCATTATTACTTCGCAGATAGAAATTATTAGCGATTGTAGAACAGAGTGCTCTATCAAAGTGCCTTGAATCATATTTAACAGAAGACTCGCTCCTTCATTCACTTACTCACTCATCACAAGATTCCCTAAACCAGTGTTTCTCAAACTGTGTGGCGCGCCCCCTAGGGGGCGTGATAACTCTGCAAGGTTGGCGCAAGCATATTGAAAAGTCGAAAACTAAAGATTTTTTTTAAAAAATTATTAATTTAATGAAAGTAAACAAACAAAATATACATTCTGACATAATAAAAAAAACAAAATACACATTTATACTGATATAATACACTAATAAATATGACAGTACTGCGGAGTGAATTTTATAACTATTTTAACAATACTAAGTTAAGAATAAGTTTAATACTTACAAGTGACCCCATGGGCTTATTATATATAAAATTATAGGCACAAATTAACACTTATCTTGATAATTTGTATGGTTTATAATTAATCCCTTAAATAATGATTAAAAATGATGCGATTCACTCCCCAATGAGATGGTTTAACTCGTAGGCGAGCGTATGTGATGTATTAGGGGGAGAGAAAATTAATAAATGAACCAATCTTCAGAAATAAGTAAATCCTTTGCAAACACTGTCGAAGTCCTTTTATTGCATTCCAAAGCCTTCGGAATAATTTTATGGATAGCAGAGCTCAGAAAAGATCATACTTTGGAAAGACGTAAATATACGTTCAGGGCAATTAATACTTTGGATGAGCGAGGCGTTTATACACGCCGGCCACCCTTAAGAGGTTTAAATCATATTGTAGGTTTAACTTTAAAATATAGTACTCTGAATTCATTACATTGTTGTTGTATAGAAGGGGGCGCGATGAGAAAATGACGACTGTGAATATTGGGTGGCAAATATAGAAAGTTTGAGAAGCACTGCCGTAAACTATTAAAACAACAGACTTGAAATTTAGTAAGCATGTTTATTATGTTGAGTATAGATTCAAATTCAATAAGAACAGTTTTTGTACAAATCTATTCCGTAAGAGAGTTTGTGGGGGGCGTTTTAGACAAAATACCAGTTTTAATGCGAAATTAACATTGAAATCTCCTGCTAAAATTGCTAAAATTAGTGGCAATGTATGATAGTTTTCTCCTAATTCTTCAGAGCCTACTCGACCGTAAATCATAAGTCTTTTACATAAAAACTTTATAATATTATTAACTGTGTTATTGGGAGAAATGTAAACAAGTACCATTACGATGTTTGTTCCATCGTCCAAAACACAGTGAGCAGCACATGTATCACCAATTGATGATTGACCAATAACGATGTCACGAATATATCGTAATAAAATGTCCATGTTCGAAGTTACTAATTCAAAAAATATGAACTTTAAAACGAATTTACTATTTTATTCGCTTTAAACGTAGAATATTTAATGTGCCGAACAAAATGTTAATTTATAAAATTGTTCAAGAACGAAAAGAAATTACGGAATAATCAAGAAATCACTGTTTGCGTAACGCTAGCAAACTCGCAAACGAACTACTGACTGAAATTTCTGTCTTCACTAACTTATATCTCCCTCTCTACTTCCGTTCGCCTCGCCCGTCCACACTTTTCGTAACGCTCTCGTCACGCATTCACCAGTTTACTCCCCAAATCAAGTGTTCGTAAAGAAGTTTTACTTCAAAATTTTTTTTATTGTTTTTTCCAGTGTCATTGTGTTCAGTATAGTGTTCACAATAAGAAAAGAGCAATATTCAAAGAACAGAAATATTTCGAATCTTAAAGGGATAAGAATGCCTAACCCGCACAATCTTGCGACTTGAGTCTGAAAGGGTAAAAGTAGCACACCCGTCACGAAACACTTACCGAAGAGAGTGAACAAAGGTTACTTCTATGAAGTGAACTGTTATTTAAACTAAAGGGGTTTAAGAATAATGGTTTTATAAGTCTTTTTTTTAATATTGTGGATGCATTTTATTTTTTATTATGATTTCACACACATTCAGTAACGTAGGAAAAGGAAACATATTTGCTTGACATTAAACATACCAGAACCGGTCAAAAGATCGGTTTTGAATTTTTGTGTAGAAAAGGCGCATCTCTCAGCTTGTCACTTTTGCGCATTTAACTTTTCCACTTTTTCTTTTAACTATATACGAATTTCTTAGTTATTTGTATTTTGCTTATCTTGAGCAATATATGTCGTGCATACCGTTATTTACCACAAATGGTTATTTGACCGGGAGAAAAATTCATTTCATTATAATGTTATCGGATAAGAAAATGTGCTGTATATTCTTATTCAACATATTGTACTTAGTGAGTTGCACATTTCTACAAAGACTTGTATAGTTAGTTCAATCAATATATCACTGTGAATTAAAATTTCAAGACAGTGCCTAAAACTTTAGATTGGAAGTAGCCTTTTATTGTAAGAAAAGATAACGAAAACTAAAAGGATTGTTTGGAGACATTTATTTTATTTCGATAGCCTTACTACATTAGTAATACAAGTTTCTTTTTAGAACAAGAATGTCGAAACAATCAAGACAGTGCTAGTTCTTATAAGATATAGATAATATAGGTGACGAGTTTTCAGAAACTGATGAGGATGAATTTTCTGAAAATAAAGCTATATTGGTTGGAAATGATAATGATTTATTAAACAATGAATTTGAATGTACAGGTACTGACAATAAAAAGAAAAGTATTGTGTATATAAGTTGTGGGACGAAAAAGAATAAGGTTACTCTCAAGTTTTGAAGAAGAGATAGAAAAAAATGAACAGCATGTTGCGATTGATGGACCTGTTTGGAAACACATATATAGGTAGCATACCTGAAAGATCACTATTTCATAACATTTTCAGGCAAGAAGGATACTCCCAACATGATATGCAAAACATCCTATTATGAAGGGTAAAGTTAGGATTATTTTTGTGGGTAATTGCCCCCTGTTTTATGAACTATATCAGAAAATGCTCATTAAAAGAAGCAAAAAGAGTGTGTTAGGAACCAATTTCAATTTATCTCAAGACAAGTTAGACACAACAGTTAAATGACGAAGAAATATACCCCAAAATCTAAGTCTTGCAATTAGCCTCTCCAAGTATTTTTCAATATCCTTGATTTAACATGGATTTTGCACTAGCAAACGACAAGAGAGAAAATATCTCGAGCCAAGATTTTTTTACTCCGGTAAGTTGTAGAATTTGCTGCCTATTTTCAATAAACTCATGAACAACTAAAAAAGAAACAAATATGAAAGTAGCATTGCCTAAATCTTCTACAGATTATTATCAACGTAAGATGCGTCAACTAGATATTGTAACGATAACAAAACCATCAAAACTTTTCTAAATGTGAAAAAAATATGTTTGTGGAAAATGTGCAGTGAGAAGACCCCCAGTATATGTAAAAAAAATGTGATGAACAATGAATTAAAATCCTTAGTCTTCATTTTTATAATATAAATCGGCATTATATTTTTTTGTTTAATTATAATAAAGTTCGTTTGTTAATTTCCTTCCTAACATCCATATTTCATGCATTCAATCAGGAAACATACAGACCGGTCATTTAACCGGCTATTGTTGGTATGTTTGGTGTTAAAGATAATATTACAAAATCATTATCTTTTCCCTTACTTATGTTGGAGAAAAAAGCAAGTAATGCTGAACATTTTGGAGAAAAAAATAACAATGAACTCTGGAGTTCTTCTAGTTATAAAAATAAATCATATCTTAAATCTAAATTCACGTTCTTCTAGTGCCGGGATGGCGAACCTTTATATATCAAAGTGCCATTTATTTCTAAAGAAGTGTTTAATGAGGTGTAGACGTGCCATCAAATAATTTTCACTTGGGATTAGTGAGAAAATAATGAAACTAAATACTTAACAGCTCAAAACTCTATTTACTACGAAAAAATACCTTTTGTACTATAGAGTTGTAAATGTTTTAGTTATGCGTGTAATTAAAAAAAAGTAACATTAAAGCAACATTAGTGTGGGTTATGTTGTTGCATATTGAATAACAAAGAACTTATATTAGGATTGTAAGACGTTACTTTTAGTAGAATGCTTGCTCTATTGGAGTCATCTACAATCAGTTTTTAAACAACCAATTATTTTTGCTGTGGTTCACTTTTTTGAAAACAGTTTTTGCGATTTGTTTCAAAATGTCGTTTTACAGGCGATAGTTCTGCATACTACTATTTCAGAACATAAAACACATACCGGTTTCTGTCGCCTTTACTAGTTATGCCATATTTCTAGATTCACCAAATTTTAAATTCTCTGTTAAACTTAATATGTTGCGCTTTTTATTCTTTTGCTGGACTAGCCATGTTAAATAACACTTAAGAGTCGTAAATGGGACACAAATAAACTTTAAAATACAGTCGTGTCAATGAAATTGACTTTGCTATGCGTGGACTAAGCACTTGCAGTCCACGACGTAACTGAGGCAAGGAAATAACAAACGAGAGTGCTCCCCGCCGCACCTCGACCGATCATTCGCGTTTGTTCGTAATACTTCAAGGTAAATTTAGTTATTTTGAAATAAAATGCAAGCCATTTTGATCACTGGCGTGCCCAAATTATTGTGTCGTGTGCACGCGTGCCAATGGTTCACCATCCCTGTTCTAGTGAAATCCACGAAACACGTGAATGGTAGTTGGTGGCTATTCCATTACAGGAAATGTTGCATTTCATATTATACGTATCCTCTTAAGGGTCGAAAAGGTCACCAGTTTTATCAAGATATATAATGCAGTTCACTTCAGCTATCATAGGAATATATTTCTAGAATTAAAATTACTCGTAATAAATAGAAAAATGCATAAAAAATAATTTTTTTTTGCAAATTTAGGCCTAGAAACAAGTAATATCAGAGAGATATTGAAACACTTATCCGGGAAAATATTACAAAGGAAGATGGAATTTTGCACTGTTTTTTCTCTTTCGGGTGATAAATGTCATTCGATTAGTCTTTGCCGACTCCGCTGTTTTTATTTTAAAATAAATTACAGCTGTGTGAAAGACATACAGATATGAATGCGAAGAAGTTATTGAAAACAAAAACAGTTTAAAATTTAAAGAATTGTTAGTACTTAAGTACCCCATATATCAAATAATTTAGCTTATATTTTAAATAATTTGCGCAATTTTTTTTATACATAAATAACTAAATTTAAATAATGTCTCATTACTTAAATTCCATTATTTTAATAACAACAACAAAAAAAAAAGCTAATCATATTGCACCTGCTTATATATACACTATTTTCTTTCTTTTTTTATTGAATTATTTCATTATTTTGTTAATGTACTCTAGTATGTTCCCTTTCTTAGAAGATAAATCCCAAAATTTAATCCTTTTTTAAATAAATTTCAGAAGAAAAATAAGATAACTTGTGACTGCTCTATCCACGATCTTTCTGCTAATAGTCCTCTTGGGGAACTTTTGGTCTTTAAAAATTACTTTATTATAAAGCTTCTATGTTAAGTCTATGCTTTCGGGTTAGAAGGAGACTGCTAGCGGAGCAGTGACTAATCAGATTTGAAGTAATACACTGATATTTAATAATAGATCATTGTAATATTTAAGTGGACTATCTGTCATTTAAGATTTAATCTATATTAGGTAGCTAAGAAGTCTGAGTGATTGAATTGACGCAAGTGTTTAAGTATTCAGTCTTCTCATCTTTCGCGTACCTCGTTATTTGCTCTTCCTATTTAATAATTAGGTGTATATCTTAACTTGAGTTGATTGAATTTGTGTTGTGGTTGGTACTGTGAATAAATTGAGTGATTTTAAACATGGCTAGTCTTCCTTCCATTTCTCCTACACCTTTAGACGAGTCGGCAAGATCTTTACTAACTTATAAACAAAAGGTTAATGTATTCGAGGATCCGTGGAACGCTTTAACATTATTAATTGTATAAAATGGCTGTTGTGGCAAAAGTGTTTTTCTTTGAAAATTTTTCATACGAGTAAGTACCATATATGTATGTATATTTTTTGGGGGCAAAAAGTCAAGTATTGTGTATTTTATTTTGACTGAAGATATAGTAATGATGTTTTAGATTTTAAAATAGTCTTTTTAACTTAACTGAACTCAGTGGCACGACAGCTCATGATGGCCAAGGTCTACTGTGCCTAACTCAGTATACGTGATGTGCATAAATAGGTTCAAAATAGGTGCTAAAATAGTATTTTTATGCAATCATATACATGAAACGTACGATTTACACCAATATATGCTGACTGAAGGGAGTTATTTGACATTTGGATTCAGGCAGGTTACACACAAACAGTTATATTTAGAAATTTTGCAGTTTTTGAATGATATTCAAATTGTTCCAAAGTTCCAATATTCATGTGAGTGAGAAAGTTTTCCTTTAAACCTCTGTTTTCCTTTATGTTCTATCATTAAACTGACAATCGAAGACTTATCCAAATGAATCTGCAAGGTTTTAGCAGGTTTTCTCGTGAACTTCACATCCGTTTTAATTTTTTTACGTATCGAGTATAAAAATTTAAAAATGGTAATCGATAATAGTTATGAAAATATTTTAACATTAGGTTTTTACACAAACTAACTACGCCACCCAGGCGCGCGCGCGCGCAACAGTTTTATCTTATTTAAACATAATTATTTTCATTTATAAGCTATTTTTCTGTTGATTATTTTCCAAATACTTAATCCCTTAAGAAGTCAATTTTTTTTGCGAGAAATTTTCCAAACAAAGTCAAATTTTTCAATGCATATATCTAAGCATAATACTTAACAGAATGCGAAAATGAAAAAAAAATTATTTCAATTTTTTCATTTTTTATTTCATTTATTATTTCATTTAAAGTTTCCGCACTATTTTTTACTTTATAATTGTGGAACTCAAAACCCCTAATTTTTTGCTTTTTATAAGTACGCTGTGCATGCTATGAAGAATGTTTCATGTATCTGTTAAGAATTTCTTTCATGCTTTCAAAAAAACTTTGTGTTCATGTCTCTTTTTCAAACGGTTGAAGATTTTGTGTGCGGGTGCATATATATATATAAACACGCACTTTGAAACATGGTGTAATACTTAGTCTTACATTGCAATAGGGACAGATATTATATCTTATTATTTAGATTTCTATTTTCATTTCTTCTCAAGTAACAAATTACACATTGCCTTGCTCTGTTCTTCATCAAATAGTTTCAAGTATCTAAATTTCTACGCTCAATGAAAAATTCTGGCCTTCACAACAAAGAAAATACCAGATGAGAAGCATTTCACTATCACAGACAAACTGCATTTCTTAAAAACATTAACACTAGTAATCTCACTTTAAGAATTAAAAATAAGTACAAATCAACGATAGAAAAAAAAATAGCGGTACCCATACAATGTACGGGCAAACGGTTCTGACCAGCTTTCGATAGACAGTACGGGCAGACCAGTTAATGCATTAAACTTGTTTTGAGCATATAGTTTCAAGCATAACGTTTTATATACAATTAGTAAGTTTTACTATTGATTACGCTTTTAAATGCATTGAAGCATTGAATATTATTACTTAATACAATATAATGATAGAAGATTTTTAATTCACATAAAGACTTGAATGGGATTGAATTGTAATGAACTTGAAATGGAATTAATTTTAAATAAATTTATCGAGTATAATCGCAATCAAGCGTTGAAAGGATCTAAAATAAGTTGATAGCCTTATCAAATATTGAAAGTATTTTGATAACAAAAATAGTAATGGGTAAAATTAATTTAACCAACTATTTGTTCAAGCGTGGATTTTCTTGATAGTTGAATTCGTTTATTAAAAAAAAAGTTGTCTTTTTCGTGGCATATAAAGTCAACCGTTTGTGTTGGAAGCATTCATTGGCTTCGAATCACTCGATAAGCGAGCAGTTCAATCATGATTTCTCAGGTAATTTTAATTTGTTAAATGTAACATATATTATATTTTCTACAAAGCTTCAGATCTTGCTTTATTAAAACATTAGCTGTGGAAGATTTTTTCATTTATATTCATACGTATTTAAATGCCTATAGGTGCACAAAATTAAATATTTAATATGCGCTCTGCTCACATTCTTTATAAAAGAAATTAATACAATAGTTTAAAGCATATTATTCATGATGATACTTAAAAAAATGTTTATTTCTTATGAAACATACTATATTCAATAGAATTTTTCATAAGATTTTCCAAGTATGGATATTTTTTTATTACTTTATAGGTTTGATATAAAAATATTTGAACATTACATTCGACAGAATTAGGCTTGACATTTAGAATTTCCCATTTGTGTATAAAAAAAATTCCCATTTGTGTATAATAAAATTCTTCGAAAATATTTTATTTAAATGGAAAAAATATTTCTTAAAAATTTCACCTTAATTTAATATATATTTTATAGTACATTATTTTCGATGGCCCTGATTATGTTTTTTTCGTGTATTATAGATTACTGTCATCGCAGCCTTGGCTGTCGTTGCATCTGCTTTTGTGATTGAGGTATGTAGCTCATATGCTCAAAAACTGTTTATTGTTAATTTGAATTAATAAAATTTACTGTTTTTAATAAATGATAAATGTTAGACATTGCGATATATATCGCTTTCTGCACTTAAAATGATGTATCATATCTTTAAAGTCAAAGGAATACAAACAATATATATTTTGTTCGTCTGAAATTTTTTTTTTTGAAAACTGAAGTAATATAAATATATAAATTACTTTATACATTGTAAAAGTCAAAATTTTACAAGGGGGTATTATTAATCGTACTTTTAATCCCTAAAAAATAAAATTTCTACACACATTTTATCGTTTACCGAGCTTAATTTTGTGATATATTCCTTGCATTTGAAATTTGTTCTAGAAAATATATTATAATCCCTAAAAAACAAAAGACATTTTTAAAATTTTATTCTCCAGCTGTTTACATTATAAGGTGACACATTATAAAGTTGGCACAGTAGCCAAGTGATCATGTTCACGAACTTCTGACTGAAATTGTTTTTGTAGAGTCAGGAGTTCGAGTCTTGCTGCAATTAAAGACACGCCTTGTATGCAAGTTAAATCTGTTGAGGCTCAACGTTATTAACGCCCATATTCACCGCTAACCTGATCGCCGGTTAGAGGAAGGAAACCTGGGTTTCACCGAAAACGCTATTCACCATCGCAAGTTAATAACTTAACTCCAGTTCAAGTTAAAAAATCCTGACCCAGGGTCACAGCTGGGTTAGTTTTAACCGCACATGCGCTGTGAGCAATTTTTCGAGTGTTTACGTTTGCGTTTTCTTGCCACAAAACACTACTTTTCTTTGTCATTTTCTTTTTTAAATTTAAATTACACTGACGGATCTGTTGCGGTGTTCGCGGATTCACCACTCCGCCAGTGTCATTGAATTGCAGCGTTATTTCAATATATGCTTCATTTTTTTTGTGCTACTAACAGCATTTGTTTCCCTACATTCTATTATATGTAAGTGCTGCTTCATCAAAGCCAACACCAACTCTTTTTTGTACTGCGTAAAATAAATTCTGTTGGTATTCATTTTAAACAGTTAGCGATACTCGAGGTTAAAAACAAGCTGGCACGAGGCGAATATAGAAATTGTAGCTCCAGCCGGAAGTCACGGGGTTTATTTCGACCAATGGGAATAGACCAGTAAACCCAGGTTAAGAAACCCAGAGTCAAGTAACTGGAGGCCAAAAAAGAGCTGTGAATTGAAGTTCTAACCTGGGGTTGACTGCCGGTTACTTAACTCCAGGTTTCATCGCTGGGTTAGGTTAGCGGTGAATACGAGCGTAAGTTGACGAGGGTTGAAAGTTAGAAGATGGGATGCCTTCTCAGGCATTTTCCTTGTCACTTACCCGTGGTTCAATATTGCATAAGTCAGTCTTTAAAAGCTCTCCTGTTGCTTTAAAATGCAATGCTAATTGAGAATTCCTTTTTAATCTGTACATTGATTTCAGTAGTAATAATTCAATAAACATCTTAATAAGATTAATTTTTACACATTAATATATGATTAAAGTGGACAACTCAAGGTCACAGGGCAATAAATATGTCCTTTTCATAAATATGGTAAAAATTTTGCCCAAAGGACTTGGACTGTGTTCCTCTCTTACCGACTTGAATTTTGGTGCACTTATATTTTGAGCTGCATTATATTCTGAATATGATGTCTCAAGTGAAGTGGTAAATAAAAATCAGATTTCATCGCATACTAAGGGATACAATAATATGATTGGTGATTTTAAAATGAAAAGAGATCTCAAAACGTGTTTATTTTGAAGTAAATGATCATGAATTCATCAAATGAAGCTGCTACAAAAAATTAATTAACAATATATTATCCAGATTTTTAAATGATGTTATTGATATTTCTCTGAATAAATGAAGAATGTTTCAAATCAAAGTGATCATTTAAAATTAAACTGTGTGTTTTTTTCTCAGCCTGTACATCATGCTCCCCAGCCTTACAAGTTCGAGTACAGCGTGAAGGACAAGCATGGTGAACAACACCGCCAAGAAGCCGGTGACGGACACGCAGTCCAAGGAAGCTATGGATTCACAGATGATCGAGGTATCCAGCGTCAGGTCACCTACGTCGCCGACAAATCCGGATTCAGGGCTCAGGTCAAGACCAATGAACCCGGAACCGCCAACCAGAATCCTGCTGCCGTGCACATTATTTCTAATGCCCCCAACGGACACGGAGGATATGCTGGAGTTCTTGGTGCTCCTGCTATTGTAGCAGCTCCCATAGCTTACGGCGGATACTGATGTAATTAGGAATCTCTATTCAGCATCCTGAGTATCCTGATTGATACCGTATGCATTTCATCCTCCTAACATCAAAAGATTTTCTACATCAAACCAAGGAGTAATTTTTTCGATGTTAAGGATAAGGAATTTCAACAGGGCTTAAGCAATGTCCGTTCATAATGTCCGAAAGATGAGTTTTTGTGTTCTGTAAATGTGCTTGCAATAAATGAATTATTCATTAAAGTATGTGAGCTCTATTTTTGTATTTGATATAGGAGATTTGCTAAAATAAATTATATATAATTTTAATACATAAAGTATACTCCTCTTCGAATTTTCACGATGTTCAGTATTCTAATAGACATAAACTTAACTACAAATCGGATGAAATAATAGTGATTTAGAAATTTATTGATTAGTTTTAGTTAAAGTATCATATTTTAATTAAGAGTAAAACGACTGTCTTTGCTAATTTGACTAGAAATCTTTCTCCTAATTTATTTAGAATATCTAAGGAATTTTTTAGTCATTTTCCAGGAAAATATTTGGAGTTCATACCAGAGAACCATAAAGATTCAAACTAGGAAAATTTTATTGTAGATTTGTTTCATTTGCATTATCTATAAGTTTTCATTGGAAAGATGTAACAAAAACAACTCCATTTTAAAAGAAAAATACTTAACAGGGACTTTTTAAGCCATGGGCCAACTGAGCTCAGGTCGTGAGCCTCGAACATAATGAGGCTTCGTCTCATCCTCTACTCAGTTTTAATAAGATTGTAATTTGAATAATTTCAATGGTTAAATGGTTTTCTAGTTACATTCTCTGGAAAATTAGGAATTCCAGACGATATCTCAACTAGTTACTTGTGATGATCGTCATCAATGGATAGGCCGAGGTCTATAATACACCATCATTACTCATTCAGTCAAAAAAACGGCAGTTGGTCGAGTAGGTTAGTAAGATTGTAAGTCATGCACATTTATTTATTTCGGGTTATTGCTTGTACGAGAATTTGACAACGTATGCTACGTACTCTCTATTTTAAGGCTGTTTTCGGCTAATGTTAAATAATATAATCCAAATTCAGAATAGTTTTTCAGATAGAAAGGACTCAAACATTAATATCATATTCTGGCTTCACTATTTTGTTGAGAATCATTTTAACATACTACTCATTTTTATTCCAGTTGACACATTTTTTTTTCTTTTATAAAATGTATTTCGCATTTTTTCTCCTATACCATAATGCCAAATGAGCTATTCCTTTACATGTTAAAAGGAAAAACAAATTATTTATGAAATATTTTGAAATTTTAAGAACACCGTATTATTACCAAATGCATGAGTTACAGTGTCACACATTTTTATAAAAGCTGAGTTATTTTTCGGTCCGAAAATGTGCTCCGCCTTGAGTTCGCACTCTTGTGTATATGGCGAAAACATCTTTAAGCGTCATAGGTGGGGCCCAGAGCCTGCTTTTGCATAGGGGTCTAGGGCCTCAAGACGCCTTAAGATGTCTCTGATAGTTAATATAGTACAGAAGTACATTACAACCAACCTACATTTAACCACATTGCACATTACGATCAGCAGTTTCATCGACATTATTTATACAGCAGAAGAGCGCGTAATATTTCCTGCACTTGAATTTCCATCAAGAAGTATGTTGCAGGTTTTCGCAATTCTAATTTGATGTCCGTTTTTCTTATACTGCTGAGAGAAGAATCTTAAATCAAAAAGTGAAACGTGCAATTCGGCTCAGTTCCAGTATATTTCAATAAACTGCTGGAAGTAAATCCAAAAATCCATGGAAAAAATAAAATTTATGAAACAAAATTAAGTCACTCAAAAAATATGACATAAAAAGTATTAACGACTTATATAACTAAAAAAATATACTTGGATATTGACAATTTAGAAATTTCTTTGCGTCTTCTTTACGCAGATGGGAACTTCTATCAATTTTTACTGTAAAATTAGTCGCAGCTTTCAGAATTGTCTACAATTTTGATAAAAAAAAGACTCCCTTCACTTCTAAATGTGACATCATATAGAAATCGGATTACATGCATGATAAGCTGTTTGTCCGTTTAATTTTGTTTTTTAATCTTAATCAAATTTGAGGAGTCGTCGGTTATTCAAGAAGCAACTGATGTGGAAAAAGAAATGGATGAGTGATTATTCTTGACTGCGAAAATATGGTCACTGAAACTTACCTTTGTCTAAACAAGTAATATATAAAAAAAACCCTTTTTAAGTCGTCAATTTCTACTTAGATCAACAAAGAAAAATTTTATTTTTGCTACTGTTTATTAAATAGTTACAATTAATATAAATATGTATATACATGTGACAGAATCACAATATTAAGTGGTAATTAATTTTATTAATTATCATTTAAGTATCGTATTGTCATCCAAAACAATCGTGTATATAAAATTTCAATTCAACTGAATGCTTTAATACGTGAGAAAAACCCTTTTCAAGTTTTGACACAAGTCGCCAAAATTGTCGCTAAGTCGCCAAAGTGACTGTATTTGTAATTCTTTAAATAATTAGTTTTAATCAATTAGTTTTTTAGTTCAATAGTTGAATTACTGTAATCAAATAGTTGAATTATTGTATTGTTATCCAAAATATCCATGTATATAAAATTCCTACTCTATTGAGCACTTTAAAATGTATTTTATTAACGATTGAAAATTCCACCAAGATAAATAAATAAATAAATATATAGAGAGCGTGAGTTAATAGTAGGGATTGAAAAACAGTTTATGTTTCAGGTGTAATTCACTTACAATTTTTACTCTACACACCAATACATTTCCAACAGCACCACGTTTGTTAAAATTAGTATGGAAAATATCTTGCACTTCCCTAGTAATTTAACTCCTTAAAGCCCGAGATGTTTAGGAAAAAATGGTAAAAAAGGATCAAGTTTTTTTCTCTTTTTTGACATAAAATGAATACATAGGTAAGTGTAAGTCATTTTTTGCAATTCAATTGTGTGTGGGGGGGGGGGAGGTGACTAGGGAGCAGGAAGGAGTGCCAAGTTTATAAAAACTATTATACAAACAAAGTGTAAACGTTTTGATTACAAGTTTTTTTTTCAATTAAAAGTATTAAAATAGAATTGCCTCATTTACATGCATAAGAAAAATTCCGGAACGCCTTGCGCTCAATTTACCTCTTAATTTGCCGGAATTCTGAAATGATTCTTTACAACAAAGTACTTCTCTACACTGCTGTTTTGTGGCCCATCTTAACGTACACTTGCCCTGTGTGGGGCTATGCAGCTAATTCAAACATTAAACTTTTAGGAAATGCCCAAAAGGCTTTAATCAGGAGTATAACTAAGGCATGTAGATACACTAAAAATAGAGATATTTACAAGGCTATTAACATTCATCCTTTTAAATGTATATTCAAAAAATGGCGATTAAGTTTTTTGATAATCTGTTAAATTCTAATAACTTAAAGGGCTTAAAGCTTGAAAATTACAATCCCGATGTCAATACTAAAGAGGCCCAGAAGAATCCTTCTGGACTCGTATAATCCCCCATAGTAATTAATTGCGTCATTCCCCTCGTGGCGAATGACCATTTTCTAATTTGTCATTTTACTTTCATCTTTCCCTTCTTAATTTTAAAATATTCTCAATCTGAAACCCACACAGGCAAGCACTTTTTTCCAATCAATTTCTTTTCCATAACATCAAGGTAGCGAATAGTGTTAACTCACTGATTCTTTTAGTCCACTAATCAGGAAACTCCCTCTCAATCCAGGCCACTCCACTTCAAGGCCCAAATACATTTCATGGGATGGAGGAACGTTTCTCGTCCCATTTCACAAAGATGTCCAGCTTTTTTCTTCTTCTACAAGCATAAGAATTGCTGAGAATTCAGTTTGGTATCATGTATCGCAGGGTCGGGATTCTTACTGCTGCGGTAAATAAACAACTTTTATTTTTCCACAATTACTACCAAATTAAGTTTATAAGGAGCAAGTGAGAGTGTTTTATAATCTATTCTTTATAATTATAACACAAAAAATAGCATTTATCATTAGAAGCATATACTTGCCTAAATTCCTTAAGCTGTACCACGAACTGTTCAATCCCTTTACAAGGAAGACTGTTGATTCAAATATATATTCTATTTAGATCTCTTAAATCTCGTTCTCGATTATTATCATATCTTTTATTCTCACGCTAGAGAACTCAATTAACCTTTTAAATAGTAGTTCTAACTTATATAAATCGTGGTTTCTTTATAGAAAGAAATTATCCAATCAAGTAATACATGAAAATTATTTTTCACTTCAGAATTAGCTGAAGGGGCAAAGAGTACCTATTACCACATCGGCAAGAGCTTGGAACCTTAAAAACTGATACCTTTGGATGACTTATTTTACGGCATTCAACATGGACAGATGTTAATTTTATAAAAAAAATCATATGCTTATAAAAGGGAAACACATACGCGCGTAATTTTAGCCGTAAAAAAATTTAATTACATTAAAAAAACAAATTAGTTGGTTTTATTAGGTTGGTAAAAAATTATTGTAAGTTCACTATACTTAAGACTCATAACTACAATAAAGTACACGTAAAACACTGTAGATGAAAAATGATGTTCTATCACACAAAAAAATTAATATTTAAAGTAACTTGATTGTGAGAATACTTAATTTTTTACCTATTAATATCAGCTACTTTAAAACCCTCTAATCAAAATTTATAATGTAATTTAACAAAAAGAAAAGAAGGTGCCGCGTTGGGTGGTTAGGCATTCTTCACTACAACACGGTTGAATTAAATAACAATAAAACATTTATTAACTTTAAAGATTAAATGAGCAATTAAGAGGTAAGCTTTCGAGAACTACAACACATGGAACCAGGCACGCTACAATAATAACAGATCAATTCAGTTCAGTTTTGGAGTCGTTATGTTGAGTTGTAAGGTCGCTGCATACTCCCCTTCCAGTGTCAACGATACCTAGTTGGAAGATGAACTTTGCGACCAGAACGTGTAGATGGCTGGGTAGGCGTTGAAGCTGTTGGATCAGATTCCACAGTAGCAGGTGTTGAAGCTGTTGCATTAGGTTCCACAGTAGCAGGTGTTGAAGCTGTTGCATTAGGTTCCACAGTGTTAAAAAAGAAGGCAGGTTTGCATCTATCAATAGATACAGATACCCGTTTACCATTGATGTCAAGGAAAAACACTTTATCCTTTCTTTTGTAAGACTTTGAAAGGGCCATCATAGGGTTGTTGAAGTGGACGACGTAACATGTCTCGGCGAAGAAAAACATGTGTTGCGTCCAAAAGTCCTGGATGGATAAAAACTGGACGTTTGCTATGGTGTTTTGGTGGTTTAGGGTGAAGTGATTGCATGTGAGACTTAAGTTTCGAAACAAAATTCACAACATCATCGTCTGGCTTGGAAGAGTCAAACATCTCCCCTGGCAGTCGAATAGTGGTCCCAAAAACTAAGTCAGCTGGGGTACACAGAATATCTTCTTTAAGAGAAGCTCGTAGACCTAGTAAGATGATAGGGAGTACTTCTGTCCAACGCTCAGTAGCATGGCATTTGATTGCACTTTTCAATGGGCGGTGCAATTCTTCGATCATCCCATTAGCTTGAGGGTGGTATCCAGTTGTACGACACTTCTGAACACCAAGTAGTTTGCTAAGAGCTTTGAAGAGCGAGGACTCAAACTGCCTGCCCCTGTCGGTTGTGAGAATTGCAGGAGTTCCAAAGCGAGACACCCAAGAGGAAAAGAAGGCCTCAGCCACAGTCTCAGCAGTTATGTCTTTGAGAGGTTGGGCCTCTGGCCATTTCGAAAAAAGGTCAATCATTGTCAGGCATTAGGTGTAGCCATTTGATGGAGGTAGAGGTCCAATGAGATCCAGATGAACATGATCAAAACGTTGGGAAGATTCTTGAAATGATGAAAGAGGTGATCTAGTATGACGATGAATTTTGGATTTTTGGCAAGCTAGGCAGTGTCTTGCCCACTTAGCTACATCTGATGAGATTGATGGTCAAACAAAACGCTGCTTCATCAAATGCACTGATCGACGTATGCCAGGATGGGATAAATTATGCATAGCAGAGAAAACATCTTAACGATGCTGTTTTGGGATGTAGGGTCTGGCTGTGCCTTGATAGATCACACATAATTTCAGTAGACGAATTGGGAAAAGTTACCTTTTTAAGTTCCAAGGAAGTTCCAGATGCTATTAGGGTGTGAAGCTCCTGATCAGTCTGTTGTGTCTCAGCAATACAGTCATAGTCAATTTGACTTGGGAAGGTGATTGCAGAAACACGAGAGAGAACATCAGCAGCAATATTGTCAGATCCTGGAATGTGTACAATATTTGTGGTGAACTGAGAGATGAAATCCAGCTGACGGATCTGCCGTGGAGAACACTTGTCACTTTTTTGCCTAAAAGCATAAGTGAGGGGCTTGTGGTCAGTAAACACTGTGAAATCTCTAGCTTCCAGCATATACCGAAAGTGTCGGATAGCCGAGTAGATAGCAAGGAGTTCACGGTCGTAGGCACTGTAAGACTTTTCAGATGAAGTAAGTTTTCTGGAAAAGAAAGCCAATGGCTGTAGCTCAGAGTCCACAACTTGGTGAAGTGCACCTCCTATGGCATAATCAGAGGCGTCCACATGAAGAGCAAGCGGGGCAGAAGGTGAAGGATGAGCAAGAAGTGCAGCATCAGCAAGAGCTTGTTTACACCTTTGAAATGCTGTAATTGCCTCAGAAGACCAGTTTAAAGGCTTTGAGTCCTTCTTACCTTTAGAACCTTTTAAAAATTCACTTAAAAGATACTGTTGTTCAGCTGCTCTGGGCAAGAAACGTCTATAAAAATTTAACAGTCCTAAAAATTTTCTCAGAGAGCCAACAGTCTCTGGTTGTTTATAATCAAGAACTGCTTGAACTTTGTCAGGCAATGGCTTAATGCCATCAGGAGTGATAAGGTGGCCAAGAAAAATGAGTTCAGTCACACCAAATACACATTTAGAGATATTTAGTTTTAAACCATATGAGCTCAGTCTTTGGAATATAGTTCTTAAGTGAGAACGATGCTCCTCAGCATTTTCTGAGTAACACAAAATAACATCCAAGTAGACAAAACAAAAAGGAAGTCCTCTTAGTACTTCATGCATGAATCGCATAAAAGTTTGTGTTGCATTCACAAGGCCAAAACACAAATGGGTATATTCGTAAAGACCCCATGGAGTTTTTACAGCTGTCTTAGGAATATCACACTCAGCTATAGGGATTTGGTGGAATGCCTTAAAAATGTCTATTTTGGAAAATATCTTCTTGCCATGTAGTGCATGAGCAAAGTCATTCAAATAAGGCATGGGGTAGCTGTCGAACTCAGTAACAGAATTCAGCTGCCTGTAATCCCCAGCAGGTCTAACTGTAGAGTCAGATTTGGGCACAACATGAAGAGGAGAACTCCAGGGACTTTTGGAAGGTCTAATAATGCCTTGAGCAAGAAGAAATTCAAATTCTACCTTCACTGCATCATACAGTTTAGGGTGTAGCCTTCTAGGCCTGGCAGTGACTGGTAGGCCAGTAATAATAATATGGTGGACTGTGCCATGTGATGCTGATTTGGAAATTAAAGAAGGGTTGCTGAGGTCTGGATATTCCGATAAGATGTTTTTAAAACTAATGTTTGCATCTACAGTGAGGATTGAGGGCTGTACAATATTTGAAAAAACACAAGAAGTGAAGAGAGAAGTTTCCACATCCACCAACCTTTTTTTTCTTAAGGTCGATTAAAAGGTTGAAGTGCTTTAGAAAATCAGCACCAATTATAGGAGATGATACATCAGCAATTATGAAAGTCTAGATAAAAGGTCGCCTCAGACCCAGGTTCAGTTCTTTACGGACCATACCATAGGCTGGAATTTTGGTATTATTAGCAGCAAATAAGGAGAAGTTAGACTGAGGTGATTTATTCATAGTTGGAGAAGGTGGGATGACACAGATTTCACTTCCAGAGTCTATGAGGAATTTCTGGCCAGACTTGCGGTCTAATAAAAATAACCGGCTGGTATGTTTCGAGGGCTCTGCCATTCCAGCAGCTATGACAGAGCTTACTCGTTTTTGCACAAATGCACAAGGTGGAACACACTTGCGGGCCTGCTCTTTATAACGGCGATGATAGTAGCAGATGCCACTTCCTCTATTGACACTCCTAGAGCGTGAATGTGATCTCCGGCGGTCAGAACTATATCGTTGGTGGCGAGAGGAATTGCGCTCTCTTGTCATTTCAGCAACTTGTAGAGACAGCTCTTTGATCTGCCTGGCGAGAGAGTCCATGGTTGGCTGAGCACTGCATGAAGATGACTGGGATGGTGGAGGAACAGTTGTGGCAGCACAGATAGTTGAGGATGAACCAACAACCTCAGAAACCTTATCAGCGATGATAGCCAGTTTATCCAAATGCTCTGAGGATGCAGATAAAACAGTCTGGATATGTGGTGGCATTCTTTGAAGCCACAAACTTTGCAGAAAGTCATCCTGGAGTTGGCCATTAGACAGCTCTTTCATTTTTCGCAAGAGGTGGCTGGGCTTCTCATCTCCTAGCTGAAGGTCAGTAAGCAGTTGCTTAATTTTTTGAGTCTCCGAGTCGCTAAATTGGGTGATGAGCCGCTGCGAGAGAGTGTGATATTTGTCACTGTTCGGAGAGCTTAACACAATGTCCGACACGTAGGAGAGAGTTTCAGCATCCAGGTTCGCAACCAAAGCAGAATACTTTGTTTCATCACTGGAGATACCACTGAATGTGAATGCATGGTCGCATTGCGCAATCCATAGACGAACGTTGGATTTCCAAAACGGCGGCAGCCGCAACGCAATACGAGCGACTTCAACGGTTTCACTAGTCATATTGCTGAATAAGCAGGAAGCGAAACGAATCTCCGAGCAGATGCTTCAAGTGGCCTTGAGGAGAAGGAGAAAAAAATCTTTCGCTACGTACTGATCATCCGTAGTAGAAGAATTTGTATTGCATTCGCCAGTAGAACAGAATAGCTTACGTGTTTTTAAGTCCAAAAGGGGTCACCACTGCCGCGTTGCGTGGTTAGGCATTCTTCACTACAACACGGTTGAATTAAATAACAATAACATTTATTAACTTTAAAGATTAAATGAGCAATTAAGAGGTAAGCTTTCAAGAACTACAACACATGGAACCAGGCACGCTACAATAATAACAGATTAATTCAGTTCAGTTTTGGAGTCGTTAAGTTGAGTTGTAAGGTCGCTGCAAAGGTAATGTTAGCGAATGAGTAAACTCGCTCTGACAAAGAATTAAAATCTCTACTAAACACAAAAGAACCCCCCATACACACTTCTTTCTTTTATTTTAACAATTGATTTTTAGAGAAAATAGCCTACAGCTTCCTTCAGACAAAATAAAAATTTAATTGCAATCATTTCCTGAAAGAAAAAAGAGAAAATTGTGATATCTCGAAACGAACGGCTTGAACTACAACTAGGGCCGAACAAATAAACAGAATACAACAAAGGATGATTTTATTTTAAAAGAAATTTAATGAACCACACATCCAGAATTTAAAATAAAACTAGGTAAGCAACGAAAAATTTGAATAAAAATAAAGTAGGCAGAAGCGAATTATCGATAGGCTTAAGGAGAAAAAAATCACAAGTGTACTTAATAATAGAAATACAAAAAAAAGAACTAATTATTACAATGATTTCAAAAATTTAGAGGTTTCATTTGCATTTTTCAAGGAATGTTCACAAATAATAGTAGTGTTAAACAAAAAGATTTCAAATATATAAGTTGAAAAAGTTAAACTGCTATAGTATTATAGAAAAATAAGAGAAAAAATGAAAGAAATACAGCAGAATGTATTGAGATTTTTTTCAAAAATAGCATAGGAAGCACTAAGATCTTTCTTGATATATCTTTTAAGAAAAAGCAACATCAAAATGATTAAATAAACGTCCATTAATCTACATTATCCACTCGAAAAACCGTGGTGCAGTTGCGACTGACTATTTAGTTGCATGTGAAGTCGATTTATAACACACTTATTACGAATCAAAACGAAATATTCCCGCCTGTCACGCGGGAGACCGGGGTTCGATTCCCCGCCGGGGAGTAATTTTTTTGCGTATTTAAATTCACAGATACATTTTAAGTACTCGTACGACGAGGCAAAGAAAATAATCAACTCTTTGGCAGATGTGCCGAAATAGCTCAGTTGGGAGAGCGTTAGACTGAAGATCTAAAGGTCCCTGGTTCAATCCCGGGTTTCGGCAGACTCTAGCATCCTCGGTAGTATAGTGGTCAGTATCCCCGCCTGTCACGCGGGAGACCGGTTCGATTCCCCGCCGGGGAGTAATTTTTTTTGCGTATTTAAATTCACAGATACATTTTAAGTACTCGTACGACGAGGCAAAGAAAATAATCAACTCTTTGGCAGATGTGCCGAAATAGCTCAGTTGGGAGAGCGTTAGACTGAAGATCTAAAGGTCCCTGGTTCAATCCCGGGTTTCGGCAGACTCTAGCATCCTCGGTAGTATAGTGGTCAGTATCCCCGCCTGTCACGCGGGAGACCGGGGTTCGATTCCCCGCCGGGGAGTAATTTTTTTGCGTATTTAAATTCACAGATACATTTTAAGTACTCGTACGACGAGGCAAAGAAAATAATCAACTCTTTGGCAGATGTGCCGAAATAGCTCAGTTGGGAGAGCGTTAGACTGAAGATCTAAAGGTCCCTGGTTCAATCCCGGGTTTCGGCAGACTCTAGCATCCTCGGTAGTATAGTGGTCAGTATCCCCGCCTGTCACGCGGGAGACCGGGGTTCGATTCCCCGCCGGGGAGTATTTATTTTTTTTAAGCGTATTTAAATTCACAGATACATTTTTCAATCCCGGGTACTCGTACGACGAGGCAAAGAAAATAATCAACTCTTTTAAGGCAGATGTGCCAACTCTTTGAAAAATAGCTCAGTTGGGAGAGCGTTAGACTGAAGATCTAAAGGTCCCTGGTTCAATCCCGGGTTTCGGCAGACTCTAGCATCCTCGGTAGTATAGTGGTCAGTATCCCCGCCTGTCACGCGGGAGACCGGGGTTCGATTCCCCGCCGGGGAGTAATTTTTTGCGTATTTAAATTCACAGATACATTTTAAGTACTCGTACGACGAGGCAAAGAAAATAATCAACTCTTTGGCAGATGTGCCGAAATAGCTCAGTTGGGAGAGCGTTAGACTGAAGATCTAAAGGTCCCTGGTTCAATCCCGGGTTTCGGCAGACTCTAGCATCCTCGGTAGTATAGTGGTCAGTATCCCCGTGTCACGCGGTAGACCGGGGTTCGATTCCCCGCCGGGGAGTAATTTTTTTGCGTATTTAAATTCGTCACGCGGGAGACCGGGGTTCGATTCCCCGCCGGGGAGTAATTTTTTTGCGTATTTAAATTCACAGATACATTTTAAGTACTCGTACGACGAGGCAAAGAAAATAATCAACTCTTTGGCAGATGTGCCGAAATAGCTCAGTTGGGAGAGCGTTAGACTGAAGATCTAAAGGTCCCTGGTTCAATCCCGGGTTTCGGCAGACTCTAGCATCCTCGGTAGTATAGTGGTCAGTATCCCCGCCTGTCACGCGGGAGACCGGGGTTCGATTCCCCGCCGGGGAGTAATTTTTTTGCGTATTTAAATTCACAGATACATTTTAAGTACTCGTACGACGAGGCAAAGAAAATAATCAACTCTTTGGCAGATGTGCCGAAATAGCTCAGTTGGGAGAGCGTTAGACTGAAGATCTAAAGGTCCCTGGTTCAATCCCGGGTTTCGGCAGACTCTAGCATCCTCGGTAGTATAGTGGTCAGTATCCCCGCCTGTCACGCGGGAGACCGGGGGTTCGATTCCCCGCCGGGGAGTAATTTTTTTTGCGTATTTAAATTCACAGATACATTTTAAGTACTCGTACGACGAGGCAAAGAAAATAATCAACTCTTTGGCAGATGTGCCGAAATAGCTCAGTTGGGAGAGCGTTAGACTGAAGATCTAAAGGTCCCTGGTTCAATCCCGGGTTTCGGCAGACTCTAGCATCCTCGGTAGTATAGTGGTCAGTATCCCCGCCTGTCACGCGGGAGACCGGGGTTCGATTCCCCGCCGGGGAGTAATTTTTTTTGCGTATTTAAATTCACAGATACATTTTAAGTACTCGTACGACGAGGCAAAGAAAATAATCAACTCTTTGGCAGATGTGCCGAAATAGCTCAGTTGGGAGAGCGTTAGACTGAAGATCTAAAGGTCCCTGGTTCAATCCCGGGTTTCGGCAGACTCTAGCATCCTCGGTAGTATAGTGGTCAGTATCCCCGCCTGTCACGCGGGAGACCGGGGTTCGATTCCCCGCCGGGGAGTAATTTTTTTGCGTATTTAAATTCACAGATACATTTTAAGTACTCGTACGACGAGGCAAAGAAAATAATCAACTCTTTGGCAGATGTGCCGAAATAGCTCAGTTGGGAGAGCGTTAGACTGAAGATCTAAAGGTCCCTGGTTCAATCCCGGGTTTCGGCAGACTCTAGCATCCTCGGTAGTATAGTGGTCAGTATCCCCGCCTGTCACGCGGGAGACCGGGGTTCGATTCCCCGCCGGGGAGTAATTTTTTTGCGTATTTAAATTCACAGATACATTTTAAGTACTCGTACGACGAGGCAAAGAAAATAATCAACTCTTTGGCAGATGTGCCGAAATAGCTCAGTTGGGAGAGCGTTAGACTGAAGATCTAAAGGTCCCTGGTTCAATCCCGGGTTTCGGCAGACTCTAGCATCCTCGGTAGTATAGTGGTCAGTATCCCCGCCTGTCACGCGGGAGACCGGGGTTCGATTCCCCGCCGGGGAGTAATTTTTTGCGTATTTAAATTCACAGATACATTTTAAGTACTCGTACGACGAGGCAAAGAAAATAATCAACTCTTTGGCAGATGTGCCGAAATAGCTCAGTTGGGAGAGCGTTAGACTGAAGATCTAAAGGTCCCTGGTTCAATCCCGGGTTTCGGCAGACTCTAGCATCCTCGGTAGTATAGTGGTCAGTATCCCCGCCTGTCACGCGGGAGACCGGGGTTCGATTCCCCGCCGGGGAGTAATTTTTTTGCGTATTTAAATTCACAGATACATTTTAAGTACTCGTACGACGAGGCAAAGAAAATAATCAACTCTTTGGCAGATGTGCCGAAATAGCTCAGTTGGGAGAGCGTTAGACTGAAGATCTAAAGGTCCCTGGTTCAATCCCGGGTTTCGGCAGACTCTAGCATCCTCGGTAGTATAGTGGTCAGTATCCCCGCCTGTCACGCGGGAGACCGGGGTTCGATTCCCCGCCGGGGAGTAATTTTTTTTGCGTATTTAAATTCACAGATACATTTTAAGTACTCGTACGACGAGGCAAAGAAAATAATCAACTCTTTGGCAGATGTGCCGAAATAGCTCAGTTGGGAGAGCGTTAGACTGAAGATCTAAAGGTCCCTGGTTCAATCCCGGGTTTCGGCAGACTCTAGCATCCTCGGTAGTATAGTGGTCAGTATCCCCGCCTGTCACGCGGGAGACCGGGGTTCGATTCCCCGCCGGGGAGTAATTTTTTTTGCGTATTTAAATTCACAGATACATTTTAAGTACTCGTACGACGAGGCAAAGAAAATAATCAACTCTTTGGCAGATGTGCCGAAATAGCTCAGTTGGGAGAGCGTTAGACTGAAGATCTAAAGGTCCCTGGTTCAATCCCGGGTTTCGGCAGACTCTAGCATCCTCGGTAGTATAGTGGTCAGTATCCCCGCCTGTCACGCGGGAGACCGGGGTTCGATTCCCCGCCGGGGAGTAATTTTTTTGCGTATTTAAATTCACAGATACATTTTAAGTACTCGTACGACGAGGCAAAGAAAATAATCAACTCTTTGGCAGATGTGCCGAAATAGCTCAGTTGGGAGAGCGTTAGACTGAAGATCTAAAGGTCCCTGGTTCAATCCCGGGTTTCGGCAGACTCTAGCATCCTCGGTAGTATAGTGGTCAGTATCCCCGCCTGTCACGCGGGAGACCGGGGTTCGATTCCCCGCCGGGGAGTAATTTTTTTTGCGTATTTAAATTCACAGATACATTTTAAGTACTCGTACGACGAGGCAAAGAAAATAATCAACTCTTTGGCAGATGTGCCGAAATAGCTCAGTTGGGAGAGCGTTAGACTGAAGATCTAAAGGTCCCTGGTTCAATCCCGGGTTTCGGCAGACTCTAGCATCCTCGGTAGTATAGTGGTCAGTATCCCCGCCTGTCACGCGGGAGACCGGGGTTCGATTCCCCGCCGGGGAGTAATTTTTTTTTTAAATTTAAATTCACAGATACATTTTAAGTACTCGTACGACGAGGCAAAGAAAATAATCAACTCTTTGGCAGATGTGCCGAAATAGCTCAGTTGGGAGAGCGTTAGACTGAAGATCTAAAGGTCCCTGGTTCAATCCCGGGTTTCGGCAGACTCTAGCATCCTCGGTAGTATAGTGGTCAGTATCCCCGCCTGTCACGCGGGAGACCGGGGTTCGATTCCCCGCCGGGGAGTAATTTTTTTTTGCGTATTTAAATTCACAGATACATTTTAAGTACTCGTACGACGAGGCAAAGAAAATAATCAACTCTTTGGCAGATGTGCCGAAATAGCTCAGTTGGGAGAGCGTTAGACTGAAGATCTAAAGGTCCCTGGTTCAATCCCGGGTTTCGGCAGACTCTAGCATCCTCGGTAGTATAGTGGTCAGTATCCCCGCCTGTCACGCGGGAGACCGGGGTTCGATTCCCCGCCGGGGAGTAATTTTTTTTGCGTATTTAAATTCACAGATACATTTTAAGTACTCGTACGACGAGTACTCGTACGAGGCAAAGAAAATAATCAACTCTTTGGCAGATGTGCCGAAATAGCTCAGTTGGGAGAGCGTTAGACTGAAGATCTAAAGGTCCCTGGTTCAATCCCGGGTTTCGGCAGACTCTAGCATCCTCGGTAGTATAGTGGTCAGTATCCCCGCCTGTCACGCGGGAGACCGGGGTTCGATTCCCCGCCGGGGAGTAATTTTTTTTTGCGTATTTAAATTCACAGATTATTTTAAATTCACAGATACATTTTAAGTACTCGTACGACGAGGCAAAGAAAATAATCAACTCTTTGGCAGATGTGCCGAAATAGCTCAGTTGGGAGAGCGTTAGACTGAAGATCTAAAGGTCCCTGGTTCAATCCCGGGTTTCGGCAGACTCTAGCATCCTCGGTAGTATAGTGGTCAGTATCCCCGCCTGTCACGCGGGAGACCGGGGTTCGATTCCCCGCCGGGGAGTAATTTTTTTGCGTATTTAAATTCACAGATACATTTTAAGTACTCGTACGACGAGGCAAAGAAAAAAATAATCAACTCTTTGGCAGATGTGCCGAAATAGCTCAGTTGGGAGAGCGTTAGACTGAAGATCTAAAGGTCCCTGGTTCAATCCCGGGTTTCGGCAGACTCTAGCATCCTCGGTAGTATAGTGGTCAGTATCCCCGCCTGTCACGCGGGAGACCGGGGTTCGATTCCCCGCCGGGGAGTAATTTTTTTTGCGTATTTAAATTCACAGATACATTTTAAGTACTCGTACGACGAGGCAAAGAAAATAATCAACTCTTTGGCAGATGTGCCGAAATAGCTCAGTTGGGAGAGCGTTAGACTGAAGATCTAAAGGTCCCTGGTTCAATCCCGGGTTTCGGCAGACTCTAGCATCCTCGGTAGTATAGTGGTCAGTATCCCCGCCTGTCACGCGGGAGACCGGGGTTCGATTCCCCGCCGGGGAGTAATTTTTTTTGCGTATTTAAATTCACAGATACATTTTAAGTACTCGTACGACGAGGCAAAGAAAATAATCAACTCTTTGCAGATGTGCCGAAATAGCTCAGTTGGGAGAGCGTTAGACTGAAGATCTAAAGGTCCCTGGTTCAATCCCGGGTTTCGGCAGACTCTAGCATCCTCGGTAGTATAGTGGTCAGTATCCCCGCCTGTCACGCGGGAGACCGGGGTTCGATTCCCCGCCGGGGAGTAATTTTTTTGCGTATTTAAATTCACAGATACATTTTAAGTACTCGTACGACGAGGCAAAGAAAATAATCAACTCTTTGGCAGATGTGCCGAAATAGCTCAGTTGGGAGAGCGTTAGACTGAAGATCTAAAGGTCCCTGGTTCAATCCCGGGTTTCGGCAGACTCTAGCATCCTCGGTAGTATAGTGGTCAGTATCCCCGCCTGTCACGCGGGAGACCGGGGTTCGATTCCCCGCCGAAGAGTAATTTTTTTTTTTTACGTATTTAAATTCACAGATACATTTTAAGTACTCGTACGACTAGGCAAAGAAAATAATCAACTCTTTGGCAGATGTGCCGAAATAGCTCAGTTGGGAGAGCGTTAGACTGAAGATCTAAAGGTCCCTGGTTCAATCCCGGGTTTCGGCAGACTCTAGCATCCTCGGTAGTATAGTGGTCAGTATCCCCGCCTGTCACGCGGGAGACCGGGGTTCGATTCCCCGCCGGGGAGTAATTTTTTTTTTTTTATTTAAATTCACAGATACATTTTAAGTACTCGTACGACGAGGCAAAGAAAATAATCAACTCTTTGGCAGATGTGCCGAAATAGCTCAGTTGGGAGAGCGTTAGACTGAAGATCTAAAGGTCCCTGGTTCAATCCCGGGTTTCGGCAGACTCTAGCATCCTCGGTAGTATAGTGGTCAGTATCCCCGCCTGTCACGCGGGAGACCGGGGTTCGATTCCCCGCCGGGGAGTAATTTTTTTGCGTATTTAAATTCACAGATACATTTTAAGTACTCGTACGACGAGGCAAAGAAAATAATCAACTCTTTGGCAGATGTGCCGAAATAGCTCAGTTGGGAGAGCGTTAGACTGAAGATCTAAAGGTCCCTGGTTCAATCCCGGGTTTCGGCAGACTCTAGCATCCTCGGTAGTATAGTGGTCAGTATCCCCGCCTGTCACGCGGGAGACCGGGGTTCGATTCCCCGCCGGGGAGTAATTTTTTTTTTATTTAAATTCACAGATACATTTTAAGTACTCGTACGACGAGGCAAAGAAAATAATCAACTCTTTGGCAGATGTGCCGAAATAGCTCAGTTGGGAGAGCGTTAGACTGAAGATCTAAAGGTCCCTGGTTCAATCCCGGGTTTCGGCAGACTCTAGCATCCTCGGTAGTATAGTGGTCAGTATCCCCGCCTGTCACGCGGGAGACCGGGGTTCGATTCCCCGCCGGGGAGTAATTTTTTTGCGTATTTAAATTCACAGATACATTTTAAGTACTCGTACGACGAGGCAAAGAAAATAATCAACTCTTTGGCAGATGTGCCGAAATAGCTCAGTTGGGAGAGCGTTAGACTGAAAGATCTAAAGGTCCCTGGTTCAATCCCGGGTTTCGGCAGACTCTAGCATCCTCGGTAGTATAGTGGTCAGTATCCCCGCCTGTCACGCGGGAGACCGGGGTTCGATTCCCCGCCGGGGAGTAATTTTTTGCGTATTTAAATTCACAGATACATTTTAAGTACTCGTACGACGAGGCAAAGAAAATAATCAACTCTTTGGCAGATGTGCCGAAATAGCTCAGTTGGGAGAGCGTTAGACTGAAGATCTAAAGGTCCCTGGTTCAATCCCGGGTTTCGGCAGACTCTAGCATCCTCGGTAGTATAGTGGTCAGTATCCCCGCCTGTCACGCGGGAGACCGGGGTTCGATTCCCCGCCGGGGAGTAATTTTTTTTTTGCGTATTTAAATTCACAGATACATTTTAAGTACTCGTACGACGAGGCAAAGAAAATAATCAACTCTTTGGCAGATGTGCCGAAATAGCTCAGTTGGGAGAGCGTTAGACTGAAGATCTAAAGGTCCCTGGTTCAATCCCGGGTTTCGGCAGACTCTAGCATCCTCGGTAGTATAGTGGTCAGTATCCCCGCCTGTCACGCGGGAGACCGGGGTTCGATTCCCCGCCGGGGAGTAATTTTTTTTTTTAAATTCGTATTTAAATTCACAGATACATTTTAAGTACTCGTACGACGAGGCAAAGAAAATAATCAACTCTTTGGCAGATGTGCCGAAATAGCTCAGTTGGGAGAGCGTTAGACTGAAGATCTAAAGGTCCCTGGTTCAATCCCGGGTTTCGGCAGACTCTAGCATCCTCGGTAGTATAGTGGTCAGTATCCCCGCCTGTCACGCGGGAGACCGGGGTTCGATTCCCCGCCGGGGAGTAATTTTTTTTTGCGTATTTAAATTCACAGATACATTTTAAGTACTCGTACGACGAGGCAAAGAAAATAATCAACTCTTTGGCAGATGTGCCGAAATAGCTCAGTTGGGAGAGCGTTAGACTGAAGATCTAAAGGTCCCTGGTTCAATCCCGGGTTTCGGCAGACTCTAGCATCCTCGGTAGTATAGTGGTCAGTATCCCCGCCTGTCACGCGGGAGACCGGGGTTCGATTCCCCCGGGGAGTAATTTTTTTGCGTATTTAAATTCACAGATACATTTTAAGTACTCGTACGACGAGGCAAAGAAAATAATCAACTCTTTGGCAGATGTGCCGAAATAGCTCAGTTGGGAGAGCGTTAGACTGAAGATCTAAAGGTCCCTGGTTCAATCCCGGGTTTCGGCAGACTCTAGCATCCTCGGTAGTATAGTGGTCAGTATCCCCGCCTGTCACGCGGGAGACCGGGGTTCGATTCCCCGCCGGGGAGTAATTTTTTTTGCGTATTTAAATTCACAGATACATTTTAAGTACTCGTACGACGAGGCAAAGAAAATAATCAACTCTTTGGCAGATGTGCCGAAATAGCTCAGTTGGGAGAGCGTTAGACTGAAGATCTAAAGGTCCCTGGTTCAATCCCGGGTTTCGGCAGACTCTAGCATCCTCGGTAGTATAGTGGTCAGTATCCCCGCCTGTCACGCGGGAGACCGGGGTTCGATTCCCCGCCGGGGAGTAATTTTTTTTTCAGTATCCCCGCGTATTTAAATTCACAGATACATTTTAAGTACTCGTACGACGAGGCAAAGAAAATAATCAACTCTTTGGCAGATGTGCCGAAATAGCTCAGTTGGGAGAGCGTTAGACTGAAGATCTAAAGGTCCCTGGTTCAATCCCGGGTTTCGGCAGACTCTAGCATCCTCGGTAGTATAGTGGTCAGTATCCCCGCCTGTCACGCGGGAGACCGGGGTTCGATTCCCCGCCGGGGAGTAATTTTTTTGCGTATTTAAATTCACAGATACATTTTAAGTACTCGTACGACGAGGCAAAGAAAATAATCAACTCTTTGGCAGATGTGCCGAAATAGCTCAGTTGGGAGAGCGTTAGACTGAAGATCTAAAGGTCCCTGGTTCAATCCCGGGTTTCGGCAGACTCTAGCATCCTCGGTAGTATAGTGGTCAGTATCCCCGCCTGTCACGCGGGAGACCGGGGTTCGATTCCCCGCCGGGGAGTAATTTTTTTGCGTATTTAAATTCACAGATACATTTTAAGTACTCGTACGACGAGGCAAAGAAAATAATCAACTCTTTGGCAGATGTGCCGAAATAGCTCAGTTGGGAGAGCGTTAGACTGAAGATCTAAAGGTCCCTGGTTCAATCCCGGGTTTCGGCAGACTCTAGCATCCTCGGTAGTATAGTGGTCAGTATCCCCGCCTGTCACGCGGGAGACCGGGGTTCGATTCCCCGCCGGGGAGTAATTTTTTTGCGTATTTAAATTCACAGATACATTTTAAGTACTCGTACGACGAGGCAAAGAAAATAATCAACTCTTTGGCAGATGTGCCGAAATAGCTCAGTTGGGAGAGCGTTAGACTGAAGATCTAAAGGTCCCTGGTTCAATCCCGGGTTTCGGCAGACTCTAGCATCCTCGGTAGTATAGTGGTCAGTATCCCCGCCTGTCACGCGGGAGACCGGGGTTCGATTCCCCGCCGGGGAGTAATTTTTTTTGCGTATTTAAATTCACAGATACATTTTAAGTACTCGTACGACGAGGCAAAGAAAATAATCAACTCTTTGGCAGATGTGCCGAAATAGCTCAGTTGGGAGAGCGTTAGACTGAAGATCTAAAGGTCCCTGGTTCAATCCCGGGTTTCGGCAGACTCTAGCATCCTCGGTAGTATAGTGGTCAGTATCCCCGCCTGTCACGCGGGAGACCGGGGTTCGATTCCCCGCCGGGGAGTAATTTTTTTGCGTATTTAAATTCACAGATACATTTTAAGTACTCGTACGACGAGGCAAAGAAAATAATCAACTCTTTGGCAGATGTGCCGAAATAGCTCAGTTGGGAGAGCGTTAGACTGAAGATCTAAAGGTCCCTGGTTCAATCCCGGGTTTCGGCAGACTCTAGCATCCTCGGTAGTATAGTGGTCAGTATCCCCGCCTGTCACGCGGGAGACCGGGGTTCGATTCCCCGCCGGGGAGTAATTTTTTTTTTGCGTATTTAAATTCACAGATACATTTTAAGTACTCGTACGACGAGGCAAAGAAAATAATCAACTCTTTGGCAGATGTGCCGAAATAGCTCAGTTGGGAGAGCGTTAGACTGAAGATCTAAAGGTCCCTGGTTCAATCCCGGGTTTCGGCAGACTCTAGCATCCTCGGTAGTATAGTGGTCAGTATCCCCGCCTGTCACGCGGGAGACCGGGGTTCGATTCCCCGCCGGGGAGTAATTTTTTTTGCGTATTTAAATTCACAGATACATTTTAAGTACTCGTACGACGAGGCAAAGAAAATAATCAACTCTTTGGCAGATGTGCCGAAATAGCTCAGTTGGGAGAGCGTTAGACTGAAGATCTAAAGGTCCCTGGTTCAATCCCGGGTTTCGGCAGACTCTAGCATCCTCGGTAGTATAGTGGTCAGTATCCCCGCCTGTCACGCGGGAGACCGGGGTTCGATTCCCCGCCGGGGAGTAATTTTTTTGCGTATTTAAATTCACAGATACATTTTAAGTACTCGTACGACGAGGCAAAGAAAATAATCAACTCTTTGGCAGATGTGCCGAAATAGCTCAGTTGGGAGAGCGTTAGACTGAAGATCTAAAGGTCCCTGGTTCAATCCCGGGTTTCGGCAGACTCTAGCATCCTCGGTAGTATAGTGGTCAGTATCCCCGCCTGTCACGCGGGAGACCGGGGTTCGATTCCCCGCCGGGGAGTAATTTTTTTTTTTGCGTATTTAAATTCACAGATACATTTTAAGTACTCGTACGACGAGGCAAAGAAAATAATCAACTCTTTGGCAGATGTGCCGAAATAGCTCAGTTGGGAGAGCGTTAGACTGAAGATCTAAAGGTCCCTGGTTCAATCCCGGGTTTCGGCAGACTCTAGCATCCTCGGTAGTATAGTGGTCAGTATCCCCGCCTGTCACGCGGGAGACCGGGGTTCGATTCCCCGCCGGGGAGTAATTTTTTTGCGTATTTAAATTCACAGATACATTTTAAGTACTCGTACGACGAGGCAAAGAAAATAATCAACTCTTTGGCAGATGTGCCGAAATAGCTCAGTTGGGAGAGCGTTAGACTGAAGATCTAAAGGTCCCTGGTTCAATCCCGGGTTTCGGCAGACTCTAGCATCCTCGGTAGTATAGTGGTCAGTATCCCCGCCTGTCACGCGGGAGACCGGGGTTCGATTCCCCGCCGGGGAGTAATTTTTTTTTTCGTATTTAAATTCACAGATACATTTTAAGTACTCGTACGACGAGGCAAAGAAAATAATCAACTCTTTGGCAGATGTGCCGAAATAGCTCAGTTGGGAGAGCGTTAGACTGAAGATCTAAAGGTCCCTGGTTCAATCCCGGGTTTCGGCAGACTCTAGCATCCTCGGTAGTATAGTGGTCAGTATCCCCGCCTGTACGCGGGAGACCGGGGTTCTATTCCCCGGCGGGGAGTAATTTTTTTTTCACAGCGTATTTAAATTCACAGATACATTTTAAGTACTCGTACGACGAGGCAAAAAAAAAATAATCAACTCTTTGGCAGATGTGCCGAAATAGCTCAGTTGGGAGAGCGTTAGACTGAAGATCTAAAGGTCCCTGGTTCAATCCCGGGTTTCGGCAGACTCTAGCATCCTCGGTAGTATAGTGGTCAGTATCCCCGCCTGTCACGCGGGAGACCGGGGTTCGATTCCCCGCCGGGGAGTAATTTTTTTGCGTATTTAAATTCACAGATACATTTTAAGTACTCGTACGACGAGGCAAAGAAAATAATCAACTCTTTGGCAGATGTGCCGAAATAGCTCAGTTGGGAGAGCGTTAGACTGAAGATCTAAAGGTCCCTGGTTCAATCCCGGGTTTCGGCAGACTCTAGCATCCTCGGTAGTATAGTGGTCAGTATCCCCGCCTGTCACGCGGGAGACCGGGGTTCGATTCCCCGCCGGGGAGTAATTTTTTTTGCGTATTTAAATTCACAGATACATTTTAAGTACTCGTACGACGAGGCAAAGAAAATAATCAACTCTTTGGCAGATGTGCCGAAATAGCTCAGTTGGGAGAGCGTTAGACTGAAGATCTAAAGGTCCCTGGTTCAATCCCGGGTTTCGGCAGACTCTAGCATCCTCGGTAGTATAGTGGTCAGTATCCCCGCCTGTCACGCGGGAGACCGGGGTTCGATTCCCCGCCGGGGAGTAATTTTTTTTGCGTATTTAAATTCACAGATACATTTTAAGTACTCGTACGACGAGGCAAAGAAAATAATCAACTCTTTGGCAGATGTGCCGAAATAGCTCAGTTGGGAGAGCGTTAGACTGAAGATCTAAAGGTCCCTGGTTCAATCCCGGGTTTCGGCAGACTCTAGCATCCTCGGTAGTATAGTGGTCAGTATCCCCGCCTGTCACGCGGGAGACCGGGGTTCGATTCCCGCCGGGGAGTAATTTTTTTGCGTATTTAAATTCACAGATACATTTTAAGTACTCGTACGACGAGGCAAAGAAAATAATCAACTCTTTGGCAGATGTGCCGAAATAGCTCAGTTGGGAGAGCGTTAGACTGAAGATCTAAAGGTCCCTGGTTCAATCCCGGGTTTCGGCAGACTCTAGCATCCTCGGTAGTATAGTGGTCAGTATCCCCGCCTGTCACGCGGGAGACCGGGGTTCGATTCCCCGCCGGGGAGTAATTTTTTTTTTGCGTATTTAAATTCACAGATACATTTTAAGTACTCGTACGACGAGGCAAAGAAAATAATCAACTCTTTGGCAGATGTGCCGAAATAGCTCAGTTGGGAGAGCGTTAGACTGAAGATCTAAAGGTCCCTGGTTCAATCCCGGGTTTCGGCAGACTCTAGCATCCTCGGTAGTATAGTGGTCAGTATCCCCGCCTGTCACGCGGGAGACCGGGGTTCGATTCCCCGCCGGGGAGTAATTTTTTGCGTATTTAAATTCACAGATACATTTTAAGTACTCGTACGACGAGGCAAAGAAAATAATCAACTCTTTGGCAGATGTGCCGAAATAGCTCAGTTGGGAGAGCGTTAGACTGAAGATCTAAAGGTCCCTGGTTCAATCCCGGGTTTCGGCAGACTCTAGCATCCTCGGTAGTATAGTGGTCAGTATCCCCGCCTGTCACGCGGGAGACCGGGGTTCGATTCCCCGCCGGGGAGTAATTTTTTTGCGTATTTAAATTCACAGATACATTTTAAGTACTCGTACGACGAGGCAAAGAAAATAATCAACTCTTTGGCAGATGTGCCGAAATAGCTCAGTTGGGAGAGCGTTAGACTGAAGATCTAAAGGTCCCTGGTTCAATCCCGGGTTTCGGCAGACTCTAGCATCCTCGGTAGTATAGTGGTCAGTATCCCCGCCTGTCACGCGGGAGACCGGGGTTCGATTCCCCGCCGGGGAGTAATTTTTTTGCGTATTTAAATTCACAGATACATTTTAAGTACTCGTACGACGAGGCAAAGAAAATAATCAACTCTTTGGCAGATGTGCCGAAATAGCTCAGTTGGGAGAGCGTTAGACTGAAGATCTAAAGGTCCCTGGTTCAATCCCGGGTTTCGGCAGACTCTAGCATCCTCGGTAGTATAGTGGTCAGTATCCCCGCCTGTCACGCGGGAGACCGGGGTTCGATTCCCCGCCGGGGAGTAATTTTTTTGCGTATTTAAATTCACAGATACATTTTAAGTACTCGTACGACGAGGCAAAGAAAATAATCAACTCTTTGGCAGATGTGCCGAAATAGCTCAGTTGGGAGAGCGTTAGACTGAAGATCTAAAGGTCCCTGGTTCAATCCCGGGTTTCGGCAGACTCTAGCATCCTCGGTAGTATAGTGGTCAGTATCCCCGCCTGTCACGCGGGAGACCGGGGTTCGATTCCCCGCCGGGGAGTAATTTTTTTTTGCGTATTTAAATTCACAGATACATTTTAAGTACTCGTACGACGAGGCAAAGAAAATAATCAACTCTTTGGCAGATGTGCCGAAATAGCTCAGTTGGGAGAGCGTTAGACTGAAGATCTAAAGGTCCCTGGTTCAATCCCGGGTTTCGGCAGACTCTAGCATCCTCGGTAGTATAGTGGTCAGTATCCCCGCCTGTCACGCGGGAGACCGGGGTTCGATTCCCCGCCGGGGAGTAATTTTTTTGCGTATTTAAATTCACAGATACATTTTAAGTACTCGTACGACGAGGCAAAGAAAATAATCAACTCTTTGGCAGATGTGCCGAAATAGCTCAGTTGGGAGAGCGTTAGACTGAAGATCTAAAGGTCCCTGGTTCAATCCCGGGTTTCGGCAGACTCTAGCATCCTCGGTAGTATAGTGGTCAGTATCCCCGCCTGTCACGCGGGAGACCGGGGTTCGATTCCCCGCCGGGGAGTAATTTTTTTTTTGCGTATTTAAATTCACAGATACATTTTAAGTACTCGTACGACGAGGCAAAGAAAATAATCAACTCTTTGGCAGATGTGCCGAAATAGCTCAGTTGGGAGAGCGTTAGACTGAAGATCTAAAGGTCCCTGGTTCAATCCCGGGTTTCGGCAGACTCTAGCATCCTCGGTAGTATAGTGGTCAGTATCCCCGCCTGTCACGCGGGAGACCGGGGTTCGATTCCCCGCCGGGGAGTAATTTTTTTGCGTATTTAAATTCACAGATACATTTTAAGTACTCGTACGACGAGGCAAAGAAAATAATCAACTCTTTGGCAGATGTGCCGAAATAGCTCAGTTGGGAGAGCGTTAGACTGAAGATCTAAAGGTCCCTGGTTCAATCCCGGGTTTCGGCAGACTCTAGCATCCTCGGTAGTATAGTGGTCAGTATCCCCGCCTGTCACGCGGGAGACCGGGGTTCGATTCCCCGCCGGGGAGTAATTTTTTTTTTTTTGCGTATTTAAATTCACAGATACATTTTAAGTACTCGTACGACGAGGCAAAGAAAATAATCAACTCTTTGGCAGATGTGCCGAAATAGCTCAGTTGGGAGAGCGTTAGACTGAAGATCTAAAGGTCCCTGGTTCAATCCCGGGTTTCGGCAGACTCTAGCATCCTCGGTAGTATAGTGGTCAGTATCCCCGCCTGTCACGCGGGAGACCGGGGTTCGATTCCCCGCCGGGGAGTAATTTTTTTGCGTATTTAAATTCACAGATACATTTTAAGTACTCGTACGACGAGGCAAAGAAAATAATCAACTCTTTGGCAGATGTGCCGAAATAGCTCAGTTGGGAGAGCGTTAGACTGAAGATCTAAAGGTCCCTGGTTCAATCCCGGGTTTCGGCAGACTCTAGCATCCTCGGTAGTATAGTGGTCAGTATCCCCGCCTGTCACGCGGGAGACCGGGGTTCGATTCCCCGCCGGGGAGTAATTTTTTTGCGTATTTAAATTCACAGATACATTTTAAGTACTCGTACGACGAGGCAAAGAAAATAATCAACTCTTTGGCAGATGTGCCGAAATAGCTCAGTTGGGAGAGCGTTAGACTGAAGATCTAAAGGTCCCTGGTTCAATCCCGGGTTTCGGCAGACTCTAGCATCCTCGGTAGTATAGTGGTCAGTATCCCCGCCTGTCACGCGGGAGACCGGGGTTCGATTCCCCGCCGGGGAGTAATTTTTTTGCGTATTTAAATTCACAGATACATTTTAAGTACTCGTACGACGAGGCAAAGAAAATAATCAACTCTTTGGCAGATGTGCCGAAATAGCTCAGTTGGGAGAGCGTTAGACTGAAGATCTAAAGGTCCCTGGTTCAATCCCGGGTTTCGGCAGACTCTAGCATCCTCGGTAGTATAGTGGTCAGTATCCCCGCCTGTCACGCGGGAGACCGGGGTTCGATTCCCCGCCGGGGAGTAATTTTTTTGCGTATTTAAATTCACAGATACATTTTAAGTACTCGTACGACGAGGCAAAGAAAATAATCAACTCTTTGGCAGATGTGCCGAAATAGCTCAGTTGGGAGAGCGTTAGACTGAAGATCTAAAGGTCCCTGGTTCAATCCCGGGTTTCGGCAGACTCTAGCATCCTCGGTAGTATTCGATTCCCCGCCGGGGAGTAATTTTTTTTGCGTATTTAAATTCACAGATACATTTTAAGTACTCGTCTTTGGCAGATGTGCCGAAATAGCTCAGTTGGGAGTATCCCCGTATTTAAATTCACAGATACCAACTCTTTGGCAGATGTGCCGAACGCGGGGAGACCGTTAGGGTTCGATTCCCCGCCGGGGGTAATTTTTTGCGTATTTAAATTCACAGATACATTTTTTTTGCGTATTTAAATTCACAGTACTTTTAAGTACTCGTACGACGAGGCAAAGAAAATAATCAACTCTTTGGCAGATGTGCCGAAATAGCTCAGTTGGGAGAGCGTTAGACTGAAGATCTAAAGGTCCCTGGTTCAATCCCGGGTTTCGGCAGACTCTAGCATCCTCGGTAGTATAGTGGTCAGTATCCCCGCCTGTCACGCGGGAGACCGGGGTTCGATTCCCCGCCGGGGAGTAATTTTTTTGCGTATTTAAATTCACAGATACATTTTAAGTACTCGTACGACGAGGCAAAGAAAATAATCAACTCTTTGGCAGATGTGCCGAAATAGCTCAGTTGGGAGAGCGTTAGACTGAAGATCTAAAGGTCCCTGGTTCAATCCCGGGTTTCGGCAGACTCTAGCATCCTCGGTAGTATAGTGGTCAGTATCCCCGCCTGTCACGCGGGAGACCGGGGTTCGATTCCCCGCCGGGGAGTAATTTTTTTTGCGTATTTAAATTCACAGATACATTTTAAGTACTCGTACGACGAGGCAAAGAAAATAATCAACTCTTTGGCAGATGTGCCGAAATAGCTCAGTTGGGAGAGCGTTAGACTGAAGATCTAAAGGTCCCTGGTTCAATCCCGGGTTTCGGCAGACTCTAGCATCCTCGGTAGTATAGTGGTCAGTATCCCCGCCTGTCACGCGGGAGACCGGGGTTCGATTCCCCGCCGGGGGAGTAATTTTTTTGCGTATTTAAATTCACAGATACATTTTAAGTACTCGTACGACGAGGCAAAGAAAATAATCAACTCTTTGGCAGATGTGCCGAAATAGCTCAGTTGGGAGAGCGTTAGACTGAAGATCTAAAGGTCCCTGGTTCAATCCCGGGTTTCGGCAGACTCTAGCATCCTCGGTAGTATAGTGGTCAGTATCCCCGCCTGTCACGCGGGAGACCGGGGTTCGATTCCCCGCCGGGGAGTAATTTTTTTGCGTATTTAAATTCACAGATACATTTTAAGTACTCGTACGACGAGGCAAAGAAAATAATCAACTCTTTGGCAGATGTGCCGAAATAGCTCAGTTGGGAGAGCGTTAGACTGAAGATCTAAAGGTCCCTGGTTCAATCCCGGGTTTCGGCAGACTCTAGCATCCTCGGTAGTATAGTGGTCAGTATCCCCGCCTGTCACGCGGGAGACCGGGGTTCGATTCCCCGCCGGGGAGTAATTTTTTTGCGTATTTAAATTCACAGATACATTTTAAGTACTCGTACGACGAGGCAAAGAAAATAATCAACTCTTTGGCAGATGTGCCGAAATAGCTCATTAGACTAAGTATCCCCGCCCCGCCTGTCAAGACCGGGGTTCGATTCCCCGGAGACCGGGGTTCGATTCCCCCTGCAATCCCGGGTTTCGGCAGACTAAGCATCCTCGGTAGTATAGTGGTCAGTATCCCCGCCTGTCACGCGGGAGACCGGGGTTCGATTCCCCCCCCGGGGAGTAATTTTTTTGCGTATTTAAATTCACAGATACATTTTAAGTACTCGTACGACGAGGCAAAGAAAATAATCAACTCTTTGGCAGATGTGCCGAAATAGCTCAGTTGGGAGAGCGTTAGACTGAAGATCTAAAGGTCCCTGGTTCAATCCCGGGTTTCGGCAGACTCTAGCATCCTCGGTAGTATAGTGGTCAGTATCCCCGCCTGTCACGCGGGAGACCGGGGTTCGATTCCCCGCCGGGGAGTAATTTTTTTTGCGTATTTAAATTCACAGATACATTTTAAGTACTCGTACGACGAGGCAAAGAAAATAATCAACTCTTTGGCAGATGTGCCGAAATAGCTCAGTTGGGAGAGCGTTAGACTGAAGATCTAAAGGTCCCTGGTTCAATCCCGGGTTTCGGCAGACTCTAGCATCCTCGGTAGTATAGTGGTCAGTATCCCCGCCTGTCACGTGGGAGACCGGGGTTCGGGAGACCGGGGTTCGATTCCCCGCCGGGGAGTAATTTTTTTTTTGCGTATTTAAATTCACAGATACATTTTAAGTACTCGTACGACGAGGCAAAGAAAATAATCAACTCTTTGGCAGATGTGCCGAAATAGCTCAGTTGGGAGAGCGTTAGACTGAAGATCTAAAGGTCCCTGGTTCAATCCCGGGTTTCGGCAGACTCTAGCATCCTCGGTAGTATAGTGGTCAGTATCCCCGCCTGTCACGCGGGAGACCGGGGTTCGATTCCCCGCCGGGGAGTAATTTTTTTGCGTATTTAAATTCACAGATACATTTTAAGTACTCGTACGACGAGGCAAAGAAAATAATCAACTCTTTGGCAGATGTGCCGAAATAGCTCAGTTGGGAGAGCGTTAGACTGAAGATCTAAAGGTCCCTGGTTCAATCCCGGGTTTCGGCAGACTCTAGCATCCTCGGTAGTATAGTGGTCAGTATCCCCGCCTGTCACGCGGGAGACCGGGGTTCGATTCCCCGCCGGGGAGTAATTTTTTGCGTATTTAAATTCACAGATACATTTTAAGTACTCGTACGACGAGGCAAAGAAAATAATCAACTCTTTGGCAGATGTGCCGAAATAGCTCAGTTGGGAGAGCGTTAGACTGAAGATCTAAAGGTCCCTGGTTCAATCCCGGGTTTCGGCAGACTCTAGCATCCTCGGTAGTATAGTGGTCAGTATCCCCGCCTGTCACGCGGGAGACCGGGGTTCGATTCCCCGCCGGGGAGTAATTTTTTTGCGTATTTAAATTCACAGATACATTTTAAGTACTCGTACGACGAGGCAAAGAAAATAATCAACTCTTTGGCAGATGTGCCGAAATAGCTCAGTTGGGAGAGCGTTAGACTGAAGATCTAAAGGTCCCTGGTTCAATTTCGGCAGACTCTAGGGTTTCGGCCTGTCACGCGGGACTTCGATTCCCCGCCGGGGAGCGTATTTAAATTCCTACATTTTAAGTACTCGTACGACGAGGCAAAGAAAATAATCAACTCTTTGGCAGATGTGCCGAAATAGCTCAGTTATCCCCGCCTGTCACGCGGGAGACCGGGGTTCGATTCCCCGCCGGGGAGTAATTTTTTGCGTATTTAAATTCACAGATACATTGGTCCTTACTTCTGCAGTCATTATTTTACACTACTAAAAACTACAATTTAGCTGTATTTGTTATCACAAATCAGTTGAATCCTAATGATGTGACCACAGCTTAAATTAAAGATCATAGCCTTCATATCCAAGGACTTCGTTTCCTGCTAGACCGTTGATTCCAATAGGTGCAGTTACAACTCCGGCATATCCAACTGGAGCTGCAGCAACACCAGCATACCTTACAGGGGCTGCTACAACATCAGCATATCTCACAGGGGCTTCTACAACATTAGCATATCTAACAGGCGCTACTGCTACAACTCCAGCATATCCCAATCTGACATTTCCAGCGTATACTCCGTGTCCGTAGGGAGCGTCAGAGATCAGCTGCACGGCTGCGGGGTTCTGGTTGGCAGTTCCGGGTTCGTTGGTCTTCACCTGAGCCCTGAATCCGGCATGGTCGGCGACGTAGTTGACCTGTCGGTGGATTCCTCTGGCGTCGCTGAATCCGTAGCTTCCCCGGACAGCGTGTTCGTCTCCAGCTTCTTCACGATGTTGCTCTCCATGCTTGTCCTTCACGCTGTACCCGAACTTGTAGGGCTGGGGAGCATGGTGGTGGACGGGCTGACGATGAGAAATGAAAAATACATTAGTTTGGAAATTTATGTATAAGATGTTATTCCTATTTGAAAGACGAAAGAACGAAGTAATAGTTTGGGACCAAGCGCGTATAATTAAATAGTGTTTTTTCGTGTAATATATGAAAATCATACAGACTGTATACCAAAAATAATCAAATCATTTTTTTAATCCACCAAACATTAACTTTAGCCTCAAACCAGTTAAGAATATATCTGATATTTAAAGGAGAAAATTTCATAATATACAGCTACCAACTCACTATAGTAATAAAATAGAAATATTTCGGGGAATTTTATTTATGTCCAATTCATATTCATGAGGAATATATTTAGTCTCTTTTTTTTTTATTTTTAAGGTATATTCCCTTAAATGTTTTAATAGTCTCTCATCTGTATAATGTACAGGTGGCGAAAGAATGGTAGATTGTAACTAAGTCGATCTGTTTCTCAATTATGAAAGGTCTTTAGAATTTTAGCATATTTTTTGAAATATGAAGATTGTCTTTTAGAAAAACAAACAATTCGTTAATGTATTTTTTTATCCAATATAAAGTCTGATGAAGCCAAGAAAGAATAGAATCATCATTTTAAAAGAATGGAAAAGCGTCAGACAAGTCTACAATTTATTATAATTGACAAATAACTTAACTTAGAGATAGTCTATTAGCTAACACTAATTTTAATTTTATTTTTGCCTAAATTACCTACAGACCGGAAAATATATTGTAGAAATGAACTATATGTATATTAAGAAATACAAAATTAGTTTACCATGTACAAAGTAAAATCGATGCACATTGGCTCGTATTTACCCACCAAATTATTTATACTCGTAAAACTACTCGTAATAGATAGAAACTACATAAAATATCCTGCATTGTATAATGTTAAGAAAAGCTATTTACGCCTACAGTTTATTCTAATAATGACCAGAACCAAATTCGAAAAGTATTGTCTAATTCTACCCTGACATTACATAAACTCTTGGTTGAGATGAGTGTTAGCGGTTGCCTAATAATTGTGCAAAAATTTATTCAAAAGGAACCAAGGTATTTCATAAAAAAATATAAACAAAACCTTGTTTAAAAACCTGTTGGAAATAAGCATATTTATCTTTTGGGAAAAATCATGTTCAGTTATTCGAAAACAAAAACTAACCCTGTAAATACGCAGCATACAGAAGGAAGGCATGCATTGGGTAACACGGTAATAATAAAATTCCTTTTGTCAGTGGTAAAATAGATGCCACTATATTGATATACTGCGTGACAATATTTAAAGCGTTGTACCGCAGATAAGAAAAGCAGAACATGAATTTCAACAAGACAATGATGATATGAAAACCTAATTTGCAGCAAAGATTATGAACTTACTCAGCAAGTTGCGGCTATAATTTACTTTTGCCCAAATTTCCCTTTATCTTTTTTTTTTCTTTTCTTTTCTTCTTAATTCTTTTTTCAATATTCTATTCACGTTTCTACGAGAAAACCTTTTCGTAAAATTGCATCTCTTATAACATAAAAATTCGGATCAGTTTTTGTTGATATACAATAAAATAAGTTTCGTATTCTTTTTACATTCATCATTCTTTATGTGTTAACTGTGTCTTTATTCTAAATGTAACTTACTTTTCAAGATATCAAATAATAGGAATTGGTGATAGTAAAATGAAAATGAACTTTTAATAAAAGTAAATGGTTGTGAGTTTTGGAAAATTTCTTAGCAAAACTAATAAATTGTTACAATCAATCACGCTGCCTGGATGCTCTGGAATTTCTTTTATGCTTGACTTTTTTACTCTTCAATTTTATATTTTTCCTCGTGCCAGCTTGATGGCTTAGAGGTAGTATAGCCAATTCGTAATCCCAAACTTGCGGATTCGATCCCGATTGGAGTTGATTTATTATATGTGTCCTAAAATCCTCGGCAAGCATGTCATGCGATTATGTGGAACGTACAAGATTCCTTGAGTATTAATTTGGCTCTGGCTCTATCGGCAAAATTAAATCACGGCAATATGTAGAATCCGATGAGAACTTGAATCAAATTAAATTCAGGCTTTAAAATTTGGTAGCGAGAGCTGCCGCCATAAAATGGCTCTCTCATTTGGGTATTTGCCGTGTCCGCAAACGCCTATGCATAAAAGCCTACAATATGCAGCTCAAAAGGAAAAAAATTATTTTCTTTTTCCATTTTTAAATTTAGATATTGTCTAAATTAGATACACATTTTTATACGAAAATTAAAAACTGTTTGGCACATTTTAACATAACAGGGCATTTAAGGTAGTAAAATCTATCAATTCACCAACTATATAAAATATTATGATAGATTGTCTTTTACAAAAATTTCATTTCAAAATGGATACTATTTTTGTGAAAATTCAAATTTTAGGATTGGCTAACCCTGTTTAATAAACGAATAGTAAATCTTTAAGTGTGCGATTAGGGATTCATTGCATTTATTGTAACCGAAACTACGTGAGGTAATATTTTTGTTGTTTTTTTAAAGATTTTGTAACTTGTAGGAAATTACAATAAATTAAAAGAAATCATGCAAGAAGAATTAAAATGCAGAACGATAATTAAAAGCAGTTTTTCAAAAGTAAAATTTTTTTATTTTATTTTTGAGAAAGAAACTCTTCATAAAATGGATAGAAGGGTCGACATTAAAAAACAATTCATAACTTCTGCTCTAATTTTCTCCCGTGGACTTTCTAAGTCAAATCAGACTCTGATTTAACAATGAATTATCAAAAATAATCCGCTTACCACGTGTATGGATGCAGAAGCTATAACAGCTACAGCTGCAATGAGGGCAATCTGAAATTCAAGATAAAATATCATTAGAAAGATTTGGAATGTACGTTTATTTTAAGTAAAGCAAAAATATTTTTATTTTAAATGTATGTACAGAAAAAAATGCAAAAGAATTCTTGTTTTTAATTTAAAAAATACTATAAAATAATGAAGTAGTTTCATTTTTGACTTAAGTTAAATTTTACATGTAATATCTAAAGCAGTTTTTCTCAAACTGTGGGGAGCGCCCCCTGGGGGGCTGCGATAACGTTACGAGGGGGGGCGAGCATATCGAAAACAAAAGATTTAAAAAAAATTAATTTACAGTAATGAATAAAAACAAAATACTTTCAGACATAATAAAATGCACTTTTACTCTGATATAATTTATATATATATATATCATCTGGCGAAATAACGTCATCAAAAATAAAAACTTTTTCAATAACTAATTAGTTTTCTTTAATTCTACAACCAAATAAAAAACTTTTATTTGATTTGCTGCAATCCCATGATGAGAGATTTTTTACTACGTTTTTTAAACCTAAAATACTACTCTTTCAGAGAAAAAACAAAACCCAGACCCAGAATCGAAAAAATTTAGGAAGATAAAAAATTCATCACTATTATGAAATACTGTACATAAAGCTGTAGGCAGCAGAATATATTTGCTCAACATCTGTTTGACCTTCTAAGTTATCGGTACAGTTAGTTATGACTCCTCTCTTATGTGTTTGTTTCTCATTTAGGGAAGTCGTAAATAATGTATTTCTGTGGGGGGAGAGTTCCATGTAAAAGCGTTTAAAATTTGGAAAACTACAGAGAGCACTTTGAAGGATTACTTGGCCAAGATTTATTTTTATGAATACTCTCAAACATATAAAGCATAATGAAAAACGTTTTACACAACTTTTTTAGCAGTAACATCCATATTATATATTGAACACACTTTTAACCTGGAAGTGGTCGCGCTTGGCACACAGATCATGAAATCGATAATTCAGGCAAAACTGTTTGTTTGTTACAAAAGAAAAATTGAAAAGTCATTGAAAGTAGGTAAGTATACTTTCTCTGAATTAAATTTTTCACTGGAATCACGATTTGTATCGCGTGCAATAAAAATAATTATAAAAAAAGGTTTGGGTGACTCAATCACCACGCGAGACATTAACCTTAGTATCGAGTAATTCAAAATATTAAAAAGTAACACAATTATTCTTCATCGGAATTTTATAGTATTTTTCATTATTTAATATTAGTTCTAAGTACTCATTCTGTGAGGCTTAAAATTACAGTTCGCTTAAAACTAGTTATAATATGAGCATTCATTTTAAAATATCATTTTACGTTATCGTAAACATTGTCTCACATTTGGGTGTACTCTCCTGACGATTCAGCTATTATATCAAGAATGTTTTAGTTTTTTTTAAAAAAATGAACTCGTGCGAAGAGTGGGTACTTCAGACTTTAATGTATCAGTGCTGCACAAGGTATTTTATAACTAATTAATTAATACTAAATTAAGAGCAAGTTTAATAAGTATTAGCGACTTCCATGGGCTTGTCTTGCAGAGCAGAAAGTTTTTCAAAGGAAGGTATACGATTACAAATTGAAGTACTTTTGAATCCGAGTACTTTTTTTTATATTTGGCTGAGATCTATATTTTGTCTTCAATGCAGCCACCGCATTTTGAAATTGTTCCAATTTAAAAGTTCAAGAAAGAAAAATAAAATATATATTACTTAAAAGTAACATATAAAATTTAATATACTTATCTTATTAATTTATAGGTTGATAATTAAGATCACATATTGTAGCTTTAGCGTAAAAGTGCATTATTATTGCAGTAAATACATTATTATTGTATAAAGGGAGTGCGATAAAAATTATGATTGAAAAGTGGGTCGCCAGTATTGAAAGTTTGAGAAGCACTGATCTAAAGTGAAAAAAACAGATTTAGAAGTAAATAAAAAAAATATAAAACGTAGTTTTCTTATATTTAAATATTAAAATTATTGCTTTTTTAAATTGAATATTTCTCTCTCTCTCTCACTTACTCTATCTGCAATTCAATAACAAATCATATTAAGAAACTAACTTATAAAATACATGTCTGATATTTCTTCGTTGCATCTACTGTACATTAAATATAAATAAATTAATATATTTTGAGATTGTTTTTTTAAACATATGAAAAGTACTTCGGTATTTCATTTAAAATTGACAGTTTATTACGATTGAATTTACATCACGAGATATCAATATAATACATGGAATCTTTTCTGATATCGAAATAACTCTTCCCTTAGTATTATTTATATTTAATGGCAACATTTAAAATGCTTTACAGTAAAAACGAAATTACTTAAAACTTATCCTAAAAATCTTATTTATAAAAAATATGCCTTAAAATGCAAAAGTTACCTGAGAGATCATAATGAATGTTTTCGTATCGATGACTTCGAAACTAATGTAGCTTCTCATTGAAGCAGCTCTCTTTATACTTCAGAAAATTAAATTTATTCTTCAAAAAAACGAAAGGAATGAGAGAAATGCTCATGCTTCAATGAGCTAACTCTACATTTCCATTCCAAATTTTATTTTTATAAATTACTTCCAATATTTAACATCCGAAGCACTTTTTTTTAATTCAAGTTATGTTGTAATCGCACTTGATAGACCGTAATACTACAAGGTCGAATCGATTTGAAAAATTACTTTTCATTTTATCTTTAAGGTATCCGACTACGTTCGAAACCGTGATTTTGCAAAAGCGCATAAATGGATAATTTTCATGATATTTAGTGTCTCTTAGCTTAGAATATATGCATAAAATTGTTTTAAGGACATTTTGACAAAAAAATTATTTAAATATAATATTTTGGCAAAAAATTAACGTAGAATAATCTTTTTCCAAATTCTCTCCTTTTGTGAAAAATGGTTCTATTATAATAATATTTTGCCTACATATAGCTCAGACCTCTCTAAGAGGATCAACTAGAATTTTTGAAAAATTCACATTATTTTCAGAGCTACCACCAATTGAAACAATTATTGGCGTCTTTTTCTTATAATTGCTCCCCTCTGTTGTCGTAAAATATGAATAAACCCGCTTCTAGGTTATATATCTCAAAAATTCTAGTTGAGCCTCTGTAGAGAGGTCTGAGCTGTATACAGGCAAAATATTATTATAATAGAAGCAGTTTTCACAAAAGGAGGACATTTGGAAAAAAAGATTATTCTAAGCTAGTTTTTTGCCAAAATATTATATTTAAATAATTTTTTTTTGTCAAAATGTCCTTAAAACAAATTTATGCATATATTCTAAGCTAAGAGACACTAAATATCATGAAAATTATCCATTTATGCGCTTTTGCAAAATCACGGTTCCGAACGTAGTCGGATACCTTAAGAAATAAAGCATGGCTTTTGAAATGCGGAAAAAATCGAAAAAGATTAGATTTCATCTCAGAGGGAAGTACATTTACTATCTTTCTTAAAAGTAGACCACTTGAATCAATTAAAAAATTTGAACGATTTTTTCAATAAATTTTTGCAAATGTCTTCATTGGAAGTAACAATTTTGATCATATTCCAATGAAAAAAAACATCTGTATTCTTTCAGATTAAAATACACCTAAGTAAAACTAGAAATTTTAACGAAATGTAGAGTTACTAATTAATGTAAATCATATAGTAGTAAAAAAAAAAATTTCAACAAAAGGCTAAATGACTGTGTAAGAGGTTAAAATTTTCTTCAAAAGAAATGAAAAAACTTCACGTCTGAAAAGAAAAACAAGATACATAGTTTATTTAGCATTTTTCTTTTATTTGTAATATATTTAGTTTAAAAAACAGTAAATGAATGGTTTCTCCGTGATTCTTTATTATTTACAGAATTTCAATACGGTTTCAAACACTTTTTTGCTGGCAATTTGTGATGGAAGAACACTCGTAAAGAATTTTCTATCAGATATATATACCGTAAAATCCAGTTTATAACTCACACCTATGCTTTCAAGCGACAATTTTTAGTTTTCAGATATATTCACCGTATAATGCGCATTCCTTCTTTTACGAATGAACCTGAAATGTACGTGAGCAATGTTTTTATGTTTTGAAATAATTTATTCGAGGTATTACTTCAAATTTTAGAAAAAATAGTGTGTACTAATAGAACTATAACATTTTAAACGTTCATAAGAATGTCATTTCGGTTAAATAAAGAGTATTTCATTCTATGTAGAGAAGTCTAATTTTTTTTCTATACTCATCTCATCTTTTATTATTATTTTTAAAAAGCTCTCATCTTTATACTGGAAGTGCGTGCACCCTTGAATTTCCTTCTTATTTTTTGTGTTAAAAGTGCGCTTTATACACCAGTGTATAATGTGTATATATATGTGTGTGTGTGTCTCCTTAAAGTTTTATATTAGGAGTGAGATTAAAGTTAAATGTTCAATAGGAACATTATTGAATATAATTCTGGGATCTCTTATTGCGGTAATCTCTGCGTGATCGATATTCTAACTGTTAATTAATTGGACCATTAAATATTTAAGTTAATATAAATTAAAGTCCCTTTTAAGCCTCATAAAGCTATTTTGATTTATTTGTTATTAAAAGTCTTTGATTCTATTTGGGAAAGATAACCAAATAAAGAAAGTTATTCATAAAAATGGCTACTGGTTCTTCTTTGACTCAAAATTATTCTCGTTCTCAAAGTGAGATCCAAGGGGATTTCCACATACTGTATTCGCTTAAGTAATAATAGCTTTCAGATAATTACTACTTTTAAATTAAATATATCAGGACAATTTCTTTAAATATCTTTACACATACTGAAATCCCAAATGTGCGTATTTATCAACTAATCCTTTTGATATTTGATAGAAAAATTTTAATGTTTTTTTTCTCCTGACATGAACTATCATTTCTTTTGAAACCTCTTAAAAAAAATAATTATAATTTATTTAAGACGAAGTACATTTTACATTCATGTTATATTAATTTTTCAATATGAACTGTGACAATGTATTTCATTCCCTTTCAATAGCGTAATTTTAATAAAGGATAAATTAGTTAATTAATTAATTAAGTGAGCATTAATTTAGCTTTTATTAGCATGCCTTTATTGATGTATTATAAGAAATAACAAAAGAGAGGTTTTGCACAAGAAAACATTTGTATTCAATTCAATCATTCTTTAGATGTAAGCGAATAAAAATAAATAGAGAGAGAAGTAAATGAATTTTTTCACTCAATAAAAAGAAAGAAAAAAATTGTAAATTCTCTTTTTTTATACCATTTTAAATATTTTATTTATTTAAAATAGTTGTATACTTGAATGGGAAAATATTTTGTTTTATAGAACATGTGTGTGTGTGTGTGTGAAAGAATCTATTTATCTCATTTAAAGAATTTAGAATGCAAGCTGGAGGAAAAATTACAATTCTTATAAAACAGTAACAAAATGAAAATTATATGCTTAAAAAATTTTTTGTTCTGTTTAAGAATTTTAATCTTAGAAAAGATAAAATTAATAATATTGTAATGAATATCTTACATTGCTGAGCTCTATGTGTGAGATTACATTTAATTTCTCTGAAGGGCAGAATTTAAGGACCATAATGAGAAACGGGAAGTATTTAATTATATATTGTAGTAACCACGTGTAACATTCTGCACTTGCTACTATATGTATAACTGTCTGTATCTTTCTGTTTCTTAAGTTTATTTTTGTCTATTAGCCTTCCAGTAATACTTCGTTCATTTGAAAAAAAACTAAATTATTGTGGAGGTCGATTCAGAAGTTAATTAAAAGGGAAAGAAAAAGCTATTTTTACTTGAAATGATTAGACAAGTGGCAAAGAGTTTTCTTTTTTTTTTCTTTCAGTGTAAACTGTTTTAAAACTCCTTTCGATAAAGAAAATCTTTTATTTTTCCTTCGTTATCCTTCGCATTCCATGCATTTATATCTTAATTTTCACAAGGTGTTTTCTTCAAAAGAAATTTTCCTGAGAGATAATACTCTGTGTTGCTTTCTTTCAGGAATTGTAAATAAAATTTTGAAAAAAAAATTCAATAAAAACATACATTTTTTTAAAGAAAAAAATAGCGATGTGTTTCTAAAAATAATTTGACTTACAAATTCTTTTATACTAAGCAAAACAATGATTAAATTTTCAAAGGCAATGCTTGCTAACTTCAATCGCAACATGCGTGGCCACAGTAGCCGGGTAGCTATGGGCACGATTTAGTAATCCACTGGTCATAAGTTCGAGCTCTAGTACCAATGAAGACCAGCCGTGTAAAGGAACTAATGCATGCTAACTCTGTCAAGTCTCAAAGTCCTTCTATTGACGTAGTACGGAAGGTTGAAAGGAGATTTCCATTTTAGATATTGTTCTTGTCATTTGGCCGAGGTTCAAAGTTGCGAGTCCTTCGCAAATATACTTATATCCAGAATTAAGGTCACAAACATGTTTTTCGTCATAATTTTAAAATTCCTCCAGTAATACTGAGAGAACTTGCATTTTATATATTTCGAAGAACGGGTAGTATTATATCAACCTTCAGTTTAGGAAAAAAAATATTGTTCAGCGTTAATTTTTGCAAATTTACTGGATTGAGACTGTTCAAGCATATGGGAATTTCCTCTCCAGCTTTGTGAATATTACAATAAAACAAACAAGCTATTCTGTTTTCAATGAGAATGACTTATCATAGTCGTTTAGATGATTCCTCGAGATGGAGAGCCGTTCGCAGGCTTGAAGCTGGCCTGTCTTACGCGAAAGGGGCTCGATGGCTACAAGTGGCCCATAAGTAGTCTCCTGGATATAGGATGAGTTCCAAACAAGTGGTACTGTCCCAGGAAGGTCAGCCAAGATCGCCACAGAGCATCAACATCCACACAGGATCGCTACTTGCATTAAGAATACGATGACATAAGCGGACAACGGCTCCATAGCTTGCGCGTGACCTTGCGACTATGTCTGGAAAAAATTTCCAGCCTAACACTCTACATCCGTCTTGCAGAGACTGGCCTTTACGTCCGGCGTCCAGTCTGATGCGTCCTTTTGACTACATCCATCAGGAAAGACCAGTTATTGTGGAACTAAAAACATCAGTCGTGGACACCACAAGAATGAGGAAGTGTTCCTTTCAGTGATGAGTTTAATGAACCAGACAGCGATTCTTGTCGAGTCTTCCCCTGTAGAGAAAATGGAGCTCGCTTTCATCTCTCTTATGTAATAAAAATTGACAGATTTGGTGGCAAAGGAATCCTTGTATGTGTTTACATATTTTTGGGCAGTCGTACACTTCTGTATGTTTTCTATACAGGTACTGTCAACACACAGCGTTATAGAGATGAGATCCTGGAAGTCTATGTGAGATTTTTCTGGGTACAATGGGCTCGGACTACATTTTCATGGACGATAATGCGCAGCCACACAGAACTTGCATTATTGACGAATTTCATGAAATAATGGATATTCGCTGCATGAATTGAAGCTCGCGGTCTCCGCATCTCAACTCTATTTAATATATTTGGGATACTCTAGGAAAAACCATTTTTCAGTGCAGTCCCCCTCCCAGCACCTTCTCCCAGTAATTAAAAATCCCGCTTTTGGAAAAATGAACTTCGTTGCCACAAATACGTATTGATATCCTCATGAAAAGTATGGAAGCTCGCTGTGAGGCTTGTATAGCAGTTCACATTACATATTAGACAGACTTTTCCCGAGGTAAGTGCTTTTTTCTCATTCATGATTTCAGACTTTTGACATGACTTGCTTCTTAATTTATAATTAAAATCCTTTAAGTATTGTTATGTTGCTATATTATTTCTAGAATTGTAGTACGTCTCTGTGCCAAATTTCGTGGTAACAGAGAATAGTTCATCAGTTTTTACAGATTTTATGTTTGGGACCTTAATTTTGAACATAGTCCTTGTGCTGCTTTATAGTGCAACGTAAATATAACTCTCCCTCCTTCCATCTCTCTCTCTCTCTCTCTTTCTTTCTTTCTTGGGGCAGCGATAGCCAAATAATTATGTTTCCGAGTTCATGACTGACGTTCTATCCGTCGAGTCATGGGTTCAAATTCTGATGCCATTAAAGTATTTACGTGTAAAGTAATTGATGCAAGCTAAATATGTCCTCCCACTGGCGTGGTGTGAAAATTTTGGAGAGAGGAAAGCCAGCTCCCCACTTGACCAAAAACTGGGGTGTACATTCAAAGTGCTGTGTAAACTCTCACACTCTAATACATTGTTCAAAAAAATTAAGAGTTGCAAGCAAAAACGTGTAGAAACCGTTGCACGATAGCCATGCATGTGCATAAAATGGAGATTACAGATGTAGCATAGCTCAATAGAAAGGGAAAAGGGGGGGGAAACCAGTTGAATGGGAACTTTAATTCTTTGGAATGGTACAAAAACATAAAACGATGCTTCCGACCATTAATTTAATTTAATGTAAATGACAAAAAACTGATTGCTTAGAAATGATATGGGATATTTAATGTGGTGTGTGGCACCCGAACTGCTAAGACTTTAGCACACCTACTTAGCATACATGTGATAAAGTATCAGTGAGACTTTAGATAATACTGTTACATTCTTCAAGGAGTGCAATCTTTACATCCCGTGTAGTAAGCAAAGGTTGTTATCTCACTAAATACGTCACCCAAATTAGTCCCAACTAGGCTGAATAAGATTAAGGTCAGGAGAATATGCTGGCCATTCCATGGGCTGCATTGTTTTAATTTCAAGAAAATTATCCATAAGACGAGCTATATGATTTCTGGCATTATCCTGCATTAAAAGAAAAGAATCACATCAATGGGTGCAGTGGAAGGTACGACATGGGTTCTTAGAATCTCGGTTGCATATCTTTGGGCCGTCAAATTGCAGTCCGTATGATATGCAGGTCAGAACGTGTGCCGATGCTGATACCAGATCATACCATCAAACCCCTTATTCCATAACGTGATATTTCCTGGACGAATATCGGGTTATTTCAAGTGACCCTTTCTCATCATATCAAAAAACGTCTGGCATCAAACTTTGTCCTGACCCGAACTAATCCGTAAGCAACTCTTGACTCTAATCACTTTTCATCCAATCTCGACGTTCAGGAACCTACTTTCTGGCTGCCACATGGTGTCTTTCTATCATCTTGGTACCAACATTTCAAGAAATTGCATTCTGATATCACAGGCGTAAGATGAAATGAGAAAAATACATTCTCACTATACTTCACTCAGACATGAGCTACATAAATTAAAAACAAAATGTCTCTATTTATCTTCTTAAATGAGAAATGAATATGTTAATTGTTTTCAATGCTCTAATTGATTGTTTAGTAGGTATTGTGCTGCTACCACGCTCGGTGATCGATAAAGGCCTTTACGCCTGTTGGCATTAAATCATACATTTGTGAATATTAAGCAGAGAAGTTATATTCTAGATGTTTCTGTCGGTGCCAATGTTCAATCTCCCTTTCCTTCACTCGAAAGCTACATAAAAGTCATCAACCGATAGATTTCCAAACATGCTGTAATGTGTGGCGTGCCAAAATGGAACTGAATTCTATTGTACACCGAAAAGCACATTGTCTTGTTAATGTACAGCTACGAGAATGTGTTAAGAGCACTGCTACCAATGCGCCCACTGTTCGGGTTTCCCTCAATCAAAGTATCCAATAGCGCCCCAGATTACAGAGAGAGTGCTAGACATTCATCCAATAGGACCATGTGATTCCGGATTTCACCGATGCGAAAAATTACTCTCAAAGACACCAATCATGCAATCCTGTGTGTTCTAACTCCTTTACCTACTCCCAAGATAATCTGCATTTTTGGTGTGTCATATTGATGTGGCCGCGGTAGCGTAGTGGTCAAGGTATCGCAACGTGGCTGGCTTGTCACGAGTTCGATCCCAGTACCACTAAAGAGCCGGCGTGTGAGGGAGCGATGCACGTGAAATCTGTCGAGAGCTCGAACGTACCCTCCCCCGTTGCTGTGGTGGGGTAGTTAGGTCAAGGGGGCGCTAGTTCAGGTATCGTCCTCGTCCCTTAACCATGGATCAAAATTACGAGGTCCGTCGCCAAAAGCCCTCGTGTAGCTGAACAGTGCGACGTTAATATTCACTCACTCTCTCAGTGTCATATTGATTTCTAAGCAATCTTTTACAACTGTCAAAAGTCGATGAGTACATTTTAACTTTTTCTCTCTCGCCGATGTTCTATTAATGGACCACCAATTTTAATTTTTTGTTAAAAGTACAATTTTTTTCGCATTGCCTTACAAAAGTTATTTTCTAAGAAGAAAATATGAATTAATATTTTAACATTGAGGAAATGTTATTAATATTACAAGAGACTGCTAGTTATGTAAAATGCAAGCATCAACGATTTCTTTTATAACTTTGAGTAATGAAAAATAATCTTTTTGTCGATAGAATATAAGTTATATAATAAAAATTATTATCTTTATTGTTTGTATTATTGGGTAAAAAAGAAATTTGGATGTTTTAAAAATGCAACATTGGCGTTAAAAGAGTCTTTTTTGGCAATATAAAAAAATTACTTTGATAATAGAACATAGAAAAATGGAGAAAATGCTAGAACTTAGAGTAATTGTGGACAAATAATGTTTATAACTATCAATCTACTTCTTGATTGCTATATGCATCCTGCTCTTTTCCCCCATTCATACATTTAGACCCGTCTTCCAAATAGCAGAGAGGAAATTACAATACCCGAAGGGACGGACAAATATGTATTTGCCGTCGGAAAGACAGAAATGTAAAAAATACAGCAGCTAACTATTTAACATTTGAGCTTGTCACTAAAACCAAGAAAGTTTGCCTTGCACACACAAAAAAAGAATGTATTTGTCCACCAAATCTTTTAAAAGTACAGTGAAAGATTGGAAGAAGTCTATTTGCTCGATATTGTGTATCATATTCATCTATATGTCGCAGAAAAATGATGAAATTAGGGCTTTCATCCAATTGCTAAGGGAGATGATCAATTCACGCAAGATGTTAAAATAACGTCTCTTTGACGTCATTTCCCTGATGTAAGTGATTTGATCAAATCCCCAAACTGTTTTAGTGAAATGATGAAATTAACAAGTCAGCATTTACAGAGATCTGTTTTCCCTCTGTTTACCACTCCCTTTTTTTTACCTCTCTCTTCCCCTCGTCCGTTCCAGGGAGCGCCGAGTTTCTGACGTGACGCACCAAAACAAAATGAACTAAATATCATTATCTAGTTCTATTTAGTTATATTCTTCGCATTATCTTTCGATCGATATATCACTTTTGTATGTCTGAAAATTAGAAACTGGATAAAACTTTAGTTGAAAAATGTAAACAAACAAATTAGGGAATTCAACTACGCCCTCTTTATAGATTAAAAAAAAGCTTTTTGATAATAAAAAAAGCTATTTTTAAAAGGGAAATAACTAAAAAAAGCAGGATAACAAATATAAAGCAGGATATTTCTGAAATACTGCATTAATGTATAATTTTTTTAAAAAATGTTTCAACTTCTAGTACAAATATCCCTTTTTAAAAAAAAATATCAGTTTTATTATCTAATTATTTTGTTAATTCATTTCGAATAAAGAATTTGTAATTCAATGATTATTGTAGCATTAATTACTCTACTTTTAATAATGCAACATATTTTCTAAATAAACACTTTTAAACTCTTGGCAATATTATTTCATCATTTCATTGAACCAGGTTATGGATATGATCAAATCACTTACTTTCCGTAGGGAAATCACCTTACAGACTCTTTATTTTTTAATATCTTGCATGAGAGAGAGAATTGATCCTCTCCCTTAGGAGTTTGATCAAATCTCTAATTTCAACATTTCCCTGCGACATACATTTAAGTGCACAATTTGGTATTGAAATCTATGTCTACGCTATCTACGCTATCCATCTACACTAAATATAGTACAAATGTATCTGTATAGATAGATTTTGTATTCACAATTGTGAAAAAATGTAGAAGCAGAACAGTTCCATTTCAGTTTCCGTAGAGAAGAAATTTTATGTTTGCTTCGCATGAAACCAAAAACTTATTTTGTTCCTGGATATCACAAAAAAAGATTCATATCAGTGAAATATTCCGACATTAATTATTTTGGGTTTTCAACACAAAAATGGTGTGTGATATGATTGAAGAACAATAAAAATTGTTTTGAGGGCAAAAACAAATATTAAGAAACAGTTTATTATGCCACTTTCTGAAGCAAAACGATTGCTATTAGTGGTGGACAGCTTAATTTTAAATAAAAACCAAGTGACGTGGATAACACCGGAATGAGTTTTGCACTTGACTAAGTGCATAAGTTTGCAAGATAAACGCTATCCTTATTACCATGAACACTATCAAAGTCGCAAAACAGGAAGTCAAAAAAGAATAACATGTTTCCTTTCTAATTTTAAAGAACTTCAATAGGTTTCTATTTTTCATTGTACATTCACGATGTAATTATTAGTAACGAATCTTGATTCGAACTCTCTTTGTTACTTCCTGTTGTTGATAATGCCACCTGTCTGACGTAGTCAGATCGAGGCCCACGAAATTCATCATGGAAAGGGGCTAGGTGTACGCCTGTCGTTAGCCGTAGCCTTGAGCACTATACAGGTGACAGTACGATTTAACTCGGATCCCTCCCAATTTTGAGGGAGAACACCCTGGGGGAGGGTCAGAGGCCTCCCACCTCTCACCCCCTGCCACCAATTTCACGTGAGGACTTGCGGCGGCTTAGAGCACACCCATGCCGTGAAGGCATTATACATTTACAAACATCCATGTCTTTTCCGGGATTCGAACACAGGCCCTACGGCTCAGCAGTCAGCGTAGCTAACCACTACCGGATGTGTGCGACTTGATATTTTTCTTTATTGTATGTATTATGCGTTATACATGCAAAATAAATAAATAATTAATATATTTTGTTATTATTTTTGAAGTATATGAAGTAGTTTGCTGAAGAAGTGTACTTTGGTATTTCGTTTAAACTTAACTGCAACTTTTTTTTTGTGCTCGAATTTACTTCGGAAGATATCAATATAATGCAGTCTTAAATTTCTTCTTCCTCCTATTGTCATCTTTAATGCGCTTTTTTATTAGCTTCACCTGTATGTAACGAAATTCTTGAACTTGATTTTTACCCACTTGAAAAGGTCAGATTAATTCGAAATTTTACACACTTGTCAAGGACCGATGACAATACAATAGTTTAATAATTTTGTTCCATTGTCCTGATCAGGATCATTAGGATTAACGGTTTCCCATTCCCAGATTTGGCGACTAATTTCATATTTAACGACTGAACGATTAAGTTACAATTTTAAAGCGAAAATGCTCATGACTAATACAAAAACAACAAACAAAAAACGACAAACAATAAAAACGTGTTTTTTGGTTTTTTAAACTATCATTTATATATTTCTTATTTTAACATATTCTCAATAAACTGTAGAAATTTTTAAATGTATAAATTTCTACTTATCAATTGTGTATTATTTTTTCTGAAATTATTAGAAAGGTGTCTTACGAAAACTTTGCATAACCTCCTAGAGTAAATTTACAGCTTGACAGAATCAATCAACCAATTTTTCTGCTTTATATAAGTGTTATTTCTGAATATAACATTCAGAAAATTGGTTACTTATTTTTAAAAACTGTTTACAAAAATTTTGTTTTTCAGTTCAAACCATATTTTTAAAAATGATGCAAGAAAAATATAAATGTAACCCGATATTAATATATTTGTAAAGAATATTATAAATAATGTTGAGGAACTGTTTTCGAATTTTTTTTCATGGTTCTTTCTCTTGAATTTCAATCATATTTTTATCAATAAGCAATATGTGTTGAATTTCAATTATCGATCACAGAACGTTTAAATGAATAACGAACTTTTACAGTTCTTTATAAACATGGCTTACTTAAAAATTTAGAGGCTGTTTCTGAACAGCCTACGTGAGTGATCGATTTCTAAATCCAATAGTCTACATATCCTAATATATGTTTTAGATTTTTGCAAATTTCGTTGAAATTACATCATTCCTCCAAAGGAATGCAATTTTTACGAACACAAATGTATATTACTGGGAGTAGGAAAAAATTAATTCAGTTTGAGTTTGCTCTCATTCCAATAGATACACTAAAAATGATTAAAATCGAAATGAGAGAGAGAGAGAATTCCGTGTGCTAGAGAAAACACTATTACTAACAAGTAATATAAAAAAAAAACAAAGTCACTTCCTGCTTAGGTCAACAAAGAAAAATTTTATTTTAGTTACTTTTCATTAAATAATTACAATTAATATAAATATGCATATACATATGATAGAATCACAATATTAAGCAAGAAAACACCTTTTAAATTAACATTAAAAACTTTTTAACCACATTAAATTTGTAATTACATTTTTTTTAATAAAAGTTAAATATAATAGGTAAGAATTTATCTTAAAACCGGTGTAAAAGGAATGCTGTGACTTCTAACTAGCATGATTATTTAGGTTAAGTTAAATTTTCATCACAAATTTAACAAAAGCTGTTTTTTTCAGTGGTTCTGCCATCTAGAGGATTAATATCAACTGAAATATATCTCTTAAACTATAATTAATTAATTAAATTAAATTAATGAATTACTATTTGAAAAACCTGTATTAACATCAAGTGTCATTCTCCACAAGTTTAAGAAATGTATTTAAATTTAAGTGGATGAATAAAAAGTATTTTATTTACGATTGAAAATTTGAACAAGATGCATAAATATATATGAGGAGAGTTTGAACTAAAAATAGGAATTGAAAAAAAACAGTAAATTTTTTATCGTTATTAAAATTTTAAGCCTTGGCTTTCATTTCTTAAATTGAGGGAATGCTTACGAAACTCTGCGCGTTGCTGAAAGGAAATATCTTAGATAATGATTAATAGTCATACATTTTAGATATTGATCAGATTACCCGAAATCAAAACTAATTTGCGTTATTCAAATTGTAAACATTTTAATAAAGGTTTTGAAACTGTTTTGTTAGAATGTTGTTGTTGCTGCTGTTTCTCATCCCCGAGATCAGCAGAGCTAGATCAGGTCCATGAGTCCATTCACCCTTAAGAAGTTCAAAACCAATAGGGGATCTTGAACCAAGTCCTGCCTGATAAGCCCCAAACAAAATAAAATGTGGCCAGAGGAGGCCTGAGCAGAAGAACACTTAGTGCAAACTTCGAAATGTTTAATGCCATCGATAAAAGTCAATGATATCAGATGACCACTAAGGATCACTGACCAATAAGCGCAGTTTGATCTCGTCTACTGCTGCCCCGAACCAAGGAGCCGCCAGGGTATTTGCTCTGATACCATGGGTGCACCGGTGGGATCATCCAAATGGCCTTATTCTTTGCTTTATACTTTGAAAATATTTCCAAATAAGTAAGAGGAGCGTTGTAGTTTGCTAGCACCAGCCCTGCCTAAGCTGTCCGCAATTTCATTCCCAGCAATGTTGACATGAGACGGGATCCACTGGAAGTGGATCTAACGAGAAAGGGAAAGTCTATCTTGAGGATGTCTGTACCTGCGCGATCCCTCACGTTATGTCAATTGGCCAAGTGCTGAATGGCACTTCTACTATCCGAAAAAATCTAGATATCGTGTAGCTGTGGAATCGACTCAATGGAGTTTATATAGTCCCTCAAGAATTGCAACAGGCTCGGAATGAAATACCGAACAAGAGTTCGGATTTTTTCTCTGGATTTTAATTTCCTGGTCTCGAAAACTAATATAGATTCCACTGCCAGAACAGTCACTACCAAGCTTACTGCTGTCTGTGTACATATTAAAAGCGTACTTGGGGCCATTATTAATTCTTTCAAAGACTAACTGTTTCAGGTAGCACGGCAATTCCTTTTGTTTGCTAACTTGGATAGAGAGGTCAACATGAAAGTAAACTCCATCAAGACCCTCATAATGGTCAATAATCTAAGCTGTGATGTTCTATAGAACTAGCAACAAGGTGGCCAGAAACCACGTGTCGAAATGGACTGCCTCGTTTGAGCCTCTGGTGACTGCTCAATGACCTTAGAAATTTCGATGTACGATTCTGAAAAGCCAAGACCGGAGAGCTAGCTGAAGTTTTGTTAGAATATTTTAATATACTGTGCACTTGCCATTACGTATTCCAAAAAATGGTCACATACAGAAAACGTATTTCGTTTAATGATCCAAAGAAATTGATTCAGTATTTTCCAAACAAATATATTACTTAGACTATCCAAACTTCGTCACACGAAAAGGATATGAATGAAGAAAGCATCCATAAACTCGGATTGTATAAATTACCCTTAAAAATAATACATTTCTCTCATTTCATGAAACAAAAACAATTCATTTTTAAAAATACGAATCTAATACAATGCGTAAAGTTTTTCATCGGAGATAACTTGAATACTATACAAATAAAAAAATAAGCAAAAATTAGAGAAAAAGCAAGCCTGCAAACATTTTTAAACGAGTGTGTGTCTCATTTATGCAATATTTACAAAAACATACAATTTTTTGAAACAATAAATATTTTCCAAGTTGTACGTAACGTCAACTGAAAGGTCTTCATTTATGAAGTCAATATTTTACAATATTGGTAACCTCAGCTTAATCGCTGTTAATATCACATACATTCATGCAGAAGTGAGGACAAATCAGTTGTGTGTGTGTGTGTGAATCCTAATGATGTGACCACAGCTTAAATTAAAGATCATAGCCTTCATATCCAAGGACTTCGTTTCCCGCTAGACCGTTGATTCCAATAGGTGCAGTTACAACTCCGGCATATCCAACTGGAGCTGCAGCAACACCAGCATACCTTACAGGGGCTGCTACAACATCAGCATATCTCACAGGGGCTTCTACAACATTAGCATATCTAACAGGCGCTACTTCTACAACTCCAGCATATCCCAATCTGAAATTTCCAGCGTATACTCCGTGTCCGTAGGGAGCGTCAGAGATCAGCTACACGGCTGCGGGGTTCTGGTTGGCAGTTCCGGGTTCGTTGGTCTTCACCTGAGCCCTGAATCCGGCATGGTCGGCGGACTCCTGTATTGACCTGTCGGTGGATTCCTCTGGCGTCGCTGAATCCGTAGCTTCCCCGGACAGCATGTCCGTCTCCAGCTTCTTCACGATGTTGCACTCCATGTTTGTCCTTCACGCTGCACCCAAACTTGTAGGGCTGGGGAGCATGGTGGTGGACAGGCTGACGAGGAAAAATGAAAAAGACATTAGTTTGGACATTTATATCAAAGGTATTATTGTTATTCGAAAGCCAAAAAAAGGAAGTGATAGTTTAAAACCATGCGTGTATTAATTAAAAACCGCACAATCAATTGAAAACATCAGCTTCAAAATTCATTTGCAAGATTCCACCCGAACAAATTACCTTAATTATTATCTTTTTAATTATTTGCGATATCGGAATATAAAGGGTCTAAAAATGCATTGTCATCCAAACTAAACGAGTATACCAAATTTCAGCTCAATCGTTTGAAGACATTAGCTTCAAAATTGAGTTGCAAGATTCCACTCGAACATTTTACATTACAAGTTAAATAAAAGATTGTAATATAGCATACTTTGTGTGTATACAAAGGGAAGGATTGTAAAATATCTAGTTGTACAAATCGAATGAATTTCAAATATGTTTTACAGGAAAAAATAATATTTCGAGGCATCGATCCCCCTACCTTTCGCATGCTAAGCGAGCGCTCTAAAATCTTAGCAACGGCCCAGGTTGCCACCCGTAGTATAGTAAACATGCCCGCCTTAACACCTGAACAAGAGCGTTACAGTAACTAGGAAGATACCTTAATATAAATCGGCAAAACACGTGTTGTCATCCAAACTAAGCTTGTATACAAAAACTCAGCTCTATCGGTTGCAGACATCAGCTTCAAAATTTATTTGCAAGATTCCACCCGAACAAATTACTTTAATTAATATCTTTTTAACTAATTGCGATATCGGAATATAAATGGTTCAAACATGCACTGCTATCCAAACTAAACGAATATACCAAATTTAAATTCAATCGGTTGCAGACATCAGCTTCAAAATTTATTAGCAAGATTCCACCCTAACAAATTGCTTTAATTAATATCTTTTTAACTAATTGCGATATCGGAATATAAATGGTTCAAACATGCACTGCTATCCAAACTAAACGAATATACAAAATTTAAATTCAATCGGTTGCAGACATCAGCTTCAAAATTGAGTTGCAAGATTCCACCCGAACAAATTACTTTAATTAATATCTTTTTAACTAATTGCGATATCGAAATATAAATGGTTCAAACATGCACTGCTATCCAAACTAAAAGAATATACCGAATTTAAATTCAATCGGTTGCAGACATCAGCTTCAAAATTGAGTTGCAAGATATTCCACCCGAACAAATTACTTTAATTAATATATTTTTAACTAATTGCGATATCGGAATATAAATGGTTCAAACATGCACTGCTATCCAAACTAAACGAATATACAAAATTTAAATTCAATCGGTTGCAGACATCAGCTTCAAAATTGAGTTGCAAGATATTCCACCCGAACAAATTACTTTAATTAATATATTTTTAACTAATTGCGATATAGGAATATAAATGGTTCAAACATGCACTGCTATCCAAACTAAAAGAATATACCGAATTTAAATTCAATCGGTTGCAGACATCAGCTTCAAAATTGAGTTGCAAGATATTCCACCCGAACAAATTACTTTAATTAATATATTTTTAACTAATTGCGATATAGGAATATAAATGGTTCAAACATGCACTGCTATCCAAACTAAAAGAATATACCGAATTTAAATTCAATCGGTTGCAGACATCAGCTTCAAAATTGAGTTGCAAGATATTCCACCCGAACAAATTACTTTAATTAATATATTTTTAACTAATTGCGATATAGGAATATAAATGGTTCAAACATGCACTGCTATCCAAACTAAAAGAATATACCGAATTTAAATTCAATCGGTTGCAGACATCAGCTTCAAAATTGAGTTGCAAGATTCCACCCGAACAAATTACTTTAATTAATATCTTTTTAACTAATTGCGATATAGGAATATAAATGGTTCAAACATGCACTGCTATCCAAACTAAAAGAATATACCGAATTTAAATTCAATCGGTTGCAGACATCAGCTTCAAAATTGAGTTGCAAGATATTCCACCCGAACAAATTACTTTAATTAATATATTTTTAACTAATTGCGATATCGGAATATAAATGGTTCAAACATGCACTGCTATCCAAACTAAACGAATATACCAAATTTAAATTCAATCGGTTGCAGACATCAGCTTCAAAATTTATTTGCAAGATTCCACTCGAACAAATTGCTTTAATTAATATCTTTTAACTAATTGCGATATCGGAATATAAATGGTTCAAACATGCACTGCTATCCAAACTAAACGAATATACAAAATTTAAATTCATTCGGTTGCAGACATCAGCTTCAAAATTGAGTTGCAAGATTCCACCCGAACAAATTACTTTAATTAATATCTTTTTTAACTAATTGCGATATAGGAATATAAATGGTTCAAACATGCACTGCTATCCAAACTAAAAGAATATACCGAATTTAAATTCAATCGGTTGCAGACATCAGCTTCAAAATTGAGTTGCAAGATATTCCACCCGAACAAATTACTTTAATTAATATATTTTTAACTAATTGCGATATAGGAATATAAATGGTTCAAACATGCACTGCTATCCAAACTAAAAGAATATACCGAATTTAAATTCAATCGGTTGCAGACATCAGCTTCAAAATTGAGTTGCAAGATTCCACCCGAACAAATTACTTTAATTAATATCTTTTTAACTAATTGCGATATAGGAATATAAATGGTTCAAACATGCACTGCTATCCAAACTAAAAGAATATACCGAATTTAAATTCAATCGGTTGCAGACATCAGCTTCAAAATTGAGTTGCAAGATATTCCACCCGAACAAATTACTTTAATTAATATCTTTTTAACTAATTGCGATATCGGAATATAAATGGTTCAAACATGCACTGCTATCCAAACTAAACGAATATACCAAATTTAAATTCAATCGGTTGCAGACATCAGCTTCAAAATTTATTTGCAAGATTCCACCCGAACAAATTGCTTTAATTAATATCTTTTAACTAATTGCGATATCGGAATATAAATGGTTCAAACATGCACTGCTATCCAAACTAAACGAATATACAAAATTTAAATTCAATCGGTTGCAGACATCAGCTTCAAAATTGAGTTGCAAGATTCCACCCGAACAAATTACTTTAATTAATATCTTTTTAACTAATTGCGATATCGGAATATAAATGGTTCAAACATGCACTGCTATCCAAACTAAACGAATATACCAAATTTAAATTCAATCGGTTGCAGACATCAGCTTCAAAATTGAGTTGCAAGATTCCACCCGAACAAATTACTTTAATTAATATCTTTTTAACTAATTGCGATATCGGAATATAAATGGTTCAAACATGCATTGTCATCCAAACTAAACGTGTATACCAAATTTCAGCTCAATCGGTTGAAGACATCAGCTTCAAAATTGAGTTGCAAGATTCCACCCGAACATTTTACATTGCAAGTTAAATAAAAGCTTGTAAAAACAAGAAAGAACGTGGAAATTTAAATTTGATCAAGATAAATAATTTTGGAAGGAAAATGAAAGTGATTTAAAGTAAATTTAAAAACGGCGAGCTCCCAGGAATCCTACCCGGGGCAATTCACTTTAAGTCAGCTTCTCTAATCACTAGGCCGACAGGGCTCGTAGAAAGAGGTACAGTAAGCTTCTAACATAGGTAAGAATTTTTTAATTAATATCTTTTTAACTAATTGCGATATCGGAATATAAATAATCAAAACATTGTCATGCAAACTAAACGTGTATACAAAATTTCAGCGCAATCGGTTAAACACATCAGCTTCTAAATTGAGTTGCAAGATTCCACCCAAACAAATTACTTTAATTTATATCTTTTTAACTAATTGTGATATCAGAATATATATCGCCAAAGCATGCATTGTCTTCCAAACTAAACGTCTATACCAAATTTCAGCTCCATCGGTTGAAGACATCAGCTTCAAAACTGAGATGCAAGATTCCATCCGAATATTTTACATTGCAAGTCAAATAAAAGATTGTAAAAACAAGAAAGAACACGTAAATTTAAATTTGATCAAGAGAAATAATTTTCGAAGGAAAATTGAAGTGATTTTAAGTAAATTTAAAAACTGCAAGCTCCCGAAAATTTAACCCGGGGCAATTCATTTGATGTCAGCTTCTCTAACCGCCAGGGCATGATGGCTCGTGGAAAGCGGTAAACTTCTAACATGGGTAAGAAGAAAAGTATACACGGTTAAAAGTTTTTTAATTAATATCATTTTAACTAAATGTGATATATCGAAATAAAAAGCATCAAATCATGCATTGTCAGCCAAACTAAACGTGTATAAAAAATTTCAGCTCAATCGGTTGAAGACATTAGAGTCAAAATTGAGTTGCAAGATTCCACCCGAACAAATTACTTCAATTAATATCTTTTTAACTAATTGCGATATTGTATAAATGGGCCAAACATGCATTGTCATCCAAACTAAATGAGTATACCATATTTAAACTCAATCGGTTGATGTCATCAGCTTCAAAATTGAGTTGCAAGATTCCACCCGAACAAATTACTTTAATTAATATCTTTTTAACTAATTGCAATATCGGAATATAAAGGGTCTAAAAATGCATTGTCATCCAAACTAAACGAGTATACCAAATTTCAGCTCAATCGTTTGAAGACATCAGCTTCAAAACTGAGATGCAAGATTCCACCCAAACATTTTACATTGCAAGTTAAATAAAACGTGTAATAAAGTAATTTTTTTCACTGGGAAAGTAGATTTTGCTACATTGATGTACTGAGTGACAAAAATGACGTACCTACTTGTAGAAAAGCTGAACTTTATATTTCACAAGATAATGTTGATATAATTGTAGCCACAAAGATATGCCTTTGTTTGCAACAAAGAATAAGAATTTACTCAGTTAGCCATTGCTATGTAGTGATTTGAATATAATTGAATTTCTTTAGAATCAGCTACGGAATAAACTTACCGACATGCGCAACAATATTCAAATGTGAATCCGATTAAAAATGCCATCCATTGATAAGAAAACATACCTCAATGTTTTAATCAAAACTTGTATAAAAGTTTACCAAAAAGAATCGTCGAAGCCTTAAAAGTCAATGGCAGTTATACGTATACTAAATGTTAATTTTATTTTGAACTATGCAAGAAAGATTTTTTTTGTGAATTGCATCTATAATTTATTGGCCTAAATCTATAAATTATTATTAAATTATTATTTACTAGCCCAAGCGCATTAAATTCGTTTCTTCATCCTTAAAGTTTTGTAAAAATTTCACTTGATTTTATGTTTTTACGAAGAAACATTTTTGTAAAATTGCATCCCTTATGCTGTAAAACTTTAGATTAGTTTTTATTCATAAGCAATATACACAGGTGTGCAAAAATTAAGGACGAAGTCGAATAATTAGCATATCAGCTGAACGAAGAGGCAGAGCGGACAGAAAAACCAATCAGGAGATTAAGTAAGGTGATGTACGGTAGCACATGCGCAGATATGCAGGTAGACGTAATGGGGGAGTGTCTGAGTAGTATAAAGCATGTTGTCGATGTAAGATCAGTATTTCTGGCAAAGAGATTGCACGCCGTATAGCAGTTAAAATCACACCGAGTTGCTGCGTCAGCGAGAAATGGCGAATAATCAATCTTAGACGACATCTGGATGCTTTTACCCGAGGTCGAATCATTGGGAAATTGGAGGAAGGCCGCAGTCTGACAAGTGTGGCTGCAGAGTTCGGAATTGCTCACAGCATCGTTTCATGACTTTGGAGACAATTTCAAACTACAGGAACAGCTATCCGGGGGTTCAGTAGTGGTCGTCCACGAGGAACCACACCCGCAGATGACCGGTACATTGTCTTACAGGCCAGAAGAAACAGGCGGCAGACAGCGGGAGAAATCGCTAGACACACGACACAGGCGACTGGACGACCGATATCGCGTTTTACCGTGGCCAGAAGACTGCACGGTGGTGGTCTGTTTGCACGACGCCCTGTACGGTGTGTACCTTTATCGCCTGCCCATCGGAGAAGGCGTTCTCTGTGGTGCCAGGAACACTGGAATTGGAGAGACAATGAATGGGGATGAGTACTCTTTACAGATGAGAGCAGATTCCGTTTGAGTAGCGATTCTCATCGCATACTCATCTGGAGAGAGCGGAGAAGCCGCAATCATCCCTCGAACATCATTGAAAGGGACAGGTATGGAGGTCGCGGTGTTCTCGTTTGGGGAGGCATCATGCTTGGTAGTCGTACAGACCTTCACATCTTCGACGCAGGTTCAGTCAACGGGATCCGTTATTGTAACGAGATTCTTCTTCCATATGTGCGTTTTTTTAGAGGCTCTATGGGTCTGCAGTTCCTTTTCATGGACGACAATGCACCATGTCATCGCACAGTAGCTGCTCTTAGAGAGTGAGGATATCGAACGTATGGATTGGCCGGCACGATTTCCGGATCTCAATCCCATCGAGCATGTATGGGATTTTCTAGTCAGACGCTTGGCAGCTCGTCCCTTACCACGTGTAACGATTCGGGAGCTTCGATTGGCGCTGTAAGACGAATGGGCAGCAATGCCTCAACAACTCTTTGACATCCTTATTCCCAGCATGGGCAGACGCTGTGAAACCTGCCTTGCAGTCAGGGGAGATCATATCCCCTACTAAAGACCGGATGTTTCTTGCTGGACACCCATCACAGGGATGTTTCGGCCTTCAGTCGCATTGCGCTCCATGCTACTTTTTCAATCAAGCTTCTTTTTATCCCTCTGATTTCTCTTTTAGTAAGTGTTGCTTACATTACACATGTCCTTATGTATTGGGGATCTTACGGTATTAAATGTGTTGATTTGGAAAGCTTTTGTACAAAGTTATATTGAATAAAAACGTCTCGTCCTTAATTTTTGCACACCAGTGTAAAGTAAATTTCGAATTCTTTTTGTGTGTCGATCCTTCTTTCTGTAGTAACCATGTCTCTCTTCCAAATGTAACTTATTTTCAGATCCTTATTCTCTTCAATTTCAGCTTTTTCATAGTCAAATCAGGTTCTAATATAAAAATTAATGCCCAAAAATTGTCTCTAGTGTGCACTGTCTATAGTAATATAATTCACTTACCACAAGTACGGATGCAGAAGCTACAACAACTACGGCTGCAATGAGAACAATCTAAAATTCAAGATAAATTATGATGAGAAGGATTTAGGTCGTATGTTTAATTAAAATAAAGCAGAACTGATTTTATCAGAAATGCGTGTGCCAAAAAAATTGTTTGGTTTTTAATTAGATAGTTACTGCAAAATAACAAAAAAATTTTCAGACTTAATTTTAATTAAATCTGTATGTATTATCTGCAATGAAAAAGAAATAAGATTTAGAAGTAAAATGAAAAAATTCGTTTTACTCTATCGTTTACTATGTTTCGATATATTTAAATTTTTAAAAACTCTTGCTTCTTCAAAATAAATATTTTTTTCGATTATTTTCTCTTCAATTCAAAACAAAATTACATTAACATCTTCTAAAACATATGTATGATATTTCTTTGTTGTATATGCTATGCGTTATACATATAAAAGAAATAAATTAATATATTTGTTATAGTTTTTTAAGTGTATGAAGAGAGTACTTTGGAATTTCTCTCTCTCTCTCGCTTCAACATAACTTTAATTTATAGTACTCGAATTTATTTTCCAAGATATCAATATAATGCAGTCTTAAATTTTTTCAAGACATTGAAGTAATTGCTGACTTAAAGCTAATTATATTTAATGGCAAAATTTAAAATAATTTGTCATAAAAAAGGAAATTTCTTAAAACATATTTTCAAAACGTCCATTTACAAAAATATACCTTAAAGTGCAAAATTTACCTGAGAAATCATGGCGAATATTTTCGTATCGATGACTTCGAAACTAATGCTGCTTCTCATTGAAGGAGCTCCCTTTAAACTTCAGAAAACTAATTTTATTCTTAAAAAAAATGAAAAGAATGAGAAATGCATGAATGAGCTCATTGTATTGGCATTCCAAATTTTATTCTTAGAAATTGTTTCCAATATTTAACATCAGAGGCACATTTTTTTAAAAATTCAAGTTATGTTGTAATCGCACTTGATATATTCGTTACAACACGTAATAAAGGGTGTTTTTTTAGAGGTATAGAACTTTAAATTACAATAAAACAACTATGTATTATTCGATTGACATGAATTTTTTTTATCCGAAAGATAATCTTGTGGCATTACATTTTAAATATGATTTCTGGCATAGGACTGCCACGGCTGGCTCGGATGTAGTCCAATCTGGACGTCCAACTTTCGATGACTTTTTCCAACATTTGTGGCCGTATATCGGCAATAACACGGCGAATGTTGTCTTCCAAATGGTCAAGCATTTGTGGCTTATCCGCATAGACCAATGACTTTACATAGCCCCACAGAAAACAGTCTAGCGGTGTTAAATCACAAGATCTTGGAGGCCAATTCACAGGTCCAAAACGTGAAATTAGGCGGTCACTAAACGTGTCTTTCAATAAATCGATTGTGGCACGAGCTGTGTGACATGTTGCGCCGTCTTGTTGGAACCACAGCTCCTGGACATCATGATTGTTCAATTGAGGAATGAAAAAGTTAGTAATCATGGCTCTATACCGATCACCATTGACTGTAACGTTGTGGCCTTCATCGTTTTTGAAGAAGGATTCCACCAGCCCATAAAGCGCACCAAACAGTCAGTTTTTCTGGATGTAACGGTGTTTCGACATACACTTGTGGATTAGCTTCACTCCAAATGCGGCAGTTTTGTTTGTTGACGTAGCCATTCAACCAGAAGTGCGCTTCATCGCTAAACAAAATTCGCTTATGAAAATCGGGAACAACGGCAATCTCGTTTTGGGCCCATTCGACGAATCTACGCCTTGCTTGATGATCGTTTTGATGAATTGCCAAACCACAAACTGAGAATAAATCACTTGACAGCTGTTAAATCGGTCGCCATCTTGGAAAGTAATGCCAACTTAAACTTCGATACCTGGAAAAAAAACACTCTTTACTACAAGTTCGTATCGGTTTGAAAAATTACTTTCAGTTTATCTTTTAGAAATAAAGCATGGCTTTTGAAATACGGAAAACTATAGAAATGTAAGATTCTATCAGAATAAAGAACATTCCTTATCTTTCTTAAAAGTAGACCACTGGCATCACTTAAAGAAAGAAAATTTCATAAATTTTTTAATCGTTGTCATTGAGAGTAAAAGTTCTCTCTCTGTTGCCATATTCCTATAAAATTCCATATAAGGAAGATTTCTTATTAAGGTGACTGACACTATATTATAAACTGTACTTTTGAAAAAGTGTATAAGTGGATATTTTTTTTATTTAGTGTCAGGTGAATTATAACATACGTATAAAATTGTTTTAAGATTTTTATTACAATAAAAATTATTTAAATGGGATATTTTGGAAAAAAATGAAAAAAGAAAGAAAAAATTTTCAAAACATTCTCCTTTTATGAAAAATGCTTCGATTGTAAAAATATTATATCTATATTTAAGCAAAGACCTCTACAGGGACTCAACTAAAGGTCTTAAGCAATTTACAATTTTCATAGTTACGATCCATTTAAATATTATTTGGATGTTGTTTTTTGTTAAAATTTCTGTACTCTTATCAAAATATGAATAAATCCGATACTAAATTTTGTATCTCAAAAACTCTAGCTCAGCCACTGTGAAGAAGGCCATCTATTGGCAAATTATTATTATTAAAAAAAAAACATTTTTTTATAACGAGATTCAAACTATGACAATTTTCTTCATTTTTTTCCTAAAAAACGCATGTAAATATTTTTGTAACAATATGCATACAACAATTTTACACGTATATGCTAATTTAAGTAACATTAAATATCAAAAAATTATTCGTTTATAATCTATTACAAAATCATGGCTCCGAACGTAGTTGATCACCTTAAGGTATTCGACTACCCTAAAATCAGGATTTTTTTCAAAAATTGACAAATTTTGTTTATGATTTTATTTTATAGGCAATCATATAAGCTTAATAAAAATACCAAGTTTTTCTATTTTCCATTCACTAGAATAAAAATTACAAGTGTTTTAGTAAAAGCAAATGTCATAACTTTATACAAGATGTCAAACTTTAAAATGCGTTTTGTTCGAAACGTGTTTTTTTCAAAAAACTCAAATGAGAACTGGCATTGCTCAAAAAGTTTTAAGAAAAACTAACTGAAATTTTTTGTGTATATATATTCTGTGTAATAATAGAAGTGTTTTAACCTTCAGATTTATCAACCACTGTTTTATTTAAAAATTTACAGTTCCTTATGTGAAATAACCACTGTCTTTTTAAGCAATTTCGTACAATCACTAAAATAAAGTGATTTAGTTTTTGTAAAAATTAAAACATCTCTTATCTTGAAGGTCATTTCAAACATGAACAATAAAGCAACACATCAAAGTTGAAAAATTGAGAATCTTCTCATAAAATATTTGTACAGTGCGGGCCCCGTTTATGTATTTTTTTTGTACATTTTTTCCAGTTTTTTCCGTTTTAATAACAATAAATTTTTCTCTGCTTTCAATTGTAAAATTTTTCCTTAGAATATACTAATTAAGTCTAAAAATCACAAACCAATCTCCATATTTCCATTTTTTCAAAAAAAATTTGTCGCAAGTAGTCGGATACCTTAAGTGAATTAAATTAAGACGCCTTACCCTAATTAAAATACATTTCTCTTATCACTTGTAATTTTAATGGAATCTAGAATTTCTAAAATTAACTTAAATCATTTAGTACCAGAATATATTTTTCAACAAAAAGATGTATATCTCAGTAAAGGGTTAAAATGTTCTCTTGTGAAAGAAAGAGAAAAATTTATATCTGAAGAAAAAATCTATGCAATTTAATTAGCATTTTTGTTGTGTGTGTAATGCATTTTAATTTAGAAAACAATAAATAAATGTTTTTCCCTTGACCTTTCATTATTTCTAGAATTTTAGTAAAGTTTCTAACATTTTTGTCAACGAAAGACCATTCAGATACAGTTATATATTTACGTCGCACTATGAAACAACACGAAGACTAATGGCGATGAACCTCGTAATTTTAAGCCTCCGTCAAGGGACAAGAAGTACAACTAATCTAGCAATCCCCTCTCCAAGCTACCACATCAGGCAAACGGGAGGACTTCAGGCTCGACCTGTTTCAGGTATCAGCCCCAGCTACATGACGGGTCTTCAGTGGCACCTGGACTCGAACCCACGACACCATGGTCCCAATTTTGTAATCATAACCATTAAGCTGCCATGGTGACGAAGCGCACTTGAAGACAACGTCTCGAATAAGAATTAACTACGTACATGGTAGAGCACTGCTAAAACAAATTAGGGGAGTGCATAGATTTAACAACATCACATAAACATTTCCTCTGACAGCTAACGTAAAACAAAACATCTATAGTCTAAAATGTAGCAGAAAACAGAAGGAAACTCTATATGAAAATTAACGTACATGGTATCAAAAACCAATAAAATGAAATAAGTACAGAAATCGTGACGTAGTAAAAGTTATTTTCCGTTGTCTCTATGGTGAAATTCTACCTTTCGGCTGTTCTTTTGAGAAAAGTGTGCTGCAAAATGTCACGACAACGTAATCTACCAGAACCCATATTTTGGTGTATTATTGGGAAGCTGGAATCCGGGAAAACACAAAAAACTGTAGTGCATGCTGTACAAGACTGTAGTATTGATTCTAAAAAATATGGCATGTTTGACATCGGCCAGGGTAAAGTCGTCCAAGGGCTATTCAACAAATAATAACGGATATATCTTATTAAGAGCTCATCGAGACCGAAATGCTAATGGAAATGCAGTTTCGTCATGTTACGAAAGTATCTTTTGGCAACAGGATGAAGAGGTTCCGGCCAAACAATCCAAAATGGGCTTCATGCGGGTGGTCTGTATGCATTTAGGCCAATGGTGTGTATTCGTTGACATCAAGACACCGTGCGGTCAGAAGAAAGTAAGCTACTGAGCATCGAGATTGGATTCAAAGTGATTGGAGTCAAATATTGTTTATGGTACGAATCAATATTCAATTTAGAGTGTGACCCCAGACGTGTTGTGGTATGGCGAGAAAGGGGCACTTGATATAACCCAATATTCGTTCAGGAAAAATCCCATTACAAACTAAGTAGTTTGATGGTATGGACTGGTATCAGCATAGGTGGACATACTGACCTGCATATCATTCAGAATGGCAATTTGATGGTCCAAAAGTATGCAGACAAGATCCTTAGATTCCATATCATACCTTACGCTACATACATGGATGGCTCCTTTCTTTTAATGCAGAAATCACACAGCTCATTTAGTGTAGATATTTCTTGAAGCTGAAACAATACAGTGTATAGAGTGGCCAACATGTTCTCCTGACCTAAATCTTATTCAGCATGCTTGGAACTCATTGAGAAGACGCTTTCGGTGAGATCACTGGCTTTGCTTACTACCCGGGACTTGAAGATTGCACTACTTAAAACTACTTAAAGAGTGGAACACCACTACCAAGAACATATGATTTATTAGAGCACAGTACATAAGGTTGTGCTTTTTCTCTGCAGGGGTACATGAATAAAAAGAGACAGAGATGATCCGATAGAAACTAACCGGTTTGAATGCAGGAATGATAGTTTTCGCTGATTTTACAAAATTACTTTTACCCTAGAGGGGAATTACAAAGAGTCTCGTTCCCCGGTAAGAGTATTTTGGCTCTTGCGCCAATAAACCCAACACTCACTCACTCACCCCCGGTAAGAGTAAAACAGTATATATATATATATATATATATATATATATATATATATATATATATCCCAAATCCTCTCTCAACAATAACCTCATCGCATCCGTACTTAACAGGTGTGCTGCAGTCTTAGCAGTTCGGAGAAACTTCACTCCTTTATCAACATCCTGTATCAATTCTAAACAATCAATTTTTTTGTCATTTACATGTAACTAAATTGTTGTCCTGAAGCATCCTTTCATGTTCTGCATACCATTCTAAAGAACTACAGTTCCAATACAATTGTGTTTTCTGCTTCTTCATTTTTTTGCATTGCATTGCATTGTAATGCATTTTTTACAACTGTAATGTTTATCTTATAACCATTGATGGCTATCATGCAATGGTTTCTTCCTTTTTTTTCTTGCTCCTCTCATTTATTCATCTTGGCTAAAATATAACAAAAATATTATATATTTAACAGAATATATACATTATAAGAATATTTTTTAAAGCAGCCTCCACTTAGTTTGAAAGGAGCACTAAGACCTTCAGATAAGAGTTTATTCAAGAGCTTTTTAAACTATCAATAATTGCAAAACCACCAGTTATCGATTTGCTAATATCCAATGGCATCTGTCTGGTAATTCAACCTATAGCATTTCCATTCATTAACAGAATTTAAGGTGGAGTTTTTCAACAAGTTAAGACTCGCCCTCACACCTGTGTTGTAACGCAACGGGCTCTACAGAGTATTGACATGTTACCTTTGCCTGGGATATCACCAAATCTGTCTCCAATTGAGAACATATGGGATATCATTAAACGACAACTCCAGCATCCTCCACAGTCAGCAGTGACCCCGTCCCAGTGTTTACTTTAAAAAGTACAAAAATCATGGAAGTTCATACCATAAAATGATATTTGGCACTTGTATAACACAATGCCTGCACGCGTGCAAGCTTGCGTTCAAAATTCTGGATCCGGCTATTATCTTAACATCATTTCACATTTAAAATGCATTTTTTTTAATTTAAATCAGCTTGTGTGATCTTGAAATTTTAATCAATTAAACATGTTAACTAGACAATTCCATTGTCCAAATTTCATTACTGTACAATAATTCTTTCTTTGTGTTGGGATTTTTTTCCGTCAGTGTATCACGGTTCTTTCATATTTGTAGGTGCTCGAAACAAACAACTAAAGTAACTTTAGAGCAGTGGTCGCCAAAGTGGTGGCCCGTGAGAAAATATCGCTGATCCCCAGAAATATGTAAAATATACTTATTTATGACATAAGTTGTGTTTTAAGATGCTTTGAAACATAATTCAATTCGTAACATTACGAGAAAGGAACACACACGTGAAAAGAAATAGCATCCATCACACTAGGAATGTATAATGTTAAAAGTTCCATATACTTACACCCCCCCCCTCCTTTTTTTAATTGTTTTGCTTTTACAATTTTTGTTTATTTTGTTTGTTTTATTATGGTTTATTAATAAAGCCTTCATAATTTGGTTACAATTGATAATTTCCTTTTATTAACTAGGTATATTTTACGTGTTCTTAGATCACAATTTTTTTTATAAATATGTTTAACCCTTAAAAACTCCTATTAGTGATCCGCGAGATTTAAATTATGAATTTACTGGTCCGTGAGGTCAAAAAGTTTGGCGACCGCTGCTTTAGAGATTATATAAGAGAAATGCGCGAGAAAACCCGCTACAAATCATTTAGTAAGCAGTGGTAATCCTCTTCAAATTACTTCTTACAGTATTGTTGTTGTGTTTATTACTGGGATACATACGAAAGACGTGAGATAGATGAACAGAAATATATAACACAACCACGGAAGAATACAGATTTTATTACAAACGATGATCCCAGCAAATAACAAGAAGAGGTGCGCTGCTTTTCCTTTCGAGACGGGAGTCCATTTCAGGCGAAAAGACCGACTTCTTTCTCGAAGAAGATACAACCAAGTCTCACTCGGGAGTCGAACCCGAACCCACTCGGTTACAAGCCGAGGGTCATAGCCACCATACTGGCTGAGCGACTACAGTATTGCTGCTTCATATATTAGAAAACTTACCTAATTGAAAGTTACATATAAGTATTCCAAACCCAAATATATTTGGGTTCATTTTTCAATTCAAATCAAAGAATACAAGTGCTTTCTAACTACCATTTTAAGGGTCATGTATCGATAGATGATTCTTTTCTTTCTTCGGCTTTATCAAATTATTCTATTCTGACAGTTAAAATTAGGATGTATAACAGTTTTCCCAGTTTTTTGAAGAAAAACATTTGTGTTATTTATTTGGTAAAAAAGATGCCTAAATTACTCAGATATTTTGTCTATGTCAAGAGATCTGGAGATATCTTTGGTGATTATTCGATATTCCATATTTTATATAAAGGTTTGAAAGCATGATTATTTTTTGTCCCATTCTAATATCCTATTATTTGCCTGTAAAAACAATAGCAATTATCTTAAAAACCGGAAATTTTCTAAAATTGCAACTGTTTACAAATAGTAAACTCTGCAAGAATTATAAACCTACTAGTGTTATTTAAACTTTTCTAAAACTTTTGTGAATCTACGGTCTTTTTAAAAAAATTATTCTAAAGTTAGAATTGGAAATTCAGATTTTCGTAATACAAACATTTTTCAAAGCATATAATTGCCACCGACTTAAAGACAGTGTTGTGATATTTGGTCTAAAACGAAAGAACGAAAATAAGACACAATGTATGTTTTCTGAAGTATTTTATTCCCAGTAAATTTTGGCATGGTCTTAGATAAACTTTCAAATATGGGTTTTGTCAGACATGACTTAGATCTTTAAAAGACCTTTATTGTTTGAATGCTATAATAAAATTATTTCTATGTTATCAAATTCTCATTAATTCGTCCATTAAACACTGTTCTTCAGGGATTTATTTTGGATTATATATCTGTTTCTTATTGTTTACCAAACAATTTGAAAACTATCTTGATTCTCTGTGCCTTCACTATCTTGATTATGTGACCCTCTGAATTGAGTTATTAGACTCTCTACCTCTTGTAGCCGAAACAGCCGGCTGGTCATGCCGAAAACTCGTTTTTGGCGTAGCATATGTCGTGTTGTGGGTTCGAGTTCAGATGCCCCTAAAGACTTTTAGTGTAGAGAAGCTGATGCACGCGTAAAAAAGGTCAAGGCTCAAAATTCTCAATATGGGGAGGAAGTCTTGAGAGTGTAAGCTAGTCACGTAACCGCGGTAGCCGAGTGGTCAAGGTATCGGATCGTGGCTTGCCTTATCACGAGTTCGAGCCCAGTATCACTTGAGACCCATCATGTAGGGCAGCGATGCACGTTAAATCTGTCGAGAACTAAAACGTCCTCCCGTTGGTGTGGTGTGGTAGTTAGGAGACGGGGTGCCAGCTCAGGTGTCGTTCACGTCACTTGACCATGGTTCAAAATTACGTGGTAAGTCGCCAAAAGCCCTCGCATAGCTCAACAGTGCGAGGTTAATATTCAATCAATCAGTCAGCTAGTCACTTGACTATGTTTCAAAGTCACGAAGTCTGTTGTGAATATCCCTGGTGTAGCTGCATTAAAAAAACACTGGATCTAATACGCTTGATATCTGACTATTATTAATTACACAAGGATTGTGAGATTCTCGTCATGAAACTAATTCCCTGACTTTTTCTTAATATTTTGAGTAGGAATAAGATGTTGTGGCATCATTTCAGTCCATACTTCTGTTGAATTATAAACTCGTTTCTAGAAGTATAAAGCTTTCGTTACAGAAGATTCTTAGGCCATTTTATTATCTTTATAAAAATATGAAGTTTATTATTTTCCATTCTCTAGAACAAAAACTACAAGTGCTTTAGCTAAAGCAGATGCCACTACTTTAAGCAAGATAGATGTCATACTTTAAAATGCGTTCGACAGGAAATGTCAAAAAGTGATTTTTTTAAATGCTCAAACAGAGACAGAAACTGCTCAAAAAGTTTTGAAAATAATTAAATGAACTTTTTTGTGTATTTTCTGTATAATAGTAGAAGTGTTTTAACCTTCAGATATATCAATCAGTGTTTTATTACAAAATTTACAGTTCCTTATTTGAACATAATCATTGTTTTTTTAAACAATTTCATATCATATCTAAGATAAAGTGTTCTAGTTTTTGTAAAAATTCTAATATCTCTAATAATGAAAGTCATTTCAAAAACGAATAGCAAAGCAATAGATCAAAATTGAAAATATGTTCATAAACTTTTTGTACAGAGTAGGCACCGTTTGTCATTTTTTGTAAATTTTTACCCATTTTTCCCATTTTAGTAATAATAATTTCTTTTCCTCTTCTTAATTTTAGCATATTTTTCTTAAAATGTACTAAATAAATCCAAAAACCACAAGAAAGACCTCAATTTTTTTAATAAAAAAGTTGTCTAAAGTAGTGGGATATTTAAATTTTACTTTGTTTTTTATTTACGGAGTTTTTTTTCCTTCATACTAATACGATATTAGTATAATCTTTCTTTTGATACCTTCATTTTAAAATACCATAGTTTTCCATAATGTTACATAAAAACTGATACAGACAATTTTAGAGCTCGCATGTGTGTGTATATGTAGGGCATACATTTATCGCTGTGTGTTATCTAGTGAGTGCTTATCAACGTCACTATAAAAAAACACGATCGCTGCTAGCGATAGACCGCATAATTTTCAAGCGCAGTCAAATGACGAGAACGACACCTGCGTTGGTACCTCACTCTCCTGACTTCCATCACTCACAACGAGAGAGCTTGAGCCTCTAGAGATTTAACGTACATCAATCTACGTACATCATACCTACACGCTGATCACGTGAAGATGACTACTAGGCTTCGGCGGTCCGTGTGTTACCGAGAAGTAACAGTTTTTGAATTATTAGTTTTACAAATCTGTGTTTTTCTGAGAAGTGGACGTCTAAAAATATACCTGTAAATTTTAGTCTGGAATTTACCAACATTAAATTTTAGTGTCCCACGTGTGTATTTTACTGCAACAATTCTAAATGATGGATTTTATTCTAAGCGTTTTGAGGTAATTTTTAACTATCCTAATGCTTACTGCAGAGTTTTTCAAACTGTGGTGCGCGCTTCGCAAGGGGAAGGGGCTTGACAATCCTACATGGGGAGTGCGCATATCGAGAAGTCGAAACTAAAAGATTACTTAAAATAAATTTTTAATTATTGAAAGAAAGCAAAAGAAAACACGTTCTTAACTATGAAAAGTAACATCATACTTATCCTACTACTAAGAAGTAATTTAGAATATTTATTAATTAAAAGTAACACATGCAAAGTTTATTACTTATATCGGTAATTTGTACTCTATAAATAAGGTCGCATTGCAGCTTTATCGCAAAAGTACATTATTATTGCATTCAATACACACTCATGATAAAAGTGGGGGGGGAGCGATGAAAATTATGATTGAACTTTGAGTTGCTAAAATTGAATGAGAAACGCTGGCTTAGAGCATTATGGTGAGCTTCCTACAGAAAAATTGCAAATAAAAAGAAGTTATCTTCACTCTGTACAAAATCTACATCATGTAAAATAAATCAGCTTGGATAGATATTTTTTTGGTCTCATTCCTTTATTACGGGCGTCCTGTATTACACCAGTTAAACATTTAAAATGAGTGCAGCTATTTTTCTTCTCACACTTTATTGTCCTTTAGGTTCTCTTCCCACCACACGACTCCGATACATTCACCACCTAATTTGTCTGATCGACCAGGATTCGGCTTCGTAACTTCCCGCTCAAATAAGCAAAGATTCATTTCCCGCATTCACTCCTACCGAAACCAGTTCAATCCGCCGTCATTTTGACTTACGCTTGATTCGGCAGGTCAGATTTTCTTCCCTGATTCACCAGCAGCCGGGATCTATTTCTTAAAGAAAAAGTGAATTTAAACAAATAGAGTGTTGATTTGTATTGTTTTTATAATATTAGTGATTATATCACATAAAGTTTCTATTAAAGAAGCTAATTTTAGATTTTTAAAGATTTTAATATTCTTGTTAGGGTTAGTATGAGTTTGTTTTTATGCCAATAGATGGCGCTTATATTTTTGGTATTCATAGTATTCTTTTTCATTATGTATACTAATTCTAGTTATTGTTGCCGAGTGCGTAGATTGTATTTTATTCCTAATAATCTTGCGCAAATAATAAAATTAATTTTGCATGTATTTTTTCAAATTTAGAAATTTGAAAACTTTATTCTTTACTTAATAATACTTTAAAACAAAATGTGTTTGTTTTTTTGTGGGTTAGGGGAATATTCTGAAGGATATTTGAAATAGCTTCAGAGATCAATTTGATAAGAATTTATTTAATTTTGGGAGAGAAAAAATTAAATATTTATAAGAATGCTAAAATAAAATAAAACACCAATATTGTTGATAATTTTAATTTTTAAAAAAGATTCCATTTTATTACTACATAGATCTCAAATTTTGTTATATAAAACCAACAAAACGTAAATGGCATGTAAATTTTTAATTCATTAATGTATTAGAAAACCATTTTTAAATACATAATCAAAAACTAGTTGCTATATGCTACGAAAGTTGTAGAATATAAACATTAACATAAAAAGCATTAGATTTATTATTTGTAAAAGTAATTGCATTTTATTTAGTTGCACAATACATATTTATTATTTGTTACTACTTTCCAGACTATAATTACACTTGATACTAACAGGTAAAATATAAAAAAAATAAATAAATAAAACCGTTCTTATATTTTTTTTGTTTTATGTATTTCAACTTCAAAATAAATCAAAATGCAGTTGTGAAATTAATAGCTTGAAACGTTAATCATCTTAAAATATTAAAAACAGCATCCATGTTCGACAGCAACTGATGGAAGAATGTTTAACCTGTGGCGGTGTGTGAAGGCAAATGTCTGTTCATTCAAAATCGCTGTAAATTGGAAAGATCGCTACAGACTCGGAATCGTTTGGTGTGAAGGGAGTCTTAAACGTTTTTTATGCTTTGAAATATTTTATGCCATTTCTCTTCCCTCAAATATTTATAAATATTTCTCATGTGCCTTTTTTGCATCAAAAAATAAATTGCTTGCTTTATCCACGTAACAAAAGTGAATATCGTCTTAATGATAATAATTGCGTGAAACTGCATACTGATATCACAAACTTAAGCTGACATAAACAAGTAATATTAAAAAAAAACACAAAGTCCATTCTCCTACTTAGGTCAACAAAGAACAAAGAAACATTTTATTTTAGTTACTCCAGTGTCTCTCAAACTGTGGGGCGCGCCCCCCTGGGGGCGCGATAAACGTACAAGGGGGCACGAGCATATCGAAAATAAAAGATTAAAAAAAATTTATTTACTGGAATGAAGTAAAACAAAATACTTTCTGACATAATAAAAAAAATACACATTTACACTAATATAATTTATATATCTGCGATATTACGTCATAAGAAATTAAAGCTACTTCTTTTCAAACCAAAATGAGAAAAAACAAAACCCAGACCCATATTCGAAAAAAAAATTTAGGAAGGTAAAAAATTCATCACTGTTATATATTTGTCATCAGATGTAGGCAGCAGAATGTAGCTGCTGCGGTTTGACCTTCGAACTTACTTGTACGGTTAGTTACGTCCCTGCTCTTATGTATTTGTTTTTTTCATTTAGGGAAGTTGCAAATAAACTATTTCTGCAGCGATTTTTTTTTTCCTTGTAAAATATTTTTATGATTTTTGGAAAAGCACAGAGAACTCTTTGAAGGATTACTTGGCCAAGATTTATTTCTATGAGTTATTCCCAAACATATAAAAAAGCGTAATGAAAAAAAACGTTTTACATAATTTTTTTTGAACATCCATATTGTAATAAATACACTTTTATTCCGGAGCGGTCACGCCAAGCACAGAGTGCACGAAATCGGTAATTCTGGCAAAACTGTTTAATTGTTACCAATGGCTCTGACACTATCCTCCTGTTTGACAGTCTTAACGTGTGAACTAAAATATATTTGTCACATATCTCCCTCTTTTTTGGGAGTGACAAACGTTTTTTTACAATCTTAAGGTACTTGTTTTGACTGAGTTCCCGGTGTGATAACTTTTTTTCCGAAATATTTTCTGTGTCCTTGAAAGTAGGTAAGTATATTTTCTCTTAATTAAATTAATCACTGGAATTACGATTTTTATTGTGTACTATAAAAATAATTATAAAAAAGGAGATTGGGGTGGCTCAATAACCCCACTCGACCATTAGTATCGAGTGCGTGACTGCTCCAGGGTTAAAACATGTTGAAGTCTTTTCACTTTAAATATTAAAAATAATACAATTATTTCTCATCGGAATTTTACATTATTGTTCATCATTCAACATCAATTCTAAATGCTAATTCTGTGAGGCTTAAAATTACAGTTTGATTAAAACTAATTATAATTTGAGCAATGATTTTAAAAAATCATTTTACATTTTTGTAAACATTGTCGCGCACTTGGCTTTACTCTCCTTAAAATTCAGCTATTATATCAATAATGTTTTATTTTCTTATAAACGAACTCGTGCAAATAGCGGGTACTTCAGCCGGTGTACTTTTAATGTATCAGTGCTTCACAGAGTATTTTATAACTAATTAATTAATGCTAAATTAAGAACAAGTTTAATAAGTATTAGCGACTTCCATGGGCTTGTCTTATAGAGCAAATTTTTCAAAGGAATGCTTATGATTAGAAATTGATCCACTGAGTTCTTTCTAAAAAAAGCTGATATCTATATTTTGCCTTCTAAGCAGCCACCGCATTTTGCAATATGTTCCAATTTAAAAATTAGAGAAAGGAAAAATAACATAATAACTATCCTAATACTTAATATTTTTTTGCTTAAAAGCAACATTTAATACTTATGTCATGAATTTGTACGGTATATAATTAATATTATTGCTTTAGCGTAAAAAAAAGTGCATTGTTATTGCATTCAGTACATTATTAATGTATAAGGGGGGCGCGATAAAAACTGTGATTGATAAGGGGGCGCCAGTTTTGAAAGTTTGAGAAGCACTGAGTTACTCTGTATTAAATAATTAGAATTAACATAAATATGTATATACATATGAAAAAATCGCAATATTAAGTGGCAAAACACCTTTCAAATTAACATTAGAAACTTTTTAAGCAGATTAAATTTATATTTACATATTTAATAAAAGTTCAATATAATAGTTTAGAATTTTTCTTAAAGCCAGTGTAAAAGGGATGTTACCATCTAACTAGCATATGATTATTTAGGTTAAGTTTAATCTTCATCACAAATTTAACAAAAGTTTTTTATCTAATGATGCTGCCCTCTAGAGGAAATATATCAAATGAAATATATCTCTTAAACTATAATTAATTAGTTAAATTTAATTAATGAATTACTATTCGTAAAAACTGGAATAACATCGAGTGTCATGCATTACAAGTTTAAAAAAATGAATTCGAACTTGAGTGCATGAATAAAAAGTATTTTATTAACGGTTAAAAATTTGAACAAGATATATGCATATCTATTTAAGGCTATCTTCGACTAATGTTAAAGAATAGGGGCCGAATTCGGAATATTTTTTCAGATATTAAAGCACTCAAACATTAATATTATATATTCTGACTACACTATCCTGTAGAGAACCACTTATTTTATCATACTACTCATTTTTATCCGAGTTGACGCATTTTTTCTTTCCTAAAATGTGTTTTGAATTTTTTTTCTTATACCATAATGCTAAATTAGCTATCCCTTAACATGTTAAAAAATAAAACTAATTGTTTATGAAATATTTTGAAATTTTAAAAACAGTATATTATAAACAAATGCATGAGTTACAATGTCACACATTTTTATAAAAATTGAGGCATTTTTTTCTGTCTGAAAAAATGAGCTCCGCGTCAAGTTCACGCTCTCGTACATATGGCGAAAACAGCCTTAAAAAAGAATGTTAACTAATAGTAGGAATTGGAAAAAATACATTTTCACCTTTTATTCCACTGAAATATGAGCTATATGAATACAAAAGTAAAGGGTTCGATTAGTCTACTTAAATGCGTAATATATTAGTTCTTTTTAAGGTAGTTATATATTGATCCTGACGAAGGATAAAACAGCTGTAATTTTGCGACGTAGACCCTGTATGAAACTGAAAAAAATTCAGAATATAAAACTAAATATAATATGTTTGTCAGAGAAATAATATAACATTCTACACTATGAAACAAAATAAAGGCTATTTGTGATGGACCTTACAAATTGGAATAATACTCAAGTCACAAGGACAACACAGGGGGGTGTCTGAGACCAGTTTGTTACCGTGAATACTTGGCTAATGTGGTCAATATAGCGGACAGAAGTAGAATCACAGAATATAAAAGCCAAAAAAAGAAACAGCAATATTTTCTTATTTTAAAAAATTCCGGTTTTGATTTTTCATTGTATATTCTTTTACTATTTATTGATGTGATTATTACACAATAAATTTTGATTCAAATGTTATATTTGTTACTTCCTTCATCCTACTGGCATTTTTCTTGTTTGACACTTTTCTCAAAACGTAATTGTAAAAATTCTTTACATCTATAAACTTTTACGTGTAAAGCTTGATAAGAATAAAATAACTATAAAAACCTCTTTTTTTAACTTTTTTTAATGTTTCCTACTCTTGAGTTTTAATTACATTTTCATTAAAAAAGGATTTGTGTTGAAATCCAACTAACTTTCGTTCATTGTTACTTGAAAGAGTTCCATTGAAATATCAAAGGTATTGATTATCATTTCATTGATTTTTAGAAAAAGATAGAATTATCCGAGATAAAACAAATTTTCATTTATTCATACTCTAGAAATATTTTAAGAAATGAATTTAAATTCTTCTAATTGACAAATTCAAAAATGCGTACACTTCGCATTACACACGGGTGTGATAATGCTTAGAAATTCGTTTTGTTTAAATATCCAACAAATTCAGTTCATTATCTTTACTAACAAAGATATTATTTAAGCTTTTCGAATTTCATCATGTGGGCCAAATGTAAACAAATAAATAATCTTAAAAATATAAAATTTAGCTTAAAATGTTAAATTGCTTTCAATGAAATAAGTACACATTTAAAATTAGTTTGTCGTTTAAAATACATATCTAAGTTGTTAAATTTTTCAACTACATGAATTAAAAATAAACAAAAATTAGAAAAAACACAAAAACGAGTCAAAATATAAAAATGAGTATCCCATTTATTTATGCAATATTTACAAAACACAAATTTTCAAATCAATAAATATTTTCCAAGTTGTACGTAACATCAACTGAAAGGTCTTCACTTCTGCAGTCATTATTTTACAATACTGGTAACCTCAGTTTAATCGCTGTTAATATCACATACATTCATGTAGAAGTGAGGAAAATCAGTTGAATCCTAACAATGTGACCACAGCTTAAATTAAAGATCATATCCTTCATATCCAAGGACTTCGTTTCCTGCTAGGCCATTGATTCCAATAGGAGCAGTTACAACTCCGGCATATCCGACTGGAGCTGCTGCAACACCGGCATACCTTACAGGGGCTGCTACAGCATCAGCATATCTCACAGGGGCTGCTGCTACAACATTAGCGTATCTAATAGGGGCTGCTGCTACAGCGGGAGCTGCTACTACTGCAGCATATCCCAATCCGGCATTTCCAGCGTATCCTCCGTGTCCGTAGGGAGCGTCAGAGATCAGCTGCACGGCTGCGGGGTTCTGGTTAGCGGTTCCAGGTTCGTTGGTCTTGACCTGAGCCCTGAATCCGTCGTGGTCAGCAACGTAGTTGACCTGTCGGTGGATTCCTCTGGCGTCGCTGAATCCGTAGCTTCCTCGGACAGCATGTCCGTCTCCGGCTTCTTCACGGTGTTGCTCTCCGTGCTTGTCCTTCACGCTGTACCCGAACTTGTAGGGCTGGGGAGCATGGTGGTGGACAGGCTGGCAATAAGAAATGCAAAATACATTAGTTTGGACATTAATATTTTTAAAATTATTATTGCTATTTTAATTATAAGAGAAGAAAGCGATAAGTTTGGACTAAGCATGTGTTTAATTAATGATGTTGACAAGTGACAGGTCAAAAGCTAAGAGCTATTATGTATCAAAAATAATCAATTTTTTTTGTATCGACAAATCTTTATCTTGAGCTCTGAGACAAGTATCTGATTTTTAAAAAAGAAGCATTCGATATAGTTTAAATGAAGCATTTACTTTAACAATAAAATCGTCATTTTTAGAAAAATTTTACAAGTGCTCAATTTATATTCATCATAGACATTTAATTCCTTTTTGTGTTACTGTAAACACTTGTTCTGGGATGTTTCAATTTGCATCCTTTTTCGCATTTTCCACCCTATTACATCCGCGAAAGAATGATAGATGTAACTAAAATCCATCCATTACTGAAATATTATAGATCTTTAGAGCGTAAAAGTTTAGCATATATTTTTTTATAGTTTATAGATTGTATTTTAGAAAAACAAACGTTAGGCTAAAGCAATTTTGTCCCCTTATTTTATTCACTAGCAAATACGACGTAAGGAAAAACGGACACATGAATTTGAAAGGATATAAAAATGTCGGAGAATCTAAATATTATAAGATATATTATAATTGATAAATAAAAAATATATTATAATTGGTGAAACAAAATTACAGATAGGTTCTTCTTCCCATAATTAATTATTATTTTATCCTTAACGAAAATAACTATAGACGGAAAAATATAGAAATTAACTATATTTAAAAAAATATAAAATTAACTGATCTTGAACAAAGAAAAACTAATGTATTTATCGGCCAAATTATTTCTTTTCGTAAATTTGTGCATAAAATCTTCCGTAGCGAATACGTAGTTGAAAACTAATGAAAAATTCTGCATTGTACATTTTTAAGGAAATTTATGAATGACTGAAAATCTATTCTAGTAAAAACTGGAAACACATATTCGAAAAGTAGCACTTAATTCCACACCGATATCACGCCAAACTTTGACTGAAATGAATGTTAGAGTTTGTCTAATAACTGTGTAAATATTTCTATCAAAAGAAACAAATAGATTTCTCAAAAAATAAAAAAAATAAAAACTCCTATTTAAACTTTTTATCATAACGAAGCCCTTTTATCCATTACCGAACATCACGTTCAACTGAGAAAAATTCTGTCTGGATTGCTCTAAATTTCGAACACTATTTCACTGATCTTCAAAAATAAGAACCAGACCTGTCTGAGTGGCAACATAGAGACGGAAGTGTCATGATTTGGAATTGAACTGGATATCACAGTAAAAGTAAAAGAAATTCTACTACATGGACATATTCTTGGACAATATTTTAAGGTATCCAACTGCTTGCAATAACTTTTTTGTAAAAAAATGGAGATATAGAAATTATTTGACGTTTTTAGATTTATTTACTACATTTTAAGAAAAATAGGCTGAAATTAAGAAGAGAAAAAGAAATTATCATTACTAAAATGGGTAAAAATTTACAAAAATTACATAAACGGGGTCTACTCTGTACAAATTCTCTGTATTCTCAATTTTTAAATTTTGATGTGTTACTTTGTTATTCATGTTTAAAATGACCTTCAGGATAAGAAATATTTTAATTTTTACAAAGACTAGAGCACTTTATCTTAATTATTATATAAAATAGCTTTAAAAGACAGTGATTGTATTCACATAAGGAACTGCAAATTTTTTAATAAAAGTGTGATTGATAAATCTGAAGGTTAAAACACTTATATTATTACACAGAATATATACACAAAAAATCTCAGTTAGTTTTTCTTAAAACTTTTTCAGCAAATGCAGTCCTCATTTGAGTTTTTTTTTAAAAAAAACACGTTTCGAGCAAATCGCATTTTAAAGTTTGACATCTTGTATAAAGTTATGGCATCTGCTTTTACTAAAACCGTTGTAGTTTTTGTACAAGGGAATCTTTATAAAGTTAATAAGATGGTCTATAAGATAAAATCATCAAAAAATTTGCCAATATATGAAAAATTCATGATTTTAAGGTAGTCGGATACCTTAAATGATGGACAACGGATGGAAAAGCAGAATTTTATATTTCAGCAAGATAATGGTGCTGTACTTGCAGCCCAAGATGAGAAAATGCCTTGCAGAAAATATGAATTTACTCAGCTAGCCATTGCTATCCTCTGATAAGAATTTTATTGAAATTCTTTGTAGTCAGCTAAAGGAACAATATTCAAACGTGAATGAAATTAAAAACGCCACCTCATTCACTTTTGAAAAAATATTCCACAAATGGAAGATGTTCGAAGCCCTAAAGTCTAAGGGCAGTTATATACTAAATAAGGGGTAGCCAGCTCAAGTGCGTGACCTCGCGGGACAAATCGCAAAAACATTATAATCCCGTGGACCGCATATAAATATCTATATCTTTATATTCGATTTGACCCTTTACAATTTATTGGCTTGAAAATTAAAGCAGATTAACATATTATTATTGTTTTCATAGTTTTTCACGTATACAAGCGTAGGAAATATAATAATGACACAATGCAAAGATCAAATCAGATTTATTTTATTTAATTAATGAGATATTTGTTTCTCTACCTTCACTTAGTTTTTGCCAGTTGCTCTCAGATGCTTATATTTGAGCATCGTAATTCATGTTACAGGTTTTCGTCTGCTGAGCGCAATTTATGTTTGATAAATTTCATTTCACAAGAAAAAAGATTGGCAGAGAGTAACAGAAGCAGCGTGATAAAACAAAAACAGTTATGGAAATTATTTGCTAAAAAGCACTAAAAACAAAAAAAAATTGCTTAAAACAGTCGTATTTTGTATATAAAGTTTTAATGAATCTCGCAAAACTATTCGAGGCTGGCACAGGTGGCCCTGGGGCCGCGGGTTGGCCACACCTGTACTAAATATTAATTTTATTTTAAATTATGCTGGTAAGGTTTTTGTTAATTGCATTTATAATTAATTAACCTAAATTTACTTCCAACGTATTTTCGTTCTTAAACTTTTTTTGATATTTCATTTTATTTTATATTTTTTTTGAGGAAATATTTTAGTAAAACTGCGTCCTTTATGTTATAAAATTTTCTGTAAGTTTTTGTTCATAACAATAAAGTCAATTTCAATTTTTTTTTCTTTACGCGTATTGGTCCTTTCTGTGGTAACTATATCTTTCTTCCAAATGTAACTAATTTTCAAGATATCAGGTAATAAAAATTAATGATAATAAAATAAATATTAGCTTTTAATAAAACACACAATTAATGACTTTATATTTTAGAAGATACGAAAACTTCGAAATTATTATAATTGATCGCGCTGGCAAGATGCCCTGAAAATTTTTTTTTAATGTTCATGTTTTTTCTCTCATCATTATTTTACATTTTCCTTCTCTTTCTCCCTTTCTACATTTATAGTTGTCTAAATTCGAAACACGTTTTTGTTTTATTTCAAAAATGAAAAATTGTATGTCAAATTTTGACATGATATGATACTGGAGGAAACAAAATCAATCAATTCCCCCAACTATATAAAAAATTATGATAGAGATTGCATCTTCTATAACTTTTATTTCAAAGTATTCAATGATTTAATGAAATTCAAATTCTAAGTGTGATTTAACCTTTTTAAAGAAAGAAAAGTAAATTTGAAAGCGTAGAAATGGTAATAATTAATTGCAATTATTGTAACTCAAACCACACGAGAAAATGGTTTTGAAACAATTTATCTACATTCGGAGAATTACAATGGAATAAAATACAATTTAAACGCAATCAAATTTAAAACATTTTGCTACAATGAATTACAGTATTCTAAAATAATTAATTTTATTTCATTTTTAGAATGAAAATTCTACAAATAAAATGAAGTGTCAACAGGAAACAATTCATAGCCTTTTTAATTTTACTCATAGTTTTTCTATGTCAATTCACGCTCGGATTTAAAAAATAATGCTCAAAAATTGTTTCCAGCTTACACTGTTTAATAACATAATCTACTTACCACATGTATGGATGCAGAAGCTACAACAGCTACGGCTGCAATGAGGGCAATCTGAAATTCAAGAAAAATTAACATGTGAAGGATTTCGATTGTATATATATTAATATAAAGAACTTTTTTTTATCCCAAATAAGTGTAGCAAAAGAATCCTTTTATTTTTAATTGGTTAATTACTACAAAATGAAAAAGCAATTTCAGTCTTTATCTTTATTAAATTTATGCGTAATGTCTAAAGTAAAAAAGACAAATTTAGAGATAAAACAAAAAAACTAAACTGCTGTATCCTTATACTTAAATTTAAAAAATATTGCTGTTTTTTAAAATTAAGCATTTTTTTCTCTTCGATGCAAAAAGAAAATTATAATAATAGACCATCTTCTAATTTACATGTTTGATATTTCTTTGTTGCGTCTACTAAGCATTAATTATAAGTTAATCATTTTTGGAATTGTTTGCTTAAATGTTTGTAAAACAATACTTCGGTATTTCCCTTAAACTTAATTACAATGCGTTGCGATCGAATTCACATTCCGAGTTAGCAACATAATTTAATTATAACACTCTTCAAGACATATCGAAAAAACTACTCGCTTAAAATCAATCCCATTTAAAGGTAAAATTTATACTGCTTTATTATGAAAAAAATAAATTTCTTAAAACTTATCCTCAAAACGTTATTTACTAAAATATGTCTTAAAAGCCGAAAATTTTATGAAATAGTTTACTTAGAATCTGGATTACCTGAGAGATCATGGTGAATATTTTCGTATAGATGACTGCGAAACTAATGCTGCTTCTAATTGAAACAGCTCAATTTATACTTCGAAAAACTTAATTTATTCTAAAAAAAATGAAAGATATGAGAATTCCTTATGCTTCAATGAGCTTGAATGAGCATTCCATATTTTGTTTTTCTAATTTACTTCCGATATTTAACATCCGAAGAACTTTTTTTTAAATTCAAGGTATGTTGTAATCGTACTTGATAGACCGTAATATTACAAGGCCGTATCGATTTGAAGAGTTACTTTCCATTTTATCATTTAGAAATAAAGCACGGTTTTAAAAATGCGGAAAAAATATAGAAAGATAAGATTTTATCAGCAGGAAGTGTTCATTACGTTTTCTTTAAAGTAGACCACTGGCATAAATTATAAGGATTCAAGGTTTCTTTCAGTAAATTTTGTAATCTTCTCTCTCTCTCTCTCTCTCTCACTCTCTCTCTCTCTCATTAATATATTTTACCAAAAAAAATACATTTATTCAAATGTGTAATTTTAAGAATATGTAGAATTGCTATAAGCTTCAATCATTTAGTTGTGAACAATCTGTTTCAAAAGAAAGAAAAAGAATAAATAACTATGTAAGGGATTGCAATTTTCTTCTACAAAAAAAAGAAAAATTTTATGTATGAATAAGAAAGCAAGATGCATAATTTATTTAGTATTTTTCTGATCTTTGTAATATAGTTTAGTTTACTAAGCAGTCAATAAATAGCTTCATTATGTCATTCATTATTTATATATTCTATCATTTTATAGACATTTTGTGAAGTACGAGTACTCAGAGACAAAAGAAAACGTTGGATCATTTTTAATGACAGGCATGGTTTTTTTAAATATAATTTATTTGTTTGGGCTAAAATATCAAATATAGTTATGCACCCAACAAAATATATATCTTACCGTTAAAACTCGAAAACCGTTAATGTGCGGATTAACTGATTTGCTTCGTTAAAGGGTGGAATCAAGAGATTTCCGTATTTAAACTGGGTAATCTTCTCATTAGAGCATCATTTCTCAAACTGTATGACACGCCCCCTTTAGGGGTGGGACAACTCTACGAGCGGGTTGCGAATGTATTGAAAAGTCGAAAACAGAAGTTTATTCTTTAAAAAAAATTATTCATTTACTGAAAGTAAACAAACAAAATACATTCTGACATAATAAAAAATAAAATGCACATTTGCACTAATAAAGTGCTTCTCACTGACGACCCCCAATTTTCAATCATAATTTTTATCACCCAGCCCCTTATACAATAATAATGCGCTTTGTGTGTGTGTGTCGCTAAAGCTACCATATGATCTTAATTATAAACCGTACAAATTCACAAGACAGTATTAAATTTGTTACTTTTAAGTAATATATATTTTTAACAAATTACTTTTTAGTAATAGGATAATTATTATGTTATTTTTCGTATCTATAATTTTTAAATTCGAACAGATTGCAAAATGATATTTATTTAAAGATTTATTTCTTCCATCATCCATTTCTAAAAGTTTAAATGTCATTAGAAAAATAGTCTAGTCTATGTTGCTCTGTATCATATCCGTCACAATCAGCATTCTCGCGAACGTCTGTGTGAGTGTGGGCAAACTCTCCAACGGCTGCGCAAAACGTGTAATTGCAAATGTTAGTATTTTTTACCTTTGCAGACCTAGCTCATTCCCCAAGAGATGGTATCATTTTTAGGGCGGCACCATATAAAAGGCGATACCAATTGCCACAAGTAATTTTGACGCCCAGTTTCCTCCTCAGAGGGAGTTGAACTTAAGAAATTTTTTTCAGTATTTTGGCAGCCAAGCATAACGGGCACTTCAAGGGATTTTTTATATGCCGAATAATCATACGACATGTCCATTCATGACCGCTGTCGATTTTCTGCATCATGAAAGTCCACCAACAATGGCTGGGGTCGAACCTGCAACCTTAGGTGCAGATGGCCAGCAACAAACCAACTACGCCACCCAGACGGCAAAAGCTGAAATGTAAGGAGAGTAAAACTAAGAGCACGGCAATGAATACAAAAATGTAAAATGATTTTTTTAATGACTGCTCATATTATAAACAGATTTGAACGAACTGTAATTGTAATCCTCACAAAATAGCATTTATTATTAATGTTAAATAATGAAAAAGAATGTAAAATTCCGATAGATAATAATTATGTTATTTTTAATATTTAAAACGAGAAGACTTCAAAATGTTTTAACCCGGGAGCAGACGCGCACTCGATACTAATGGTAATAGTCGCGCCATTTACAATAATAATTTTTTACAATAATTTTTATTGAACACAATAAAAATCACAATTCCAGTGAATAATTTAGCTAAAATAAAAGTATACTTATCTACTTTCTACCATTTTCCATTGATAATTTGAGAAAAATTCCAATAGAACCGAATTAAAATATTTCAAAGGTACGCGACCAGAGGTCTCAGGGGTGTTAAATTTCTCTAGAGGTCTGAAAATATAAACGATTTTCAAACAGGTATAATTCCTTTAAATTTAAATTAAATAATTCGAATCTTCTACACATTATTTATAAAGGAATGGGGCTTCAGAAAAGTATAAAATGTTTAAAATATAATCATTATTTCAAAAAGTATAAGCATATGAAAATAAGAAACTTTTTTATAAGAAATATTTATTAAGTTTTACGTCACGCATGCCATTTTCTAAAAGAGTAGGTTTAATTACTAGAGCTATAAGTTGATTTAGGAAGACAAATGTATTGTTATTACTTTGTAGTAACTTTTATATAAATTGAATAATAACTTACATAATTTAATAAATAAAAAACATACATTTTTAAAAAATATTTAAAAAATTGCAATATTTTGCAAATATTTTGAAATACAAGATATATAATACTAAAATTAGGTAGGGTTTAAAGAGTATGATGTATTGTGTATAGTTCTATAAAGTTTTATACATCAGAGGCTAATATTTTAGAAAATAGCGTGCGCAAAGCAAAACATACTTAATATTTATTATAGAATTTTCATATGCTTATGACTTTTAAAATTATTATTATATTTTACACATTTTATACTTTTCTGAAGCCCCATTCTATTATAAATAATGTGTAAAAGATTCGAATCATTTAATTTAAATTTAAAAGAATTCTACCTGTTTGAAAATCGTTTATATTTTCAAACCTCTAGAAAAATTTAAAACCCCTGAGACCTCTTAATAAAGGACACATATCACAGAAACTTTTCACGAACGTTACAGGAATGATATCTGCACGGATATTAGCATATCTGCTGTGATATTTTGTTCAAATTTTCTGGTTTGACACTGTACCCCCCCGCGACCGCTCCCGGGTTAAATGTGTAATCAATGCAAAACTATGAATGTTAGTTCTGAAAAGGAATTAAATAAAACCTTTTTCGTCATGCTTTATATGTTTCAGAATACTCATAGAAATAAATATTGGCCAAATAATCCTTCAAAGTGCTTTCCAAAATGTCATATAACTTTATCGTATAGGCGCATTATTTAAACTTCCCTAAATGAAAAATAAATACAAAAAAAAGAACGAATTAACCATACCGTTACGTTCGAAAGTCACACAGATGATGAATTTTTTCATCTTCCTAGAATGTTTCTCTGGGTCTGGGCTTTGTCTTTTCTCTGAAATATCCGTATAAAAAGGTATTATAAAATATCCGTAAATTAGCTTTAAAAAGAATACTCAGTAAAAAAATCTCTTATCGTGGGATTACAGCAAATCAAACAAAACGTTATGTTTTTTTATTTTATTACAGGATCAGATAGCTAATGAATTTAACGAAATGAAAGCTTTTATGTTTGAAGTAATACTAATAAATTCTATTCGTGTAAATGAGTACTTTTTTATTATGTCAGAAATTGTTTTCTTACATCATTACAGTAAACTAATTTTTTTAAATCTTTTATTTTCGATATGCTCGCGCCCCCCTTGTAGGGTTATCGTACCCTCCCAGGGGGAGGGAGCCCAATACTTTGAGAAACACTGAACTAATATATTACACTTATAAATGTATCAGTGAGATAAACAACGGATTTGATAATTAATTTAACAATACTAAATAAAAAACAAGTTTAATAATTACCAGTGACCCCATGGGATTGTCATATAAAAAATTATGTAAAAAATTAGCACTTATCTTGATAATTTGTATAGTTTATAATTAATCCCTTAGCTGCAGATTAAAATATACGCGCTAGCTTCTCAATGCCAGCCGTTTTCCACGTAGGCATGCGTATGTGATGTATTGAGGGGGGGATAAAGAAGCAAATAATCTGAAATAAGTATATCCTTCGTAAACATTGTGAAGGTCCTTTTATTGCATTCCTATGGCTTCGGAATAATTTTATGGTTAGCAGTGCACGAAAAAGATCATATTTTGAAAAGACGTATATATATGTCCGCGGAAATTAACGATTTTATACACCGAACGTTTATATATGCCGGTGGCACTTATACGGTTAAAATCGTATCATAGTTTTAGCAACAAAGTATAGTATTAATGAATTCCATACATTGTTACGATATGAGCGGGGCGCGATGAAAACTATGATTAAATATTGGGTCGCGAATAGTGAAACATTGCGCAGCACTGCATTAGTCGCTTCCATTAAAATTTATTTCACTCATTTCCTTTTGTTAAGAATTTTGATTGAAAATTCATCCCAGAATAATTTATCCTAAACATTTAGAAAAAGAATGGTAGAGAATAAATATATTCGATAAAATAAACTCCATGGATTAATTTATATAATCAATTTAATTACAACTTTACCTATTTCTTCCAGAAACAAATTAAATGTTTAAAGTTCATTAATTATAATAATATGTTAAACCATTCTTTTCTTTGTATTGTAGTTTTTTTAATTGATGATTGATTCTATCCATTAATGTTTCAATTGTTTATTTGTATTAACTTTATTCTTTATATCTTGATAAACTTAGATTCTTAGATCCACCACACATCTGATTTTCCCTTTAATGAGTGTCTAGTAGGTAATAAACAAAATTATCTAGGTAATTCACAGAATACCTAGGTAATTTTTGAAATGAAACAATTTTCGACACTTTAATGGATTATCCTAGTTAATGTGCAAATTATCTAGCCAATTTGCATGTTAAATTATTAGCAGTAATATATATACTGTAATTACAGTGTTATACAGTAATTACTAAACATTCAAAAATAAGTAATACGGTAATATATTGTATTACTTACCTTTAAATGAAGCCTCTACTTAGCTAACTTGCATGAGGCATTAATAACTCCAAAGTAAGTTTATTCAGGAGCTTCTACGTAGACATTTCGCTGTTAGACTGTCAATAACCTTAAAACCATTATTCGATATTCTTCCTCGAATCTTCTCAGCTTTTCAATTCATATCTGGTGAAATAGTATTATTTATTTATATGTGCAATGGTTCCTTTATATGGTGAAATCGTATCAAACAATGTCATACTAAATTAACCCCAGAAGTTAGTTAAGGAAACTGCACGGGAAAATTCACTACAAATCACTTTGTAAGCTGTTATAATCCTCTTTAAAAATACAAATTATTTATTGCTTTTTTTCCCTTGCTTTATGTGTATAAGAAAATTTACTTAATTGAAAGTTACTTATTGATATTTAAACTGCATAAGATTTTGGAACATACACTTCCCCTATTTAAATTTTCTTACTCACTTAATGAAAACTACATGCAATAAATTTTAAGAATTCGACTCAGCAATAATGGTTTGGGAATAATTATATTTTTAAAAAAAATTCAAGTGATATAGAAAAATATTTTTCATAAACTGATATCTCACACCATGTTAATAAATAAATCCATATTTGTTAGGAAACACTTCGATTTTTTTTCTTTATTTCTTGACAAACAATTTTTTCATTTCAAACCTCCGCAATAGTTTAAAATTTAAGCTTGAAGCAAAATTTCAATTCTTATCAAATAATAACAAAATCTAAAGTATATAAAAAAAATCTTTAATCGTGTTTAGTAGTTAAAATCTTAGAAAGGATAAAACGAGTTGTTCTCTGTAATGAATATCTTAAATTATTGAGCTTCATGATTGCAGTTAGTTTTCCCAAGGACGGTTTTTAATTGTATTCGAGTGAAAGCGTTTAATTACATATCACGCTGAATTTGCATAACTTTCGACACCTGTTACGGAATGCAATTATGTGTCTATTTTATTCTACTTTTAAAATTAATTTTTGTTAAATACCCTTCCGGAAAAACACCGTCACATTTGAGAAAAAAAAATTATTTTAGAGGTCAATTCAGAAATTAATTAAAAGAAAAAAAAGTTCTTTTCACTTGAAAAGATTCGACGAGTGACTGAACTTTTGGGCGCGCCCCCTAAAGGGGCCTGATAAACCTACGTGGGGGACGCAAGTTGAGCATATCGAAAATTTAAAAATAAAAGATTTAAAATAATTGTCAATTTACTAAAAAAAAGCAAAACAAAATTCATTCTGACATAATAAAAAATAAAATACACATTCACACTGATATAATGTACTTATAAATGTATCAATGCTGCGCAAAGTATTTGATAGTTAATTCATCAATATTAAATTAAAAGCAAGTTCAATAAATACTAGTTACACCCATGGACATATCATATACAAAATTTATTACATATCTTTTTAATTTGTTCGATTTATAAATAATGTCGACTGTAGCCTTAGCGTCAAAGTATTTTGTTATTGCATTCAATACATTGTTATTGTATGAGGAAGGGTGCGACGACAATTAAGATGGAAAATTGGGTCATAAATATTGAAAGTTTGAGTGAGGGAATATTAACGTCGCACACAGTTCAGCTACACGAAGTCCTTTGGCAACCGACCTCATAATTTTGAACCATGGTCAAGTGACGAGGACGGTACCTGAGCTGGCACCACCTCTCCCGTCTACCACACCAACGGTAGGACGTTTGAGTTCTCGACAGATTAACGTGCATTCGCATCCCTACACGGCGGGTCTTTAGTGGTGCTGGGGCAGAACTCGTGGCAAGCCAGCCATGATCCGATACCTTGACCACTCGGCTACCGCGGCCACTTGAAAGTTTGAGAAGCACTGACTTATGTCTTAATTTTCACGAGGAGTTTTCTTTAAAAGAATTTTTTCTGAGAAAAACATTTTTGTTGTTCTTTAAAAATGCGTTAGTAGTAATATTTCAAAAACTTTTTTTAGATAAAAAGATGTATTTTTTTGAAAAATAAGTTTATTTTTTCTAAAATGAGTCAAAATGGATACGTTTTTATAAAAAAATTTCTAAATCGTTCCGTTTGCATTTTCTTTCGCGTTAATGAAATGATATTGTACACTGAAAAAGTTCATGCTCTTCTCTTTTAGAAACAATCATTTAAAAAATAAAATGTCAAATCTTTTTTTTAACGATTTTTTCAAAAAATAATCCAAATTTTGTTTAAATACTTAATAACTTATTTATCTATAAAGATAATCTCACGAAACTTTTTTTCCCGTGTGTAGATTAATTTTATCCGAAATCAGTACAAAGATTGAAAAAATTGCTTAAATTTACGATTTAAAAAGAATTGTTTTTTTCGGGAGGTTCACCCTTTTTGCGAGAAATATTAAACATTATTTTTGTATATTTTTTGTTTAAAAATTACCGTTGTAGTTTTTAAAAATTGCATTACTAAAAATATTTTCGCATGCAAATTCTTTTATACGAGTACTAAGCATACAAATTATTAAAATTTCAAAAGCAATGAACGCTAACTTCGATCGCAGCATGCATGTCCACGGTAGTCTAAAACTTAAGGTCATTATCTCGAATCTGACGTGCCATGTGTTCAACCCCCTAGGGCAACTGAAACCCATTGTGCAGTGGGGCTAATGCACAATAAATCTGCCTATGCTCCTCCTCTTCCTTTTCCGATATTTTCCGTGGTAGTTTGAGGGAGTGACTAAATATTAATGTCGCACTGTTCAGCTACAAGAGGGCTTTTGGCGATAGACCACGTAATTTTTAACCATGGTCAAGTGACGGGAACGACACCTAAGCTGGCACCCCCTCTCTTAACTACACACCATACCAACGGGAGGTCGTTTGAGCTCTCGACATATTTAATGTGCATCACTCCTCTACACGGCCCGTGGTAGTTTAAAAGAGAGTGCCAGTTCATGTGTCGTCCTCATCGCTTAATCGAGGTTCAAAATAACGAGGTTCATCACCCACAGCCCTTTTGTAGCCTTACAGTGTGACATTAATAAAAACACTCACGTGATATTAGCGCGCATTTTTACTGCGCAATACTATCATGTAAAACGTGTAGTAATTGAAACCGATTAAGTTTATTTGTTCTCATAGTTGGAGTTCCATAAGGAATAATAATGAAAACGTTTTGATGCTGGCGAAGACTTTATAGCCGATTAGAGGATTTCGGAGATGGTCACGTAATCAAGATACTTGAATCTGGCTGGTCAATAGACAGCCCTGGACACATTACTATGCCATTCAGCCTCTTCCAAACCTCCTAACTACCTTCCAACATCTTACAGTGCTTGTATGTGGTAGGGTGGTGTTCCCAGTACTTTCAAAACTCTTGGAGCAGATGGCATTGGATGCATGTGTAGATGAGCAGAACTCGGTGGTCCAAATAGGCTTTTATTTCTTGGAGCCATAAAGACCTTACTCTCGGTTTGATGGAGTAAATGCAAACTCTTAGAGTGAACTTGCCAATTTGTGCTTTAGTTAAATGAAGGAGCAGACAATCGGAAGCTAGTTTTGCATAGAATTCATCGAAGACTTTTCACACGAGGCCAACTGGTACTCCCTGATATTCCATTCTTTCGTTTCCACGAAAACTACATTCTCTTGTCCTCTAGCTGACACAACTAAAATTATATTAGCAAGGCTACGCTCTTCACACACAGCTACTTGTGTATTGAAAACGGGAAAGCTTTTTATTGCTTCATTGTATCGATGAATGTGAACGAGTCACGCCCTTTTCCTCTACGGCACTCCCCTTTCCCCTACAGCACTCCCTTTTCCCCTAGAGCACTCCCTTTTCCCCTACAGCACTCCCTTTTCATCCAACTTTGGGTGTACTAGCCACACTTTGTACTTGCACCCAAACATTATTTATATTATTAATTATCTCTCTGGACTTTTCCTATTGATCAAAGATTTTAATGAGCATAGCTTTTTGGAGAAATAAGAATAGTAATCTAAGAGCAAGACAAATAGAAAAAATTATTTCAGATAACAAGCTGTCTTTTAAAGAATAGTCAAGCCACATATCTCAACCCTACAATGACATTTACCTTAACAGATTTAGCACTTTTTATTCCACTCCTCTTTTACTGTACTGCATATTTGCAGATGATTCTCATTTCTGCAATAGTCATCACTTTTCTATATTACTTGGAAGAACAAATATAAACTAACAAAAATCTTTATAACTTACAAAAGATTTTTTTTGTGAAACTGTTGATTTGTCCTTTTTGTTCTTGCAAATATTTCTGTTGAATTTATTCAGTGTGAAGAAACTGGTGAGGTTGCAGAAGAAATAACTTCTATATTGACTAAAAACCCTAATTTATTCACAAAAATATCCCCTAGAAAACCGGGAAAACAAACAAAACCATGAAAGAATAATAAATGCAAGCATGCGTAAAAAAATCAAAGTAGGCCACACATATACATGCAGAATTTTTAAAGGTATTCGTCTTCAACAAATTTTATTTCTCACAAACACTATGAAACAGTTTTTAGATAAAAACCAAAAAAATTCTAAAGGACTTTTAGGCTAAAAATATTTAAATAATATCAGCATTGTCGTTACTGGTATATAAGCACACATTTTTAGAATATAATCAAATATATTCTTCCATTGGCAGTATTTCTAACTCAGCCAGCTTTCTAGAAAGTCTTAGGAAAAAATAAAGGCTAACACTGAGAAATAGAAGATGAAATTTATCTCAATAATGATTTGATTTGAACGAATTAGAAAACGCTCTCCCTAGCTTACATAAATCATTTCTAGTTCTATGTAATGCCGTAAATGAACTCCTCAAATAATTGTCAAAACATCCTCAAGAAAACTATTGAAATTTTGGCTAAAAACTTTGAACACAATGCATTTTACTTCATTCATGAAATATGTGCCGTCGTTATTCATATTCCAAAACCCAATAAAATTCCAACAAATCCTACTAATTGTCAGAATGTTGCATTGGCGGGTAGTTACTGTAAAATACTTGAGAACAGAGAGAGATGATAAGAATATGCATTTAATATATTATGTTTTTGAAAAAAAAGCGTTTTTCACCAGTTCAGAGAAATTCTGCAGCGAAGGATTTAATTACCATAGTGACAGGTTAAAGGATGCCACAGTGGAAAATAAATACCTTTTTTTTTTAAAGGTTATTTCTTAATTTAAAATCCCTGTGATACCACATTCTGCTTAATCCGCTAGAATGCATGCTGAAAAATACCGAAGTTAAGCATCATTAGCGCGTTCAGTACTTCTGCGGATGACCGTCCAGATACACCTCGATGCAATGTTATGAGGTTCCTAGTAAACAAATTATTTTGCCTTCTCACGCGTTATGATTTAGAGAATAGCTAAATTTGTTGCATAAAATTTAAATTTCAATCGAAAATATATAATAGTGATAGAATAGTGAAAACGCTATAGTTTTCACAGGGTGTGGGAAACTGTTTGATACTTTTTATTCGAATCAAGCTCTAATAGACAATAAAAACTATATTTTATTTATATTGAAAGATATTTTCCATATATTTTTACTCTCCATACTATAGAAATTAATAATATTATTCTGCCACCTATAAAGGGTGTTTTATATACGACAATAATTTGCACGTTCCGTGCATAGGAAAAGAAGGGAATATTATTGAAAAACGACTTCAACGGACAATAATTAAAATTATTAATAGGGCAAATCACAAACAGGTTTAAGCTTATCTTCGACAAAAACTACATGTGTGTATTTCTCTAAGAAACAAATTATTGTTTTAAAAAACTAAAAAACACGCTTTTATAGTTCATTGAACTATAAAATAAAAATAATGTTTAATATAAGTATAAAAGGATTAACGAGAAAATTAATGTAATTGTGATAAAAGTGTGTGGAGTGCTTTGTACAACAGTTTTACACTAACTCTACATTTTGGAATAGAACTCGTATAAGAAATTATAACAATTCATATCAAGCACCCCACGCTTTAACTATAAAAGTGTGTTTTTAGTATTTTATAAACTATAATTTATTTTTTCATTTTTTAGTTCGATCTTCAATAAAAGCGTATTTTTTAAACTATCATTTATCCGTTGATGAATTAATCTTAAATGTGTCACTTAAAGAGCTGAATATTCTCTCTGAAACTTGCATCAGCATTAGGCATAAAACATGTTTTGAATCGAAGAGTGTGTGAGAAATTATTTTTAATCCGGAGATTCTGAATCAATTCTTAAGTGTCTTGATAAAATGAAGCAATGAATGATGTTTCATTCCACAGATCCAACAAGAGAATTAGCACTTTTTTGTTTGTTGTATTTGTACTAACCTTGTGCATTTTCGCTTTAGGGTTGTAACTTAATCTTTTAATCACCAAATCTAGAAATAGGAAATCGTTAATTCTGATTATCTTGATCAGGACAAATGGATCAAAATTGTTTAGTTATTGCATTGTCAAGCGTGCAAAATTTCGAATTAATCTGAGCTTTTAAAGTGGATAAAAATCGAGTTCAAAGGTTCCGTTACATACATTTGAAGCTAATAAAAGCGTGTTAATGTATCCAACTACCCTAAAACCATGATTTGTTTCAAAAATTGACAAATTTTTCTTGTGATTTTATTTTATAGGCCGTCTTATCTTATTAAAAATATCAAGTTTTTTATTTCCCATTTACTAAAATAAAAACTACAGGTGTTTTAGTAAAAGCAGATGCCATAACTTTACACAAGATGTCCCACTTTAAAATGCATTTTACTCGAAATGTGTTTTTTTTTTTACGAAAAGCTCAAACGCGGACGGCGGTTGCTCTCAAAAAGTTTTCAAAATTATTTAATGAAATTTTGTGTGTATGTTCTGTATAACAGTGGAAATGTTTTGACCTTCAGATTTATCAATCACTGTTTTATTATAAAATTTACAGTCCCTTATGTGAATATAAACACTGTTTATTTAAGCAATTTCATATAATCACTAATTTAAAGGGCTCTGGTTTTTGTAAAAACTAAAATATCTCTTATCCTGAAGGTCATTTCAAACATGAATAACAAAGTAACACATCAAAATTGAAAAACTGAGAATTAGTTCATAAAACTTTTGTACAGAGTGGTCCCCTTTCATGTAATTTTTTGTATATTTTCACCAATTTTTTCCCATTTTAATAATAATAAATGTTTTTCCTGATTTCAATTTTAGGATTTTTTCCTTAAAAAATTACTAAATCAATCTAAAAAAACTCAAAAAAAAATCCCCAGATCTCCATTTTTCAAAACAAAAGTTGTCGTAAGTAGTATGGTACCTTAAGATGACAGAACACCTCTAAAACGCAATTTTTGGTCAAAATATCGATTTTTCGTTTTTGGTCTTATATTAAAGTTCAATCTTTTATCTTTGTAAATCTGTTTAAATTTTGTTTCTATCTTAATTAGAAGCCGAGTTACAGCTTTTTCAATATTACTTAATCATAAATTTCTCGGACCCGAAATAGTTTCTGCTAACCGGAAGTGGCCGAGTTGTTTGTTAACGTTTCTCTTTCATAGTATATAGCATGAAATATTATATAATTAATATACAAATATTTAGTCAGAAATTAAAATAGAACATTTAAGAATAAATATAAATGTATTTGGAAATACATTTTTCCTTTTTTATGTGTAAAACCTGGCAGCAAGTTTGTTGTTTTGACTTTGTTTACATATGCGTTTGATTTTCATGCTGAAAGAATTGACAGCGTAAAAAAGTTTATTTGATTGTTTTATTCAGTTTCATTTTAACTTAAAAATAGTTTAAAGTATTTCTAAAAAGCGCAAGCGGCAATTTAATGGTAATAAATTCACAAAAACTTCGAAAAATAATAGCACTTCAGCAGTTCTTGAATGTACTGTCAGCTGTTGGGAAATGAGATTTTATCAACTGCAGAAGAAATAATTGCTTGGTCCTGTGTTTGGTAACAGAATCGTTGACCTTGAACTTATTGTGGAAGCTTTTGCTCAACTTTGCTGCCCAAAATATCTTGCTGAAAAAGTAGAACTATTCGAGGATTCCAGATATGGATTGTGTTCCCATTTTACACTAAAATGTAAGTGTTGTGACTTTTTTTTTGCATTTGCTTCATCAAAAAAAGTTGTAAGTGCACCTGTCATAAATACCAGGCTAGTATATGATATGCGGCAGATAGGCAAAGGTTTTGCTGGGGCATTTAAATTATGCTCAACATTAAATTTGCCTCGACTAACCAAAACTGCTTACAAAAATCAGGATGCAAAGCTTTTAAAAGTGGTTCAGGAAGTAGCTGAGGAATCCATGATAAAAGCTGCTACTGAAATTGTGGACAAAAAACAAAATCTATCATCCGATATTGTAAAATGTGACATATCGGTGGATAGCACATGGCAGCGAAGAGGCTATACATCTATGAATGGCTGTGTTGCTGCAATATCAGTTGATACTGGTAAGGTGTTAGACATAGAAGTTATGTCGTCCTACTGTCCAACATGTAAAAGACTTCAGACTATGCCGAGAAACTTTGAATATGAGTCGTCAAAAGCCGACCACATATGTCAGTGTAATTTCACAGGCTCTTCATCAAAAATGGAAGTTGTGGGGGCTTCCCGAATATTTCTTCGATCTGAAAAAAACCGCAGAATGCATTACACTCAATATTATGGGGATGGCGACTCAAAAGCTTTCATGAGTGTGAAAGACACTTTTGGATTAAACAGTGTGACCAAGTTTGAGTGCATTGGCCATGTACAAAAGAGAGTGGGTTCGCGTCTGTGAAAACTAAAACTAAAGGACTGTCTAGTAGAGGCAAATTAACTGATAATTTTATTGACAGACTTCAATCTATTACGGAATTGCAATCGCAGCAATGTCGGTAACTTAAATGCCATGCAGCAAAATGTAATTGCTGCGTTATATCACTGTGCATCAAGTAATAAGAAACCGATGCATGGTCAATGCCCAATAGGGAAAGAAAGCTGGTGTTATTTTCAGCGGGGGTTTGGCAAATGGAACAAAATGTTCCACAAAATATGCTGGTTTATAAAATGATGTTTTAAATAAAATTAAACCAGTATATTTAGAACTATGCGACAAACAGATATTAAGTGCTTGCATGAACGCACGCAAAATGCCGACGAGTGTTTTAATGGAATAGTTTGGCAAAAAGTACCAAAGGAAGTTTTTGTTTCGCTCAAAACAATTAAATTTGGGTCGTATAATGCTATTATACACTTCAATGAAGGATTAAATGGGTGTCTAAAAGTTTTTAATAAAATGAATATAGAAAACCCTGGGATGTTTACCTTACGGGGATATAAACATTTAGATATATATAAATGCAGAATCCGGGAATCAATTCATAATGCAGACCCCAAAACAAAGAAAAACAGGAAAATTTAAAGAGCACTTAAAAAGAAAAAAAATTAGTGTTTTAGAAGTCAAAGATGGGGAGAATTATAAATCGGGTGCATTTTAATAAGAAAGTAAGTGCTTACCTTGTAATCAGAATAGTTTAATGTTATTTTTTGTCGTTTTCTCAAAATGAGTTTTTTTTTTATTTTTTTTTTACCGCAAAACACAATATCTCAAAAAATTATGCTTGAATGAAATAAAAATTTTATATGTATGTTTTTTAAATACTTATACAGGGAATAGACCTTTCTTAAGAGTTTGTGTTGAGTAGAAATTTTTTTATATAGCAATAAGGTAAAAATTACAATAGCTTTTAAGAAAATTTCAACGTATAGAAGTTCGAAACACAATAACTTCCCACGTAATGGTCATATTACCAAAATAAGAGTCTATTCCCTAGATAAGGTTATATGCTATATTATTCAATTTACAAAATGTCAATATATTTATTTTATTTTCAATTGTTTTGCGTAAAATCTTATTTTTGCTTATTTTTTTATAAAATACCCCTTTGACAGTAAAAATGTGCACTAATAAAACTTTTCTTGGGTGTTTTTCTAATTTTAGAGACCCATAAGGTCATAAAATATGTATTTACTGGCAAAATTCAGGTTAATTCAAAAAAATTTCTTCAAAAGTGTATAAACATTTAGATAGATGCAGAATCTGTGAATCGATTCATAACGCAGACTCCAAAACAAAGAAACACAGAAAAATTTTAAGGGCACTTAAAAAGAAAAAAAATAGTGTTTTAGAAGTTAAAGAGGGAAAGGATTATAAATCTGGTGTATTTTAATAAGAAAGTAAGTGTTTTTCTTGTAATCATATGAGTTTAATGTTATTTTTGTCGTTTTCTCAAAATGAGTTTTTTCACATTTTTTCTTACCGCAAAACACAATATCTCAAAATATTATGCGTGAATGAAATAAAAATTTTATATGTATGTTTTTTAAATACTTATACAGGGAATAGACCTTTCTTAAGAGTTTGTGTTGAGTAGAAATTTTTTTATATAGCAATAAAATGAAAATTACAATAGCTTTTAAAGAAAATGTCAACGTATAGAAGCTCGAAACACAATAACTTAACACGTAATAGTTATATTACCAAAATAAGAGTCTATTCCCTAGATAAAGTTGTATGCTATATTATTCAATTTACAAAATGTCAATATATTTATTTTATTTTCAGTTATCATGTTTTGCGTAAAGTCTTATTTTTGCTTATTTTTTTTATGAAATACCCCTTTGATACTAAAAATGTATGCTAACAAAACTTTTCTTGGGTATTTTTCTAATTTTAGAGACCCATAAGGTCATGAAATATGCATTTACAGGCAAAATTCAGGTTAATTCAAAAAATTTTCTTCGAAGGTGTTCTGTTACCTTAAATAGACCCTTTTAAACCTGAACATGGCTGTTATAGTATTGTTAATATAGTTTAAAAAAACTGTATTTTTCAGCTTAATTTTTGACAAAAAAAAGACTGGCGTTTATTTTTCATATCTTGTGTTTCGGAAACGCGTTGTGAAAAGTGAATGAACATTTTGATGGCTTTATCACACAGATCAAAAGGTTGGGACTGCATTTTTTTCTTAGGTTTATTTCATACACCACTCATGCACTTGAAATTATATGACTGAATATGTATTATACTAGTATACGTTTCAGAAAGAAAACCTGTTATGATGTACTTTGATGCAATACACCATAAAGAAATGGTTCTTAAATTGTGGGCCGCAAACTCTCGAGGGTCCGCAGCACCTTTCTAGGGGGTCAGTGAAGCTCTCTCATCTAATCTTAAGATTTCCCTTTTTCAAAGACTCTGAAAGACCTCGAGGAAAAATTGAATAAGAGACGTCCTTCTAAAATAATTGCCCCCCTCAAAAAAATATATATATATACTAGAACATGTATCTCTATCAAAAATATCAATTCAATTTTTTTTTTCAATTCCTACTATTAGCTTACTCTCTCTATATTTATTTATTTATTTACATGTTTATCTTGTTCAAATTTTCAATCGTTAATAAAATACTTTTTATTCATCCAATCAAGTTCAAATATTTTTTTAAACTTATATTGGATGACACTTGATGTTAATACAGTTTTTAAATATTAATTAATTAATTTAATTAATTATCGGTTTTTGACGCCAACTTAGATTCGTCTCTATTGTTGTATCAATGTAACTGTCAAAGCAAAGACAAAAGTTGGCGTCGAAATCCTGTTTTTCAGCCAAAAACAGGTTTTTAAACCGTGCATGCATTGTTACAATAATGCAGACAAATCATGCTCTTTTTTCAATTCCTACTATTAGTTTACTCTCTACCTATATATATATATATTTATTTATTTAAATATATATCATATTCTAATATTCAATCGTTAATAAAATACTTTCTATTCATCCATTCGAAGTAGGAATTGACATAAAAAAACTTTATATATTGCTTGTTTATTATTATTATTATTTGCAACTGCATAGCCGTTATTAAAACGTAATATTTACAAAAATTATGTAGAAACACATGCAAAGATTAAGAGCTGAACTCACATAATGCACAAAAGAGGTAATGATTACATCCGTCTCGATTTCCTGAACTAATTGTAAATGTATTCTTTATTTATTTGAAAAATTAGTATTTTGTAATATTTTTATAGTTTGTGATTTACTATTGTTTGATGTTTACTATTTTCTTAAAGAAAAATAAGAGTTAAAAAAATTATCTATAAATAGCAGAAGAACTTTTAGGATTACAAGGAATCTTTAAATCACACACACAGTCATGCATTGTGGAAGTCAGGGAGTGCTGTTCAAAATTTTGAAGGTCCGCGTTGTCAGGTTGATACATAAAAGGTGGCTGCGATGATTGTAAGTTTAAAGAGCCGCTTTTTAAAGCATTATACGCTTTTATATTATGAAATATGTAATGAAGATTGTATTGGAGAGGTTAGTGACCAAGGGAGTTGATTAAATTGAAAGGTGTGTTAATTTTTTTTAAAAAAAGAAGTGTTATGAATTTAGAATTCTATCTACCAAAGAACAACATGCATAAAATTACATTGTGCAGTAAATTGCCTTGGCCATCAAATCATCACTGGCATTGTTTCTCCAGTGTGCGTCAAGTCTTATTGCACGTTAAATCTGCCAAATCATCTCGTTAACATAGTGTGGACGAGATTATTTGGAATCCTCTAGTGCAGTTAGGAAGCTTGCATCCCGCTTAGGAGTATCGAATGCCTGTCGGATCGAACGGTTCATACTCACACTACTTATCCAATCATGCAAAAAGAGAAAACTTCAAAAAATTTACTTACAACTTAGTTTAAATACATACAGAGATATTAATCAAAATTATGCGTTACTCACTGAATATTTTGTCTGTCTTCTGCGGAAATAAGTGGAATCAAAAATAATGGACAAGGGCACAGAAAGTAATATCCATTAGTATAGATATTTTATTTGAAGATTTGGAACTCGATATTAATAATCAATCAAGTAGGCTTTTAACCGTTTAGTCAGTTTATCTATCCATTTGCATAGTATCAACTGTTACGTAGTTCTTGCTCCCAAATAAATAACTGTTTAGAAAAGAAATCAAATTGCTACCAAATCGTGTGTTACGTTGTTCAGTTTAGTTTTGTTCTATATAAAATCTTAACGGTAAGACGTAAAACCCTTTAAGTTTCGTTATTTGCTTTGAAAATTTTGCTATGAAATTAAAAATCCAAACAAATGTATTAATTTTGGTTTCAGAGTAAAACTAATTGAAAAAATAATCTATGCAATTTGATGAGTAAGTTCTAGATTTTAAGGGAATAATCAACAAAAATAAATTTTTATAAAAAAATAGTTCATCACGAAAACCCATCATTGATGCAAACAAAATGATTATTTTCTATTAAAAACATGGTTTCTCGAATTATAAAAAAACTCCTACAGAATAAATGTTTTTTCGTAAATATGTAAATAAATTAATGTTAATAGTTTATTAAAATTATAATTGAAAGAAAACACTAGAAATATTGTTTGATATATTAAAAGAAATCAGTTTATCATTTGTTTTCAATTTTTCGCCTTATGTGGGGTTTACAGTATTGTGTAAATCACTTGATTCATCAATTCATTATATTCAAAATAAAGACATTTGGCTTTATTTTGAAAACATATTAATTAAACTTGTAACAAATGGTAATATTTATTATTTATTTATTGTAATGATTTAACCATTCATCCCAGCGTGTTAAAAATTGTAATTTTTTATTTCTCTCGTGCTTTATTAATGCTTTATATTAAGGCTCGCAACCGCGCGCGTGCTTTTATTTATAAAAATTAACTGTAATTTTAATTATGGAAAGTTCTGGAACTTTCGATGGCAATAGATAAGGAGATGGAATATTCAGTTTGTAAAATAAAATATTGAGTTGTATGTGGCAAGAGTTGTTGACATTTTATTTTGTGTTAAAAACTTGTATACTAAAAAGAGTGATAAACCTTTCTCCTAAGTGTTTTTATTTAATTTTCTTCCCAATTTCAGTAGTTTCTTTTTCCTAAAAATTCACATTCTTTCACACGATATAATCATAAAACATATCAAAAGTTTCTATCTGATTTTATATTTTTTATCAATTCTTTTTTTAATTAAAAAAATTCAAATTTATATATCAAAGAGTATTCGGTGACAAGCAGTTGACCTTGTGGAGTGAGAATCTGAAATCGAATTTTAGGAAATCTGATAACTTTGCCAGATAATGCCGTCTGACAATAATAGTCACGCACAGTGGCACCGACCTAACTTGGAAACGTAAAAACGCAAAAAGTGAGTCCTAGACGTATTTCAAGACCACTGATTCGAATATTTCCATCCAATTCAAAAAAGGTAATCCCATAACGCAGAGTTTCTCAAACTGTGGAGCACCCTCCCTAGATGGGCGTGATAACTCTACGAGGGGGGAGCGAGCATATTAAAAAGTCGAAAACAAAAGATTATTTTAAATTAATTTACTGTAAGCAACAAACAAAATTCACTCTGACATAATAAAAAATAAAATACACAATTACACTTATAGAATACACTTATAAATGTATGAGTCCAAACAATGTATTTCATAATTAAAATTTTACAGTGCTAAGAACAAGTTTGTTAATTACTAGCGACCTTATGAGTTTGTATTAATACTTTCCTTGATAATTTGTACCGCTTATAATTAATCCCTTAGTTTCCAAATAAGTTACGCGATTCGCTCCCCGATGCCACCGTTTTCCACGTAGATGCTCATGTATGTTTTTTGGAGGGGGTGAAGAAAACGGATAAATAAGTAAATCCTCTCTGACATAAGTAAATCCTTCGCAAACACTTTCAAAGTCCTTTTATTGTATCCCAAGGCCATCGGAATAATTTTATGGACAGTATCGCACAGAAAAGATCGTACTTCAGAAAGACGGATATATACGTCCAGAAAATTAATGTTTTGGCTGAGCAAGACTTTTATAAATGCCTGTGGCACTTAAGACGCTAAAGTCGTATATTGTAGCTTTAGTGTCAAAGTAGAGTGTTATTGAATTCAATACATTGTTATTGTATGGAGGAGGGGCGCAAAGAAACTTATGGTTGAATATTGGGTCGCTAATATTGAAAGTTTAAGAAGCACTGCCATAGCTACGCCAAATAATGCCAGACGAACGTCTTGCCGGGGACCTAGACAGGGGCTTGCCTCAAAATTCTTGAGGTGTTAGAAATGATTTCTTGTTATTTTTCTGAGTGCAGTGCAAGAATCTGAAATCGTATTCTAGAAACTCCCGTAACTTTGCCGGATAATGCCGGATGACCACAATGCTCCTCTTCAGGGACTGAACTTGGTAAAGAGGGTGCGTTGAAAGTGGGCACCGGGTGCATCTCGGGGTCGGGAACGAGAATCTGAATTCGGATTCGTGATCGAACTGCTTTGCGTTCGAGTTCTGCATCCGGATTTTCATTCCCTATAGCAAATAAACTTTCAAACTTTCGAAATGTGTGGGTTTCTTTTTTTGTTTTGTGAAAATGCTTAAACGGGGGAAAATATTACTCAAAAAGTTTTGAAAATAATTAAATGAAATTTCTTGTGTATTTTCTGTATAATAGTAGAAGTGTTTTAACCTTCAGATATATCAATCACTGTTTTATTACAAAATTTACAGTCCCTTATTTGAACATAATCACTGTTTTTTTTTTAAAACAACTAAGATAAAGTTTTCTAGTTTTTGTAAAAATAAAAGATAATATTAAATTTTCAAAAACGAATAGCAAAGCAACAGATTTGAAAATTTCATAAACTTTTTCTGCAGAGTAGGCTCCGTTTATGTTTTTTTTTTTTACCCATTTTTTCTTCTCTTCTTAATTTTAGTGCTAATAAAAACGACCTCTATTTTTTTAAGAAAAAGTTCTCTTAAGTAGTGAGATAATTTTCTTTTTTATTTACCTTCAATACGATATTAGTATAATTTTCTTTTTTTTAAAATACCATAGTTTTCCATAATGTTACATAAAAACTGATACAGACAATTTTAGAGCTCGCATGTGTGTGTATGTAGGGCATACATTTATCGCTGTGTGTTATCTAGTGAGTGAGTGTTCATCAACGTCACTCTATAAAGAATCACGATTGCTGCTGGCGATGGACCGCATAATTTTCAAACGCAGTCAAGTGACGAGAACGACACCTGCGTTGGTACCTCACTCTCCTGACTTCCATCACTCACATCGAGAGAGCTTGAGCCTCAAGAGATTTAACGTACATCAATTTCTCTACACGCCGACCACGTGAACATGACTACTAGGCTTCGGCGGCCCGTGTGTTACCTAGAAATAACAGTTTTTAAATTATTAGTTTTACAAATCTGTGTTTTTCTGAGAAGTGGACGTCTAAAAATATACCTTTAAATTTTAGTGTGGAATTTACCAATATTAAATTTTAGTGTCACACGTGTGTATTTTACTGCAACAATTCTAAATAATGGATTTTATTCTAAGCGTTTTGAGGTAATTTTTAACTATCCTAATGCTTACTGCAGAGTTTTTCAAACTGTGGTGCGCGCTTCCCAGGGGGGGGAGGGCTTGACAATCCTACATGGGGGGGGTGCGCGTATCGAGAAGTCGAAACTAAAAGATTACTTAAAATAAATTTTTAATTATTGAAAGAAAGCAAAAGAAAACACGTTCTTAACTATGAAAAGTAACATCATACTTATCCTACTACTAGAAAGTAATTTAGAATATTTATTAATTAAAAGTAACATATGCAAAATTTAATACTTATATCGGTAATTTGTACTCTTTATAAATAAGGTCGCATTGCAGGTTTATCGCAACAGTACATTATTATTGCATTCAATACATTTTCATTATATGGGGGAGCGATGAAAATTATGATTGAACTTTGAGTTGCTAAAATTGAATGAGAAACGTTGGCTTAGAGCATTATGGTGAGCTTCCTACAGTAAAATTTCAAATAAAAGAAGTTATCTTCACTCTGTACAAAATCTACATCATGTAAAATAAATCAGCTAAGTTGAATATTTTTTTAACCTCATTCTTTTTTTACGGGCGTACTATAATAAACCAGTTAAACGTTTAAAATGTTTGTAGCTATTTTTCTTCTCACACTTTATTGTCCTTTAAATGTTTTTTGTGCTTTGAAATATTTTATGTCCTTTCTCTTCCCTCGGATATTTATAAACATTTCTCATGTGCATTTTTTGCATTAAAAAATAACGTAACATTTGTGAAACATCCTGAACATCATCTTAGTGATAATAAATACGCGAAACTGCATACTGATATCACAAACTTAAGCTGACATATACAAGTAATATTGAAAAAAATTTAAGCTCATTCCTGCTTAGGTCAACAAAGAAACATTTTATTTTGGTTACTCTACACATGAAAGAATCTCAATATTAAGTGGCAAAACGCCTTTTAAATTAACATTAAAAACAGTTTAATCAGAATAAATTTATATTTACATTTTTTAATAAACCATCAATATAATAGTTTAAAATTTTTCTTAAAGCCAGTGTAAAAGGAATGTTAACATCTAACTAGCATATGATTATTTAGGTTAAGTTTAATCTTCATCAAAAATTTAACAAAAGTTGTTTTGTCTAATGGTGCTGCCATCTAGAGGTATTATGTCGACTGAAATATATATCTCTTAAATTATAATTAATTAATTTAATTTAATTAATAAATTACTGTTTGAAAAAACTGTAATTACATCGAGTGCAATCCACTACAAGTTTAAAAAATGAATTTGAACTTGAGTGCATGAATAAAAAGTATTTTATTAAAGATTGAAAATTTGAACAACATATATGCCTATCTATTTAAGGCTATCTTCGGCTAATGTGAAAGAAAAGGTGCCGAATTCGGAATATTTTTTCAGATATTCAATTATTCAAACATTAATATTATATTCTGACTACACTATCCTGTACAGAACCACTTATTTTATCATACTACTCATTTTTATCCGAGTTGACGCATTTTTTCTTTCATAAAATGTGTTTCACATTTTTTCCCTATACCATAATGTTAAATTAGCTATCCCTTCACATGTTAAAAGAAATAACTAATTATTTATGAAATATTTTGAAATTTTAAAAACACTATATTATAAACAAATGCATGAGTTAAAACGTCACATTTTTATAAAAATTGAGGCATTTTTTTCTGTCTGAAAATGAGCTCCGCGTCAAGTTCACGCTCTCGTTCATATGGCGAAAACAGCCTTAAAGAAAGAGTGTGAACTAATAGTAGGAATTGGAAAAAATACGTTTTCACCTTTTATTCCACTGAAATATGAGCTATATAAATACAAAAGTAAAGGGTTCGATTAGTCTACTTAAATGCGTAATATATTAGTTCTTTTTAAGGTAGTTATATATTGATCCTGACGAAGAAAGCTGTAATTTTGCGGCATAGACCCTGTTTGAGACTGAAAAAAATTCAGAATATAAAATTAAATATAATATGTTTGTCAGAGAAACAATATAACATGCTACACTATGAAACAAAAAGAAGGTTATTAGTGAAGGACCTTACAAATTGGGAGCATACTCAAGTCACGAGGAAGACACCTGAGTGAGTTTGTTAACGTGAATACTTGGCTAATGGGGTCAATATAGCGGACAGAAGTAAAATCACAGAATATAAAAGCCAAAAAAAGGAATAACAACATTTTCTTTTTTAAAGAATTCCGGTTTTGATTTTTTATTGTATATTCTTTTACTGTTTACTGATGTGATTATTACTCAATGAATTTTGATTCAAAGGTTATATTTGTTACTTCCTTCATCATACTGGCATTTTTCTTGTTTGAACCTTTTCGCGAAAAGTTATTGTAAAAATTCTTTAAATATATAACATTTTACGTGTAAAGCTTGATAAGTAAAATAACTATAAAAACCTCTTTTTTTAACTTTTTTTAATGTTTCCTACTCTTGAGTTTTAATTACATTTTCATTAAAAAAGGATTTGTGTTGAAATCCAACTAACTTTCGTTCATTGTTACTTGAAAGAGTTCCATTGAAATATCAAAGGTATTGATTATCATTTCATTAATTTTTAGAAAAAGATAGAATTATCCGAGATATAAAACTAATTTTCATTTATTCATACTCTAGAAATATTTTAAGAAATGAATTTAAATTCTTCTAATTGACAATTTCAAAAATGCGTACACTTGGCATTACACACGGGTGTGATAATGCTTAGAAATTCATTTTGTTTAAATATCCAACAAATTCAGTTCAGTATATTTACTAACACATATATTATTAGAACTTTTAGAATTTCATCATGTGAGCCAAATGTAAACAAAGAAATAATATTAAAAATATGAAATTTAGCTTAAAATGTTAAATTTCTTTCAATGAAATAAGTACATATTTAAAACTAATTTGTTGTTTAAAATGCATATCTAAGTTATTAAATTTTTCAATTACATGAATTAAAAATAAGCAAAAATTAGAAAAAACACAAAAACGAGCAAAAAGGTAAAAATGAGTATCTCATTTATTTATGCAATATTTACAAAATCATTTTTTCAAATCAATAAATATTTTCCAAGTTGTACGTAACATCAACTGAAAGGTCTTCTATTCTGCAGTCATTATTTTACAATACTGGTAACCTCAGCTTAATATCGCTGTTAATATCACATACATTCATGCAGAAGTGAGGACAAAGTTGAATCCTAATGATGTGACCACAGCTTAAATTAAAGATCATATCCTTCATATCCAAGGACTTCGTTTCCTGCTAGGCCATTGATTCCAATAGGAGCAGTTACAACTCCGGCATATCCGACTGGAGCTGCTGCAACACCGGCATACCTTACAGGGGCTGCTACAGCATCAGCATATCTCACAGGGGCTGCTGCTACAACATTAGCGTATCTAATAGGGGCTGCTGCTACAGCAGGAGCTGCTAATACTCCAGCATATCCCAATCCGGCATTTCCAGCGTATCCTCCGTGTCCGTAGGGAGCGTCAGAGATCAGCTGCACGGCTGCGGGGTTCTGGTTAGCGGTTCCAGGTTCGTTGGTCTTGACCTGAGCCCTGAATCCGGCATGGTCAGCGACGTAGTTGACCTGTCGGTGGATTCCTCTGGCGTCGCTGAATCCGTAGCTTCCCCGGACAGCATGTCCGTCTCCAGCTTCTTCACGATGTTGCTCTCCGTGCTTGTCCTTCACGCTGTACCCGAACTTGTAGGGCTGGGGAGCATGGTGGTGGACGGGCTGGCAATAAGAAATGCAAAAAACATTAGTTTGGACATTAATATTTTTAAAATTATTATTGCTATTTTAATTATAAGAGAAGAAAGCGATAGGTTTGGACTAAGCATGTGTTTAATTAATGATGTTGACAAGTGACAGGTCAAAAGCTAAGAGCTATTATGTATCAAAAATAATCAATTTTTTTTGTATCGACAAAACTTTATCTTGAGCTCTGAGACATGTATCTGATTTTTAAAAAAGAAGCATCCGATATATTTTAAATGAAGAAGCATTTACTTTAACAATAAAATCGTCATTTTTAGAAAAATTTTACAAGTGCTCAATTTATATTCATCATAGACATTTAATTCCTTTTTGTGTTACTGTAAACACTTGTTCTGGGATGTTTCAATTTGAATCCTTTTTCGCATTTTCCACCCTATTGCATCCGTGAAAGAATGATAGATGTAACTAAAATCCATCCATTACTGAAATATTAGTGATCTTTAGAACGTAAAAGTTTAGCATATATTTTTATATAGTTTATAGATTGTCTTTTAGAAAAACAGACGTTAGGTTAAAGCAATTTTGTGCTCTTATTTTATTCATTAGCAAATCCGACGTAATGAAAAACGGTCGCATCAATTTGAAAGGATGTAAACATGTCGGAGGAATCTAAATATTATAAGATATATTATAATTGATAGATAAAAAAGTATATTATAATTGATGAATACAAAATTACAGATAGGTTCTTCTTCCCATGATTAATTTTTATTTTAGCCTTAACGAAATTAACTATAGACGGGAAAACATAGAAATTAACTATATTTTAAAAAAATACAAAATTAACTGATCGTGAACAAAGAAAAACTAATGTATTTATCCGTCAAATTATTTCTTTTCGTAAACTTGCGCATAGAATCTTCCGCAGCGACTACGTAGATGAAAACTACATGAAAAATTCTGCATTGTACCTTTTTAAGGAAATTTAAGAATGTCCGAAAATCTATTCTAGTAAAAACTGAAAACATATTCGAAAAGTAGCAATTAATTCCACACCGATATCACGCCAAACTTTGACTGAAATGAATGTTAGTTTGTCTAATAACTGTGCAAATACTTCTATCAAAAGAAACCAATAGATTTCTCAAAAAAATTTTAAAAAATACAAACTCCTATTTAAATTTTTTACCATAACGAAGCACATTTATCCATTACCGAACATCACATTCAACTGAGAAAAATTCTGTCCGGATTCCAATAAATCTCGACCACTATTTCGCTGATCTTCAAAAATAAGAACCAGACCTGTCTAAGTGGCAACAGAGGAACGGTTTTGTCAGGATTTGGAAATGCATTAGATATTACGGTAAAAATAAAAGAAATTCTACTTAAGATACATATTCTGTGACAATTTTTTTAGGTATCCAACTGCTTGCAATAACTTTTTTGTAAAAAAAAATGGAGATATAGAAATTATTTGACGTTTTTAGATTTATCTAGTACATTTTAAGAAAAATATGCTGAAATTAAGAAGAGAAAAAGAAATTATCATTACTAAAATGGGAAAAAAATGGGTAAAAATTTTAAAAAATTACATAAACGGGATCCACTCTGTACAAATTCTCTGTATTCTCAATTTTAAAATTTTGATGAGTTACTTTGTTATTCATGTTTAAAATGATCTTCAGGATAAGAAATATTTAAAATTTTTACAAAAACTTGAGCACTTTATCTTAGTTATTATATGAAATAGCTTTAAGACAGCGATTGTATTCACATAAGGAACTGTAAATTTTTTAATAAAAGTGTGGTTGATAAATCTGAAGGTTAAAACACTTCTATTATTACACAGAATATATACATAAAAAATCTCAGATTTTCTTTAAACGTTTTGAGCAATTGCAGTCCTCATTTGAATTTTTAGGAAAAAAAACACGTTTCGAGCAAATCGCATTTTAAAGTTTGACATCTTGTGTAAAGTTATGGCATCTGCTTTTACTAAGTATAAAGTTATGCCATCTGATTTTACTAAAACCGTTGCAGTTTTTGTACAAGTGAATTTTCATAAAGTTAATAAGATGGTCCATAAGATAAAATCATTAAAAAATTTGCCAATATTTGAAAAAATTCATGATTTTAAGGTATTCGGATACCTTAAATGATGGACAACGGATGGAAAAGACGAATTTTATATTTCAGCAAGATAATATTGCTGTACTTGCAGCCCAAGATGAGAAAATGCCTTGCAGAAAATATGAATTTACTCAGCTAGCATTGCTATCCTCTGATAAGAATATTATTGAAATTCTTTGGAGTCAGCTAAAGGAAAAATATTCAAACGTGAATGAAATTAAAAACGCCACCTCATTCACTTTTGAAAAAATATACCACAAATGGAACATGTTAGAAGTCCTAAAGTATAAGGGTAGTTATATACTAAATAAGGGGTTTCCACCCTAAATGCGTGACCTCGCGGGACTACTCCCAAAAACATTATAATACCGTGGACCGCATGTAAATATCTATATCTCTATATTCGATTTGACCCGTTACAAACATTTATTGGCTTGAAAATTAAAGCATATATTAACATATTATTACTGTTTTCATAGTTTTTCATGTATACAAGCGTAGGAAATATAATATTGACACAATGTAATGATCAAATCATATTTATTTTATTTAACTAATGAGATATTTGTTTCTCTACCTTCACTTAGCTTTTGCCAGTCGTTCTCAAATGCGTATAGTTGAGCATCGTAATTCATGTTGCAGGTTTTCGTCAGCTGAGCGCGATTTATGTTTGATAGATTTCATTTTATAAGAAAAAAGATTCGCAGTAACAGAAACAGCGTGATAAAACAAAAACAGTTATGGAATTTATTTGCTAAAAAACACTTAAAAAAATTGTTCAAAACAGTCGTATTTTATATATAAAGTTTTAATGAATCTCGCAAAACTATTCAAGGCTGGCACAGGCGGCCCTGGGGCCGCGGGTTGGCCACACCTGTACTAAATATTAATTTTATTTTAAATTATGCTAGTAAAATTTTTGTGAATTGCGTTTATAATTTATTAGCCTAAATTTACGTCCAACGTGTTTTCGTTCTTAAACTTTTTTGATATTTCATTTTATTTTATATTTTTTTTGAGGAAATATTTTAGTAAAACTGCGTCCTTGATGTTATAAAAATTTCCTGTAAGTTTTGGTTCATAGCAATAAAGTCAATTTGAATTTCTTTTTTCTTTGCGTATTGATCCTTCTTTCTGTGGTAACTATTTCTTTCTTCCAAATGTAACTAATTTTCAAGATATCAAGTAATAAAAATGAATGATAGTAAAATAAATATTAGCTTTTATTAAAACAATTAATGGCTTTTTATTTTAAAAGATACCAAAACTCCGAAATCATTATAACCGATCGCGCTCTCAGGATGCCCAGGAAATCTTTTTTTATTGTTAATGTTTTTTCTCTCATCAATTTTACATTTTCACTTCTCTTTCCCTCTTTCTACAGTTATAGTTATCTAAATTCGATACACATTTTGGTTTTTTTTCAAAAATTAAAAATTGTATGTTAAATTTTGACATATGATACTGGAGGAAACAAAATCAATCAATTCCCCAAATATATAAAATATGATAGATTGCAACATCGAAAAATTTTATTTCAAAGTATTCAATGCTTTTATGAAATTCAAATTTTAAGTGTGATTTAACCTATTTAAAGAAAGAAAAGTAAAGTTGAAAGCGTAGAAATGGTAATAATTAATTGCATTTATTGTAACTCAAACCACACACGAGAAAATGGTTTTTAAACAATTTATCTACATTCGGAGAATTACAATGGAATAAAATACAATTTAAATGCAATCAAATTTAAAACATTTTGCTACAATGAATTACAGTATTCTAAAATAATTAATTTTATTTCATTTTTAGAATGAAAATTCTACAAATATAATGAAGTGTCAACAGGAAACAATTCATAGTCTTTTTATTTTTTCCCATAGTCTTTATATGTTAAATCACGTTTGGATTTAAAAATTAATGCTCAAAAATTCTTTCCAGGTTACACTGTTTAATAACATAATCTACTTACCACATGTATGGATGCAGAAGCTACAACAGCTACCACTGCAATGAGGGCAATCTGAAATTCAAGAAAAATTATCATGTGAAGGATTTCGATTGTATATTTATTAAAAGTAAAGAATTTTTTTTTAACCAAAATAAGTGTAACAAAAGGATCATTTAATTTTTAATTGGTTAATTACTGAAAAATGAAAAAACAATTTCAGTCTTCATCTTAATTAAATTTATACGTAATATCTAAAGTAAAAAAGACAAATTTAGAAGTAAAACAAAAAACTAAACTACTGTATCCTTATATTTAATTTTTAAAAAATATTGTGTTTTTAAAATTAAACATTTTTTTCTCTTCAATTCAACAGCAAAATTATAATAATTAACCATCTTCTAAATAACATGTTTGATATTTCTTTGTTGTGTCTACTAAGCATTAATTATAAATAATCAATATATTTTGCAATTGTTTGCTTAAATGTTTGTACTTCGGCATTTCCCTTAAACTGAATTACAGTACGTTTCGATCGAATACACATTCCGAGATATCAGCAAAATTTAATTATAATTTTCTTCAAGACATATCGAAAAAACTGCTCATTTAAAATGAATCATATTTAAAGGTAAAATTTATGCTGCTTTATTATGAATAAAATAAATTTCTTTAAACTTATCCTCAAAACGTTATTTACTAAAATATTTCTTAAAAAATGAAAATTTTATGAAATAGTTTACTTAGAATCTGGATTACCTGAGAGATCATGGTGAATGTTTTCGCGTATCGATGACTGCGAAACTAATGCTGCTTCTAATTGAAGCAGCTCAATTTATACTTCGAAAAATAATTTTATTCTAAAAAAAATGAAAGATACGAGAAATGCTTATGCTTCAATGAGCTTGAATGGGCATTCCATATTTTATTTTTCTAATTTACTTCCGATATTTAACATCTGAAGTACTTTATTTTAAATTCAAGTTATGTTGTAATCGTACTTGATAGACCGTAATATTACAAGGCCGTACCGATTTGAAGAGTTTCTTTCCATTTTATTATTTAGAAATAAAGCACGCTTTTTAAAATGCGGAAAAATATAGAAAGATAAGATTTTATCCGAAATAAGTTCATTACGTTTTCTTTAAAGTACACCACTTGCATAAATTATAAGGGTTCCAGGTTTCTTTTAGTAAATTTGATAATCATCTTCATTAATATATTTTACCAAAAAAAAAACATTTATTCAAATGTGTAATTTTAAGAATATGTAGAACTGCTATAAGCTTCAATCATTTAGTTGTGAACAATCTGTTTCAAAAGAAAGAAAAAGAATAAATAACTATGTAAGGGATTGAAATTTTCTTTTACAAAAAAAAGAAAAATTTTATAAATGAATAAGAAAGAAAGATGCATAATTTATTTAGTATTTTTCTGATCTTTGTAATATAGTTTAGTTTACTAAGCAGTCAATAAATAACTTCATTATGTCATTCATTATTTATATATTCTATCATTTTATAGACATTTTGTGAAGTACGAGTACTCAGAGACAAAAAAAAAACGTTGGATCATTTTTAATGACAGGCATGGTTTTTTTTAAATATAATTTATTTGTTTGGGCTAAAATATCAAATATAGTCATACACCTAACAAAATATATATCTTACCGTTAAAATTCGAAAACCATTAATGTTCAGATTAACTGATTTTCTTCGTTAAAGGGTGGAATCAAGATATTTTCGTATTTTAACTGGATAATCTTCTCATTAGAGCAGCATTTCTCAAACTGTATGACACGCCCCATTTGGGGGTGGGACAACTCTACGAGCGGGTTGCGAATGTATTGAAAAGTCGAAAACAGAAGTTTATTCTTTAAAAAAAATTATTCATTTACTGAAAGTAAACAAACAAAATACATTCTGACATAATAAAAAATAAAATGCACATTTGCACTAATAAAGTGCTTCTCACTGATGACCCAATTTTCAATCATAATTTTTATCGCCCCCCCACTTATACAATAATAATGCGCTTTGTGTGTGTGTGTCGCTAAAGCTACCATACGATCTTAATTATAAACCGTACAAACTCGCAAGACAGTAATAAATTTTGTATTTTTTACTTTTAAGTAATATATATTTTAAACAAATTACTTTTTAGTAATAGGATAATCATTATGTTATTTTTCGTATCTATAATTTTTAAATTCGAACAGATTGCAAAATGATATTTATTTAAAGATTTATTTCTTCCATCATCCATTTCTAAAAGTTTAAATGTCATTAGAAAAATAGTCTAGTCTATGTTGCTCTCTATCATATGCGTCACAATCAGCATTCTCGCGAACGTCTGTGTGAGTGTGGGCAAACTCTCCAACGGCTGCGCAAAACGTGTAATTACAAATGTTGGTATTTTTTTACCTTTGCAGACCTAGCTCATTCCCCAAGAGATGGTATCATTTTTAGGGCGGCACCATATAAAAGGCGATACCAATTGCCACAAGTAATTTTGACCCCAGTTTCCTCCTCAGAGGGAGTTGAACTTAAGAAATTTTTTTCAGTATTTTGGCAGCCAAGCCTAACGGGCACTTCAAGGGATTTTTTATATGCCGAATAATCATACGACATGTCCATTCATGACCGCTGTCGATTTCCTGCATCATGAAAATCCACCAAATATGGCTGGGGTCGAACCTGCTACCTTAGGTGCAGATGGCCAGCGACAAACCAACTATGCCACCCAGTCGGCAAAACTGAATTATAGGGAGAGTAAAGCTAAGAGCATGGTAATGAATACAAAAATGTAAAATGATTTTTTTAATGACTGCTCATATTATAAACAGATTTAAACGAACTGTAATTGTAATCCTCACAAAATAGCATTTATCATTAATGTTAAATAATGAAAAAGAATGTAAAATTCCGATAAATAATAATTATGTTATTTTTAATATTTAAAACGAGAAGACTTCAAAATGTTTTAACCCGGGAGCAGACGCGCACTAGGTACTAATGGTAATAGTCACGCCATTTACAATATTAATTTTTTACAATAATTTTTATTGAACACAATAAAAATCACATTTCCAGTGAATAATTTAGCTAAGATAAAAGTATACTTATCTACTTTCTACCTTTTTCCATTGATAATTTGAGAAAAATTCCAATAGAACCGAATTAAAATATTTCAAAGGTACGCGACCAGGGGTCTCAGGGGTGTTAAATTTCTCTAGAGGTTTGAAAATATAAACAATTTTCAAACAGGTATAATTCCTTTAAATTTAAATTAAATAATTCGAATCTTCTACACATTATTTATAAGGGAATGGGTCTTCAGAAAAGAATAAAATGTTTAAAATATAATCATAATTTCAAAAAGTATAAGCATATGAAAATAAGAAACTTTTCCACAAGAAATATTTATTACGTTTTGCGTCACGCATGCTATTTTCTAAAAGATTAGTTTAACTACCAGCTAACAGTTGATTTATTAAGACAAATGTATTCTTATTACTTTGTAGCTACTTTTATATAAACAGAATAATAATTTACATATTTTAATAAATAAAAAACATACATTTTTAAAAAATATTTAAAAAATTGCAATATTTTGCAAATATTTTGAAATACAAAAGATATATAATACTAAAATTAGGTAGGGTTTAAAGACTATGATGTATTGTGTGTGTGTGTATAGTTCTATAAAGTTTTATACATCAGAGGCTAATATTTTAGAAAATAGCGTGCGCAAAGCAAAAAATACTTAATATTTATTATAGAATTTTCATTTGCTTATGACTTTTAAAATTATTTTTATATTTTGAACATTTTATACTTTCCTTAAGCCCCATTCTATTATAAATAATGTGTAAAAGAATTGAATCATTTAATTTAAATTTAAAAGAATTACACCTGTTTGAAAATCGTTTATATTTTCAAACCTCTAGAAAAATTTAAAACCCCTGAGACATCTTAATAAAGGACACATATCACAGAAACTTTTCACGAACGTTACAGGAATGATATCTGCACGTATATTAGCATATCTGCTGTCATATTTTGTCCAAATTTTCTGGTTTGACTTTACCCCCCTCCCGCAACCGCGACCGCGTTAAATGTGTAATCAATGCAAAACTATGAATGTTAGTTCTGAAAAGGAATTAAATAAAACGTTTTTCGTCATGCTTTATATGTTTCAGAATACTCATAGAAATAAATATTGGCCAAATAATCCTTCAAGGTGCTTTCGAAATGTCATATAACTCTTTCGTATAGGCGCATTATTTAAACTTCCCTAAATGAAAAATAAATACAAAAAAAAAAGAACGAATTAACCATACCATTAAGTTCGAAAGTCACACAGATGATGAATTTTTTCATCTTCCTAGAATGTTTCTCTGGGTCTAGGCTTTGTTTTTTTTTCTGAAATATCCGTATAAAAAGGTATTATAAAATATCCGTAAATTAGGTTTAAAAAAACTCAGTAAAAAAATCTCTTATCGTGGGATTACAGCAAATCAAACAAAATGTTATGTTTCTTTATTTAATTACAGGATCAGATAGCTAATGAATTTAACGAAATGAAAGCTTTTATGTTTGAAGAAGTAATACTAATAAATTCTATCCGTGCAAATGAGTACTTTTTTATTATGTCAGAAAGTGTTTTCTTACTTCATTACAGTAAACTAATTTTTTAAAATCTTTTATTTTCGATATGCTCATGCCCCCTTGTAGAGTTATCGTACCCTCTCAGGGGGGTGCGCCCAACACTTTGAGAAACACTGCACTAATATATTACACTTATAAATGTATTAGGTAGATAAACAACGCATTTGATAATTAATTTAACAATACTAAATTAAAAACAAGTTTAATAATTACCAGTGACCCCATGGGATTGTCATAAAAAAATTATGTGAAAAATTAGCACTTATCTTGATAATTTGTATGGTTTATAATTAATCCCTTAACTGCATATTAAAATATACGCGCTAGCTTTTCAATGTCAGCCGTTTTCCACGTAGGCATGCGTATGTGATGTATTAAGGGAATGGGATAAAGAAGCAAATAATCTGAAATAAATATATCCGTCGTAAACAATGTGAAGGTCTTTTTATTGCATTCCAATGTCTTCGGAACAATTTTATGGTTAGCAGTGCGCAAAAAAAGATCGTACTTCGGAAAGACGTATATATATGTCTGGGGAAATTAACGATTTTATACACCGAACGTTTATATATGCCGGTGGCACTTATACGGTTAAAATCGTATCATAGTTTTAGCAACAAAGTATAGTATTAATGAATTCCATACATTGTTACGATATGAGCGGGGCGCGACGAAAATTATGATTAAATATTGGGTCGCGAATAGTGAAACATTGTGCAGCACTGCATTAGTCGCTTCCATTAAAATTTATTTCACTCATTTCCTTTTGTTAGGAATTTTGATAGAAAATTCATCCCAGAATAATTTATCCTAAACATATAGAAAAAGAATGGTAGAGAATAAATGTATTCGATAAAATAAACTCCATGGATTAATTTATGTAATCAATTTAATTACAACTTTACCTATTTCTTCCAGAAACAAATTAAATGTTTAAAGTTCATTAATTATAATAATGTGTTAAAACATTCTATTCTTTGTATTGTAGTTTTTTAATTGATGATTGATTCTATCCATTAATGTTTTAATTGTTTATTTGTATTAACTTTATTCTTTATATCTTGATTAACTTAGAATCTTAGATCCACCACACATCTGATTTTCCCTTTAATGAGTGCCTAGTAGGTAATAAACAGAATTATCTACGTAATTCACAGAATTCCTAGGCAAATTTTGAAATGAAACTATTTTCCACACTTCAATGGATTATCCTAGTTAATGTGCAGATTATTTAGCTAATTTGCAGGTTAACTGATTAGCAGTAATATATATATTGTAATTACAGTGTTATACTTTAATTACTATACATTTAAAAATAAGTATTACAGTAATATATTGTGTGTATTACTTACCTTTAAATGAAGCTACTACTTAGCTAACTTGAATGAGGCACTAATAACTCCAAAGTAAGTTTATTCAGGAGCTTCTCCGGATATATTTCGCTGTTAGACTGTCAATAACCTTAAAACCATTATTCGATATTCTTCCTCGAATCTTCTCAGCTTTTCACTTCATATCTGGTGAAATAGTAATATTTATTTACATGTGCAATGGTTCCTTCATATGGCGAAGTCGTATCAAACAATGTCATACTTAATTCACCCCAGAAGTTATTTAAGAAAAATACGCGGGAAAATTCACTACAAATCATTTAGTAAGCTGTTATAATCCTCTTTAAAAATTCAAATTGTTTATTACTTTTTTCTTGCTTCATTTAAGAAAATTTACTTGAAAGTTACTTATTGATATTTATATATATATATATATATATATATATATATATATATATATATATATATATATATATATATATATATATATATATATATATATATATATATATATATATATTTAAAATATATACGGTTTTCGAACATTCACTTCCCCTTTTTGAATTTTCTTACTCTTTTATTGGAAAGTATATGCAATAAATTTTAAGAATTCGACTCAGCAATAATGGTTTGGGGATAATTATATTTTTTAGAAAAATTCAAGTGAATTAGAAAAATATCTTTCCATAAACTGATATCTCAAAACTCGATGTTAATAAACAAATACATTTATTGGAAAACTTCGATTTTTTTTTTCTTTCACAAAAATTTTCCAACAATTTTTTCATTTCTAACCTCCGCAAATAGTTATAAATTTTTTAAGACATATTCTCCTACTAAATCACTTTTCCAATATGACTTGAGACAACGTATTTCATTACCTTTTCAACAGTGTAATTTTAATAAATAATAAATTATCGAATTAACTAATTAATTGAATAATTAATTTAGCTTTTATTATCATTCTAATATTGATGAATAATAACACATAAAAAAGAAAACTTTGAAAAATTTGTATTCAACTCAATAGTTTTTAGTTGTAAATGAATTGAAAAAAAATTAGAGAAGTTGTGACAAATCTATACGGAACTTTATCACTAACCTTCTGAGTCGTCCTTTTTAGGGAAATTTAATTCCCTACCTATTTCTAATCAACTCCAAAAAGCGGACAGGATTCCTTGTTATATGCAGATTAGATAAAGTATTTAAGTCAAACGGAATAGTAAAGTTAGAGCAGTAGGAGATAGAGATTGAAGCAGAAATTTATAGTGAAGTTAAATTGAAGATTTCTTGTTGGAGATAATTTACTCTCAAGAAGAGTTGAGATTCCGTTGGTAATTATTGATTTATAATTAAAGTCTCATTAAAGTTTTAGGAGTGAGATTAAAGTTAAATGTTCAATAGGAACATTAATAAATATAAATCTGGGATCTCTTATCGTGGTAACCTCTGCGTGATCGTTATTTAATTGTTAAGTAATTGGATCAATAATTAAGTTAATTTAAAGGATAATACCTTTAAAACCTCATAATACTAGTTAGATATATTTGTTAATAAGTCTTTGATTCTATTTGGATAAGATAACCAAATAAAGAAAATTGTTTATAAAAAAGGCTACTGGTTCTTTCATGACTCCTATTTATTCTCGTTCTCAAAGTGAGGTCCAAGGAGACCTTCACAAAGTAAAAGATCTTTAGTAAAATTAGTAAAATCACTTTAAAAAAATTAGTAGTCTGTTTTTTTTTTATTTATTTCTTTATTTATTTTTGGTTACTTGAATTTTTTACTTTTTTAAAAGTAATCATATATTTAAATAAGCTGAATTATCTAGGCTTTATAGAACATGAAAATTAATTTAATTTTCTCAAATATGTTTAAAATTTAAGCTTGAAGCAAAATTTCAATTCTTATCAAATAATAACAAAATATAAAGTATATAAAAAATCTTTAATTATGTTTAATAGTTAAAATCTTAGATATGATAAAATGAGTTGTGCTCTGTAATGAATATCTTAAATTATTGAGCTTCATGATTGCAGTTAGTTTTCGAAGGACGGTTTTTAATTGCATTCGAGTTAAAGCCTTTAATTACATATCACGCTGAATTTGCATAACGTTCGACACCAGTTACGGAATGCAATTATGTGTCTATTTTATTCTATTTTTAAAATTAATTTTTGTTAAATACCCTTCCGGCAAATCATCGTCACATTTGGAGAAAAAAAATTATTTTAGAGGTCAATTCAGAAATTAATTAAAAGAAAAAAAAAGTTCTTTTCACTTGAAAAGATTAAACGAGTGACTGAACTTTTCTTTTTGTCACATTCTCTTAATTGTTTTAAAAATCATTCCATGACAGAAATCCTTTCATTTATCCTTCGTTACCCTTCGCGTTCCTTGCACTTATGTCAGCCTTTCTCAAACTGTCGGGCGCGCAACCTCAGGGGGACGAGATATACCTACGTGGGGGACGCAAGTCGAGCATGTCGAAAATTTGAAAATAAAAGATTTAAAATAATTGTCGATTTACTAAAAAGAAGCAAAACAAAATTCATTCTGACATAATAAAAAGTAAAATACACATTCACACTGATATAATGTACTTATAAATGTATCAATACTGCACAAAGTATTTGATAGTTAATTCATCAACATTAAATTAAAAGCAAGTTCAATAAATACTAGTTACCCCCATGGACATATCATATACAAAATTTATTACATATCTTTTTAATTTGTTCGATTTATAACTAATGTCGACTGTAGCTTTAGCGTCAAAGTATTTTGTTATTGCATTCAATGCATTGTTATTGTATGAGGATGGGTGCGACCACCATTATGATTAAAAATTGGGTTATAAATATCGAAAGTTTGAGTGAGTGAATATTAACGTCGCACAGTTCAGCTACACGAGGGCTTTTGGCGACGGACCTCGTCATTTTGAATCATGGTCAAGTGACGAGTACGGTACCTGAGCTGGCACCACTTCACCCAACTATCACACCACACCAACGGGAGGACGTTTGAGTTCTCGACAGATTAACGTGCATAAGCATCCCTACACGGGGGGTCTTTAGTGGTGCTGGACCAGAACTCATGGCAAGCCAGCCATGATCCGATACCTTGACCACTCGGCTACCGCGGCCACTTGAATGTTTGAGAAACGCTAACTTATGTCTTAATTTTCACGAGGAGTTTTCTTTAAAAGAATTTTTTCTGAGAAAAACATTTTTGTTGTTCTTTCAAAATACGTTGGTAGTAATATTTCAAAACCTTTTTTTAGATAAAAACATGTATTTTTTTGAAAAAAAAGTTTATTTTTTCTAAAATGAGTCAAAATCGATACGTTTTTATAAAAATGATTTCTAAATCGTTCCGTTTGCATTTTCTTTCACGTTAATGAATTGATATTGTACACTGAAAAAGTTCATGCTCTTCTCTATTAGAAACAGTCATTTTAAAAATAAAATGTCAAATCTTTTTTTTTTTTGCGATTTTTAAAAAAATACTCCAAATTTTGTTTAAATATTTAATAACTCATTTATTTATAAAAATAATCTCACGAAACTTTTTTTTCCGTGTGTAAAACAATATTATCCGTAAACTGTACAAAGATTGAAAAAATTGCTTGAAAATTACGGTTTAAAAAAAACTGGGGGTTTTTTTTTTTTTTTTTTGCCTTTTTACGAGAAATATTTAAGCATTATTTTGTGCATTTTTTGTTTAAAAATTACCTTAGAAGTTTTTAAAAATTGTATTACTAAAAATAATTTCGCATGCAAATTCTTTTATATGAGTACTAAGCATACAAATTATTAAAATTTCAAAGGCAATGAACGCTAACTTCGATCGCAGCATGCATGTCCACGGTCGTCTAATAATTAAGATCATTAACTCGGATCTGACGTACCATGTTTTCAACACCTAGTGCCACTGTAGGCCCATTGTGTAGTGGGGCTAATGCGCATTAAATCTGCCGATACACCTCCTCTCCCTTTTCCAAAATTTCCCGTGGTAGTTTGAGAGAGTGACGGAATATTAACATCGCACTGTTCAACTACATAAGGGCCACGTAATATTTAACCATGGTCAAGTGACGGGGACGACACATGTGATGGCACCCCCTCTATTAACTACCATACCATACGAACGGGAGGACGTTTGAGCTCTCGACTTGTTTAATGTGCATCGCTCCCCTACACGACCAGTGTTAGTTTGAAGAGGGAATACCAGTTCATGTGTCGTCCTCATCGCTAAATCGAGGTTCAAAATAAGGAGGTTCGTCACCCACAGCCCTCCTGTTGCCTTACAGTGCCACATTAACAAAAACACTACCGTGATAGCAGCGTGCATTTTTACTGCGCAATACTGTCATGTAAAACGTGTAATAATTGCATTTAATTTAAGTTTATTTATTCTCATAGATGGAGTTCCATAAAGACTAATAATAAAGGCGTTTTGATGCTGGCGAAGCCTTTATAGCTGATTAGAGGATTTCGGAGATGGTCCCGTAATCAAGATACTTGAATCTGGCTGGTAAATAGACAGCCCTGGGTACATTACTATGCCCTCTTCCAAACCTCCTAACTACCTTCCAACATCTTACAGCGCTTGGATGTGGTAGGGGGGTGTTCCCAGTACTTTCAAAACTCTTGGAGCAGATGGAATTTAATACATGTGTGATGAGCACAAATCGGCTTTTATTTCACGGAGCCATGTGTGTGAAGACCTTACTCACTGTTTGATGGAGTAGATGCTATCTCTTAGGGTGAACTTGTCAATTTGTGCTTTAGTTAACAGAAGGAGCAGACAATCGGGAGCCAGTTTTGCATAGATATCAGCGGAGTCTTTTCACACGAGGCCAACTAGTACTCCCTGATATTCCATTCTTTCGATTCCTCGAAAACCACGTTCTCCTGTCCACTAGTTGACTCAACTAAAAGGATACTAGGAAAGCTACGCTCTTCACACACTGCTGCCTGTGTATTGAAAACGGGAAAGCTTTTTATTGCTTCATTGTATCGACGAGTGTGAACCAGTCACGCCCTTTTCCCCTACAGCACTCCCTTTTCATCCAATTTTGGGTGTACTAAAAAGATTTTGTACTTGCACCCAAACATCATTAATCTCATTAATTATCTGTCTGGGCTTTTCCTATGGATCAGAGATAGTGAAAGCGCTATAGTTTTCACAGGGTGAGGGAAACTGTTTTATACCTTTTATTCAAATCAAGCTCTAATAGACTATAAAAACTACATTTTATTTATATTGAAAAGAGATTTTCGATATATTTTTATACACTCCTTATTATAGAAATTAATAATATTCTGCCACCTCTAAAGGGTTTTATATACGCCAATAATTTGCACATTCCGTGCATAGGAAAAGAAAGGAATGTTATTGAAAAACGACTTCAACGGGCAATAATTAAAATTATTAATTGAGCAAATCATACAGGTTTCAGCTTTTCTTCGACAAAAATTACATGTGTGTTTTTCTCTAAGAAATAAATTATTGTTTAAAAAAACTAAAAAACACGCTTTTATAGTTAATTGAACTAAAAAATAAAAATAATTTTTAATATAAGAATAAAAGGATTAACGAGAAAATTAATGTAATTGTGATAAAACTGTGTGGGGTGCTTTGTACAACAGTTTTACACTAACTCTATATTTTGAAATATAACTCGTAAGAAATTATAACAATTCATATCGAGCACCTCACGCTTGAAATATAAAAGTGTGTTTTTAGTATTTTTAAACTATAATTTATTTTTTCATTTTTTAGTTCGATCTTAAATAAAAGGATATTCTTTTAATTTTTTAAACTATCATTTATCCATTGCCGAATTAATCTTAAATGTGTCACTTTTTTAGAATCTGCAATACCCATCAGTACGTCGGAATGGCCTGGTTTGCAAAATATAAAAGATCAGCTAAATGCAGAAAATCTGGAAGAGCTTTGAAATATTTAAAGCGGAACAAAGCATAAAGTCAATGATATTTTTCACTAAAAAGAGCTGAATATTCTCTCCGAAACTTGCATCAGCATTAGACATAAAAGAACATGTTTTGAAGATAATTTGTGAGAAATTATTTTTTTTAATCCGGTGTCTTCTGAATCAATTCTTAGTGTTTTGGTAAAATGAAGCGATGAATGATATTTCATTCCACAGATCCAACAAGAGAATTAGCACTTTTTTGTTTGTTGTATTTGTACTAACCTTGTGCATTTTCGCTTTAGGGTTGTAATTTAATCTTTTAATCGTCAAATCTAGAAAGGGGAAATCGTTAATTCTGATTGTCTTGATCAGGACAATGGAACAAAATTGTTTAATTATTGTATTCTCAAGTGTGCAAAATTTCGAATTAATCTGACCTTTTAAAAAGGGTAAAAATCGCGAGTTCAAAGATTCCAATTTTTTGAAGCTAATAAAAACGTGTTAAGGTATCCAACTACCCTAAAATCATGATTTGTTTCAAAAATTGACAAATTTTTCTTGTGATTTTATTTTATAGGCCGTCTTATCTTATTAAAAATATCAAGTTTTTTATTTTCCATTCACGAGAACAAAAACTACAGGTGTTTTAGTAAAAGCAAATGCCATAATTTTACACAAGATATCTCACTTTAAAATGAGTTTTACTCGAAATGAGTTTCTTTTTCAAAAAATGTATTGTAGAAACACATGCAAAGATGAAGAACTGAACTCACATAATGCACAAATGAGGTAATGATTACATCCGTCTCCATTTCCTAAACTAATTGTGTGAATGTATTCTTTATTTATTTGAAAAACTAGTATTTTTTAATAGTTTTATATACATATGTAAGAGAGTAGTCTATACATAGCAGAGGAAGTTATAGGATTACAAGGAATCCTTAAATTACGGCTATGCATTTAGGAAGTCAGGGAGATCTGTTCAAAATTTTGAAGGTTCGCGTTGTCAGGTTGATACATAAAAGGTGGCTGCGATGATTAAAAGTTTAAAGAACCGCTATTTAAAGCATTATACGCTTTTATATTACTGATTGATTGATTGAATATTAACGTCGCACTGTTCAGCTACACGAGGGCTTTTGGCGACGGACCACGTAATTTTGAACCATGGTCAAGTGACGTGGACGACACCTGAGATGGCACCCCCTTCTCCTAACTATCACACCACACCAACGGGAGGACGTTTCAGCTCTCGACAGATTTAACGTGCATCGCTGCCCTACACGGCGGGTCTTTAGTGGTACTGGGATCGAACCCGTGACAAAGCAAGCCACGGTCCGATACCTATACCACTCGGCTACCGCGGCCTGCTTTTATATTACGAAATATATAATGAAGATTGTATTGGAGAGGTTAGTGACCAAGGGAGTTGATTAAATTGCAAGCTGTGTTAATTTTTTTTAAAAAAAGAAGTGTTATGAATTTTTAGAATTCTATCTACCAAAGAACAACATGCATAAAATTACATTGTGCAGTAAACTGTTTTGGTCATCAACTCAGCGCTGGCATTGTTTCTCCAGTGTGCTTCAAGTCTTATTCCACGTTAAATCTGCCAAATCATATTGTTAATATAGTGTGGACGAGAGGATTTGGAATCATCTAGTGTAGTTAGAAAGCTTGGATCCCGCTTAAGGGTATGTAATACCCGTCAGACCGAACGGGTGATACTCACAATATTTATCCAATCATGCAAAAAGAGAAAACTTCAAAAAATTTACTTGCAATTTAGTTTAAATACATACGGAGATGTTAATCATTATTATGCGTTTTGTCTGTCTTATGCGGAAATAAGCGGTCTCAAAAATAATGGACAAGGACACAGGAAGTAATATTCATTAGCACTGATATTTTATTTGAAGATTTTCATCTCGATATTAATAATCAATCAAGTAGGCTTTTAACTGTTAATCAGTTTTTTTATCCATTTACATAGCATCAACTGTAACGTAGTTCTTGCTCCAAAAGATAACAAAAGAAAGAAAAGAAATCAAATTGCTACCAAATCGTGTTTAAGTTGTTCAGTTTAGTGATTGTATATAAAATCTTTTTTTTTTCACTGTAAGACCTATTTATGTTTCGCTAATTGCTTTCAAAATTTAGTTATGAAATTAAAAATGCGAGCAAATGTATTAATTTTGGTTTCAGAGTAAAACTAATTGAAAAAAATAAACTTTGCCCAATTTGATTCGTAAGTACTAGATATTCATCACGAAAACCCATCATTGATGCAAGCGAAATGCTAACTTTCAATTAAAAACATGTTTTCTCGAATTATAAAAAAACCACAAAATAAATGTTTTTCGGAAATACGCAAATATATATAAAAATTAAAGTTAAATATATATAATATTTTATTAAAATTGTAATTGAAAGAAAACACTAGAAATATTTTTTGATATATATTATAAGAAATCAGTTTATCATTTGTTTTCAATTTTTCCCCTTTTGAGTGGCTTACAGTAATATCTAAATCACTTGATTCATTAATTCAATATATGCAAAAAGAGACATTTGGCTTTATTTTGAAAACATATTTATTAAACTTGCATACTAAAAAGAGTGAAAAACCTTCTAAGGGATTTATGTAAAAAACTATACATCAGTTTAGCCATGATGGCTTTTTATTTTGAATCTTTATAATTATATATAAATTTCAGTATTTTCTTATTCCTAAAAAATTCACGTTCTTTCACAAAATATAATCGTAAAACAAATGAAAAGTTTCTATCTAATTTTATATTATCAATTCTTTTTCTAATTAGAAAAATTCAATTTATGTATCAAAGAGTATTCGGCGACAAGTTGTTGACCTTGTGGAGTGAGAATCTGAAATGGAATTTTAAGAAATCTGATAACTTTGCCAGATAATGCCGTCTGACAATAATATCCACGGACAGTGGCACCGACCTAACTTGGAAACTTAAAAACGCAAAAAGTGAGTCCTAGACGTATTTCAAGACCACTGATTCGAATATTTCCATCCAATTTAAAAAAAGGTAACCCCATAACTCAGCGTTTCTCAAACTGTGGGGCGCACCCCTAGCGGGACGTAATAACTCAACGAGGGGGAAGCAAGCATGTTAAAAAGTCGAAAACAAGAGATTATTTTAAAAAAATTAATTTACTGTAAGCAACAAACAAAATTCACTCTGACAGAATAAAAAATAAAATACACAATTACACTTATAGAATACACTTATAAATGCATGAGTCCACAAACAATGTATTTCATAATTAATTTTACAGTGCTAAGAACAAGTTTGTTGATTATTAGCGACCTTATGGGTTTGTATTAATACTTTCCTTGATAATTTGTACCGTTTATAATTAATCCCTTAGTTTCCAAATAAAAGTTATGTGATCCGCTCCCCAATGCCACCGTTTTCCACGTAGATGCTCATATGTGTTTTTTTGGAGGGGGTGATTGATTGAATATTAACGTCGCACTGTTCAGCTACACGAGGGCTTTTAGCGACGGACCACGTAATTTTGAACCATGGTCAAGTGACGTGGACGACACCTGAGCTGGCACCCCCCTCTCCTAACTACCACACCACACCAACGGGAGGACGTTTCAGCTCTCGACAGATTTAACGTGCATCGCTGCCCTACACGGCGGGTCTTTAGTGGTACAGGGTTCGAACCCGTGACAAAGCAAGCCACGGTCCGATATCTATACCACTCGGCTACCGCGGCCACTTGGAGAGGGTGAAGAAAACGGATAAATAAGTAAATCCTCTCTGAAATAAGTAAATCTTTCGAAACACTTTCAAAGTCCTTTTATTGTATCCCAAGGCCTTCGGAATAATTTTATGGACAGTAGTGCACGGAGAAGATCGTACTTCAGAAAGACGGATATATACGTCCAGAAAATTAATGTTTTGGCTGAGCAAGACTTTTATAAATGCCTGTGGCACTTAAGACGCTAAAGTCGTATATTGTAGCTTTAGTGTCAAAGTAGAGTGTTATTGAATTCAATACATTGTAATTGTATGGAGGAGGGGGGCGCAAAGAAACTTAAGATTGAATATAGGGTCGCTAATATTGAAAGTTTAAGAAGCACTGCCGTAACTACGTCAAATAATGCCAGACGAATATAATTTACGCCAACCGTGGCAGGGGCTTGCCTTTAAAGTTCTTGAAGTGTGAGAAATGCTTTCTTGTTATTTTTCTGAGTGGGGAGCAAAAATCTGAAATCGTATTCTAGAAACTCCCGTAATTTTGCCGTATAATGCCGGGTGATCGTAATGCTCCTCTTCAGGGACTGAACTTGATGGAGCGGGTGCGTTTAACGCAGGCACCAGATGCATCTCGGGGAGGGGAACGAGAACCTGGATTTGGATTTTAGAAACTCCCATAACTGTTCTGGATATTGTCGAAATGAGGTCAAATTGCTTTGCGTTCTAGTCCAGCTTCCGGATTTTTATTCTTTATAGCAAATAAACTTGCAGGCCCAGCCTCGCAGAAATGCGATTGCAACAGGAAATTTACCTGGCAATTGCATCTTCAGGCTTTGTTGTCACCTTGGTAGGTGGTGGACAAACTGCACATTCCTAATCCAAGCTGCCATTAGACATTCATAAGAAACCAAGTACAATGTGTATCATTGAAAAAAAGCATATTGGCTACGGTATTGCAAAGGAATTCAATCATAATCAGGTGAGTGTACCATATCACATTAACATTCACTCGAGGCACTCATTTTTAATTTTGCAAGATTTAAGCGACAACAAAAAATATTCGGTGGTGCTGTCCTTCTATCGTGTGGTGATTTCCGACAGATATTACGAGTCATTCTTCGCACTACTTTTGTTCACGAGATTAACGCATGTTTAAAACAATCGCTTTTATGGTGAGACGTCGAAATACTTCGATTGACCATGATCATGCGAGTGCATTTGCAAGTTGATCAGTCGGGGCAAATATTTTCTAACCAACTGCTGGGTAATAGAAACGGTGAATTAGAACTGCATCTGAACACATGAGAAATCAAATAGCCAAACGATTTCTCTACTGTTGTTGAGACAGAAAAGGAACTGATTTAGAATATCTTCCCGGAAATACTGCATAATTATCTAGATAATGATTGGATTTGTAGTCCTGTTACTTAATCAGAAAAAATGTTGATATTGACGAAATAAACTTCGAGATATAGAGTTGTTGCCAGGTGATCCAATGCCTTTTAAATCAATCGACACTATCGCTGATGAAAACAAAATCGTAAGTCTTCCAAATGAATTTTTTGAATTTTCTGGATGTATCAGGAATGCCACCAAACAATCTTCGATTGAAGATTGGTCCACTGGTTATTTTGCTGCGTAACTTAAATCCATCTAGATTATGCAACGGTACATGTTTATTCATCAAAAGAATTACCGGGAAATTTCCTGAAGCAAACATTTTCACCGTAAAGTTTCAAGGAGAAAAATCGTCCTGTTGCCCCGAATTCCACTGATACCGTCAGAATCTTCAATACCATTCAAAAGGTTTCAATCCCCGAATCGTTTGGTTTTCGTGATGACCATAAATAAATCTCAAAGTCAAACAATGTCTATTTGATCCTTGGACTTAAAAAATCCATGTTTTTTGAATAAGCAACTGTATGTCGCATGCTCACGCGTGAGGAAACCGTCGAATCTATTTGAGTTAGCAAAATACGGGTCACTGAAAAATATTGTGCGCTGATTAGCGATTAGTTATATTAAACTTATTTATTTTTGTTCTTTAAAATGATGAAAAATAGTACTAAAAATTGATAAAAATCACCGTTATAGTCACCTCATTTATAAAATTAAATCTCCATATGTTGTTACTTAGCAACTTCGTAAATAGTTCATGTATTATACTATACTCAAATATATAAGAAATGAATAAAAATGTTGTGTGTGTGTGTGTGTGTGTGTGTGTGTGTGTGTGTGTGTGTGTGTGTGTGTGTGTGTGTGTGTGTGTGTGTGTGTGTGTGTGTGTGTGTGTGTGTGTGTGTGTGTGTGTGTGTGTGTGTGTGTGTGTGTGTGTGTTATGTTAATTTCAATTCACCGAAATTATAAACGAATATTAATTTGAATGCATTGCATGACTTAGAATAATATTAAATCAACGTAGTGGCCGGGTCAGCTAGTAAAAGAATAAAATAGCAAAATAAATAAGTTAAGCAAAAAGAAATGCTAAACAAGTAATATAAAAAAAAATGAAGTCAACTCCTACTTTGAATGGATGAATAGAAAGTATTTTATTAACGATTGAAAATTTGTATCAGATTTATACACAGAGAGAGTGAACTAATAGTAGAAATTGAAAAAAACAGCATGATTTGTCTGCATAGCTGTAACAATGCACACCCGGTTTGGCTAGTTTGGCTGAAAACAGATTTTCAACACCAACTTTTGTCTTTGTTTTAACAGTAACGTTGTTACAACAATAGAGACAACTCTAAGTTAGGGTCAAAAGCCAGTAATTAATTAATATTTGAAAAAACTATATTAACATCAAGTGCCGCCACTACAAGGTTTAAAAAATGTATTTGAACTTGATTGAATGAATAGAAAGTATTTTATTAACGACTGAAAAATTGAACAAGTTAAATATATAAATAAATAAATAGAGAGAGTAAGTAAATATATACTAGGAATTGAAAAAGGCATGACTCTATTGCAGCATGATGATGACGCTACAACACTACAAAAAATAACTATAAGCCACACGGACGAAAAAAACAACAACTTAATTCCTTGCTCTAATACCTGGTTGCTGTCGGTACTTATAAGTACCACAAAGTTATTCAACCGTAAAATTACTTATGTACATAGTTCACTTAATATAAATGGTCAAATCATTTTCTAAGGTCTTAACGAACATACCAAAAAAATAAGGCACTTATTTTTTAACATTACTACTTTTTCGGAACAAAAAGGATAATTTTCGCAATCCAGTAAAAATATCAGCTGGAAACGCAATTTCTGCTATAAAACTATTCACCTTCCCTGCCAAAGTAATCATCATAGAGCCTGTGTTGCCATATATCTTGAAAGAATGGATTTTAAAAAATATTCCTGCTAAGTATCTTCAGAGTATTCGTAAAAATGATTATTCTATGCAGTTTTAAAGTTAGTGGTACTTATAAGTACCGTCGGTAGATAAAGGGTTAATAGAAAAATTATTTTTGCTGCTTTGTGAGTTCATACTTTATGTACATACTCCATTAAGATCTCTTTTTATATTAATTCTGATGAGGAGGTACGTCCCTCATTTAGGGACAGGAACTCCGTAATTTACATGCCACTTGATTCCTACTTTGTGATAAAAGTCTAAAAATATTTAAAGCATTCAGAACTATTTCCCTCATTCACAATTTTATAAAATAAAATAAAAGCAGTGACTTATTTCTAATTTTAAAAATAGCATGCAATTCCAAATTTTTTTGTCATAATGAAATAAAATATTGCATAGATAATAAGTAAATAATTCATAAATAATAAATTCGTAATTTCTTTGAAATAAAGGAAATGGCTCACAAGTGAAAGAAATGATATTTTCCCTATATATCTACTCAAAATTTATGAATTTTTTTCTCTTGAAAATATGTGAAAAAAAAGTTTTTAGGTTTAATTTTAAAAAATTGATGTACAATAATGATAGACGAAGCAATGAAAATGCGAGAAATACGAATAACAATATTGGTGGGAAGAAATTTTTTCTGGTATTTTAGCAATGAATCAAAAATTGTATTTTTTTAAAATAGTTACCTCTACAAATTATGAACTGAAGTAGAAATCGCTAACTGGCTTTCAGAAAAAAAGCGTTAATTAGCTTTTAAAAAAATGCGCTTTGTAAGAATATATAGTCCTACATTTTCGAAAGTTAAAAGCATGAACTTTTTGCAATACGATTTTTTTATCGTTATTTACACGAATCTAAGCCGCACTTCTTTTTCTACTGAAAATCGAGTGTGGTTTAGAATCGACGCAAAACATATCCATTGGATGGGGCAATTAGAGTAATTACATGTTCACGTATGTATTTAAAAGTTTATAACACTGGTCAAACAACTAATTATTCACTTCTTATTAGTTCTCCTTTTAAATTTGTTTCAAATTCTTAAATTTGGATATCGATTAAGCATTTTGCACTATTTTTAATTTTTCACAATAACTTGTTGAGAATTTGAGGTGCAGCATAGATTCGAAAAAATACGGTAAATATCAACTATGTGCAGATATTTTTTTACCCAATTTTTCACAAAAAAAAAATGGAACTAAGACATTCGATTACTAAAATTTAGTAATTTTTAACAAAAAAATTCACATCCTTACAATTAATTTCCTGCTTTTCCGCGTTTCACACCAAAGTGATAACTGTATACTAAAAAAATTAAACTATTTATGAATAAATACATTTCAATAGAAATTGTTCCATTTAGAAGCTCTTTCCACCCATTTAACACTAGGAATTTCAGTTTCTTATATAAGCAACTAATTTATGAGATTAAGAGCCGAACTATTTCCCTTGAAGATTTTTCCAAGCAAGAAGTAAAAGAAAAATAGATACCATTTTCAGTATTTTGTCTGTTTATTTTTATTTGACACAATCAACAATTATCATTCCTTTTGTTTTGGCAATGAAAAATACTTTTTTCTTCCGACGGTAACCTTGACTTTTAAATGTCGATTCCCGAACAATCTTGGCTCGAAGCATTTCCGAAAATCCGTAACATTTTAGCGAGAACTATTCAAGCGTGAAAGGTAATCTGAACGATTTACAAACTTCTTTTGCGATTGTATCACTTGATGCAAAATATAAAAACACATCCTCGGCTTGGTCTGAGTATAGTTTGTCTTTCAGCTGACAATCCACTAGCAATATGTTTTCCAAAGTAAGCATGTGGCTTTTATTCCTCAATATACTTTCTTTTTTTTTAAAATGAATTTCTCTTACTAATATATAACTAAAAAATTACTTATATTAAACTGAATTTCTTTTCTTCATTTTTATCTGCTTAGAGAAGTAAACTTTCATGGCTCGAATTAATTCGTAAACTTAACTAACGTACAAAGGAATGATCTGCTATTGGAAATTATTTCTCTATTGATTAATAAACTATTCTGACATATTTTCAAAAATTATGTGTATAATTTTCTGTAATTGTCTCCGCTTTCACTGTAATTTACTCCATAAAAACTGAATTTTTTTGCTTGTTTAAAAGATATTGATGACAGATAAGTAAATCAATAAAAGAGAATATCTTTTCATTCTTAAACATAAGCAGAAATGAAATATTCCAACATCCTTCTTTCATTCATTTCTGATTTTAAGCATAAAATCTTTCCCTTGCTACCGATACGTTTATGTGTTTTTAAATTTCATTTTATTAATAAATTGTTAAATTACAAAACTATGTATCACACTTTTTGTATTATATTTTAACTAGTAATGTGTGTGATAATGTTAAAAGCATTTTCGGTTTCAACTTTTAAAAGAAAACTATATTCACAGGCTAAATTCGAAATAATCCCATATTGAATATGAAATGGAAATTGTGTTCTGGTGTTCGAATATCATAGTTGTTTTTCAAATTGTGTTAGTTAGTCTTATAAAAGCCTGAAAAATTCTAGATAAATGAAGCATGATCTTTCTTTTAATTTAAAAATTCATTTTCATACTGTTTACTCATTCAGAATAATACTTCTTTTACAGTTCCTCATTTATTTTTATCATTAAGGAATAAAAATCAAACAAAGAGTGTGTTTTTTTTCAGGTACAGAAGTTTAAGTTGGCATTACTTTCCAAGATGGCGACCGATTTAACAGCTGTCAAGTGATTTATTCTCAGTTTGGTTTGGCAATTCATCAAAACGATCATCAAGCGAGGCGTAGATTCGTTGAATGGGCCCAAAACGAGATTGCCGTTGCTCACGATTTTCATAAGCGAATTTTGTTTAGCCATGAAGCGCACTTCTGGTTGAATGGCTACGTCAACAAACAAAACTGCCGCATTTGGAGTGAAGCTAAGCTTTATGGGCCGGTGAAACCCTTCTTCAAAAACGATGAAGGCCACAACGTTACAGTCAATGGTGATCGGTATAGAGCCATGATTACTAAATTTCCATTCCTGAATTGAACAATCATGATGTCCAGGAGCTGTGGTTCCAACAAGACGGCGCAACATGTAACACAGCTCGTGCCACAATCGATTTATTGAAAGACACGTTTGGTGACCGCCTAATTTCACGTTTTGTACCTGTGAATTGGCCTCCAAGATCTTGTGATTTAACACCGCTAGACTATTTTCTGTGGGGCTATGTAAAGTCATTGGTCTATGCGGATAAGCCACAAACGCTTGATCATTTGGAAGACAACATTCGCCGTGTTATTGCCGATATACGGCCACAAATGTTGGAAAAAGTCATCGAAAATTGGACGTTCAGTTTGGACTACATCCGAGCCAGCCGTGGCAGTCCTATGTCAGAAATCATATTTAAAATGTAATGCCACAAGATTATCTTTCGAATAAAAAAAAATGCATGTCAATCGAATAATACATCGTTGTTTTATTGCAATTTAAAGTTCTATACCTCTAAAAAACACCCTTTACTACACTGATGAACAACATATCAGTTCAAATAACTTTATGTAAAAATCATAACCTTGCGATTTGTATAATGATGTTATAAAAAAGTTATTAATTAAAATTTTAAAAATAATTGAAAAGTTATTAAAAGATTATTTTGAATTAAAAATAATTAAGAAGTTATTATATACAAAAAGTTATTAAATAAAAAAATAATTAAGAAAAAGTTGAATACTTCTAATTTTACTAATACAAAATTATTCCAGTGGCAATAACATAATATTTTCTTTTTTAGATCGTTTTCCTTGCTTTTTTTGGCATCGCCGCAGCATCTCTTCTGCCCGTAAGTATTGCTTGCTCATTTTCTGTGAAGTGAAATGATTTCTAAAATGCCAAGAGGATATTACGTTTAAAGAAATACTTTTCTGTTTGATTTTTTTAATTATACTAAAAATATACTATTAAACAAAATACATTGTATTAACTGAAAGCATTGGTTTTCTTATACCTTCTGTATTCATGCAAGAACTTACGTTTTAAAACTACAGTTTTTAAAAGAAAGCTACAAAACCCAATTATAAATAAAAAATAAATATAATTTGTGTTACGCAGATTCCCTAACCCTACTCTTCTATTTTTAGTTAAAAAAGTAATATTTTTACAAAACAAAATTTATTAAGATAAAATAGTGATATGATCTTTTTTCATAGTCGACCATTCAGAGTAATAAAGGCTTAAAACCGCATTAAGTCGATCGTGATCGACCGGAGGACCACCAAGACATTTTGAGGTGACCGCCTTCATCAAGACCTAATAACAGTGGCGCACACAGGAATTTTTCAAAGGGGGGGCCAGGTCGAAATTTCACCATTCTTGTATCATGCTCCTTTTGATTTTGTCGATTTTCGGGAACAAAACACAGTAAAAACTAATTTTTGAACAACTAACTAGCATTAATTAATAAAATTAATCATTAATAACAAGTAATTAATTAAATTTTACGTACTATATACTTAGAATTATGATCAATCGGAAAAAAAATCAACGTTTGGGGGGGGTCCGGACCCCCCCCCTTGTGTGCGCCACTGCCTAATAATCATTCCATCATACGAAGGTCTAGAAATACCGTATTTATTCAAATCTAAGCCGTGTTCCAAATTCTCAACAAGATTTTATGAAAATTGAAAAATAGTCTAAAACGGTTTATCGATATCCAATTTTATGAAATTAAAATAAATTTAAAAGGAAACTAATAAGAAGGGAATAATCAGTCATTTTATCAGTATTATAAACTTTTAAGCACGTGCATGAAACTGTAATTGCTCTAAATACCCCATCCAACAAATTTTATCTCTTCTCTTCTAAGCCTTGACCAATTTTTAGTAGCATTAGCATTGGGGGGAAAAGTGTGGCTTAGATTCGAGTAAATAGGGTATTTAAAAAATACGGAGGAAAAAATCGAATTATAAGAGGAAATTCCGTTGAATAGAAAATGTACCTCACTAATTGGAGGTTATTTTACGACGAAAATCGTAAAATGTTATTGGTTCCTGAAAAAAGTTCGCTAAATAGAGAATTTCGTAAAATGGAAGTCCGACTGTATTGTATACTTTCTTTGAGTTCCCTACACCTTCGCCACTGGGTGGACCCCAACACCTTGAAAAAATTAAAAGTAGCCCACGCCCTTGAAAAATCTACCCACTCCCGCCTTAAAACATAATACAAGCAAGTTTTCTTCTTGCCCTCGATATTCGAAAATATTTTTTTAAAAAATTGCGTAATACATAGAAGTAATTTAGAATCCTTCTTAAATTATACACTTGGAAAATTTTCATACAACTTTGAAACCATATATCTAATCATTCATAGCTTTTTTCATGGTAATGTGTTAATGCTCGTCTTTTAGAACCCCGATAGATATTGACGATGTTTATTGACTTATTTTGGGTAGTCAAAACAAAGAAGCATATCGTAAAAGAGAGAAAGCCACTGTATAAAAACCATGACTGCTAATAATGTAGAAAAAATTATATCTTATTGAGTTTTTTAGTCTATTCACACACACATTTTAAAAATTCGACTTTTTTTGCTCGGAACTGTAACAACTTTTTCAATTTATAACAACAATTTTTTTTAAAAAATTTCAAACTGAATTGAATTAAAAATAATATTTGATTGAAGAATTTGTATCTAAGGAAAAGTTTATCCCTGTGCAACTAACTCATAATAAAGATCGATGAAATTTACTTAACTGTCGTAATGATTCGTAAATCTCGGTTTGAATAACATACCAACTTATGTATAAAGAGAGAACTATTTGTACGCGATCACACGTACATTTTTCTCCTTAAACCACAACATTTTATTTCTTTTCCGAAATCGGAAAATATATTACTGCATGCGAATATTTATTGTTCTCATTATTTTTCTCTGGTTTGAGATAGTAAATGTTAATAGTTTTTTAATTAGATACTCTTCCCACTGCTTTCTATTAGATTACAGATAAGTTAAACATACAAACTCGGTATCCAACCTTCAAATCTTCTTTGGCTGTTGGATTCCTTACATGTAGGGCAGTGCGTCTCTAACTTTCTATACTTGCGACCCAATTTTCAATCTTAATTTTCATCGTGCCTCCCTCCACATACAATAACATATATTGAATTCAATAATAATATACTTTGACGTAAAGCTAGAACAGGACTTTAATTATAAACTGTATAAATTATCATAAGTATTAAATTTTGCATATAATAGTATGACATTCCCATAAGGTCACTGGTAATTGTTAAAAAAACTTCTTCCTAACTTAGCACTGTTAAATGAATTATGAAATACATTATGTACTGCTGATACATTTATAAGTGTATTATATCAGTGTAAATCTGTATTTTATTATGTCAGAATGTATTTTGTTTTGCTTCCTTTTAGTAAATTATTAATTTTTAAAATAATAATCTTTTGTTTTCGACTTTTCAAAATAACCCCCCCTTGTACGCGACTATCACGTCCCCTAGGGGAGTGCGCCCCACAGTTTGAGAAACACTGAAGTAGGGAATTTAGATGTTTTGCCTCTCCTCAGTCTATTGCGCTTAAAATGAAGCTAGATCTTTCTTCCTTAAAGTCCTTAATTGTTTTTGTTATTAAAAAGGGAGCATTAAGTTGTGTGTCAACTCGTCCCTAGATAACGGACAGTGACTAAAAACTATTGTAACTAATAGCCTTTAAACTAATCTAAGAACAACGTTAATTCCAGATTTAAAAAAGAACCATAAAAAATTGCAGTCGTTCTTTCATTTATTGATAGCAAATATTTAGCAAACATCTAATTTTACAAATACGAAATCGTATTAACTTCCAAATACAACACTAATAAGATAAAAAATAAAGTTCACAAACTGCGTTTAATACAAATTTAATTCAAAATAACTGAAGCAATTTTTAAAAAATTTCAGTTGCATGCACCAGTACATCACGTAGAGCATCATGCTCCCCAACCCTACGCCTTCGGATACAGCGTGAAGGACCACCACAGTGAACAACACCGAGAGGAGGCCGGAGACGGACATGCAGTCAAGGGAAGCTATGGATTCACCGATGCCCGTGGAATCCGCCGACAGGTCAACTACGTTGCTGACCATGGTGGCTTCAGAGCTCAGGTCAAGACCAACGAGCCCGGAACCGCCAACCAGAACCCCGCCGCCGTTCACTTAATCTCCGACGCCCCCTACGCTCACGGTGCTTATCCCGCTCACGGATATGAAGTCGTGCCAGTCGTTAAAACCGTAGTTGTTGATGCCCATCCCGGATACGGACACGCAACTCCTTTGGCCAGACATCATGGATATGTAGCTCCTTTGGCCGCTGTTCCCGTTGGACATGGCTATGGTCTGACCGGTGCTCTTTTGGGAGGACTGGGATACCCCCGATACGGATTCTAAACTGAGACACGAAATTAGGCTTGTAAATTGTTTTGTTTAAATAAATGTTGCATTGCATCGAATATTTCTGCCGTTTAATTACAACAAATTCTGTATTGTTTTTGCACAGTAAAGCACAAAATACTTGCACATTGTTTTGCATAGTTTTTACATAAAATTATAAAAAGAGCATTGTTAATATTTTAATCACTCGCTATAAATGGTAGAAGGAATCTTGATACTTACTGTGTTAAGTTAAATGTTTTTACTATACACGTAAATGGTTTTTCCTTCTTGTTTCGGTAGTCTAGTGTTCAAAATATGGCGCAAATAATCAATTCGAAATAGAATAAACTTTTTAAATTAAGACTATGACGTAACAAACCAGTACGTATACTCATAAGTAACAACATTGAAAAAAATAAATGAAATAAATTAGTAAAAGCAACAGCATTTTCTATTATGTGTCAAAAACACAAATAAATTTGAATTCTAACCGTCAGCTGAAGAATTCTCACATCGAAATTCATGACAAAACGGATGCCAACTTTTGCAACAAAACTTATATCAAACGAATAAATATGTTTTTGTTGTTGTCGTGGGTTTCATACTGGGATACATACGAAAGAGATAGATGAACAGAAACCTACATTACAAACAAATGAGAATATAGACTTTTTATACAGAAGGCATTAGAGACAATTATCCCAGGATAGAACAGAATGGATACGCTGCTTTCCATTTGAGACGGGAATCCATTTCAGGCAAAAGTTCGACTTCCTTTCCCGAAGATACATCCATACCTTATTCGGGATTTGAAACCAAGACCACAAGATTACAATCCGAGCGTCATAACCACCATACTAGTTGGAGCGGCTACAAATAAATATAAGTAAATAAAATAAACAGTAAGAAAATTTAGATTTAGATAAATTATTAAGGCTGTCTTTGGTAAAAGTAAGAGAGCTTGAACTAAACGCGAAGCACATTTTTTCAGACAGAAAAAATGCCTCAATTTCTATGGAAATTTGCAATATTATAACTCATACTTTTGTTAACAATATAGTGTTTGTTAAAATGCCAAAATATTCCATGAATACTTTCTTTTTTGTTTTAATACGCGAAGGCATAGCCCATTTAACATTACGGTATAGGAGAAAAAACGCGAAACACATTTTATACCAGAAAAAATGAATAAACTCGGTTAAAAACGGGAAGTATGATAAAAAGAATTCTGCTCTCTAAAGGATAGTGAAGCCAGAATATCATATTAATGTTTCATATCTTTTATATCTGAAAAATGCTCCAAATTCGGGTCCTATTCTTTAACATTAACCGAAGACAGCCTTAAAACGAAGCAGATGATAATTGGTGAGGGGGTGAGTATGAAAAAGAGAATAATTTCCAAAGTTAATAAATGTATTAAAAATAATTTCAAAAGACATATTTCTTATTTGCATACACATTTTGATTTATATTCAAATCTAATTCAACTGTGTAGAGTTTCATTTCTTTTTTTATATAACTTCCTCAAGTCCAAGTGGAAGTTAAAGAGCCATAGTAGGTTGTCATATAGTGGGAGCAGTGGGAGCTATAGCTGTTTTCCAATCATTTTTTCCACAAATGATTTTAAAGAGGCAAAGCAAAGTATATTCTAGATTATTTTTAGTATTCACTTAAATCAAAGGTCGGCAAAGTGCTGCTCTCTAGCCACACATGTGGCTTTTTGTATGGATGGTGCAGCTCTTAAAACTTCTAGTTTAAGAATTAATAAATAAACAATTATATCTACTAAAAATTGTCTTCTTTTCTCTTTCTCCTTTCCTCTTGTCTCATTTGCCCCCCTCCCCACCGAGCATTTTTAAGTGGCCCGGCCATGGCCCATTGTTCCAAGAAATATACTTATTTATGAACATTATATTAAACATTTGGTTGGAAATTTTTTCTCAAGAAATCAAATGTATGAAATTTGATTGATATATTTGATTGAATTGATATTCTTTTTGTATTTGGAACGGTTACGGATAGTGATAACAGACAACTGGAGCAGAGACAATTATATGGGTGGAACTAATTTTTAACTATCTTTCATATCTTGCAAATGAAAAATATTCGAAGAAAATAAATTGTTTCAAGACGATTGGGAGGTTGACTATTTTTCAGTAAAAAACAAAACGTGGATCAGTAATTGTTTTATTGGTCACGAAAGTGCTGTATTTAAAAATACCAATAAAGAGGAATAATTGAATTACACTTTTCCTCGAAGATCTCTTTCAAGAGGTGATAAATAGGCTTCCTTGAATAATCTTTGCAACAGAAACAAAGTGTTTTGTCAGCGATAATATCACAGCGGTAACAAAGACATCCTATGAAGTTTGTATAAATAATAATAAATTATAAATTATAATTAAAAAAAGCAAAACAGGGGGAATAATAATATTTTGGTCAATTTTCTATATTTTAAATTTCCAATGTTATCTTGGAATTACAGCATTTCTCCTCACCCCCTTCCCCCATTTATCATCATATTGCGACCTGCGTGAAATAACAAACATATGCATGCGGCCCACGTGAAATAATCGACTCATGTATTCGGCCCAGCAGAAAAAAGATTGAGTATCCCTGCTCTAGAGTATGCGCAAGATATGCACATAATCCCTCAAAGGAAGTGATATTCCATATTTTGTGTCACGCCTGCGGTTAATAAAAAGAGAGATGACATAACTTTAACATACATAAACAATCAAAGTCAGTTTTATTTATTAGTGTAAAAATTAAACTTCAGATTAAAGTTCTAATTGTATTATTCGTAGGAACATTTTTCCGTTTTGCTTGGAATCTTAATTTTAACATTATGATATTTAGTCATTGGCTGCATTGACCCACATAAAATAATTATCTTCAAACGATTTGGTTTTGGAAGGAATGGAGGAAATGTTACTTTGTATTAAACAAAAGCTTTCTTCTAGCTTATAAAACAAAATGTTAATTAGATTGCAACAATCTTGATCATAAACCATCCCCCTGTGGTTCACCTTCCTCTTCTACGCACGCGTCGGTGGCTCTTTGCGTAAATATGGCTCTTTTATACATTAACTATCTTCTCTTCCGTATATCTTGGCTCTTCTCTCCATAGTTTTGTCGACCACTCACCTAAAGGGATATTTAGCACCTAAAAAAAGAAGGAAATAAGAATTATCATAATTTTAAAAACTTAAAATTACATTTTTCAGTTTTTTCTGAATTAATTTGTCAACAGTATTTAGGAAATGGATGGCGCTCTATGTTTCAACAACTGTGTTGCGCAATTGTATCTGATACACAAGTAATATAAAAAAAAAAAAAATTTAAGTCAATTCCTACTCAGGTCAACAAAGAAAAATTTTATTTTGGTTACTTGTTGTTAAACAATTACAATATATATAAATATGTTTTTTCATATATCAGAATCACACTCTTAAATGGCAAAATAGAAAGCGATTTTCCTTGCCATTTTTCATTTTCTTTTCTATATAGGGTGTTGGACTATTATTTTTGTTAATTCCTATTTATTTATTAATTAAACTTAGTTATTCTTGTAAAATAGTATAGTAAAAAGAAAACACATTCTCAGAAGTTAAGCCATCCCAGGTTGTATTCGAACCCACGACCTTTGAATTAGAAGTCCAACTCGCGCGCGCGCGCGCTATCTATCGCGTTACAGGGACACATGGTGCGCTTTTCCTTTTTATGTATAGTGTTGCACTATTATTTTTGTTGCCATTTATTCATTAATTTAATAAAATTAATGAAGTAATAATTGAAAACACTATTAACATCCAGTGTCATCCACTACAAGTTTAAAAAAAAATTATTTGAACTTGAATGAATGAATAAAAAATATTTTATTAACGATTGAACATTTGAATAAGATATATATATGTGGGGGGGGTTCAATTCTAGGAGTGTTCAATGATTACACTCACTTTTTTCCAAACTAACGTTTAATGTTGGACAATAGATACACAGTTCTACTTACTACGACAGACGTATAACACATATAATAAAATATTTACAATTCGATTAAACACCTCTGGCTCTTAACGACAGTTCCAGTACACTTGCTGACACTTAATCTGCACGATAGTGTTGAGAGTGACCTACGCGTCTCTCTCGTGAACAACGGGGTGGTGGGTACCTACTCAGCCACCGTTCTCGTCGCTCTTTCTTCAGCCCCGGATCATCGAACTTCGCTCGCTGAATCCCCTATCCTTCGTTAACTCCTGGTGGCTGCTTTGACAGCGCCCTCCAAAGAATGTTGATGTGGAAATTTCCCATGTGTGTGTGTGTGTGTGTGTGTGTGTGTGTGTGTGTGTGTGTGTGTGTGTGTGTGTGTGTGTGTGTGTGTGTGTGTGTGTGTGTGTGTGTGTGTGTGTGTGTGTGTGTGTGTGTGTGTGTGTGTGTGTGTGTGTGTGTGTGTGTGTGTGTGTGTGTGTGTGTGTGTGTGTGTGTGTGTGTGTGTGTGTGTGTGTGTGTGTGTGTGTGTGTGTGTGTGTGTGTGTGTGTGTGTGTGTGTGTGTGTGTGTGTGTGTGTGTGTGTGTGTGTGTGTGTGTGTATGTGTGTGTGTGTGTGTGTGTGTGTGTGTGTGTGTGTGTGTGTGTGTGTGTGTGTGTGTGTGAGGATAATTAAATTAGATTAAAAATTAAATTCCCTATCTAGCACTTGACTCATCTTTCTCAGTTCCCATCTTCAAGTATCAAACTAATCACCCATTTATTTCTTCCGAACATATGGCCTAGCCAATAAACATGTCTAATTCCAGATCGTTAGATTTAATAGTCAACATATGTCAGCATTAACTTGCAAGCACCCTCTTCAAAGCAGCGATACTTACCATATGTTTTTCAAGTGTTATCCACTTGAAACCACCACCATGGCGTGTTTTTTTTCCTCCCTGCTCTTAGTGTCAGAACAGATGTACAAATGAAAGAATAAAAGTCGTCTTTTCACTTTTCTAACTTTAATCTGATTCTGTCTTAAAAATCATGACAGCAATAAAGCCGGCAGGATCTTTGTCTGCGATCTTAATGTAAAAAACTAATCTTTTTTATAAAATGTTTTAATATAAAAACGAAAGCCAACTGCAGTAATAACTGATATGAAGAATTTTATGGAAGACTGACGGCACTCTACATTTGTTAGCTGAGGACGTTGGGTTACCATAATTAATCTATGGTACGGGAAAAGAAACGCGCTCGTAATCCCCGAAAGAACATCGCTCTTACCGCCAAAGAAATAGAGTCATCCTCTTCTAACAAGATTTCAGAAAGTCATACTTCAAAAATGGAAACAATGAATGAAATTAAAATTAAGCAAGAAGAGAAATTAGATGCTGATGAAGAAAAATTACAACAACCTATAACCATTATTAAAAATGATATTCGATTTGAAGATCTACAGACTTTTTTCCAAAAATATAACCTGGAAATACCCATCCAAACATTCATTAGAAATTTTGAAAGTACGTGCGATTCCTTCAATATACCAGAGAAACAGAAAATTCTATTTATAATCAAGTTAGTAGATGGAGCTGTGAAGACTTACATCCAATCACAATCTATCCCTAAAAGTTTTTACGAACTGAAAAATAATTTAATACGTGAATTCGGAACACAAGTCAATCCAGCGGAGATTCGTCTTCAATTATCTAAAACAGAAAAACCCCAAAAGAGACCCACATAGAATATTTCTACAGAGTAAAAGAAATCGCATCCCGGATAAACATGGAAGAAGAAGCTGAAAAATATTACATCATAAGAGGATTAAAAGAAAATAGAGCCATAGAAATACAGTTACAAAGCTGCAGCAACATAGAGGAACTGAAGGAAAAAATGAAACTCTTAGATATCCAAGAAAAATCAAAATCAAGTAAGAATGAAGTTATATACCCAAAGTATCCAATGACAAGAATACCTTATCATACGAATCAATTTGCCCATAGACAACAATATGGAGGATGGAATTGGAGAAATGACCAATCTCAATATCCGGATACCATAACCAATACAAGATATAAGGTATACTCTCTTCAGTTTCCATTACCTTATCATCACCCTTCCTTTTCACTTCAGCGGCCGACCCTATATCCGAGAAACCAACGATTTCCACAACGACCGACAGTTTTGCGACCCAATGCTCCAACTTTCTACCCCCGTCAAAGAACACAAAACAATAATACGGTATTCCAACCTCATCAAACATGAGAACTTATGATCATCCAGGGAAGAATCAACTTCAAACAAGTTGATGTCCTCTTGGATACATTTATTCCAAAAAATATAATATCACAAATCAAGGGATACCACAATGTAGAGTATATCAAAACAAAAATTGCCACCATCAATGGAGAAATTCAGGTGAGTGGGGCAATTACTTTACAATTGAAAATAGGAGAAATTATTGAAAATGTTAAATTCCTCATAGTAAATGTAGAACTGAAATATTTAATAATTTCTAATAAAACTATGAGTATTTTTGAATTAAATATTAATTTTAGTGATTATAAAATTTTTCAAAGAGGAAAAAAAATTTTAAAAAAATTATGAATCTAAGAAAAATATTAAAGAAAATGAAACTCTTAAATTGAGTAATAATAAAATTATCACTAAGAAAACTGATAATGTGTTTAATATAGAAATAATTCCTAATAGTGATTATGATATTATTAATATGATTATTGATAAATATAAACATGTCTTTGCTAAAAATAAGTTTGATGTGGGCGAATTAAAATATAATTCTCCTAAAATAATACTTACCTCAGAATTACCCATTGCAAATCGACCATATAGGACATCTTTTAAAGATGATACGGAAATAAAAAAGCAATTAGATGCATTATTGAAAGCAGGAATAATAAAACCATCTTATAGTTCTTACGCTGCCCCTATAACATTGGCTTTTAAAAAAGAGGATAATGCTCGTACACGATTATGTATCGATTACAGAAAGCTAAATGCTATCACAAAATTAGATGCAGAGCCAATTCCCCGAATAGATGCAGTTTTAGACAAATTAACACATGCAAAATTTTTCTCAACCATCGACCTATGAAGTGGTTATTGGCACATTAAATTAGATGATAATGAATCAGAAAAACTTGCATTTACATCAAATTACGGTCTTTTTCAATTTAATCGTTTGCCTTTTGGATATAAAAATTCTCCGGCTATATTTCAAAGAGCTATTAGACAGATTTTAAATAAATACCAAATAAAATTTGCATTAAATTATTTTGACGATATAATAGTATTTTCGGAATCAATTGAAGAACATGCAAAACATTTAGAGGAAATTTTTAAAATTTGAGGAATAGAAAATATTAAATTAAAATTATCAAAGTGTAAATTTGGCAAAGATACAATTGATTTCTTAGGATATGAAATAAAACAAGGGTCATACACTCCAAATAATACAAATGTCGAAATAATTAAAAAACTTTTACCCCCTAGAAATGTAAAGGATTTACAAAGATTTCTTGGTAGTATTAATGTCTATTATAAATTCATTCCTCAATATGCAAAATTAAGAATGCCCTTAAATAATCTTCTTAAAAAGAATCAAAATTGGAATTGGACCCCAAAATGTCAACAATCTTTTCAAAAACTTAAAGACAGCTTAATTTCAAAGCCCATTTTAGCTATATTCAATCCAAATTATCCCTGTCATCTTTATGTACATGCATCGAAAACTGCGATATCATGTATCCTCAAACAACAAAAACCCATTGGAAATCAACATCCGATTGCGTTCCACTCGAGACGACAGAGAAATTATGAAATTAATTATACAATAACTGAATTAGAATGCTTAGCTATAATTGATAGTTTAGATGAATTCCATTGCTATCTTCATGGATCTCATTTCACAGTTCATACCGATCATAATGCATTAGTTTGGCTTAAAAATTTCAAAAATCCCACGGGTAGACTTTTTAGATGGTCTTTAAAAGTTTCTATGTATGATTTTGATATAAAATATAAGAAAGGTAGCACTAATGTTGAAGCTGATATGTTAACAAGAAATCCTATTGCTTATCATATAACTAATACACCCCCAGAACCTTTATTAGATATCAATGAAATAAGTCATTTTCAAAATATAAAAAATACATCAGCTCCTAAATGTTTTAAGAGAGATGGTGTTTCTGTAGTTAAAGAGACAAGGTTTAACTAAAATAATTGTACCCAAAGCTCTAAGAGTGAAATTAATGGAAACAACTCATAAAAAATTTGGCCACCCTGGTGTAGCTACCATGTTAAAATTAATATCACCACAATATTATTGGATAAACATTATTACTGATATAAGAAATTATGTGAAACACTGTGAAACTTGTCAAATAAATAAGAAGTCACATCAGAGAAAATGCGGACTGACGCAATCACTTCCTCTTTGTGAAAAACCCTTTGAACTTTTATCGATAGATAGTGTAGGTGGTTTAAATTATTACAACACTGTTAAAAAATATTTACACATTTTTATTGATCATGCAACTAGGTACATTTGGACTTTCCCATCAAAAAATGCAACAACAGATACTTATATAAATTGTTTAAGACAAATCTTTCAGAATCACATACCGGAAAAAATTTTAAGTGATAGAAATACTGCGTTCACCTCTTCAAAATTTAAGCATTTTTTAAAACAATAATGTCACTCAATTATTAACTACTTCTCACAGACCACAAACCAATGGAAAGGTTGAACGTGTAAATCAAACCATCATTACCCGCTTAAAATGTGAAATTAGTAATAGTTCAAATATAGTCCCATGGACAAAAATTCTAGAAAAAGTAACCCATCAGTATAATCAAACTCCACATACAATAACAGGTTTCCCTCCAACCTACTTAATGTATGGTAATTTACCTTTCGAAATTTCGCTAAAAGATAATGAGATATATCCTCCCTTAGAAAAAGCAAGAAAATTAGCCAAAGAAAGAACAGAACAATATTATAAAATAAATAAGATTAGATATGATAAAAAATTTCAGGAAGCTGATTTCAAGGTTGGTGACTTAGTAATGTATGAGGAATTTCAATACCCCAATACAAGGAAATTAAGTTCCCCTTATTCAGGCCCTTATACCGTTTTAAGAAAATGTTCTGATGTATTATTTGAAATTGATAGACCCAATGCCCTTAATAAAACTGACACTGAATTGGTTTATTCAGTTCGTTTAAGACATTTTCATCCATCTGAAAATTTTCAGTTAAATTACATTCAACAAAATACCCATAATAATGAGAAGAAGATAATAACTAAAAGAAACATCTTATGTAATACAGAAATAACTGAGTTCTGCTTAACAAGACTTTTCGGCGAAAAAGAATAATATATGATATGTGATATGGTATTTAATTTTTATAATATAGTTGTGTTATAAATGATATATTTTCTTTATATTTTAATTGAGAAAACAAAGTATATAGGTTTAATCCTACAAAATTTTGAGAAATTTTAATATACTTCTCATAATTTTATCTGAAGATGTCGAATGAGTTAAGAGTTATGATAGAAATTGGTGTTTTAAAGTGAAAGATATAAATTAAGTTTTTAGAAAAATGATTAATGTACTAATACTAATGATATTTTGATAAGAAGCACAAGTAAAGTCACGTTGCATTCTCTTTTCTCCACTGAATTTAATTGTTTTGTTAATTATTTTATTCAGCAGTAATCTTATTGCATGTCATTTAATTTTTTTTCATTTTGAAATTGTGTGTTTTGATATACTGGCCATATATCAGGATTCACTATTTCTCGAAATTTTCCTTATCTAAAATTAAAATTAATTTACTAACTTGAAGCTTATTTTTGGATATTACACAATGGATAAGCGAGAATACAATCATTATAATTTTGTATATGTCTCGAAACATTAAGAGGACAAACTTGTTTAGTTTGATATGTACACCTCTCATTGTTTCTTACCAGCATCCCTGAACATCTGTGAGTTGATGACGCAGATTTCTCAGAGAGATGTGTTCAAAATTAAGTAAGGTGATACAGTTTTATTAGTGAATGTGTGATGCAAGAGAAACTCAAGAATTTTTGTCTATGAAACGTATTTTTAGAAGGTTACGGAAAGATTCAAAATATTGCATGCGATATTAAGTTACAATGAATATTGTGAAAAATTTTCAGAAATACTAAAAGTTATTATTGAAGTGAGTCCACTTTTCCGACTCAAAATAATAAAAAAGAACTCTTATATTCATATATTCTTATATTCTTATTTTCTTATAATTTTTATATTTTATAAAGCATATGAAATAAAACATTGTTTATTGTGTTGGGTAGTGCATAGTGTGTGTTATACACCGTTTTCATATTATTAATAATTTCATTTATTAGTGTCTATGTTTTTTTTATCTTTTTAAAAAATGTATTTAATATATGCAAAATATGTGTAACAATATAAGGTATTACTACGATGGCGCCAGAGTAGATTTTTATACAAAATTATTATTTTAACATTTGTATGATATCATGTATTTTTATATTTACTATCTTATTGTTTGATATATTATTTTCCAATATAAATTTTTTTTGAAAACATTATCTGCTAGCTATAATATAAATCTATTATTATGAAGGAATAGGAGGAAACGCGCGAGCTCTTTTTCTGGATGTCGAATAGATTTAAACAAGCTAATCTTCAATTATATGTATGGAAATTCATTTTTATCAATTAATTGTCATTACTGTGTTTGTTGTTATAGTTTCGTTTATTATATTGCATTTTGATTTTAGTATTCCTATTGCTTAAATATTTCTACTGTGTGTAATATGTCTTTCTAAATAACTATGTATTGTTTTCTGTTTTTTGAAAATTGATTAAGTTTGTAAAGAGAGAGAAAAACCACGCCATGACTCCCTTTTAAAATTGGGGGGCAAATGTAAGGATAATTAAATTAGATTAAAAATTAAATTCCCTATCTATCACTTGACTCATCTTTCTCAGTTCCCATCTTCAAGTATCAAATTAATCACCCATTTATTTCTTCCGAACATATGGCCTAGCCAATAAACATGTCTAATTCCAGATCGTTAGATTTAATAGTCAACATATGTCAGCATTAACTTACAAGCAACCTCTTCAAAGCAGCGATACTTACCATATGTTTTTCAAGTGTTATCCACTTGAAACCACCACCATGGCGTGTTTTTTTCCTCCCTGCTCTTAGTGTCAGAACAGATGTACAAATAAAAGAATAAAGGTCGTTTTTTCACTTTTCTAACTTAATCCGATTCTGTCTTAAAAATCATGACACATATATATATATATATATATATATATACGGCTCGTATATATATACTAGCCGTTACCCACCCGCTTCACTGGGTTTTTCACGATGTTGCATATATGTATACTGTTTACATATATATTAATTATTGATATCTAGCATTAAGAATTCGATTGTATTGAAAAATATATTTATAGCTGTTACACTCTCACCCCTTGATATAAAAAGAACATAAATTATAATATCTAATTTCTATTTATGTCTAAAATCGAAGTAGAAAAATTTTTTTCGCTCACTTAACCTAATATCCAAGTGGATTTCCACCAAAGCAACTTTCAGTGGATCTCTTCTCCATAAAATAAACATGCGTGCTAAATTTCAAGTCAAAATCTAACAGAGCAAAAACGGAATTTTTATCATCAATACCTCGTTCGCAGCATTCTTAGCGGATTCCAATTCAACAAAAGAAGCATGCACACCAAGTTTTATTATTATATTCTTAGCAGTTCGAAAACTGGAATTTTGTCTATCAATACGCCCCAATAACTCTGCCTGCTTCCTCCTGGAGTTGATTTCCGTAAAATCCATTCTTAGTGGAACTCTTTTCAACTAAAGAAACGTGCTCAACAAATTTCAGGTAAATGGGTTAAATTCAAAAACATGAATTTTTCTCTAACACGTTTTAATCCCTCACAATTCCAGTCCTTTGGAGGTCCGTTTTCGCAAAACTCTTTGGTATAAGAACTCTATTCCATGAACGGAATATTCCTTCTAATTTTCAAGCAGGTGAGTCTATTAGTTGAAAAGCAGAAATATTTATCTATTACACCCTTTAATCCTCCTCAGTGACCCTTGGGGATCAATTTTCCCTAAAACTATTTTGTAGCGGATCTCTACACCATGAAAGGAATCCGCTAACCAAATTTCAAAACTGTACTTCTAATAGTTTAAAAATGGAATAATTATCTATAACGCCACTTAAGCCCTCGCAACGCCACTTAGGAAACGATTCTCACAAAACCCATCTTATAGCGGATCTCTACTCAATGAATGGAATCTGCTTACTCAATTTCAAGATTTTACGTCAAATAGTTTAGAAAAAGGAGTTAATTGCCTATAACGCCCCTTAATTCTCTACAACGCCACTTGGGAGTCGATTTTGACAAAATCCATTTTGTAGCGGATCTCTACTCTATGGAAGGAATCCCACAAACCCAATTTCAAAACTGTACTTCTAATAGTTTAAAAATGGAAATAATTATGCATAACGCCCCTTAAGCGCTTTAGACGCACCTTGGAGGTCGATTTTCGTAAAATTCCTTATCTAAGGAATCTCTACTTTATGAAAGAAATCTGTGTACAAAGTTTCAAGACTGTACATCTAATAGTTTAATAATGGAAATAATTATCTATAACGCCCCTTAAACCCCCGTACCGCCCCTTGGGGTTCGATCTTTGCAAAATCCGTTCTTAGCTGATGTCTACTCCATGAAGGGAACCTACCTACCAAATTTCAAATCTATAGGTTTAATAGTTCCGGAGATATTGTGATTAGTCAGTGAGTCAGTGAGTGAGTCGTTTTTCTCCTTTATAAAGGGTGTTTTTTTTAGAGGTATAGAATTTTAAATTGCAATAAAACAATGATGTATTATTCGATTGACATGAATTTTTTTTATTCGAAAGATAATCTTGTGGCATTACATTTTAAATATGATTTCTGGCATATGACTGCCACGTCTGGCTCGGATGCAGTCCAATCTGGACGTCAAATTTTCGATGACATTTTCCAACATTTGTGGTCGTATATCGGCAATAACACGGCGAATGTTGTCTTCCAAATGGTCAAGCGTTTGTGGCTTATCCGCATAGACCAATGACTTTACATAGCCCCACAGAAAATAGCGGTGTTAAATCACAAGATCTTGGAGGCCAATTCACAGGTCCAAAACGTGAAATTAGGTGGTCACCAAACGTGTCTTTCAATAAATCGATTGTGGCACGAGCTATGTGACATGTTGCGCCGTCTTGTTGGAACCACAGCTCCTGGACATCATGATTGTTCAATTCAGGAATGAAAAAGTTAATAATCATGGCTCTATACCGATCACCATTGACTGTAACGTTGTGGCCTTCGTCGTTTTTGAAGAAGTGGTCCGCCAGCCCATAAAGCGCACCAAACAGTCAGTTTTTCTGGATGTAACGGTGTTTCGATATACACTTGTGGATTAACTTCACTCCAAATGCGGCAGTTTTGTTTGTTGACGTAGCCATTCAACCAGAAGTGCGCTTCATCGCTCAACAAAATGCGCTTATGAAAATTGGGAACAACGACTATCTCGTTTTGGGCCCATTCGACGAATCTACGCCTTGCTTGATCACATTTAAAATGTAATGCCACAAGATTATCTTTTCAATCGAATAATACATCGTTGTTTTATTGCAATTTAAAGTTCTATGCCTCTAAAAAAACACCCTTTATATATATATATATATATATATATATATATATATATATATATATATATATATATATATATATATATATGAGAGAATTCGAATTAATAGTTGAAATTAAAAAAGGGGAGTGATGTGTATGACGTGAGAGAGAGAGGAGAGTATGTGAGTAAAATCCCGAGAGTAAAATGTGTGATGATTTATGAGGTAGGAGAGTTAGTTTTTAGTACAGTTACAAAATAAATTTGTCATTTTTAAGAAAGCTTTGAAGTTAATTTAGATAGTGATATAAACAACAAACAGTTTTTTGTATCTTACGGAAAGTTTAAAAATAATATTTAATGCACAAATAAGTAAATTAAAAAAAGCCTGAATAAGCTGTAAAACTTTTTTTAAAAGAGAAAATGGGATTTCAGTCTTTCTAATCCCGAATTCCTTAACTTTACTGAAATTTCTATAGGTCTTCGGATGTGAACAAAATGCTTTAAAGCGAAGTAAAAAAGATAATCTACCAATAGGAAAATAATTTTTAATTGTTTTGAATTACATATTCTTTTGTTGTTGTTGTCGTGTTCTTCCCGAAGGGAAAGAATGGAAGTTGCCAGAGCCTTAGACAGGCTAGACTTCTATATTCCACCCCAATTTTGAGGGAGAACACCCTGGGGATGTTTAGAGGCCTCCCACTTGTCTTCCTCTTCCACCAACCTCACGAGAGGACTTGAGACTCGACGGCTATTTTTAGTACCTCCATACCATAAAGGCACTACACATTTACAAACATCCATGTCTTCTCCTGAATTCGAACTCAGGCCCTACGGCACAGCAATCAGCATTGCTAACCGCTATACCAGATGGGTGACGTATATTTTTTTTATTTTTGTTGTATATGTAAGGATATAGAAAATTTATATAACCTAACATTCTATTTACCATTTAATATTTATTTTCCCTCCGTACATATTCGTGTATAAAATAAAAAAAGAGCGAAAACTTTTTCAGAAAAGATCATATAACATTCAGATTCCAATGCCACCTCATTAACTTTTATGGTCTTAATCCGTACTTTCTCACAAGTTTTAATTTCCATTCCAAAACTAAAGCAAGAAATGATGATTTAATAGTTATGGAAATAAATATACTATCCAATTAAAAGTTGAAACATTTGACGTTGGTCTGCCTCACAGTAAAAATGTGAAAGCTGTGTTGATGAACGAATAAAAAATTGTTTTCTGAAAGGCCTTCACGAATCGTCAAATACATTCTTTCTATTAATGTCTGAAATCAACTATGTGATCATTTCTCATTTATTCTAATAGGTTTTAATTTATTTATTTGTATTTTTTTTACAGAATCCAATTTCGCATTTATCAATAAGAGTTCACGTAACGTACCTATTTTAAGGCAAATGCTGAGAGAGTGAGATTTATTTTTTTTCAATTTACTTAGCTTCCATTCGTTATTGTGCTCGCAGTAGCCTAGTGGCTATGATCGGGAGCTCGTGGAAGGTGTGTCGTTGGTTCGAGTACTGGTGCCCTGAAAACCCACCGTGTAGAGAGGGCTGATACACGACAAATTGGTCGAGTCTCAAATTTCTTCCGTTGGTGTGGTGTAGTAGCAAAGAGAAAGGAGTGCCAGCGTCCTCGTCGCTTGACCGAGGTTCAAAATGACCAGTTCCTTCACCAATAGCACTCGTGTAGCTTTATTGTGCGACGTTAATGTAATTCCCTTTCACTCTCTCCTTGTTGCTGAAAACGAAACTTAATAAACTAAAATATTTTAAGGTATGCGCGCGCAACTACGTTCGGAAACATGATTTTTCAAAAGCTTACAAACGAATATTTTTTTTAATATTTAGTGTCACTTAGATTAGGATACACGTATAAAATTGTTTTAAGAATATTATTACAATAGAAAATTGTTTAAATGCAATACTTTGGCCAAAAATGAACATAAAATTATTTATTTTCAAAATATTCTCCTTTTATGAAAAATGTTTCTATTATAATAATATTTTGCTTTTTGCATTGCTAAGACTTCTCCATACGGCCAGAACTAGGATTATTGAAAAATTCACATTTTTTTTTCAGAGTTACTACCAATTGAAATAATAAAAGGTGTTGTTTTCTAAAAAATTTTCCTTTTGATGTACTAAAGTATATGGATAAATCCACTTCTAAGTTATATATTTCAAGCGTTCTGAGCTATATATGGACAAAACACTATTATTATAGAAGCAATTTTCATAAAAGGAGAATATTTTGAAAATAAATAATTCTATGTTCATTTTTTGCCAAAATATCGTATTTAAGTCTTTTTTTATATAATAATATTCTTAAAACCAATTTATACGTGTATTCTAATCTAAGTGACACTAAATATTACAAAAAATATTCGTTTGTACGCTTATGCAAAATCACGCTTCCGAACGTAGTCAAATACCTTAACTACTTTTTAATAAATTCGAAATTTGATTGCAGTAATAATGCGCTACATTAGTGAATAACAAAGAAAAGTAAAGGAATGAAAAGTGTGTTATTAAACTAATGCTACAGCGGACGTCGTTCTTACTAAACCAGATTGTCTTTCACACACACTTGACTGAACAGGAAAACTCAGTTCAATCTTCAGTGAAAAAAAAAGCAGTCAGTGAAGCATAGAGGGCTATCACATGTGCCGAATAAAGCACAGGGAGAAGTACGTTGTGATTTCTGAAATGCAAATGGAATCGCAATCATTCATCTTCAGTTGTAATTCTTTAAGAATGAATAACGGAAAGTGCTTGACTGTGTAATAAGCGACAGATGAGAGCATTTAAACATTGTTATACATTTAACGCAGGTAAGGATGAAAACTTTAAAAATGAAAAAAAAATGTTCATGAATGAGAGCTCAATGTTACACTGTCCTATCTTTTTTACTCCTTCCGCATTTTATTGAAAGCCTTGAGAGAGTTTTTGAATGAATATCGCTAACGATTGTTCGTTATAATTACCGTACGAAGAAGTATTTGATAATTTTATTTTCTACGAGTATCCTTTGCTTCGCAATCCCTTCAGTAAAGGCATCTTTTCATCTTAAAAAAATGAAACATGGAAAACTCTTTTTTTTTAACTATTGTTTCAATATTTTGAATGATATGACCTTTCCATCAACAATGAATTCTTGACACTTTCTTTAATTATATAGTATTACTTTCACATAAGAAATGTTTTACACTTTTAAAGAAAGTCATAAGAATTCTTCATTTATACTTTTTTTTGTTCATCATACAATTGTCTGCCTTGATAATTTCATAAACAGAAGAAGAAATACAGAAAAAAAATACTTTAAATATCTTTAGACTCATTATACAATATGAGAATTATTCCTTACATTTCGCAGACCTGTAATTTATCTACGAAATCCATTTTTTTGTCTATTAAGAACTTCAGGGAAAGTATTATGTTATTAACTGCGTATTATGTATCAGTGACTCGAGAGAAGATGAAAAACCTTTGTTTTTAAAATATTGTTATAATATTTTGAATCGAAAGACCTTTTTCCGTCACCAATGAATTCTTGAAACGTTTTTTTAACTCTACAGTGTTTCTATCATAAGACATTTTTTTTTAATTTTAAAGAAGTCTCTCTAGATTTCTTTTTTTATACTTTTTCTTATTTTTTGCTCAATTGTCTGACTTAAGAATTAAAATGCTTCAAATATCTTTGAACACATTGATTACTCTCAAAGTGATCACAAGCGGATTCTCTATAGTACATTCACAAGACTCAAATAAAGAGCAACTTAGTGGACTGTGTACTCTATTTATTTCACACGCAATATATAAATACTGATACACTAAAAAGAGGCACCGTTGAAACCATGTCACAAATTGTTTTCATCATACACTGCTGGCCACCGTAAATGCAACACCAAGAAAGACAAGAGATAGCACAACAAAATTTATTTTGTAGATAACATGTTGACCAAGTAGCAAATGATTAAATTTATAGACTTCTGTGAAGTGTGGTTTCTGCCAGAATCAGTAGCCAGAGTAGCCGCCATTGCTGGAGATCACCGCTGCCACACGCCTCTGCATTGATTCAAAGAGACTTTGAATGAATTCTTGGGGTACAGCAGACCAAGCAGTTGCCAAAGTTGATCTGGTGTGGCAGCTGGGGGTGTAATATGGGTCAATCGTTGAGCAACCATGGACCACATGTTTTCTATCAACGAAAGATCCGAATAGCGAGCCGGCCAGGGAAGCAATTCAATCTGGTGATTCACGAAGAACCTGCGGACAATGCGTGTCATATGTAGTCGCGCATTATCCTGTTGAAATATGGCTGTGGCTAAGCCCTGAATGTAAGGAAGGACAACTGGCTCCAACACCTCGGAGATGTAGCGCTGGCTGTTTAAAGTACCGGCAATGTGTACTAGAGGAATGCGAGAGGGATATCCAATACAGTCCCATGCCATAATACCCCGTGCAAGACCAGTGTGGTGGTGCATAACGCAGCTGTTCAGCATCCTCTTTCCGCGGTGTCTCCAGACTCGAATCCGACCATGGTGGTGTTGCAGACAGATGCGTGACTCGTCAGTAAAGACAACTTCATTCCATTCTGCCACCCACATCCTTCTTTCATCGCACCATTGGCGGCGGAGACGTCTGTGGTTCTGCGTCAAGGGTAGACCAAGCAATGGGCGTCTTGCGGACAGACCACTCTGCTGTATACGGCGTCGAATGGTACGCTCTGACATTGAATGAAGCGTTACAAATTCAATGTGCTGTGCTATGGTTCGTGATGTGACTGAGCGATCCGTCACTGTCATGCGCACAATTTGCCTGTCCTCACGTGAAGTGGTGCACTGAGGTGGATGCGATCGACCACGTCGATCCGTCGTACCCTGCTGCATCCAACGGTCACATATCTGCAATACAGTTGTTTGGTTTTGTCCAACATGACTAGCGATTTCCCTGAAAGATAATCCACAATCTCGGTAGGCCACTATCCTTCCTCTGTAGAACCCGATACTTGATCAAAAGCTGATCTCTGTTTTCTACGAGACATAACTGATCGTTTTTTAAAAAAACCACAAGAAAAACACAGTTGCCGAACTTGAAATTGTCGAAATCTCCAAGCTTTAAATAGCGCTTTGAGGTGGCGCCACAGGCACGCGTGATGTGCGTCTGCGCTGAAATTCTAATCGTTTGCATATCTCACCTCCGCTAATGCCTGTTATAAATTTCACGTTATTTGCATGATTCCTTCAAGGTGTTGCATTTACGGTGACCAGCAGTGTATTTAGACCAATTGTCAACCAGTCATATTTCTGAGGTGTCTGCACCCTGCATTTAACACACATTATAAAATATGAGGTTATTTCCTTACATTTCGTAGACAAGCAATTTTTCTGTGGAATTTATTTTTTTTCTTTTAAAACAGATTATTGCGTCAATTCGGTGAAAGAATCGTATAATGTTATCGTATTTTAGCATCATATCGTAACAGCAAATTACACAGAGGCGTATACAGATTACTTCTATATTACTTCTATAGGAGAGGTTTAGATTTAAAAAACATGCATACGAAAGCGCCGAGACATAATTTTTACGTTAAAAGTTTAAAAAAATTCTTGGTGTATGGGAGTAGTTTGTGTCACATAAACCCCACCCTTATGTAAGCCACTGTTGTATTATGCACAATGCATTTGACAATTTAAAATATATATATGACATGTTTCGGGCCAGAATCAGTCTTAATTTTTAAAAAAGAATCTTTATTCGATGAAATCTGTACAAGTTAAGACTCTGAGAGGCAGGGAGAAAAAGAACGCCAAAGTGAAATTTAAGTGTACAACACTAATATACAATCTGAGTACAACACACTAATATACAATCAACCATTATACCATTTTCTCCACTTCATTCGTTGAAATTCGAGATTGTTGTAGTGGCTGCGGTAGCCTTGTGGTTATGGTCACGAACTTGTGCCAGAGTGTCATGGGTTCCAGCTTTTGTGCTATTGAAGACACGCAATGTAGAAAGACTGATTCACCTGGATTCTGTCGAAACTCGTGGTTCTATTTGCGTGGTGGGATAGTTTGGAGAGGTTTGCCAGCTCAAGTATCGACCTCGTCACTTGACCACGGTTTATAAGTACGAGATCCATCGCCAATAGCCCTCGTGTTGACTTTTAGGGTGTCGTTTATAAACACTCCCACTTGAGTGGGGAAACGTTGAAAACTAACAAAAGGGGGAAACAAATTTGTTCAACTTTTTTCTAACTCGATATTAGAGGTGCGCCAAATGTAAAATTGTATATTTGATGTTCAATGAAGTTCTAAAAGTTGGCGATTGCTGATCTAACCAATTAGTAGTAAACAAACTTCTTAAATTAAAAACAAATGAGTCGATTATCATAAATAGATAGAAAAATTATTACGTCCTTCCTACAATTTCATTTGAAGGCGCTTCCTCGTACACATTATGCATTCGTCTACAAATTTTACCAACCATCCCATTTTCTCTGCTCAAAAACTGAATAACGCATTTGCTTGGATACTCTTAGCCAGTGCAGATGGGTGTTATATGTAGGTGGTGAAGTGTCTCTGAAAATTCACACTTTCTGGGTGGTTTCGTCATTTTGTTTCGGGTCTCTACGTGTATTTTACAACGTAAGCCATGTACTGTCTACTATGTAGAACCTTCATATGTGTAAGGACCGAGAGCTTACTTTTACGAAGGAGCCCAGGGCCTCAAAACGTCCCTGTGTCTACGAAATATTTTCCAAATTCATCTGTTTTCTCGATTTCATAAAACACATATGTTTATGAAATGTGAGAAAATAGTTTCTCATTTTACATACATAATTTTTTTTTAATTTCTTAAACTATATATTTGTTTTGTGAAAATAATCAATATTATATACAGCGTTTTGTTCATGCATCGACTCCAAACATTCGTACACAAAAAGAACAAACTTTTGTAAGATTTTATTTCAAATAAACATATTAAGATTCTTATTGACAATTATAATCTTTTATCTAATGAGAATAACAATAATATAATCAGAGACTAATTTGGGACAGGGATGTGTCAACTTAGGTGTCGTCCTTGACATTTAACCATGATTTTTTAATATTACGAGGTTCATCGCCAATAGTCCTAGTCTTGCTTTAGAATGTGACATTAATAATCAATCAATAATGAGAACGTAATTGCGAAATAAATCACATTCTGTAGATCTATGTAACATTAAATATGCAGATAGATAGATATTCAACAGTTTACTATCCATATCTGATCAATAAATACATTCAATAGAAGTATATTACACAACAGAAAAATTCCAAAAAACCATAACATTCTATCTAGAATTATTCAGGCGTTAAAGGTAATCTGAACAATTTACCACCTTCTTTTGCGATTATGTCACTTGATGCAAAGTATAAAAACACATCCTCGGCTTTGAGTGGGAACAGTTTGTCTACCAGCTGACAATCCATTAGCAACATGTTTTCCAAAGTAAGAATGGCTTTTATTCCTCGATATACTTTCCTTTTCCTTATACAGCGAATTTTTCTAATATATAACTTAAATTTTACTTAAAAGAAATTGAATTTCTTTCTTTTTTTAAATTTTTATCTGCTTAAAGGGATAACCGTTTAAAATTCAGATTAATTTGCAAACTTTAACTATCGTAGAAAGAGATAGTACGGTATTGCATAGGAATTATTTCTATTTTGCAATCAAATACATTCTATTTTAATTTAGTTTAAATATTTCAAAGTTTGCTATATCCCTTTCTATTCTTGGTTCCGTTTTATTTTAACTGATTTAGTCTTCAAAAACCAGATCTATTACACATTTATTTTTTTTATTATTTAATGTTAGAAATTATCATTGGAGAATAATATTTTTAAGCAAATTGAAATAAAAGAATCAACTGACTATTCTTTGACGCATATACAAAAGTCAGAAAAAAACTGAATATTCCAACATCTTTCCTCATTTCTATCGGATTTTAATCTTTCCCTTGCCACTAATACGTCCGTGTGTTTTTAAATTGTGTTTTTTAATAAGAAACTATTGAATCAATATACTGATCACTTTTTGCATTCTGTTTTTAACTAACAAAATGCGACTATTTGAAAAGTATTTTTAGTTTCAACTCTTTAAAAAAACTGCATACATCATCAAACTTCAAAATAATTCAAAAAATGGAGTATAATGTTATGAAATTTGTTTCGATATTTGAGTATCATTGCTGTGTTTTCATTCATTTGATCTTAGTCAGTATTATAAAAGCATATTAAAAATTATAGATAAACGAGACCTTTTTTTTTTTATTAACAAACTCATTTTCATTTTCAGTAATTCAGGAAATACTTTTTCAGTTTTATCAATTTTTGTAACTAATGTATAAATATCAAATACCACACGTGTTAACCAAATATCAATTATAATAACTTTAGAAATCATAAATTTACATTTCATATAATGGAGCTTAAAAGTTAATAAATAAAATTAAAAATAAATAGAAAGTTATTAATATATATATATATAAATTATTAATCAAAAAGTTATTAAAAAAATTTAATACTTCAAATTTTTTCTATGTAAAACAATCTCAGTAGCAATAACTTGATTTATGGGTTTGTTTTCTTTTTTTAGATCGTTTTCCTTGCTTTTTTCGGTATCGCCGCGGCATCTCTTCTGCCCGTAAGTATTGTCTGTTCGTTTTCTGTGGAGTGAAGTAATTTGTAAAATACCAAGAGGTTAAGAATCATGTTATTTTATAATAGGTACTTTTCTATTTTAAGAAATATGCTAAAAGCAAAATACATTGTATTAATTGAAAGTTTTAGACTACTTACATTTTCTTTATTCGTGCAGGAAATGTATTTCAAAGAGGTTACTTCTGAAAAAGAAGCTTTATATAAGGATTCAAATTCCAGTTATAAAATCGAATTATAAATATATACTCATAAATAAAATTTGTCCCATAGATCTTAGTCCTAACCTTCTATTTTTATTTAAAAAGCATTTTTCTTACTTAAGAAAGCATGCAGAAATGTATTAATATGAAATAGTATTTTCTTTCAAGAAAGAGAGTAGCTCTTTTATTATATAGCTGAAAATTATTAGTAATAAAATTTAAAAACATATTACAAGCAAGTTTGCTTACTCTTCTTATAACTCAAAAGGCTTATTTTACAAAATATTTAATTAATAGATAGAAACAAATTTAGAATCATTCTTAATCTTTAATCCTGCGAGATTTTCATGCCATATTGAAACCAAATATTTAATTCCTCGCGGCTTTTTTCACAATAATCTTTTATTTCTGGTCTTTTAGAACCATGACAGAGATTGATAATGATTCTTAATACATTTTAAAGACTCAAACAAAGAAGCAAATAGGAAAAGAAGGAAAAAACCAACCTGAAAAATCAAAATTACAAATAACGTAGAAAAAAATTATATCTTATTGTGCTTTTTAAGCATTAAAAATTCGACTTCTTTTTACACGGAATTTTTACAGATTTTTCAGTTTACAACGACGTATTTTTTTTAAAAAGTTTTCAAAACTGAATTAAACTAAAAACCATATTTATTTCAAGAATCTAAATCTAAAGTAAAATTTCTCAATATTTAACAACCTCAAAATAAAGACCTGTGACGCTTCTGTAACCGCTGCCATGATACTTAAACCTCAGTTTATAAAAAGAGAAATACTTGTACTCGCTTATACGTTCTCTATTCCACTTAAAATACTATTTTTTGTTCCTGTGACGAAATCGGGACATATTACTGCATGCGAAGATTTATCATTAATTGTGTGCTCGTATGTGTACTCTAAAATTTGAGTTTTTAAAAATAAGTAGTTTTTAGTTAGATACTCTCTTCCCCCACCTCCTGTTAGATTACAGATAGCTTACATATATACAAACTCGGTATCCAACCTCAGAATCTTCTCTGAAAACAGGAATCTTTAAATGTACGACATATAGATGTGGGGCGCTGGTCAGGAATGGCCCTTCGTTTATGATTAAATATAAATTTAATTACTTGTACTTATATTTACATGCTATATACAATACGGATAACTACACAGTTCATCATCGTAATGTCCGTCAACGTCTTATTTAAACACGAGGCGTCATCGTCTATTCGTCCTTCTCCATAGCGTCGTTGTCGTCCATGCCTACGTCTTTCTACCAAGGCGTCGTACCACGTTCTTATTGCGTCGGCTCCCGCCACGTCGAGCTTCTAACGACTGGCAGGCTCCCAAAACACTCAGTGCGTTCGTGAGCATGAGGAGTAAAATAATTGGAGTGGCTTGGAAATAGCGGTCGACACCACATAAATGTTTTGCCTCCCCTCAGTCTATTGCACTTGAAATAGAGCTAGACACTTCGTTCTTAAAATCCTCAATTGCTTTTATTATTGTTCTTGAAAAAAAAAGAAGCATCTGGCTGATTGTCATCCTAGTCTCTTAATAATGGACAGTGACTCAAATTAATTGCTACTAATAGCCTGTAGATGACTCTAGAGAACACAATGTCAATTTAAAAACAAAAAAAACATAGATAACTGCTGTCGTTGCAAATACTTAATAGACAATTTTAAAAATATTAAACCATATAAATTTTCAAAAACAACATCAATAAATTTAATATTGCATTCAAAACGTCTCTGATGGAAATTTAACTCAAAATATTTGAAACACTTTTTTTTAAATTTCAGGTACACGTACCAGTACATCACGTAGAGCATCATGCTTCCCAGCCCTACGCTTTCGGATATAGCGTGAAGGACCACCACAGTGAACAACACCGAGAGGAGGCCGGAGACGGACATGCAGTCAAGGGAAGCTATGGATTCACCGATGCCCGTGGAATCCGCCGACAGGTCAACTACGTTGCTGACCACGGTGGCTTCAGAGCTCAGGTCAAGACCAACGAGCCCGGAACCGCCAACCAGAACCCCGCCGCCGTTCACTTAATCTCCGACGCCCCCTACGCTCACGGTGCTTATCCCGCTCACGGATATGAAGTCGTCCCAGTCGTTAAAACCGTAGTTGTTGATGCCCATCCCGGATACGGACACGCAGTTCCTTTAGCCGGACATCATGGACATGTAGCTCCTTTGGTCGCTGTTCCTGTCGGACACGATTATGGTCTGACCGGTGCTCTTTTGGGAGGATTGGGATACCCCAGATACGGATACTAAATTGAAACATGAAAATTGGCTTGTAAATTGTTTGTTTTGTTTAAATAAATGTTGCATTGCATCGTATGGTTCTGTCGATTAGTTATACAAATTATGCATAGTTTTTGTTTGGAAAGGTCACACACACATAAAATTATAAAAAGAAAGTTCTTAATATTTCAATTAGGTGGTATAAATTATATAATGAATTTTAATATTAACTATGTCAAAGTATAGGTTAAAAGTTTTTATAATATATAATGTTAAAGAAGTAAAGCATAGCTTTTTTTTATTCTTAAGGTATCCGACTACGTTCGGAACCGTGATTTTGCAAAAGCGTATAAATGGATAATATTTATTATATTTAGTGTCACTTAGATTATAAAATGTATATAAAATTGTTTTAAGAATAGTATTACAATAAAAAATTATTTAAGAACAATATTTTGACACAAAAAATGAACGTAGAATGGCCCATTTTCAAAATAGTCTCCTTTTGTGACAAATACTTCTATTATAATAATATTTTGCCTGTATATAGCTCAGACCTCTGTACAGAGGCTCAACTAGAATTTTTGAAATATGTAACTTAAAAGGGGGGTTATCCATGTTTTATGACAACAGAGGGGAGAGATTTTAAGAAAGAAACACCGTTAATTATTTCAATTGGTGGTAACTCTGAAAATAATGTGAATTTTTCAAAAATCCTAGTTGAGCCTCTGTACAGAGGTCTGAGCTATATGCAGGCAAAATATTATAATAGAAGCATGTTTCACAAAAGGAGAACATTTTGAAAAAAGATTATTCTAAGTTAATTTTTTGCCAAAATATTGTAATTAAATAATGTTTTTTGTCAAAATGTCCTTAAAACAATTTTATGCATGTATTCTAATCTAAGTGACACTAAATATGATGAAAATTATCCATTTATGCTCTTTTTTAAAATCACGGTTCCGAACATAGTCGGATACCTTAATTACTTTTAGCATTCACTTAAATCATTGATCGTCAAACCGCTGCTCTTCAAAGATAGTTATATATACTAAAAATTGTTTTCTTGCTCATTTTCCCTTTATTATTATTTTCTTTTAAAAAGTTTTGATTTATTTAAGTGTAAAGTAAATTTTATATACATACATATATATATACTGACTTAACATTTATGTATCAAATTGTTCCTCAATGACGAAGTCTATTGAAAATCAGAGAAAATATTAAAATTAGTTCTAAGGCAGCAAAAGTCAAATTTTTTTGGTAGAATTACCTAGTATTATTGGTAGAAAACTTTCATCTAAGTGATTTTCAGTATCGCTTGCGTATTTGCATGCATGAGTTAAGGAACACTCATGAATTTGAACAAGAGCTAGTGATAAACCCTCAAAAGAATTGACATTCCGTATTTTGTGACATGTTTACGGTTAATAAAAAAAAAGAGTTGAAATGTGGCTTTTATATGCAGGAGCTATCAAAGGAGCTATCAAAGTCCATTTTAATTACTAGTGTGAACATGAAATTTCCTAATTAACCTCTTAAGGTATTATTCATGGGAACATTTTTTTCACGACCATTGGAATCTTAATTCTCAACAGTAAGATATTTTGACAATGGTTGTTCTTGCATTGAGCAACATAAAAAAAATTACTATTGAAAGTTTTTAACATTGGAAGGAATGGAGAAAATGTAACTTCAGGTAAAAAAAAACTTTGTTTAAGTAGTATAAAATAAAATGTTTACTGAGGTGCAACACTCTTATCACGATTGCCATCGGAGATTCCTCTTCCCCTTCTGCGCACGCGTATGTGGCTCTTTTTGTAAATGGCTCTTTTATATCTTATTTCCTTTACAACTTGGCTCTTCTCTCCGAAGGTTTCCGACCACTAACAATTTCTTTCAAAAAAAATAGAAGAAAATAAAAATTATCATAGTTTTATCAACTTGAAACTACAATTTTCAACTTTTACCAAGTTAATTTATGAACAGTGTTTAGGAAATAGATGACATTGTTTTAATACTGATGTTGTACGATTGTATCCTATGAAGTAATATGAAAAAAAATTTCTAAAGTCAATTCCTACTTCGTTAGAAAAACATACTGGCAAAATTTGTTGCAGCTAGTTGTAACTTCGACAAAAATGACGCAGAATAAATTTAAAATTAAAGAATAAAATTTAATCAATGAAATAATATTTGAAAAAACTGTATTAACATCAAGTGCCATCCATTACAAGTTTAAGAAAATGTATTTGAACTTGAATGGATGAATAAAGAATTTTATTAACGATTGAAAATTTGAACAATATATATATATACAAATAGCTATTAAACCTAAGTATAACTAGTCAAGATAGTAAGAAATATTATCCACAATAGTACAATAGCAAGCTCCTAGCCTTACGAACCAAGATTGCAGGTTTAAACAAAGTTTTGTGGCTAGCCAACCTTCACCTGTAATTTGCCTATACTCAGGGCCGTAGGGAAAGGAAGGAAAATTAAGATAAATTTAAGTATCATAAAATTAAAATTAGTAAATTATAATGAAACAATATTAAGTCTATATGTATATATATTTAAAAAATTTAAATATTGATATAAAATTTATAGAAAATAAAGATTTCCCAAACATACACAATGATATTTAAATGATATATAGTATTATCAATTTATGAAACATGTGTGGGAACCCCCCTGGGTTCCACCCTGGACACTAAGATTAATTTGAGGCAAAGAATGACCAGACACCATTTGTATAATAAAAACTTATATTTATTCACTTGTTCAAATATCAAAAATCTACTAACAAATAGTAGGCTTTACGTCTACGTCAAAAAGTGATTTACCTTTAATATTAAATTAAATTGTGAAATAGGAAATTAATCAATAACTACGCGCAATATCAATAAGGTTTACCGGAATAGGAGGTCTGAGAATACACGCAACTTGAATTATTAGCTTTCATTAACTTAAACTAATTTTATTAAACTAACGCTTGTGGTAAGCGGTATTAAACTAGAATATATCACCTGGTAGTACTTTGATCTCTTCACAGGTATATTAACTTCCTAAGGTTCCTTCGCTGAGTACTAACAGCAATGCTTCACTATCGTAGTCCAATTGAATCCTATAAACTTTGTCCAATTACCTTCATCTCCGTTAACTTACAACGCTCTACTTAAATACCCTATCTACTTTACACATGTGTCGCTATCTTTCGATTAACTGTATAACTAATTTATATATATATATATATATATATATATATATATATATATATATATATATATATATATATATATATATATATATATATATAGGGAGAGAGTGAACTAATAGTCGGAATTGAAAAAGAGGAAGTAACGTGTATGACAGGAGACTAGATGAGCGTAAAAGAGGAAGTCCGAGAATAAAATTTGTGACGGTTTATGAGATGTGGAAGTTTAGTTTTTAGAATAGTTGAAGAATAAAGTTTTTGTTAGGAAAGCGTCAAATTTAATTTAGATTATGATATCAACAACAATCAGTTTTCTGTGTCTTATGGAAAACATTTCTGTAAAAATTTTAATACAACAAGATGTAAATTAAAAATATAAGCCTGAATAAGCAGTAAAGTACTATTTTTTATGAAAAAAGTAATGTTAACATTTGCTGGGAACAAAATGCCGGTAAACAAAATAATCTACAAATAGGACCGTAGTTTTTCATTGTTTTGAATCACATATTCTTTTATATTTTCTATATAACATGTATCCATTTTCTGAAACCAGATACGCAATATTTTTTCATGGCTCCTACTAAGTTTTTTATTCTGCATCAAATTCAATATAACAAAAATGGGAATCCAGATCGCAAATGTGATCCAGAAGCTCAACACTTTTTTTACAGTTCTAAATAAGAGCTCATGTAATGCAGGAATTCCGAGGCAAGTGCTCAGTGAAATTTATTTTATCACACTGCTTCCGTTTGTTTCCGTGGCTTAGGGGTTATAGTGACGACGAACTCGTTACCAGCGTGTCACGAGTTTGAGTCCTGGTGCCATGGAAGACCCACCGTGTAGAGGAGACGAGATGTACGTTGAATCTAACGAGGTTTAATATCCTCCCATTGGTGTGGTTGTTAGGAGAGAGGGTGCCAGCTCTGAAGTCGTCAATTGATCGAGGTTCAAAGTTACGAGATCCGTCCCCAAAAGCCCTTGTGTTGCTTTCAAGTGCAGCGTTAATGTTTCTCCCTCTCTGTTCGTTATTGAAAACAAAACGTAATACATTTTTTTAAAAAAAATTATTTTTTATTAGAATTTTTAACCTATTTTTAATAAATTCAAAAACTAGCAGGGAGGCAATAACTCAAAGTTAGATAAATGATGTTAAACTAATGCTCCAACTGTGGTCAATCTTACTAACCCAGTCTCTCTTCCACACACGCCTAATTGGACAGGAAAACACACACACACAACTCGGTTCAAACTTCAGTGAAAGAAAAAGCAATCATTGAAGTGTAGAGCGTTGTCTCATGTGCCGAATGAAGAACAGAGAAAAGAAGTACGCTATGTTATTCGAAATGCAAATGAAATTGCTGTCATTTGTAAAAATAAGTTTCAGTTGTAGAGAAGTAATTTTTTAAGAACGAATAACAAAATGCGCATGTCTTTGAAAAGCAAAGCATAAGAGCATTTAAACATTATTATACATCTAGTGCGGAGAAAGGATCAATGCTTTAAAAATAAAAAAATAAAAAGTCTATGAATGAAGGTTCAATGTTACACTGCCCTTTCTTTTTTCACTCTTTCCGCATTTTATTAAAAGCCTTGAAAATGTTTTTCAATGAGTATCGCAAAGTATTGTCCGTTATCATTACCACAGGAAAAAGCATTTCCTAATTTTATTTTGTACGAGTATTCTTTGCTTCGCAATTATTTCAGTGAAAACATCTTTTCCTTTTAAAAAAAATGAAAAATGAAAAGCTCTTTTTTAAAAAAAAAATATTATTGTTGCAATATTTTGAATCAAACGACCTTTCCGTCAAAAACGAATTGTCTATGAGCCTTCTTTAATTATATAGTGTAAGTTTCATAGGAAATGTTTTATTATTTTAAAAAAATTCTCTGAAGTTTTTTTTTTTTTTTTTTGCTCTTTACATAATTGTCTCTTTTAAGAATTTCATAAATAGAAGAAGAAAATACAAAAGTAAAATACCTTAAATATCATAAAACACATTATTAAATATGAGGAATATTCCTTACATTTTATAGCCATGTAATTTATGTATGAATTTACTTTTTATTCTATTAAAACCGACTTTTTTCCCAAGACAGTTCAATGATTAGCGTATTATACTTGTAGAATTAAATCATAGCTGCGTATTACAGTGGCGTACATAGATTTATTTTATTGGAGGGATTTACATTAAAATAAACAGGCGGACGAAAGCGCTTATAGACGTAATCTTTAAGCTAAAAATTTCTTGCTGTATGAAAGTAATTTTTAAACGCCTATACTCCCCTTGTGTACTCCACTGGTGTATTACGCACTAATGTGTTTATAAACTTGAAAAAATATCCCATTTAAAACACTGGAAACGCCATCTATGTTATTAACTCTGAACTATTATTTTTCTTAAAATCTTTTTCTTTTTCAGTAAATAAGGATATTTTGTGGTTTTATTAAACGATTACAACCATTATGTGGTAGTACATCTTTCAGTTTATAGTGGTGTATGTTTTTATGTGGCATTAACTAAACTTATTCTTGCAGGGTTTATATATTTAATATGAGTATATATAAACTGTATATTCAATTCATCTAGGGAAAAAAATTAATAATTAGTTTATAAGGGTCGTGCAAATGAAATATAAACTTGTATCTAAAAAATTACGGACGCTTTATAGTTAAAGGAACATTTAAGGAATACAGAAGAATAGCAATGAAGTTTCAAGAGTGTCTACCGATAACCACCCTCAAAGTTTCAATAACTTTTTCAACGTGGTGCAACTTTTTTGTGTCTTCCGTGACGATGGGTAAAGACAAGTGATGAAGGCTTGAACTTACCTTCGAATTGAATTCGGATATATGGAATCTTTGCATATTGTGTCTTCCTCTGCGTTGTCTTTTCACTTCTGTTAAATGTGTCTAGTTCTACCGCATGAATGAATAGAACGAGAAATTTTCCGCCTCTCTGAAGATAAATTCTCTATGAATTTTCATCTTCTTTTAAATCTCTGTATTGTAGATAATCGTATTTGGAAGTAAGAGCTTTTTAGCTGATTTTCCGACAAAAAAAAATGTTTTTTATTTTATATATCTGAATCAAAACGTTATCGTGTGGAGGGGAGGAGAGGGTAAATTAAATAGGAGCTGGTATGCAATTTCATCATTGGGTATGTGACGAATCTGTACGGAACCTTTCCACTAATATTCTTATGCGTCTTTTGGGGGGTTATAAATTCGCGTATATTTCCAATCAACTCTGAGAAGCGAACGGGATATGCAAAATAGATAGGGTATTTAAGTAGAGCGTTGAAAGCTAGCAAGGATGAAAGCTATTAAGCCAGCAGCAGCAGTAGCCTCAAGTTTAGAGGATTCAATTGGATTACGTTAGTGAAGCCTTACTGCTAGTATTCTACGAAGGAATCTTAAAAGCTAATTTACCAGGTGATATACTATAGTTTATTATCGCTTAAAACAAGCACTGGTTTAATATAAGATTAGTTTAAATTATAATGAAAGCTAATAATTCGAGTTGCATGCATTTCTCGGACCTCCTATTTCGGTAGACTTTATTGATCTTACGCGTAGTTATTGATTAATTTCATATTTCGCAATTTAATTTAATATTAAAGGTAAATCCCTTTTGTTTGACGTAACATAGAAATTTTACATGTCATTAGAGTTTCTAATATTTGAATCAAGTTAATAAATATAAGTTATTATTATACAAATGGCTGTTAGTGATTATTTGCCTCAAATTAATCTTGGTATCCAGGGTAGAACCCAGTGGGGTTCTAACAGGTACTCTTCTATCTGCCATCATCAGATCTCTTACTATCCAAAGAATCTATCCGCCGAAAATTGACATGCTTTGCTTCTTGTGTAAACCGAAATGAAGAAACTCTTATGAACTACTAATTAAGTATGTTTTTCGGTTCAAATACTTTGGCGATTTTATCACAAGCTTCTTTAGAATTTATATCCGCGACAATATTTTTAGGTAGATAGTTGATAATGTTTTGGAGTTTTTTTTCTATTTTTCAAAATTTTCTTCATCACAATCATCAGTTTTGATTTCAGATCCCTCTACCTTCCTTCCTTCATCTTTAACAAGAGATGGGATTTTGCTTTTCTAAGAATTCCATTCCAGGATGTCCTGTTCTTGGCCTGACTTTTCCAGTTTCTGATATTAATAGTTTTAGATCTAGGAAATCGAGAGAGAGAGAGATCCCCCTGAGCCTCTTTTTCGAATATCGTGGTCTGACAACAAAGATCATTTTTGGGACTTGATTATCATCCAATCTTTTCAGGTGCCCATTTTAACCTTTGTATTGTAATGCATCTCTCTACCTACCACGAAAAATAAATCGTAGTTCAAAAGAAGCATGAGAAACATGACATTTCCAGTTCTTATAATTATCACTATTTATTGCATTAAATCAAAATAAGCCGTTTCTCCGTCCATAACTATTCAATCGCTATGAAAGCAATGATACTTTACGAACGTCCTAGCAGGATCCCGTTAAAAACTATTACGTTAAACTATGCTCTGTTGCCACTTTTTTTCCTTAACTGTCTTCCTCGTCACTTGATTGAGGTTTTTTGTCGCCCATGGCTTATGTTGCTTTTTACGACAGCGCTAATATGAAATCAACCATTATACGATTTTGTTCATTCGATCCGTTAGAAATCGAAAATGGTTAAGTCGCCACAGTAGAGCCTATGGCTGGCATGTAATGAGTTCGAGTCCTAGTGCCACTGAAGACCCACCGTGTAGAGAGACTGGTTCTATTTAAACATGTCATGACTCGTGGCTCACAGATCTTTCATGTGTTCATTGACGTGTTGGGGCAGTTTGGAGAGGGGTGCCAGCTCAGGTATTGTCCTCGTCACTTGACCCTGATTCAAAGTTACAAGGTCCGTTACCAATAGCTCGCATGTTGATTTATAGGGTGCCGTTAATGAACACTCCCACTCGAGAATGGAAACCAATCAGTTTGAAAAGCAACACTTTTTAGATAACCTTTTAGGATTTAATCCAGGGGTACTCAACCTTTTTTGCTGCTGGGCCGCATACATATGTCAGCTGTTTCACGCGGGGCCCGCATATATGTGTTAATTATTTCAAGTGGATCGCAACATGAGGACAAATGGGGGAGAAATGCTTTAAGACCAAGATAACAATTTAAAATAAGGAAAATTGATCAAAATATTCCTATTTTGCTTTTTTAATTATTTATATTTTTTATTTTTGTCACCAACACTAAATTGGAAGCAATTAAAAAACACTCCGTCACAATTTCTGCATCAGTAAAGAGTGTCATAAGATTACCAATAATATAACAAACTTCATAGGATGTTTTTGTTGCCCCGCTGTGATATTTCCACTTACAAAACACTTTGTTGCTCTTGGAAAGATTATTCAAGAAAGCCTATTTATCCCCTCTTGAAAGATATCTTCGAGGGAAAGTATCATTGAATGAGAGAGAGAGAGAGAGAGAGAGATTCCTGTTTATTGGTATTTTTTTTAAATACAGCACTTTTATGACAAATCAAACAATTACTGATCCATGTTTGTTTTTCACTACAAAATAGTCAACCTCCCAATCGTCTTGAAACGATTTATTTTTTTCAAATTTTTTTCGCTTGCAGGATATGAAAGATAGTTACAAATTAGTTCCAACAATAAAATGTTCGCTACTTTACTGTTGTCTGTTATATCACTAACCGTAACCGTTCTAAATAGAAAAAGAATATCAATTCGTACGGGTACGACAACGAAGTAAAAGGAAAAATGGATATATTTGACTTCTTAACAACGAATTTCCCACCAAATTTTTAATGCAATGTTCTTAAATAAGTGAATTTCTCAGAGCAACGGACCCTGACCGGGCCGCACGTTGAGTATCGCTGATCGATCCATAAGTCGTCAACTGGTGTCCGCAGAAAAATTGGAAGAGACACTAAAAATGAGTAATATTTAAATGAACTTGAATTTTTCACTTTTTAAATACATAAAATTACTCAAAAACTTTTGCTGCCTATAATAGGTGGGTGCATTGCACATTAATAAAATGAGTATTTTTATTATAGTTATGTAAGTGGGTTTACATTTTTTTTTATAAATTTACATTAATAGGATCCACAAAATATTAAAATTATATACTTAGTAGTTCATGGAATTCTAAAGGTTGACAATCTCTTATCTTAAATTAAGAATTAAATGAATCCTCTTGGCATGCATAGATTTGCACAAGTGGATGGAAAAATTATCATTTAATTCCAATAATTTCTTTTGAAGTGCACTTTATCATGCACAGCATGCATTCGACGACAAATTTTACCTTCTTTCCCAGCTTCTCTACTCAAAAATTGGATAAAGTATTTGATCGAATATACACAGTGCGTCAAATAAGTTTTAAGACTCGTCCCAGAGCGCAGGTTCTAATGACACCATGAGTGTAAATGCACATGTGTCATGATGTTCATGGTCTTACTGACATACTGCCAATGTGTTGAGTGCATTTAGCTAAGTATCTGAGAGAGGACAAACGTTCTCGTTGCAGAAGCTAATTTTTTTCATGTTGATTTTTCAAGATGGAGAAAAGAACTGTGAATAAATTTAATGCAAAACTTTGTAAAAGTGTGGAAACCTACCAACTCATAAAACAAATTTACGGTGACTTTCTTTTAAGTAAATCAGATGTTTTGTGTTGTACAAACGTTTTTTGGATGGAAGAGATACAGTACAATATCATCAACGTAGTGGAAGACCAATTTTCTATAGAACGCCTGAAATAAATGAGAAAAAATGAAATATTGCGGGGCAAACGATAGCTGTGCGTCACTGAGATTGATAGAAGACTCTTTAAACACCAACAAAGAAACGATTTGAACCGTCCTGTAGGAAGATTTGGCCAAAGCAAAAGTGTGTGCTAAATTCGTTCCACACACTTTAACCCATGAACAAAAAGCAATGAGAAACGCACTGTGAAGAGATATCCTTTCAGCAGCTGAAAACGATCCAAACTTCTTGAAGTTCAGTGTAACAGTTGATCAATCCTGGTGTTTCCAATGTGATTCTGAAACAAAGCGGCAAAGTGCAGAATGGAAGTCACAAAATTCACTGAAAGTTAAAAAATTAAGGAAAGTTCCGTCTAAAATCAAAACAATGCTCATTAATTTTTGGATAATAAAGGTATTTATTCACAAAGAATTTGCTCCAACTGAACAAACAGCTACAGATCAGTACTACTTAGCTCTTTTAAAGCGTTTGATGGCCAGAATTCGTCACATTCTTCCAGAATATCAAACTGAAAGTAGTTGGTGTTTGTTTCACGACAATGCACCCAGTCCCACCTCTTTAATTGTTCGTCCATTTTGGGGGAGAAATAACATTTATATGTTTAGCCATCCACTGTATTCACATGATTTAGCAACCCTGTGATTACTCCTGATTTTCTTAATTTAAAATAAAGTTAAAAGGAAGTTATTTTGAGGATATTTCGACCATTCAAGTAGCTTCGACGCCTGCTTTTCATGCCATTCCGCAAAGTGATTCACAACAGGCGTTCGATTCATTAATAAATCGCTGGAACAAATGCATTGAAACCGAAAGGTCCTATTTTGGATAAAAAACCAAAACTGAAAATTTCTTGTTTCCAATTTCTTTTTACACAGACCGAGTCTTAAAAGTTATTTGACTCACTGTGTATCTTGCCATTTTTTTTACGAATTTGTTTTTCGATTCCTACTATTAACTCACACTCTCTCTATATATATTTATTTACTTATTTATTTATTTGTTCATTTATTTATTTATCTTGGTGGAATTTTCAATCGTTAATAAAATACATTTTAAAGCACTCCATTGAGCTGAAATTTAATATACATGATTATTTTGGATGACAGTACAATAATTTAATTATAACTAATAAAAACTAATTTTGATTAAAACTAATTATTTAAAGAATTACAAATACAGCCACGTTGGTGACTTAGCGACCATTTTGGCGATTTGTGTCAAAACTTGAAAAGTTTTTTTCTCACGTCTTAAAGCATTAAGGTGAACTGAAATTTTATATACACCATTGTTTTGGATTACAATACGATACTTTAATGATAATTAATAAAAATTTAGGACCACTTAATGCTGTGATTCTTTCATATGTATATAATATTTATAATAATTGTAACTATTTAATAAAAAGCAGATAAAATAAAACTTCTCTTTGTTAATTTAAGTAGGAATTGACTGAAAAAAATGTTTTTTTATTACTTGTTGTAAGTGAGGAAGTAGTCTGTGGAAATTTTCATTCTTTCTACGCACTTTCATTGCTTCCCCAGATCGGCTACAAATCTTCCCACTGAATGATAAGTATTAATGGCCCTAAGTCTTTTGTATTTTGGGAGATCGATCCGGATAAATAAAGATTATTCTTTTTTATTATTATTATTTTCAAAATATATAGCAATTACGTTAAAGGGAAGGGAAGGGGTCACAAGAAAAATATTTACTTTAGAAAAATATCTTTAAACCTCAGGAACTTTAAAAATAACTTTTCTTGATGGTTAAGGTATTAAAATGCTTGTGTTAGATCCTGCGCTTGGTGGTGTAATTGATTACCCAATTAAAAAAATGTGCTTTAGTATTTAACAATAAGGTTTTCAAAGGAAATATTAAAAAAGAAAGAAAACTGATGAACTCTAACTGCAACTTAGACTGATTAATGGATAATTTAACCTTGGGAGTAAAATCAATATCAAAAAATGTCATCAATTTCATCAAAGAAACTTAACGTTTAATAATAGTTTTCAATTGTGTCATTTTATAAAAAAAAAAAAAGACAAGTTTATTTCTTGTTTCATAATTGAATCTAATTTGATATCAGCAACAATGTGATTATCTTTCAATATAAAATTCATTGTTTTTCCTAACACATACATATACAAAAATAACAAATACAAATTAATGACTAAGCACTAATGTCTGTTTTTAAAAAACTTATATTTAAGCTACTCTCAAATCTTTAATTCCTTTTCTTCCGAAATATGAAGGTTTGTTTAATATCTCAAAAAAAATTCGTTTTGATTGTTTTAACCACATAAAACACATATATAAATAAAATGTGAAAAAAAGTCTCAACAATAATATAATCAGACACTAATTTGGACAGAGAGGTGTCAACTCAGGTGTCGTCCTCGACACTTAAAATTAAAATTACTAGTGTGATTTAAAATTATGAGGTTCGTTGCCAATAGTCCTAGTCTTGCTTTAGAATGGGACATTAACAATCGATAACTAAAGATAAATTAATTGTTAAATAAATAGCATACTGTATTTATATTTATCATTAAGTATGCAGAATTATATGTATATTCAATAGCTTATCATCCACATATAATCAATAAAAAATTCAATGGAAATATTAAATGGCAAAGAAGTTCTCAAAAATATAAAATGTGTATTCACAAAAAAAAAGTAGTCATTTTGTGAGATTTTTATTCCAGTGACATCCACTTAATAATTGTCTGAATCGATAAAATACTTTTTTTCATTCTAACATTGTGTGTGTGTGTGTGTGACCTACAGTTTCATTTTTTCTTTAATTTTATCTCTTATCTATATACTTTTTTTGTATATATTACCTTTATAATTTTTAATAAAGTATACGTATCACATTTCAAGCTATTATTTATATTAGTTCCAGAAGTATCTCAATTTAAATTGCTGTTTTTGTCTGATTTCATTACTTAATGAATTTTAATTCAGTTTTATTCGACAGATATTTCATATTTTGCTCTCTGGATAAATCAAACTTAATTCTTTGAAACAGATACAACATACAAAAAAAGAAACTAAGTATATTTTTATGCTTAAAATCTTAATGGAAAAGTAAAAGATAGTAAAGCGATAAGTGATAAATAAATGATAATTAATTAGTTGAAAACAGTTCATACAATAATGTGTGTATTCTATACTGTTATTGCAAACGATTTTATGAATTTATTGTACTAATTTACAAAAGGGAAGAGAGGGTTCCAGGATGCCAGAGAGTAAGAAATGAACAAGAGTGATCAAACCATGCCAATATCCTTTCCTCATGGCTGCCGGTTACCAGTCTAGGACACGGCGAGCCCATAGGGGATGGATAATGGACAGACTCTCCAAAAAGCAAAAACAAATAAAGGAAAAAAGAATAACAGATTTGAATCCCTCCCGAACTGAAGAAGAGGTCGTGTGTGCTCTGGAAGTGAGAGGGCGCAACAGTTTAAAGTGCCTAGGAACCGGGGTTAACAACGACCCCCTCCGAACATAAATAAAAATATTCATTTCGTTAAGACTCTAAGAAATGGAAAAATTGAAAACTAAGCTAAAAGGATCTGAAAATACACATAGGAAGAAAAATAAATAATTTTACAGAAGGAATGTAATACAATAGGATGTATATATTCAAATAAATTCCTAAGAAAGTAAATTTGATTATTCTACTAAAATAGGAGGGAAATAAATTTCGAATATACTATGTCAGGTTATTAAATGCAATAAATATGCTATTAAAAAATATGCATTCTTTTGTTTGTATCGATCTTTCAAATTACCATATGAAATAGACTTCCTACAAATCATTATCTAATACATCGAACGAGGAAACAATAAAAATGAACTTTTAAAATAATTTTTAAAATGAACTTTTATAAAAACAAAATTCTTTATCTCTTTTTTTTCTTAGAAATGAAAGTTAAACTGAATTTAGTCGGAAATTTATATTGTGAACAGATTATCATACTAATACGTCTTACTCATAAATTATGAATATTACCCACTTGAGCGAAACTTATTAATGATAAATACACATAATTTGTTCCCCAGAAGAATATTACACAACCATTCCTATTATGACAATAATAAAAATGTAAAGTTATCTAACAGTTAATATATTTCACCTTAATAGTTGAAAGAAGAAAACGCCAATTAGCGATATCCCTAAGTTTAAGGGAAACACAAATATCACACGATTTTCATTAAGTCCTTCTAATTTATTCAACTGATTTAAATGTTCCATATCTCACTTAACCCAATTCTCTAAAACTCTCCGCAAATTATAAAAGTCAAACACGCTTTTTCAGTTACACAATGGAGTTTAAAACCTTAAGAAAATGGAATTAACTCTTACAAAATCGTATCTAATTCCTTGCATACACCAGAGATTAAGAGGAATTGGTATTTCTGGTGTGTGACAATGAATTTCCTTCCGATAACGACCTTGACTTAACACAATGACAAAGAACTTAAAATAATGTATCTAGAAATGTATCAATTGAGTAAAAAAAAAAGAAATGGTCACGCCGAGTTAACAGTGGCATTCTGGATCAGCGGCGCATGTCCTAGGCGTTCGAAAAGTTGTTACTTGTCGGGTATAAAAAGCTTATAGAGATAACGCTGATTACAATTCAATCAGCCACCAATCATGTTGTCTCAGGTAAGATGATTTTCTTGATTATCATTTTTCCCTAACTTTTTATCAGATAAATAGATTTCAAATGTAAATTTAAAACGATTTAGTGATGAAAAAATCAATTAAGCCCTATTTTTTTAATTTATTGAAGTGTTACGACTCAAATGAAAAGATTGATTTTAAAGATAGCTATTTTTTAAAAATATTTTAGTTGCATTTTAAGGATTTAATAGATTATACAATGGGTAGTTGTAAATTTTTGGAACGTTTACATTTAAAAGTTTGTTTTTTCAAGTTTTTCGAATTCAGTTCCTTTTTTATTTTATTTGTATTGCTTGTTCATTAACATCAACACATTGATTTTGTTTCGTGGTATAAAAACCTCTAGAGGATATATTTAAGAATTGTTTGTAAGTTTTTAAGAAACAAAGTACAAATTGACGCAAATTATTCAATATTTTGCATTTTTGATCCAACAAATCAATTAAAAACTGCTATGTTTTTATTTGCCATCAGAAAATTGAAGTTCAAAACAGCGATTGAAATAAAAGACGTAATTAATCGATCTATATATTTATTCATTCCTATTTTTAATTCGCTTAAACTAGTGAGACGTTTAAATTTTCTTTTAAAATAATACTAAGCAAACGTTTAGTTACAATCCGATGTTTGATCTTTCTTATCTAACTGATGACAGTGAACTTTTGTTGAGATTTTTTAAATGGATTTATATTTTTAGATAAATTTCTTTTTGGTGAATTCTACTTCCTATTAACGCAGTGTTTAGCCTCCATTACAACAAAAATCCAATTCCTTACACAGATTTTTAAAATTTTAAAGCTTTTTATTTACATTTTCAGTTATTTCATATTCGTGTTAATCATAAACGTTAACACGAAATATAAATACCATCTCTAAATCAGTAAATATAAATACCATCTCTACGTTTCAGCCAAAAGATACATTAAAAGATCTTAGTAGAACTCGTAAATAATTCATAAACATTTTCTTCTTATTTAATTACGAATAAATGAAGTCTATGTACCTTCTTCGTTCATTTATAATTAGCAGTGACACTACCTTAGATATTGAATATTTTTACAAACCTTAACCATGTATATCAAGCTAATTATGAATTTTCTAATTAGCTACTGAGAGATATATTAAGTGATGACAAATAACTAGAACTGCCCATCATTACATCCTTACAAACGCAAGTCGTATCTATAAACTTATGATTGCAACATTTATAATGAAGATGTTTTTTTAAATAAGGGAAAGTAACATAAACACTCATATAGAGTCGTAAAATTTGATAGAAACTTGTTATTCTTAATCACATTTCAAAATTGAGTTAAGAAAATTTATCATATTTAGAGATATTAACTAAATTTAAAAAATAATTTAATAAATTTAAAAGATAATTTAATAAATTTAAAAGATAATTTAATAAATTTAAAAGATAATTTAATAAATCTAAAAGATACTTTAATATAAATTTAAAAGATAATTTAATTAATCTAAAAGATAATTTAATAAATTTAAAAGATAATTTAATATAAATTTAAAAGATAATTTAATAAATTTAAAATACACATTCTATCAGTAAATATTTTAAAATTTCATGAAACCATATTTAAAATCCATTTCTGTAATGAGAATAGCAGCATTAAAGCAAATTGAATTCCGGAAAAATTCTTATTCTTTTTATTTATTTGACATGCTCTAAAAATGAACACTAATATTACAAAAAATAGTAAATAATCCCATTATTAGTTTAATATTATTGAAGAAACTCTTTCAAAAGACAATAATCTACTGAAATGGCTCGATAAAAGTGGATACTTTTCTTATAATTAAGTTTTACTTCGAAGTCTTCAGATATTTTTATTTAACTGATAATGAACTGTAGAGCATTATACGAAATCAAACTTTGATTTGATGCACTACTTGAAAATTTCTTTTTGAATATTTTAGCAAAGTTTTAAGAAAATCTTCTTCATAGAAGATTTGATAATTCTTTGAATATCTGTCTTTTAAGACCTTCTAAGATTTTCTATCTTCTTAAAGTAGAAGATAAAAAAAAAATCTTGATATTTTTTTCTCTTAAATTTCTTAATGGTTAGTGAAATAAGCAGAAAATCAGTACGCTATCTCTTCTCGAAATTCTAAAGAATTTTCTATTGGTCGATTGTTCCAAGCAATTAAATCCCTAAATGCTGAATAATACTTTTAATAATTTATACTTAAAAAATACCACTTTTTTAAATTTATGTTTGTGATGTATTCCTGCTTTTCACTCATGATGGTATGTTGCTTTACAGGCAGGAAAGAATTTAACTATTTCATTTAAGAAAACACAAATGATATTTAGGAATAGAAAATATTGATATATTGATTATACTGTTAAATATGTTCCTTTAAACCATTTCAACCAGTTTGTTTCATAAATTCAGCAAGCTAAACTAATTTAGCTTGTTACTTACACTATTTAAACAATATATTACTCATGTTATTTTGTTTCACAATGATCTTTACTCAAATATATGATTACTCTTTTGAACGTCTAAATTCTTCCTTTAATAAAAAAGATTTTCTTAATTCTCTAGATTTGCGTCTTCGCTATTGTTTTGGGTGCTGCTATTGCACAGCCTCAATTGGTAAGTATTATTCATTAAGAACATGACTTCCCTCAAATTTTTGGCAATTTCTTTATTGAACACCAAATTCGAAATAATATTTTGGGGATTATTTGGCTTATAATTTCATTGTAATTTGCAATACATGTATAATGTATGTATAAATACAAATCTTTTATAGTATCACAAATACAATACTTTTTTACCTCATCTACATTAAAAGGTGTGATGCATAACATATTTATAAATCTTCAGTAAAGAAAATATGTTTATCTCTCTCTCTATTTTAAGTTTTCTGCTATCAAATAATACCTCTAATCTTCTGAATATAATAATAAGTGCAGTGCACGCAATAATACATCAATTTAGAATAATTTCACTCTTCTTTTTTTTGCATAAAACATTTTGCCTAAACTTTTTTTTTTTTGCTTTTCACACACAAAACCAATTATTAAAATTACATTTCTATACAAACTCAAGGAGTCGAAGAGCCCTCTAAGTTATCAAAATTTAATCTTTCGGTGATTTTAATTTAAATATATATACATTCAAAGGAAAATAATTTCAAAGCAGAATACTATTTGTAGTGTTTTTAAATGTAAATACTTGTAATTTGTTGTTTGTTGTAATTTGTTGTTTTTGAATTAGAGAGTGGGTCAAAAAATAAAAAAAATTTAAATTATAAACTATGTTAATAAAAATCAAGTTTTTTCAAGGAATTGGTTATTTTATAAAGACTTTTAACTAGGAATAATTATTTAACAATTTTTTTACTGTTGAACTATTATGTTGCTATCAGAAAATATTTTTTAAATGTACAACCTCCATTTATTGCACATTTTTTCTTATTTTAGCATTCGTAAAAAAATTTGTAAATAAATTTTTTTAAATCACTTACAAAATTTGATTCCTAAATTTAATACTAAACCTGATTACTTGAATTATGAAAACAATTCAAGGAATGTGGCAGAAGTGGTAGAAAAATAAAAATATTTGTATTGATTTATTTGTTTATTCATTTTGATAAAGCTTACGATACTCAAAAAGAATATAATTTGTATGGTGTAACCGGTTTTAGGACTGGTGTGAGAGAGAGAGAGAAACGTAAAATCAAAACTACTAAAACGTATAGAAGTTCAGAATGTTAGAAAAGAAGATTAATTTTGAAAATATTTTTTCCATATACTTTAAAGAAAATCTACTTGTTTCTTAGAGTCATTATATCTAACAATATACACAGATTTTTCTTACTGGGAGAGGGGATTATATTTCAAAAACGAGTATATGAAAGCGTCAAGGCTTTATGTCTATGCTAAAAATTAATCTGTTGGTCTTTGATGGAGAGTTAGTGCCCACAAATTCTCCCATTGTATACCCACTGACTAAAATTTAAAGAACTGTCGTATTAAGTAATACTTATAAGCTCATTCATATAAGTTAATTCAATTTATATTAATTATTATTTTTTTACTGTCAGCATAAACCAGAACGTTTCAAAATCTTTACGGCTTACCTAATATTATCTTAATATATTATTTTTCTTCTGAAAATCTTTTAAAATAAAAAAATAAAGAGGTTTATATGTTTAAGTAAATTGAAGAATTAAGGAAAAATAAAATAACATATATAATACTTCCAGAAAGTATTAATAATTCCAGAAAGTATTTATGTTCTGCAATGTGTGCCTTGGAGTGATGAACGAACAACTTTTTAAGTGTTAAAAACGGAAGATGTAAAGAAACACACAAATGAAACTAGTGCATTAATTTTCCATTTATTTTTGGCATTAAAAACTTATCACTTATAAAATGCTGCTCGATGAAATATAATTTATTTATAAACCGGGATTTTTAGCATTAATAATTTGCAACACCAATTAACCTTAACACTTGCTTACCTAAATTTTTGATATTACGAGATCTTTCTTCAAAGGATTATAAAAATCTCTCTTTTTCCATTAAGATCATGGTTAATTCAGAAATATGCGATTAATTTACTGCGGATTTGGCAACAAAGCAAAATTGCAACTACAGATAACAATTAAAAATATAATTTGAATGCTTTATTCTTTTAAAGAACATTCTAATTGCAATTATATTTCTAGTTGCACGCCCTTCTTCCCCATGGTGAGCACCATGCTCCCCTCCACCATGTAGAGCATCATGCACCTCAACCCTATGCATTTGGGTACAGCGTAAAGGACCATCATGGCGAACAACACCGAGAGGAAGCCGGAGACGGACACGGAGTCAAAGGAAGTTATGGATTCACCGACGACAGGGGTGTCCACCGACAGGTCAACTACGTTGCTGACCACGCCGGATTCAGGGCTCAAGTCAAAACCAACGAACCCGGAACTGCCAACCAAAACCCCGCCGCCGTACACATGATCTCAGACGCTCCCTACGGACATGCTTATGCTGGACATGGCTACGGAGTCGTCCCAGTTGTTGATGCTGTGGCTGTTGATGGTCTGCATGGCCACCACGGATATCACGGACACCACGGTCACCATGGACATCATGGACATGGATATGCAGCTCCTTATTATGGATATGCCGGACACCCATACGGGGGATACGGTTACGGTCTCGCCAGTGGTCTCTTAGGAGGATTGGGATACTACAGATATGGTTTTTAAAAAATTGAAACTGGAAACTTGTATTATAGTTTTAAAAAAATTTATTGTTATAAATAAATTTGCATATCAAAGTATTTTCTTTTCGTTGTTTCTTATTTATAAGCAAGATACAGGGGGAAAGCTTATTCATTCCTTTATTTTCAAAAAGTAAGTTTAAATTCACGGAATTGTATGATAATGCTCACAAATTTGAATTATTGAAAAAGATATTTTGCATAACTTATTGAAAATAAAATAATTCACTAATATGGACGGAACATGAAGGGGATGCTTATATGGAATGGGTTATAGAGGAAAAGATTTCATAGCATTTAATAATGATTCCTCAATGATAATTGCATATAAATAAAGTAATACTTAGTAATATAGATTGATTTATTCGCACAAAGAAAGAAACAGAAATATTTGAAATTACCAAAATATGTACTTCTTAAATTTTATGTTTCAAAATAACTTCTTAAAGAAAAGCACAGTAGAAACACAAATGACAGGTAACACAGGATTTGATACAATTTTTCCTTGCCTCAAAGAACGAAAAGTTCGAGGGGGGATTCATAATAGCAATTGCATTCTATATTCTGGCTATTATTATTTTGCAATTCATTATATATATATTAAATAAATATGCTACTTATTGTATTGCAAGCTGACAGAAGGAATCTTGATTAACACACCAACCATATATAAACGAAAAAGAAGATAAAATACCATAATAGAAAATTTTAACTGCAAAAATATGGGAATCTACTTTTAGGGATTAACATTAGCTTTTGAATATGCAATACATTTCTTTCTTTTATACCTTTGCTTAAAGTTGTCCATTTTGTTAAAAGTAGCTTCAAATGTAAAGGTTTTAATGCATTATTTCTAATTTGTTAATTATACATATTTTATTTGTATTTTAGAACTCTTTTGGAAAAAATACTGCTTTATAAAAATAATGTAGCTTGCTGTGCTTTTTGATTGAGTCTACAGCTAATGTAGGGAAAAGAAATATAGATTATTTTAGCATTATAAATTCTCATCGGTTTTAAATTAATACGATTGGCTATATTCTGTGTATTTCTTTGTCTCTAGCATTCTCTACCGATCTATCTAATGTGATAAGTGGCAAGTAACTTAAAACGAATTTTCATCGTCTTCTCTTTCTCTCTATTTTTCAAGTAATTATACCACATAGATATTAACGTCCTGGCCTCTAATAACAAAATATGCTTTCAGGTGTAATTACAGACATTGTTCATTTGTTCTTATTTTTCTTACCAGCTTATTAGAAGCATTTGTTCCGATTCTATATATATTCTACCTATTCTCTAGCTAAAACCAACATATGTTGTCCACTACAAGCAGAAATTTACTTTTCAAAATTCTTTCCAGATGAAAATTGTAAATATATTTGATGGATAAAAAAAGATCAAGTCTCTGTTTTAATTTCTTGTAGATCTGTAACTCCAGCTGGATATTTTAGTTTAAATTAAACTATCATGGATTCTATTTAAAAAACCGTGAATTGAAGCACTTGAAACTATTGTATCCACTATTCATATACGGCATTACTTTTTAGTTAGGAACTGCATTTGGTACTTCTGTTTTTACTACACTCGTCTATAAATTATTGTTTTTTAATAATTCTTTTAGTCATCCCATTAGTCCCAAGTCAGATTACTTCACTTAATTCCTTTATTTAGATAAACAAATTTTATTTACTGTTTTAAAAATTATTCTCAGAATCACAAAAACATTTTTTGTTCAAATAAAATCTGTCACTTCTCTGTTGAGTGGCTTTTATGTTATATCTGTAAGCATATATACAAAATAAAAAACATATTTTGTAAAAAATAACTGACATTTATTCACAAATGAGAACTTTCTGATGAACGCAGAATCTTGTAATGTATTTTTATTCAAGGAGGTGATTTATGACACCACTTGTAAAACCGATAGATCCCAACTGCAACCAAAATAGCAATGATTAATATGTAGATTCCCACGAGAACTTTAGTTGTCGGTGATAGCACTGAAAAATATAAAGATTATTAAATATTTTAAGAAAGTATTTCGACTAAATCACAGAATACAAACAATATTTAAAATACATCTAAAAGTCATATTCTGTAAGAATAATTAACTAAATAAAAGGGGGAACACTCTACATGTAAGCAGAAAAAAAACAGTCAAAATTTCAAATCGAGATTGCACAAAACCCAGGCTTTCATTGATTTTTAAGATCTCCAATAACAATATAAATCTCGTATAATAATAATACGTTTAACAAGGTACTATTCATACAAAAAATTATAATAAAATATAAAATTACAAGAATCACTTTTGTGGTTGTCAAAATCTTTGATAATTGCTAGCTGTACACTGCTGTCCATTAAAATTGCAACATCATGAAGGAAAACAAACACAAAAAAAAGATATTTATTATACGTAAACAATATGGCATGAAGACAAAATGATTAAATTTTAAAGTAGTTTGGAAGTTTTCAAGGATGCAAAATTAGTAGAAACAGCTGCGGCGATTAAAACGGCTCTTACCCGGTTAGGCACGGAGTCGAACGGAGCTTGGATGACAGAAACGGGTGACTGCTTCAAGTCTGTGCCACACTCCATCGACCTTATTAGCTGGAGAGGACTGGTGGGCCAGTCTCTCAGCAACCCATAACCAGATGTTTCCAATGGGTGACAGTACTGGAGACTGCGCCCACCGGGGCAACAATTGAATACCTTGGGTATCAAGAAGGTCAGAACACAATGTACAACACATGGTTTTGCATTATCTTGTTGGAAAATGACGTCTGGTAGATCTCGAATTAAGGGTACATCCCCTGAAAGTAAGATGTCAGAAATGTGCCGATTTGCGAATATATTACCGTTCATTAGAATCAGAGATGTGTGTGCCATCTACCCAGTGGCTTCCAAAACTGTTATACCAGATGCAGGTCCCTTATGCAATATGGAATGCAAGCAGGCAACGAGAGTTTTCCAAGGGCCATCAAGAAACGTATACGGCCATCGGAATATTGCATGCAGAATTGACATTGTGCCACTCCTGCATCCATCTTTGTCGTTCGGCCCACTAAAAACACAGTCTCTCTCTACTCTGCATTGTCAAGGGAAGCCGAAATAATGATCGCCTTGAATCCTCGATGTTGCAAATGTCATCGCACTGTACGAACTTATACTAGGCGTGCTGCAAGCATTTCCCTTTTCTGACTAATGGTCCATGATGTGGTTAAACGGTTTTGTAAGGCTGATCTCCCAATATGTATGTTTCCTCGAGGGTTAGTCAGGGAAGGGTGTGGAGATCCTGCATGTCTTACAGTATGATCCTCACCAACCCAATGATTCCATATTCACATGACAGTGGTTGGATTGCGTCCAGTATAACGGGTGATATCACGAAACAATAATCCATACTCTCGATAGGCAACGATCTTACCTCTTTCGAATTCCGACACTTGCTGGTAAGCATTTCTTCGTTTTATTCGATGCATTACATGATATTCTGAGCAAACCTACACCTTACAAAACACTTTTCAAATGAGGAATCCACTACACAACTTTTCTTTTATGCAGTGCTTCAGATGTCATTTCTTTATCTTGCGTCGTCTAAATGTGCTGAAATGCTAATCATTTGCATATCCCAACATCTTCTTCCCAACTTTTGATGGTCGTTGGATCATTCCTTCTTAGTGTTGCGATTTTATTCGCCAGCAAAGTATTTAACAACCCATGAGATGTTTCAAGCCTAATTTAACGCTTTGATAAGCAAACTCTGAAAATCAGATAAACAAAAGACGATCATTTATCAGACTTGGATTTTTGCTTATTTGTAAAAGAAAAATTTAAGATAATAGGGTTATACTCCTCATCTATTAAGATAACATTCCTATATTCTATGTGTATTAGATAAGGATTATTGTGCTTAACGAATATTAATAGATAGAACCTATTTGTAGAAACATTGCAGATCCTTATCTCTGTTAGAATAATATATTGCTACTCCTTAACTTTATTAAGATAATATTGCTACTCTTTATCTATTAGGATATATTATTGTTACTCCTTAACTATGGACTAAATTCATATGACGTCATAGTCACATGATAACTGAGCCACGTGTTTTCGGCCAATCAGTTCATAAATTTATGCGATGTCATAATTTTATCATAAATATAATCACGCGTTTCCAGACAATTAGTTAATGTACTTCACTGTTGCCAACTTTTGCTTTCTGCAGAAACTTTCTTTTAGAAAGCACATATTTGTGAACGATATAATAATGCACATAGTTAAACAAAATGCACTTAATTTAAAAGCATTCGTATAGTGTATTTTTTTTAATTTTGAAAACTGTTTGAAGATTTTTAACACGTAAACTCTTTACCCAATCATCAAATTTTAAATGTTATATAAATCTTACAAGTTGAATTATCAGTATGTCAATTTTTAATCAATGGGAAACACGTGATTGCAGTTATCATGTGACCATCATGAATTTAGTCATGAATTCGGATGTTTTAAAACAAAATTATTCGTAATTCCCTCCCGGGTTTCGAAGTGATGTAGTACAAATACCAAAATATAGAATAGAATATAGCGAAAATAAACATTTGGAAGAATAGAGAAACACATTTCAAGTTATATTTACGTGCTTTATACAGCTTTTCTATGTGTGAAACTTAGGTTAAATGGTTAAAACCATATTATCCGTGTAATCCAAAACCTTGATCTTCGTACCCCTTTTTGTCGTGCAATGTAGTAGAACATCATGAAAGGATAACAGGTGCTGTCCATAACATTGATAGTACTATATTGAGTAGAGTGTGGCAGGAACTGAACAATTACATTTATGTGTGCTGTATGAACAAAGTCTTATACATAATAACCCTGGAAATGAAATGTTCATGATATTGAAAAATTGAAATACTTGAATAAGTTTTTTGCTGTATTCATTATACGAGGGTTGGGGCAAAAGTTATGGCAGCTATTTTTTTTCTTGAAGATACCAGTCCGGATGGAACATGTGACATATACAGACGAAAGGACAAAGTGTTGATTACATGTGTGGACAATGGATAGAACACAGAAATATTGTAACACACTAATTTGTTACGGTACTATACAGGGCAACATGACCTTCACAGTGCAAAAGAATGACAACACAGTACACATAAAGTTGACATGACAAACCTGGGCCTAAAGACCCTCAATGTAGTCCCCTTCTACTATCACCACACGCTACCAAGGATGTGGGAGGCGCTGAATACCATCAGCCTTAGTATTTGCCACACCAAGTATGAATCGAGTCACCTGCTGGCGCACAGCATTAGCAATGTCCTCTCGTGTTGCTAACCGTCTACCATGTATTGGTTCCTTAATCTTGGGAATGAGATCAAAGTCACAGGACAAATTTCTCCCTTGGACAACGTCTATTTTGGAGTAAGCACGCTGCTCAACACGGGTTACTTCTATCTCACACGACACTCACCAACTGACTGATTTCACAGTCCTCGCTGCACTACAACTAGCTATCACAGATCCATCTGTTGTTCTGCATACACACTATGCCTTCAGAACTTCCACACGACACATATACGTTTGTGATCCGTTCACATGAAAAAAAATAGTTGCCATGACATATGCCCCAACCCTCGTAGTTTTTTTTACTATAAAACTTCGATACTTGGAAGGGAGCTATGAATAACCTAGTACAGTAAAAATAATAATTTATAAATAATTCATCATTTTTGTACTCTTATATCAAGTTTATTCAAAAATATTAATATAAAAATATGAAGACGATTCATTCTTGAATGTTTTCAAAAACACTTCGATGTATATTATATTTTACATAGTTTATATTTAGTTTAATATTGTTTTCTATTGTTCTTTTGTGTTCATTAACAATAATGAATTAAATTAATTCTCACCTCCCCATTGGTCAGAAACAGTGGCAACTTTTCCTTCTCCCCCTCTGCCTCCACTGAAACTGTCAAAGAAATTCTTGATGAATATTTCTCGAAGAGAAACACTTTATTCATCAAAAATTAACTAACATGAAGTACAAAGGAATATATTATATATTAAACTTGTTTGGAATCGAATGATTATTTAACTTACTTCAATGAAGAATATAAATTGTAAATTAAATTTTTCACAAAATAATTAGAGACTTACACAGCAACTCCTCTCGGCTTAGGCGACACTACATCTAACAATTGGAAGATGATGAAACCTATAATTGAAAGAAAAATTGTTTTATTCAAAAATTTACCATTTAAACATTTTTCTAATTATTGACAGTTATTTATATAAGGTATTCCCCCATTTTACATGACAAAAACAGTTATAAGCTTCATAAAATAAAAAGTTTTATAACAATGGACTAAATTCATTATGGTCACATGATAACGGCAATCACGTGTTTCCCATTGATTAAAAATTGACATACCAGTCGTTCAACTTGTAAAGTTTAGATAACATTTAAAATTTGACGATTGGGTAAAGATTTCACGTGTGTTAAAATTCTTCAAACAGTTTTCAAAATTAATAAAAAATACTTACATTATATACGAATACTTTTAAATTAAGTGCATTTTGTTTAACTATGTGCATTATTATATCGCTGATAAATATATACTTTTTAAAAGAAAGTTTCTTCAAAAAGCAAAAGTTGGCAACAGTGAATCACATGAACTAATTGGCTGAAAACGCGTGATTATATTTATGATATAATTGTGACGTCACATTAATTTATAAACTGATTGGCCGAAAACACGTGGCTCAGTTATCATGTGACTATGACGTCAAATGAATTTAGTCTATAAAAGGAGACCATACAGCTCATTAAAAGTTGAGAAGTTTTTATCCTTCTGTTACTGTTCAAACCGAAAAGAAATAGAGAGATTCTAAAAATTATTTTTCTTTCAGCTTTGAAATCCTTGAAAACTTATAAATTCGTACTTTTAGATAGCACATAATGTTCATACTAATAAAACTGAAGAAAAGTATAAATAATAAATGTATACATGAGGTATATATGTATACCAGAAAGTCTATCCGTCGTTATAAAAAAATAAAATAATAAATTTTCCATAAATAAAATAAACTTTGAATAAACTTTATTGAATACTCGTATTATAATTGACATCATTATTTATGTCTTCTTGCCAGCGTGATGGGAATTTATGTATCAGATATTTTAAAAATGCCATACACCGAAAGATGTATTCAGAATTTCCCAGTCTAACTCTGCGAGTTCCTGACAAGTCCTCAAAATATCGTGTGACCTAATATTATCATTAAAAAGTACACTGTCTCCCCTATTAAACATCTCCGGTCTCTTTTTATGGAGTGATGTTTTTAAACTATATCATTGCTGCAGTTACGTCTTAATGAACTAACTGGGCCCAGGGACTCTCGACTCAGCCTTTATAAGATCACTAGCTGTTACCCGCGACTTCACCCACGTGGAATTTAACAAAAAAAATGTTTATTCAATTAGAATCATAATAGTATTATGTATTCTGTTATTATAGTTATATCAACTCTGGTTGCGATAGCAACGAAAAGGAATAGTTTGTTCTTACAGATTAAAAAATGAGTCATAAGAACAAATTATAATTTTTCGTTAAAAATGACTCATCGCGTTTGTTCCATGAAGAAATCCTTTTTAAATGTCTTTAGAGTATTAAAATTATTGTTGTAAATACAAACCATAAATAAAATGAATACTGAAACTCTTATTATGAATGTATGATGCCCAATAAACTAATAAGCTTTCTATATGTTTCCAACTTAGTCAAAATATAAACAGAAATCCAGAGCGCAATAAATCACGAACCTTTAAATGCCCGATTCTCTCGAAAAATCTAAACATGTGCCGTTGTTTACATTCATAAATATCCCGGATATAATTTTTAAAAAATTGAAGCCGAGAGTACACATTGAAATTCAAAGTTTTGTGAAACATAATTCGAAAAAAATGACTTTAAACACCATCTAGTGTCTTGTAAAAACTAATATTAAAACATTGCAAACTCAGATCACACCGGTGTGTTCATGGGTGTCGGAGCCGGGAAAGCGTAATAACATATATGACATCATGGATCCTGGAGAGAAAAACGTTTGATCACATATGTGTGATCATGGTCCTGAACGGGTTAAAGCAGTGCTTCTCAAACTTTCAATACTGGCGCCACCCTTTTCAATCACAATTTTTATCGCCCCCTTTATACATTAATAATGTACTGAATGCAATAATAATTCACTTTGACGCTAAAGCTACAATCTTTATTATAAACCGTACAAATTAAGGACATAAGTATTAAAATGTGTATGTTACTTTTAAGCAAAAAAAATAATAATTAAATAATAGGATAATTATTATGTTATTTTTCCTTTCTCTAATTTTTAAATTTGAACATATTGCAAAATGCGGTGGCTGCTTAAAAGACAAAATATAGATATCTCAGATAAATATAGAAAAAGAACTCAGAGGGTCAATTTCTAATCAAAAGCATTCCTTTGAAAAACTTTGCTCTGCAAGACAAGCCCATGGAAGTCGCTAATACTTATTTAACTTGTTCTTAATTTAGTATTAATTAATTAGTTATAAAATACTCTGTGCAGCACTGATACATTAAAAGTATACCGGCTGAAGTATACCCGCTCTTTGTACGAGTTCATTTATAAGAAAATAAAACATTATTTATATAATCGCTGAATTGTAAGGAGAGTAAAGACAAGTGCGCGACAATGTTTACAAAAATGTAAAATGATTTTTTTTAAAATTATTGCTCAAATTATAATTAGTTTTAAGCGAACTGTAATTTTAAGCCTCACAGAATTAGCATTTACAATTGATGTTGAATAATGAACAATAATATAAAATTCCGATGAAGAATAAGTGTATTATTTTCAATATTTAAAGCGAAAAGACTTCAACATGTCTTAACCGTGGAGCAGACGCGCACTCGATACTAATGGTCGAGCCGGGTTATCGAGTCACCCCAATCCTTTTCTAACAATTTTTTTTTATAGTACACAATAAAAATCGTAATTCCAGTGAATTTAATTAAGAGAAAATATACTTACCTACTTTGAAGGACTTTTCAGTTTTTCTTTGATAATTTTAGGAAAAAATCCAAGAAAACTGAACTAAAATGTTTCAAATGTGCGTAACCTTAGAAAAAAAACACAAATCATAGACACTTTTCGCTAACATTTTCGTAATGTTATTTGCAGGCAAAAAACTGTCATATTTTGTTCAAGTTATTGTAATTTTACTGTCCTTTGATGTTCGATAAATAGCATGTTGAACTTTTGCTTGCTTGTGTGTTTTTGACAAAACAAAGTGTGTCTTCTGATACTTATGGCTTCATATTTTAGTTGATGGAGTTCTTTTGGTAGCATTTGAAAATGTTTCTTTCGTTTCATGTTCATCGCTTTTCTCAAATTTACTTTAATATGCATCAGGTTCATCCCTTTTTTTATCCGTTTTAACTTCTTTCAATAGAGATCAAAGATGTCCATTTCTTTATATATATATATATATATATATACTCTGTCGCAAAAAATATATGCACCCAGAAGAAATTGAGCTACATTCATAAATTATATATGTAGTGTATATATAATATAAACAAATGATTAAAAATATATAACAAAATATCATTTTATTACCTGCTCATCATGCACATTTACCAAACCACAATAAGTCGTACAATAAGGCAATCAAAATCACTAAGTTATTCATAGGGGGATGTAGCACGAACACAGAAAATATTTTGGAAAAAAAGTTATCGCACCGGGAACTCAGTCAAAACAAGTACCTTAAGATTGTAAAAAAACGTTTGTCACACTCCCAAAAAAGCGGGAGATATGTGACAAATATATTTTAGTTCACGTTAAGATTGTCAAACAAGAGGATAGTGTCAGGGCCATTGGTAACAATTAAATAGTTTTGCCAGAATTACCGATTTCATGCACTCTGTGCTCGGCGTGACCACTCCCTGATTAAAAGTGTATTTATTACAATATGGATGTGGTCTAAAAAAATTGTGCAAAACGTTTTTCATTATTCTTTATATGTTTAAGAATACTCATAAAAATAAATCTTGGCCTAGTAATCCTTCAAAGTGCTCTCTGTGCTTTTCCAAAAATCATAAAAATATTTTACAAGGAAAAAGCGCAGCAGAAATAGTTTATTTACAACTTCCCGAAATGAAAAAAACAAATACATAAGAGCAGAAACGTAACTAACCTTACAAGTAAGTTCGAATGTCAAACCGCAGCAAATACATTCTGCTGCCTACAGCTGATGTACAATATTTCAATAATTTAACAATTATTGATTTTTTATCTTCATAAAAAAATTTCATTATGGGTCTGGGTTTCGTTTTTTCTCTGAAAGAATAGTATTTTAGGTTTGAAAAGAAAACGTGATAAAAAAATATCTCATCATGGGATTACAGCAAATCAAATAAAATGTTTTTTATTTGATTATAGTATCAAAGATAACTAAAATGAGGTTTTGAAGTAGAAGCTTTTATTTTTGATGACGTAATATCGCAGATGATACATATAAATTAGTTATATCAGTGTAAATGTGTATTTTTTTTATTATGTCAGAAAGTATTTTGTTTTACTTCATTCCAGTAAATATTTTTTTCTTTTATTTTCGATATGCTCGCACCCCCTCGTAGGAATATCGCCTCCAGGAGGTCAAGGGGCACGCCCCACAGTTTGAGAACCACTGGGTTAAAGATCTCATTGCTAGAAAACAGTGAAAATGTAAAAAAAAACAATTTGAATTCAGAAGAACGGAACGGTAGAAAAATAAAAGATACCTTGTGACTCGAGAAACTGTTATTCTTTGATTTCAAAATAAGTATCACGCAATATAAATATTATTCAATTAAATATTATTACATTAAATAATATTATATTAAATATTATTATATTATATATATTACTCAGGATAAATGAGGTTTTTTAGTTTTGAATATATATATATATATATATATATATATATATATATATATATATATATATATATATATATATATATATATATATATATATATATATATATATATATATATATAAACTTACTTAACTAAAATACTGTTGGCAGATTCAGCGTGAATAAACAAACAGGAGACAAATATTAAATAATATCAAAAGGGAAATGTCGAACTTAGTAGGAGTGACAGCAACTTAATCAAACAAAAAGGTTTGATCTAACTGCTAGAAATCGTTGAAACAGAAGGCTCGTGAGTTCTGGGCCCGCGCGACAGGCAACCTTTGTGATATTAAAAGCGAGAGGCTAATAAAATAAATAATTCCTATTTGAATCAGATATTGCTCACTATTTTATTGGTTTTAATTTTGTTTTCACGGAACCCTAATTTTTTTTTCTAAAATAAAAGTTGCTTAAGTTACTCCTTATAACATTAGCTATTTGCCAGTGAAAGCTCCGTCGAAATCAGTCCAGCCGTTTCAGAGATTAGCCGGAACAAACAGAGATACAGACAGACAAAAATTTAAAAACTTGATTCTTTTATACAAGTACCGTATATACTTTTAAATGCATTTATTAAAAAGCTGTTAATTTCAAATTACAGACACTTCAATTTTATTTATTTGTACATATTAGAGAGATTTGATTTTCTTTTAGGCATATATAAGTGCACTTTTTCATCTAAAATGAAAATAAAAAAATTTTATTTTAGAAACAACTACCTAAGTGCTTAATCAAGTAAAATAACCTATATGCAATTTATCAGTTTTAAAGTAAATAAAAAACTGAATTATTTTTATGAAAGAAACCTAACGACGTTTAACATTGATTTCTAATTATTACTTAAAGGTCTCATTGCTAGAAAACAGTGAAAATTTATCAAAACCATTTGAATTAAGAACGGAGCGGTAGAAAATAAAAGATACCTTGTGGCTCTAGAAACTATTATTCTTCGATTTCAGTATAAATATTACGCAATATAAATATTATTCAATTAAATATTATTATATTATATATATTACGCAGGATAAATGAAGTTATTTACAGTTTGGAATATATATATATATATATATAAACTTACTTAACTAAAATTTTGTTGCCATATTCAAAGTGAATAAACAGACATGAAACAAATATAAAATAATATCAAACGGGAATTGCCGAGTGTCTGCAACCTATTCAAACAAAAAAGTTTCATATAACTGCTTGAAATCGTTGAGATAGATGGCTCGTAAAATAAAATAATTCCTATTGAATAAAAATAATCCCTATTGAAATAAATAATCCCTATTTGAACCAGATATTGTTCACTATTTCATTGGTTTTAATTTTGTTTTCACGGAACCCTAACTTTTTTCTAAAATAAATGTAGCCTAAATTACTCCTTATAACATTAGCTTTTTGCTACGAAAATTCCGTCAAAACTGGTCCAGCCGTTTCTGATATTAACCGGAACAAACAGGGAAACAGACAGACAAAAATTTTAAAAATTGATTTTTCGTTACAAATACCGTATATACTTTTAAATGTATTTAGTAAAAAGTTGTTAATTCCAAATGACAAACAGACACTTCAATTTTATTTATTTGTATACATTATTCGGATAATTTCAACGGTCAAATGTTATTTCCGATTCTATTCTCCAAAAAACTGGGAATTTCGAACGATATGTCAACTGGTCACAGGTGATGACCGTCGTCCTTGTACAAGAATAAATCTACCACCATACACCATCAGACTCATTCAGTCAACAGACAGCTGTCGGACGAGCTGGTTTGTGTGATTGTACGTCATGCTTATTTATTCGTTCCGGGTTATTGTTTGTACTAGTAATTGACAACGTATGCTCCATCTACTTTTAAGGGTCATATATGGGTCTACATTTGTGAAGGGGCCCATGGCCTACTTTTACGTATCCTCAAGAGGCCTCAGGGCCTCAAGAAGTCTTAAGACATCTCTGCATTGCTGACAGTACTCCGAATTTAGCTTCTAGCTCGGTTTCAAGTGCTCAAAATGTATTGATCCTCGAATGTCCAGCTATATACACTACATTCTCTTACTCGGGCTAAACTTCGATTTAAAGGTAGTAGGGGCAGGGCTCTGACTCACACACACGCATATTTTCTGGGTTCATAATACGCCCTTTTCCTTACTAAACTTTCATTGGTAATCCACTTTTCACCCCTGTAATCATCTGGGCAAGAAGAGTTCGATTTTATTCCGTGCAGGCAGAGATGTGCATATGAAGAACAATCCTTTGAAATTCTTCTCAACTTATGTGGTACCTATCTCTCGAACATTTCCCCACCAATCCTAGTCTCCAAATATGATCCGAAATGGTTTGTTGAGTTGATTCAAGCCTTTCTGAACTTAAAATTTGTTGTAATCGGAACGGACAAAACTTTCTGGTACACATAACACTTCTATTTAAATTAAAAGTAACTGAATGTCTAAATTTTAATAAACACTCTTTGATAAATCTTCTTAAATACTTTTTAACATAAATAATCTTAATTCCTTTTTAAAGCTCCTTTTTTTTATTTCTACATCTAACCAATAAACGAATTCCTTAAATATGAATATTAAGAATGTATAGGAAACTTACAAAAGAAATAGAATTCAAAAATTTGGGGTTCTGTAGTCAGGACCTGTCTTTCAAAGCCATAATTTTAAGTTGCCAAATTTTATATTAATAATTCTTGCTTTAAAGTTATAAAAAAATACTATAATAACACTTGTCTTTCCATCTTTAAGGATTTTCTATAAAATTATAATTCTGGAGAGTCTGTTTATGTTTCAACTGAGATGAAAAATAACTCAGATTTTAATTTAAAATAAAGAAACAAAAATAATATGCAAAGCTCTTTTTGTTCTTCATTTTTCTTTAAACGCACAACAGAAATTAGTGAATGATTATTCCAAAATGTGACATATTAGTAATTATGAATAACTTCCAAGAGTGGGATTTTCATTCAACCAAGGCATGTGTTTTTTGAATTACTGAAGCGTTACCAAAATGAAAAAATAAAAAATAAAATTCGTTCATGCTTCGTAAAACTGCTTATGGGAAAAAGAGTAGCAATGATAAATGGATATTTATTTCAAATACAACTTTCTATTTTGATTGATCCAATGGCATATTGCTCGAGGCAAGGAAAAGATACAAAGTGAAGGTAACATTTCTCATGAATAATTCTTTTTTTTTAATTCCTTACACAAAAAATATATTTGTTATAGTTTAAATATCGATTTCTCTGACTTTTGCTACCTTTTTCTCTTATTATTTCTAGTCAAGATTTATATGTTTAATGTCAATCTCATTAATGAAAATAATAATAAGCTTCGTGTTATGAAAGCTAATATTCACTATAATACAAAGTTTAATCTTTTTCCACATCTGTGTCTATGCTTTGTTCACTCTCTCAAATAACTTGATACCTATAATCTAAACTAAAAATATAATTATATTATCAGGAACTCAAATTAAGCTTAGTGTGAACATAATGCCACAGTTTAAGTACAGATCTCTTCCTTCAACTTTCGTTTCAAATACAATAACTGTTTTCAATTCATTGTAGCTCTTTGCTATGAAGTTTAGAGCAAGAATCTATAATTTGTATTTCTTATAAAGTAGGCAAAGAAAAAGGGGCATTTTTAAATGCTCTAAATAAATTACATCAATAAAAAAATTTTAATTTTAAATATAAATTGTATTATGAAACTTTCAAAAAAAATTTTATTATAACTTTAAACTACACAGAAGAAAAAAAGTTTAAATAATTTAACGAATAATATTTAAATGATTACCCGCTTGCACTGATATTTCAAATCACAGATGCCAAATTTTTTTCCCAAGGGATTGATATTTATATGTATATACAGAGATGTATATTTCTTCACGACTTACATTCTCAAAAAATTTTTGATAGAAGAATTTAAAACATTTCAAAATAAAAATAAGTCAACAAAACCTATTATCCAAGAGTGTTAATATTTCCTTTGTATGTTTGAATGTACTAGTTCTTCTTAGCAAGAGAAAAGATTAAGAACAACCTGAAAATTATAAAAAATGCTATGGTGTCATTAACTATCTTTATATCTGTTAAAAACTTCACTGAAACCGCAATAGGCAATTAAAAAATGCAAATCATAAAGAAGTATTTGCGTTTTGAGGGTTAAATATATTTTACAATATATTAATTTTGATCATATAATAATTTAGTAGTTAATTTATAAATACATTATCACCTATATTATGCGTACTTATAATGTATCGATACAACACTAAGCAAAATTAGAGATAAATGGTTTCATAAACCGATTACATTGAATAATACATATTGTAAAATTAAAAAATATCCTACAAATTAATATATTCACGACATATAAATATAAGATACTAGACAACTTATCTCATGTAATAGTTATCTCTTTTTTAATGCATTTTTATAGAATTTTTATGTATAAATTATTCACTTATTAATTGATTCATAGCTTATTAGCATCGCATTTTGAAGCTACACGAAGGCGCTATTGGTAACATAGTTCTTAGTTATGAGCCGCCGTCAAGTGAAGAGGATGACATTTCAGCTGGCACCCTACTTTCTAAACTTCCGCACCATCCCAACCAGAGGATTTAAAGCCTCGACACATTTATTTTACATCAGCCTCTTTAGACGGTTAGACTTCACTGGTATCAGGAAGCGAACTCTCATGACTCTTTATAAGCAACACTGGCCACGAGTTTACGACCATGGCTATTAACTGGGACATACATTAATTAGGAAATATAAGCATGCATTTATATGTATTCTTATGTATATTATATCTATATATATGTATCTATTATATCTATATCTATACCTATGTATATACATATGTATGTATAGCTGTGGTAACTAAAGAGGTATAGTATAGTATAAGGTATAACAGATATTGAACAAAGAGTTGTAAATGGTATCGTAAATTATATAAATTTTTTAAAACCCGTTTGAAATTATATTTTAAAAAAAAATGTTACATCCTTTAAAAAAAGAAAATTTTAAAATATTCAATCTATTTCCGAAAAATTTTGTTTTTGATTCATTAAAATTTTAATGTACTTTATAAACCACATAAAGCATCTTTTAAATTCGTAAACAATATATATTTAAAAAATAATTACTCGCTCCCCTTTTAAAATTGATATATGTTAATTTTACGTATTTTACTTATCAAAAAAAAGAAAGAAAAAAAAATTGCAAGGAAAACAAGAAAAAAAGAATGTTGAAGAATTCACTGTATTTTCAATATTAAGAAAATAATTTTATACTAAAATTAATGAATTTTAAGGACATTTTATAATTTAAATCATACAAGTAACATTAAATATACATTTTTTATGAATAGAACACGCGGACATGGAGCAACTCCACTGAGGGTGACAGAGGATACCGAAGATATTTCTAGTGAACTGGGCAATGGGGGGTTAAAGCTTGCACTTCTTGGATAAAATGTCCGGAACTCTATTGCTCTCGGTGAGTTGGGATCTAACAAAATCAGTTCAAGATTTATGACCACCATAAAATAAAATGTGTTAAAGAGAGAATAACTTGAATTTTTTTTTCAAAAATACTTTAAAAAAAGGGAGAACAAAAATTAAATTACAAAAGAAAAAGTTCGTTATATAGAAAATGCACTTCGCTATAGAGAGGTTATTTTACGAAGAAAATAATGAAATGTCCAAGGTTCTAGAAAAAAGTTCGCTATATAGAAAAATTCGCAGTATAGAGGTTCGACTGTATGCATATATATAAAAGAGAGAAATGCGTTATCAGAGGTAAAAGAAAAATTCGAGTTGTGTGAACACCTAAAGTGCTGTGAGTAAAACTTTCTCACGGAGGGGTTCCTTAGATCTTAAGGTAAACACATGGGCTTAAATATATTTACAGTTTTAATTTTATCTTACAATGTTCTAAAATAAAAACATTAAATTTTTAATCGAGAATATTTTTATAAAAAAAACTTACTTATGAGCCCCCAACTTGTTTTGCGTCCGAGGAGCACCATGTTTTTTGGCAGATTTCACCATTTTGGTCCAGAATAAGCTGGAATCGCCAGAAACTGACAATAATCTTCCTCGAAAACATCTCAACTCACCGAAAGGATATCCCAAGAGCCTCACGTATAAAAATAAATCTACAGCTGCGATCCGTCTTTTTCGTTTTTCTACCTATGGCTCGTGCCGTTTTTTTTTTCCTGTGGATTTTTCTACTTTATATCTCTTTTTCTACCGTTATTTATATCTATTTCACGCTTTTTAAAGTCGTTGAAAGAGTTATTTATGCCGAGACGTCATCTGCGACTGATTATTCATTATTTTTAGAAGAAATGTAAAATGATGGAACTTCTTTTTGAATTTACGAGAGTGAGCGTATGGAAGACAACCTTGTAAACAAAAATAGACCGACTCTCAAGAATTGGAAGATAAAAGCATGGATTTTTGAAGTCATTAGTTCTTGTCTTAAAATTCTTTTATATATAAACATATTTCGGGGATTGCAAGCTTATTTTTAGGTAACTTGTTTCTAAACTTGATTTAGCAGGTAAGATACATGGAGAATACCATAATTAAAAGGTTTCTAGATCTATATGCACTTCTAGCAATTTGGGTGAAACATTTTTAAGTATGGTATATATATATATTCATAAGCTGTTGTTTTTTTATAACTATCTAATACTTTTATGAAAAACATATCCGCACAGAAATGTTTTTTATACGATATTCTACAGCTTAAAAAAATCGATTTAAAATTTTTTTCACTATCAAAAATTGTAAACTGAGCGTTAACTTTCTTTAAAACTTCCTCAACATGATAGAATTTAATGAAAAATTTTAATTTTTCGAGATAAAAAAATATTAATAAGTAGTATAAAACAAAAATTTTTAAGTCAATTCGTACTTAAGTCAACAAAGAAAAAAGGAATTGTACTTACTATATGTCGAATAATTACAATTAATATAAACATGTGTATACATCTAACATAATCACAATATTAAGTGGCAATTAATTTTTGTTCATTATCATTAAAGTATCGTACTGTCATCTAAAACAATCGTGTCTATGAAATTTCAGTTCAACTGAATGCTTTAAAACGTGAGAAAAAAAATCTTTTAAAGTTTTGACCCAAGTCGCTAAAACCGAAGCCAACATCACTGTATCTGTAATTCTTTAAATAATTAGTTTCATTCAATTAATTTTAATTAATTATAATTAAATTATCGTATTGTCACCCAAAATAATCATGTATAGAAAATTTCAACTTAAATGAGAGCTTTAAAATGTGAGAAAAAAAAAATTTTAAGTTTTGACACAAATCGCCAAAAATGATGACAACTTGGTTGTATCTACAACGCTTCAAATAAATAGCTTTAATCAATTAATTTTTATTGATTATTATTAAATTACCGTCTAGTCATCCAAAATAATCATGTATATAAAATTTCAACTCAACTGAGTTTTTTAAAAAGTATTTTATTTACGACTTATAAAATTTGAAGGAGATATATATAGAGGGAGATTGTGAACCAATAGAAAGAATTGAAAAAAGGAAATTATCTCCCATAACTTCTGTGTCATTGACTACTACTAAAATTTATACGTTTTGAATAGGTGAGTAACCTGAAAACATAAATCACACTGAAGAGCATAAATACATCAGTCGTATGAATCATTTCAAATTTTAAAGCGTTACTTACACATCTTACATAAATTACTTTTTAGCCATGTATGTATGAAGGTAATCATTGTTTATCTTTAACTACAGCATTAAATTTCTGTACGGTATTATTAAGAGTAATACTAAAATTATAAATATTAAAAGCGTTTAAACAAAAAAAGAAAATGTAATACTTAAATAGTTGTTACAGGAGATAATGCTAAGGATTTTATCTCTTTCGTGTTCTATATAAGACCTCTCTCAGAGTAGTTCTAGAGTAAGTGTGTGTTTATTAACGTCACACTCGTAAGCAACACGAGGGCTATTGGCAGGATGCCCACAGGAACTCAGCTCACCCGAAGAGGGCTTAGAGCAGTGGCGTCGCTACCAATGAGCTAGGCCAGCAATACTCAACTTGCGGCCCATCGAGCCTTTTTAAGTGGCCTGGTCATGGCTCATAGTTCTGAGAAATTCACTTATTAAAGAACATTGCTTTAAAAATTTGTTGGGAAATTCTTTGTCAAGAAATCAAATATATCAATTTTACTGTTTGCTGTCGGTGTCGTATGGGTGTGAATTGATACTCTTTGCACTAAATGCACACAACTCGTTGGCAGTATGTCAGTAAGACCATGAACATCATGACACATGTGCATTTACACTCATGGTGTCATTAGAACCTGCGCTCTGGGACGAGTCTTAAAACTTATTTGACGCTCTGTGTATATTCGATCAAATACTTTATCCAATTTTTGAGTAGAGAAGCTGGGAAAGAAGGTAAAATTTGTCGTCGAATGCATGCTGTGCATGATAAAGTGCACTTCAAAAGAAATTATTGGAATTAAATGATAATTTTTCCATCCATTTGTGCAAATCTATGCATGCCAAGAGGATTCATTTAATTCTTAATTTAAGATAAGAGATTGTCAACCTTTAGAAAATTCCATGAACTACTAAGTATATAATCTTAATATTTTGTGGATCCTATTAATGTAAATTTATAAAAGAAATGTAAACCCACTTACATAACTATAATAAAAATACTCATTTTATTAATGTGCAATGCACCCACCTATTATAGGCAGCAAAAGTTTTTGAGTAATTTTATGTATTTAAAAAGTGAAAAATTCAAGTTCATTTAAATATTACTCATTTTTAGTGTCTCTTCCATTTTTTCTGCGGACACCAGTTGACGACTTATGGATCGATCAGTGATACTGAACCTGCGGCCCGGTCAGGGTCCGTTGCTCTGAGAAATTCACTTATTTAAGAACATTGCATTAAAAATTTGGTGGGAAATTCGTTGTTAAGAAGTCAAATATATCCATTTTTCTTTTTACTTCGTTGTCGTACCCGTACGAATTGATATTCTTTTTCTATTTAGAACGGTTACGGTTAGTGATAACAGACAACAGAGGAGTAGTGACAATTTTATGGGTGAAACTAATTTTTAACTATCTTTCATATTCTGCAAGTGAAAAATATTCGAAACAAATAGATCGTTTCAAGACGATTGGGAGGTTGACTATTTTGTAGTAAAAAACATGGATCAATTATTGTTTGATTTGTCATAAAAGTGCTGTATTTAAAAAAAATACCAATAAACAGGAATCATTCAATGATACTTTTCCTCGAAGATATCTTTCAAGAGGGGATGAATAGGCTTTCTTGAATAATCTTTCCAAGAGCAACAAAGTGTTTTGTAAGTGGAAATATCACAGCGGGGTAACAAAAACATCCTATGAAGTTTGCCATATTATGGGTAATCATATGAAACCGTTTACTGAGAGATGCAGAAATTATGAAGGAGTAATTCTTAAATGCTTCTAATTTAGTGTTAGAGACACAAATAAAAAATATAAATAATAATAATTTTAAAAAATCAATCAAATTGATCAATTTTCCACATTTTAAATTTCCAATATTATCTTGGTTTTAAAGCATTTCTCCCACTCCCCCCTTCCCCATTTATCCATCCTCATGTTGCAGTCCGCGTAAAATAACTAACATAAGTAAGCGGTCCACGTGAAATAGCTGACATATGTATGCGGCCCAGTAGAAAAAAAGGTTGAGTACCCCTGAGCTAGGCGGTGCCATACACAGGGACCTTTAAACACAGGGAGGCCCTCGGACCCTGACCACCAAGCAAGACGAACTTGTGATAATTCCTCCCATATTTAAAACGTAATCATAAAAGGTTTCAACACACTTAAAATCAGGGCAACTGAATTGAAGGTAATTTCGAACTTGTAGGGAATTATTTCCGGGGTTTGTATAGTGCTGCGAACTATACTTATTGAAAATTTTATATTATCTTCAATGTTTTCATTTTTCTTTAAATTGTTACTTGAAAATAAACTTGAAGCTCCATAAAAAATTTTGCATTACATTTTATTATTGCATTCTAAAAGGTCTACGCCGGGAGCAATTCCTTCCTGGTTACGTTCTATTTTTACTAACAATATGATTCATAATAAGCTGGTTTCCTGTTTCAATATTTCGCAGTCTACTCGTATGTAGTTTGTAGTATGTATGTACTGATGTAGTTTTCCCCCTCCCATTCTCTTCTCTTTTGCAGAGCGATTTTTTTTAAAAAAATTAGTATTCTTATTATTATATTGTATTGTATATATAAAGGGTGTTTTTTTAGAGGTATAGAACTTTAAATTGCAATAAAACGACGATGTATTATTCGATTGACATGAATTTTTTTTTATTCGAAAGATAATCTTGTGGCATTACATTTTAAATATGATTTCTGGCATAGGACTGCCACGGCTGGCTCGGATATAGTCCAATCTGGACGTCCAATTTTCGATGACTTTTCCCAACATTTGTGGCCGTATATCGGCAATAACACGGTGAATGTTGTCTTCCAAATGGTTAAGCGTTTGTGGCTTATCCGCATAGACTAATGACTTTACATAGCCCCACAGAAAATAGTCTAGCGGTGTTAAATCACAAGATCTTGGAGGCCAATTCACAGGTTCAAAACCTGAAATTAGGCGGTCACCCAACGTGTCTTTCAATAAATTGATTGTGGCACGAGAGCTGTGTGACATGCTGCGCCGTCTTGTTGGAACCACAGCACTTGGACATCATGATTGTTCAATTCAGGAATGAAAAAGTTAGTAATCATGGCTCTATACCGATCACCATTGACTGTAACGTTGTGGCCTTCATCGTTTTTGAAGAAGTACGGACCAATGATTCCACCAGCCCATAAAGCGCACCAAACAGTCAGTTTTTCTGGATGTAACGGTGTTTCGACATACACTTGTGGATTAGCTTCACTCGAAATGCGGCAGTTTTGTTTGTTGACGTAGCCATTCAACCAGAAGTGAGCTTCATCGCTGAACAAAATTCGCTTATGAAAATCGGGAACAACGGCAATATCGTTTTGTGCCCATTCGACGAATCTACGCCTTGCTTGATGAACGTTTGATGAATTGCCAAACCAAACTGAGAATAAATCACTTGACAGCTGGTAAATCGGTCGCCATCTTGGAAAGTAATGCCAACTTAAACTTCTATATCTGGAAAAAAACACTGTTTATATATTCTTGTCTGTGCATATTTTTTGTACCAGTTCCTATCTACCTGAATGAACCATTTTGAAGCTCCAAACCCTCTGGAGAGTGAGTTCGATCCTCCCGAATAAATAAATAAATAGCCAGAGATTTCATGACGTTTTTCCTTCTTTTTATCGTCTGTAAGTACTCGAGCACACATGAATTATATTGCACAAATTAGAAAACTTGAATTATGGATAAAAAATATAAAGAAACCAAGTTTTGCGTCTAAACGCAAACAACGCCTAGAAAGAGAAGGTAGTACACAAAAATAAAACATTTCTTATATAAATAGCCATCTACGAGTACTTCTGGCCTAAGTGTTTCTGTTAATAGTGACTGATATACTGTGGTCACACACACTACAGTGTTGCTTGAGAAGCCTACTGAAGGGAATTCAATAGTTATTTCAATTAAAGATGCCACCATTGACGATGCAAATTCACAGAAACGACTTCGATTCATCCAAGTGCAAAGCAAGTGAAATTCAGAAAAAATTTATATAGATAAGTTTCTCATCGCGATTTCTCAAACCGGAAAGAAATTTTTAAAATTACTATTTTAATAAAGTACTATATAAGCACAATATTAGCTCAGTTAAATATATGTTTTACCAGTATGAGTGCAGTCTGTCAAATATTCAATTTTTAAAGATTAACGTTTTTACTAGTTCTAGGGAAATGCTATCCGCGTATATTGCCCTTGAGGTAAAGGTAGACCGTGGTAGTCGACTGCTTATAGTCACGCACTTGTTACCATTGTTCTATCAATCGGAAGGTGGATTCGAGTGCTGGTGTCATTAAAAAACCGCATGTACACGCATTGGATGCATCAATGCTCACGTTGGTGAGGTGTGGAAGTTTGGAGAGAAAAGTGCCAGTTCGGGTGGCGTCCTCTTTATTTACTCATGGTTCAAAATTACTAGGTTCGTTACCAATTACTTTGTATAACCGCACAAAGCAATATTAATAAGTAATCCTTTGAAATAAGAAAAAAGATTAAATACTTTTTTACGCCAGAAACATCTATTCCAGAATTCCGTGTAGTGAGTTTTGACTACGAAACAAGATTCATAGTCCTATTATAATTAAAACGTAAATTATTTGTTAAATATGATTTTTCCCCGCATATATGAAGATTGAAGTCAAAACTAATGAGGGAGCATTTAAAAAAGCTGCGTTAGAATACTAATATTTGAATTTGAAAGGCAAATGTTGCAATGTGTTTACTGAGTACTGAGCGCTTACACAAGTTGCGATTCGGTCTCTATTCTCAATAAATGAACTGGATAAATTATTCAATAAAATGCCTTTATCAATATAATACGTCGATTCTTATTCATAAATAATCCAATATGTGTACCAAATATTTCTCAAAAAATGAAGAAAGAAAAATACAATAAGTTAAAAAAATTATTGTAAAGAACGTAGTTCATATTCAAGCATTGCATTTATGAATCTATATGAATAAATACAATGAGAAGCATTTGTCAAATTGTGTAGCGATATATTAAACGTTGTTAAAAGGTACTTAAAATATAAAAGACTTAACATGGGAATTTGTGTGTCAAATTCTAAGCAAAATCTACTTTCTTTATCACAACCATTTAACAGAAATGTTATTTTTTTAAAAATAAACAGATAAAATTTGATTTCTAATTTTACTTGCATTTATTTTGACATAACAATACATAAATACATTTATGTGTCATCCTAGTATTTATCCAAAGACTTCTCTCTCTCTCTCTCTCTCTCTCTCATTTAATTAATATGAACATATTCCCTTAAATTCCATATATTGGAACATAAGATAGACTTTTCTTTGTTGACGGAGTCAAGGCAATACCTTTCAAAAGATATTCAAGTCCGAGATCTTTCTGTAAGGCCACCTTACCGAAGACAGGGCCAAATTTTGTCGCAGAATCTAGGCCCGTCATTTTGTTAAGCGCGGCGGCTTGAGCCAAGAAGAAACCTTTACTCGAAGCAGCCTTTTCTTTTGAGAGCAAAGACAAAAGCAGTAGTTCATCAGGTATCTTATATTTCAGATGCGACAAATCATCCTTTGCCAGGCCTTTTTCAGCAGCATATAATTCGAGAAGAGGCGGGTAGAGCAGGCCGAGTTTAGTAAGTTGCTCGAGGCTCAGCTTAACTTTTTCAGTCTCCTTGGCCTTAGATGCTTCAGTCTCTTCGGCAACTTTTTTCCCCAGAAATTCCTTCAGGAAGTCTTTTTCGGCAGCCTTTATTTCGTAACTTTTCTTGGACATCTCGGCAGAACTTTTAAAGAATTTTTCAAGCTCGGCCAGAGATGATTCCAATTTGGTGGACTCTGCCACTTTAATTTCGCCAGGGATTGGCTCTGATACCATTTTGACAGCGGCTGGATCTTGAGGGGCGGTCCCCGGTTCGTTCGTTTTGACTTCAGCTCGGAACCCTCCTTTGTCGGCTACGTAATTAACTTGACGCTTGATTCCACGATCGTCTACGAATCCATAGCTTCCTTTAACGTCGTGAAGGCCATCTCCTACTTCTTCCCTGTACTGTTCGCCGTTTTTGTCTTTGATCGCATAACCGAATTTGTAGGGTTTGGTTTTGAAAAGCTGCAAATGAAAACACTATTTTAATTGAAATTATTTGTAAGAAATTACTATTTTAAAATAAAAATCCATGCACAAAATTGTATGTTTAACATAGATAAAACTGTTAAAAAATTTTGTAATTGCGTATGATAACGTCAAACAATTTCGTCTAATGGAAAAACTCCTCGTTGCCTCAATATGCAGTAAATAGAATAAAACCATTCCCACACATATTCAAACATAATCTTGCTCGGGTACACTCAAACAAGATTGTGTTTGAACATGCCTTTTATAGTTTAGAGGCTACTTTTATAGTTTAAAATTTATTGATTGCCTTTTATGGTTAATAGGAATAGCCTCTCTTAGCTTACAAGCATGGGCCTTTTATAAGTTGTGTTCGCATAATTGAAAATAATAACACCGTCTTATTATTTTTATTCTTCTTCTCATATTTTTTTGTAAGAAATTATTACAATTTGAGATCTGCTTTGTATGGAAGTGGATGCAGTGGAATATTTCCAAATATAGAGTCTTACGCGAAAGTACCCAAAAGACTATGGGTCTTTGCCAAAGGATGAAATAAGAAACATCGCAGAACTGCATGACAACATTTATATTCACATCTGTGTCGATTTATGTGGCATCTTCTCTCTCCAAATAAATAAGACTCCTCTGTAGAGATTTTTATTACAATCATGCCCCCCAAGGGCACCTTAGATTTCAAGAGAGTGCAAGTGTTTTCTTTTTAATTCAAGTTTTTAATTTTTTGAAATCTTCCCCTATTTATTTGTCGACGGGCTAATGCGGAAGAAACGGGCACAAGAATTAGTTTTCAAGCATTTTTATTAGTACAAATAGTGGCAATAATAGTAAGGTGACCATTTCTTTACAAAGTAAAGGAGGACAAAATTTTTAAGAACAAATTACAACGTAAATATACGAAACGTTTTATTAATTCAAAATACAATAATTACACTTGCATACCTTTTAATTATTTACTTAAGCGAGTATTTTCCATTGAATGAATTTTTTGTCACTATATTATTTTCTAATACATCGGAAATTTTGGAGCAAGAAATATCCTTCATAATGAACTTTGCCGTAAGTGCTACATTTAAAGTATCAACATTCAATCTTGATTTCTATTTTGTCCAAAAATCCTTTCCAATTGAAAAAACTATTTCAACTGCTGTATTAGTTCCAGGGCAGCACAACGTTAATTCAACAAGAACAACTAAATTTTCATATGGATTGAGTTCATTTCTGAAATGGTTAAATATTTCCACATCCATCTTTTAACAATTTCTCTTCTAATTTTCCAATTGTTCCAATTTATAGGAATTTAAATATACTTTCAGTCGTCAAATTTCTTCAAGCAAACAATTGTCATTGATTTTAATAGCAGGCATTTCTTTCGATAAAAACTCAACACAATTTTCTATGCCTGCCCAGTTTACCTGTGATGAAGTCAAAAAATACCATTGAAAAGTTTTATTTTCGGTGATATTTGCTACAAACCATTCTTCGACATATTGAAAAAGTTTTTGGTAAAAATTCAGCATTCTTTGGTACATTTATCCGTTATGCCCGGATTTGATTCTTCTAAATTTGACAATTTTCTTTTTATTATTAAAGGAATAAATTTTTCTTAAAGCCGGGATTTGTTATTAAAGGACAAAATTATTCCAAATAAGACTAACTTTTATAGCTGAAATGTTCACTATCAATCTTTTGAATCGCTTTGCGGATTATAGATGTTTGATTATGTACAAAATGCATTAATATCTCCGTTAATTTATACTGTATCAGCACATGATGCGTAACAGTTCGGCTTGGCATCTCGGAATGCAGAGATTAACAGATAAGTTTTAAAATATTGAAAAGGAGGACAAGACGAAGGACGCTTTTCGAAGAAGGACAGAACCTATAAAAGGAGGGCTGTCCTCACTTAAGGAGGACGATTGGTCACCTTAATAATAGTAGCAAAATGTTGTTTCAAGACAGATTTTATTTTTAATAGCCAAAAACCTTAATACTCATTATCAGAAAACAAAATTAAAATTTTTGTTCTAACTATTTTAACATGTTGCGACAACCGAATACAAAATATATCGTTCGATACAAATCGAATTGTTGCACGTAAATATTACATTGAATATAAACAGTAAAACAACAAATAATGTAATATTAATAATAAATAGAAATAGTTATATGTAAAAATATTTTTAATATTAAATAGTCAAAAACATATTTGTTGAAGCTAAATTGACAATTATTAATGTGCTATAACTGTGAGCTACTGCAGGTTCACAAAATTTTCTAATTCGGAATGTACATACATGTGTATACCAACGAAAGACCCTAAACGTGCTCATTATTTTATCTTCCAAGAATGTTTTTTTCCCAAATCTCGAACTTCACATTATTTTTTTATTGCTCTTTTTATTAGTCTTAGTTTATTTGATATTAAATTAACGTAAAAAAATCTGTAATTTGTATTTTTTAAATACAGTTTGTTTAAAATGTGATTAAATGTATCGAATTGTAGGTGTTAAGTCAATATTTGCAGCCATTTATGTTTCTTAATAATTAGCTTTGCAGTTTTTCTTGATAATTAATTTTTAAACAAAGCGTTATGCTTTTTACCTTAAACTGACATTCAGAAACATCACCATTTTAAAATTAACAATTAGTTCTCTATTTGCTTTTCAAAAATTATTTTATTTCCATTAAACAGTCACACAGATGTATAGGCATTTCAGCTTTAAGTTCACTAAGTACCTACACATTTCCAAATATTCTCCCCCTAGTTTCACACAAGCTTAAATAACAAGAGATTACGTGGATAATAATCCAGTTAGTGTATTTTTATGAATGAAAATACCAAATAAAGAAAGTTAAGAGAAAATGACTTCGCAAAATGGTAACGCTCTACTTACCACGGCATTATGCGATCGCTAAGGTCACAGTTTATTTCTTACCACTTGTGATTTTTGGAGTCGATAACAACGATTTCCTTTTGATTTCGGTTGTAACTTTTTCGCTAAGTAGGTGAGATCGGTTCACAGATTGAGGTGGTTAAAATGTAGCATTGTAACTTATTTGAATGAATTATTATTGCAATGAAAGTGAGTATGATCAAGTGGCATTTCAAGTCTAAAATTATTTTAGAAATTCTCGAAATGATTTACCGGCGTTCTTTATTTTCTTGTCTTTTAGTCAACATGGTTTCTGAAGAATTTTCATGGGCTCGGGTCCTGGTAAAACTAAAATATATATTATAGCTCACATAATTTGCTATTTACTTATTTCACAAATTCTCAAAATACATTTTATGTAAATCCTTTTTGAGTCCACCATTGGAGTTTACTTTCAGGAAATGCAATGAATGCTACAACAATGTTAATCAACGAATTACTCGAGCACGAATTATAGATTCAGTTTTAATTTATAAAAAGGAAGAATTCCTACATCCAATGTTTTTAAATAACTCTAACAACTGCTTGATTACAAAAAAATTATATTTTCAAATTTAAATCGTGTTATTTTTATCCAAGTACCTTTCTGTGACGTAATATTAAATTGATTACGAAAAAACTGGAATGCAGAAAATATAATCAAGAAAATTACTCTTAAAGAAATAAAATGAAACATAAGGATTTTTTTAAATATTTTATATGTAAAAGAAATTAATTACGTAAATTTATTTGTAAGAATTTTTTCCTAATAATGAACAGTATATATAGCTCGCGTTATCTGTCCATTTACCTATTTTATAACTTCGAGTAATAATTACGACTCTAAATGTTTATACATAGTAAAAAAACTGGGGATTTATTTTTTTGCTTTGAATTAAAAATGAAATTATTGGCAGATACTATGTAAAGCTTATATTTCTTAAGTTTATTGCTTGTTTTCAACCTTTCGTTTTACTGTGACAAACGACATTTTGGAATAGTACAATAAATTTAACATTTAATTTCCTAAAGTTTTGCTTTAAAATCAGTTCTTGAACTGTGATATATAACACAATAATACAGTTAACATTTTAAATCCTATATACTGAATTGAAAACAAATTAAGGATCAAACACGTGATCAACAAATAGATTTTCATTAGTCATACCAACTCTAAAAAAATTAACCATAATGCAGTTCCATTCAAAAGAGAAACGTAAGAAACGTTATAAGTATATTCTTATAATTAGCACGAAGCTACTTATAAATTATACCTGACTACTTTCCAAAACCCTGCTTTCATCGGTAATGAACTTAGTTTTTTAAAGAACGTTTCACGGTGATAAATGTAAGTAATATTAGGTTAAAGCAAAATAAAAGATTAAGCATTTTTTTTTTTGTTAATTCATTCACGCATTTTGTAATGTATACGTCATGAGCAATTCAAAAAGCAATGGATAAAGAATCAAATTATTTAGAATTTTAAGAAAGTTGTGCAAAGCTTCCAAGTTAATCTCAAAAACTGTTTCTTCGGAATTAAACTTTTTTCTTGACATATTTTTGGATCACATAAATTTTCCCCTTTAAATTTTCATATAGGAATTAAAATTATTTGATGAGGTCGCTAGAATAGTAACATCATAGCAGAGACATAATTATAAAATAAGTTGATAAGTATAATCAAATTAAGTAAAATCAGTTCGATCGTTTGACATACGAAATATTTTGTTTTGCGTTTTTCCAAAATCTAAATTTTTGTCATTATATATGTCCCCATAGAGGCTAAAAAGAGACAGTTGTGTGCACAACTTTGCACATAACTTCCTTTTTATGTGTGTGGTTTTCCAAATCTCTTACTTACTTCAGCCACTGGAACAAGCGAAGAAGTCACCACGGCGATAAGAGATAGCAAAGCTACCTGAAACAACAAGAAATAAAAAGTCGAAGTGAAATTTTCATGAAATTCTTATTTTGTGTGTATTTGAACAAATACAACACATTAGTACTATTCTAGCAGAGATAATATCATTTAATTTAACACTATATTGATTTTTTCATTTTCAATTCCACATTTATAAATGATTATTTGAAAAAAAAATTTAGAAAAATGCAATGTACATCTTGAAGTTAGAATTTGTATAGTAAATAAAAACGAAAAGCAATAAAAAAAATTATTAAAAATAATCCGATTCTCACAAATGAATTTTTCATATTCTTAATTGAGTTATTGTTTGTATAAATGTATTACTTGCTGTGTTATTTTAGTATAACTCATAAAGTTTTAAATCGAAAACATTGATTATAACACCAACATAGTGTTGCTTAGTCCACACACATCAGTTAAAATAGCAAACAAAATATTGGCTTGATAGCCACATCAGTTTCAAAAGTAATACTCAAACATATCATCATTAGATATTTTTAAACTTTAGAGATTAAACTGAAAGGTGTTGGAACTGGATTCAACTAAAAGTATGGTTTAAAATAAAAGTAAGCAAAAACTATGTTGTATTAATTTAATTTATTAAAAAATGTAGATCTGATGCCTATATATACAGCAGTTAATAAAAGCTATATATCTAGCTGGGAAAAGGCTTATAATTTAATATCTATAAATATATACATAAATTGAGATAATATTAGATAAATTGACCCACATAGTAGTATTAGATATTATCTACAAACATAGTTTTTCAGTATTTAATTGTAATTTAAACCAAGACCGAGAAACCTGCTCCCTTATGAATAAATTTAATTTTTACACAAAAGTATGTTTTTTTTCTATGATTATGCCTTTCTATCCTGAAAACTGAAAAATTAGTGTTACATATAATCTACAGTTTAAAATGCAGTATAAGTTATTAGAACCTATTTCAACATCAATTGGTTTTCAAATTCGGTCTGCATATATGATAATTTTTCTTTTCACTCGTGTTTTACACTTAGTAGATAATATATTTACAAACACACACTTTTCTTATAAATTAATACTTCTAATATCTGTCAATTAAAACGAAGAAATCAATATTGATTAAAGTGAAGAGATTCAGAAATTAGTGTGTACAATCAATTTCTCCCTATATGGTATGCAGTGCCGGTGTAAGATCATTTAGGGCCCTGGGCACAGAAGACCTACGAGCTTCCTTCACACTAGCGGATCGAAATTTATTACCAGAAAACCTGGTTAAGTCCCGCTTATTCAGGCCCTTTTGTGCCCTTCCGGGCCCCTGAGCGACCGCCCCAAGCGCCCAATGGATAAACTTGGCACTGATGATATGTGATAGTTATTTTTACACACATCTAACGTGGTTTAAGCGGCCGAGAGGACAGGGGTCACAAACTCGGGGCCAGCGAATTGAGAGTTTGAGTCCTGGTATGACTAAAGAACCACTGTGCAGAGGGGTTGGAGTACGCTAAATCTATTGAAGCTCTAAGTCGTATTTACAAATTTTAGGGCTCAAGGCTAAAAGAATAATTACGCGCCCCACCTCACCCTCCAAACACATGAAAAAGAGTTGAGTTATATTGTTGAATATTCTTTCCCATTTTCAAAACAAAACAATATCAAATTAAACATCAAAATGAAAATTTTTGATATTTGAATATAATAGTATTTCTCTCGTGATTTCGGCCTTCTATTCCATGCCATAGGTTCTTACAATCTATGGGTCTGCAAATGAAATGAAATCCTGTGAGCAGCAGTATTACCTTTTAAGGTAGTGCAGCCTCATTAATTAAAATATACCAGAAGTTCATAATAATATAAATTAATTAATAAACATTTTCTGTTTGAGTTAAGGTATCCAACTACTTGCGATAACTTTTTTTTTAAAAAAAATGGAAATATGGACATTTTTTGTGGTTTTTAGATTTATGTAGTACATTTTAAGAAAAAAAAAGGCTAAAACTAAGACGAAAAAAATAAGTTATTACAACTATTATGGGAAAAAATAAGTAAAAATTGACAAAAAATTACATAAATGGGGCCCACTCTGTTCAATAAAATACAAACAATTCATAAATAATATGAACAATTCATAAATTCATATTCAATAAATGAACAAATTCTCAACTTTTCAATATTGATGTATTGCTCTGATATTCCTTTTTTGAAATGACCTTCAGGATAAGAGATGTTTTAATTTTCAAAAAATCTAGAGCACTTTATCTTAATTATTATATGAAATTGCTTAAAAAAACAGTGATTATGTCCACATAAGGAACTTTAAATTTTGAAATAAAACAGTGGTTGATAAATCTGAAGGTTAAAGCACTTTTACTGTTATACAGAACAAACACAAAAAATTTCCGCAAATTATTTTAAAAACTTTTTGAGCAATCGATGTCCTCGTTTGAGCTTTTAAAAAAAAACACATTTCGAATAAAATGTATTTTAAAGTTTGACATCTTATGTAAAGTTATGGCATCTGCTTTTACTAAAACACTTGTAGTTTTTGTTCTAGGGAATGAAAAATAAAAACTTTGGTATTTTTATGAAGCTAATAAGATGGCCTATAAAATAAAATCCTAAAAAAAATTGTCAATTTTTAAAAAAGTCATGATTTAGGGTAGTTGGATACCTTAAAAATAAATCAGTAATTATCACTTCAAAAAAAAATTCTTTCATTTATGCCATTGCTTGTTATTAATTTTGATGCAAAGTACTTGCTTTAATCTGTCAAAACAATTCGAAAACTTACCCTACTCAACGCTGCATTCATGACTATTGGTCTGCTCTGACTGACAACCTAAGAATATATTCCTGCTCACTAAACTTAAGAAAGGGCTTTTTATAGTGGTCCGTAATAGCAGTGAAAAAAATATTTAAAAAAACAAGAAACATTCGTAAATACAAGCCCGACCTACATCGAACATTAACTCAAAATTATTTAATAACGCACGAAAGAGGGCGATATTGTTAAAGTAGTTCGCAATTTTACATATAAGGTTAAATTCCTCTCACAACATTTTCCCACAAAATATAGTGTTGGTCAAGTGTAGCGTTATTTGAATAAAAACATAATTGCTTTATTTTCGATATTCTTTTTTCTATACTCAAAGGGAGGGGGGGAATAATAGCACTGGCTTGTTTTTCAAGACTATGAACCGTGAAAGGGTGAATTTTTGGTCGGAAACGACTGTATATGAAATGTAAATGAATACGGTGCTAAAAAAGAATTTTAAAAAGGCACATTAAGAAAATTTTATACCTTCTAAACCACTAACACACAAACGAAAATTTTCAGTGATATTTATTCTCTTAATAACGCTAAGGTAATGTAAGAAGTTTTAAAAGAATTTGTGCGGATTTTTATATTCCAAAATTATTTAACTGTTAGAAGTGCTGCTATCATGAAGTTTTTGTTGCTAATTATTTTCTTCAGTATGCCAAGACTCAATAATTTGCATCTAAAAAAAATAAGCTGTACACGAATAGTTTGTTTATATATAAGATAAAGAATCATTTTTTAATTAAAAAAAACTTAAATCCTTCTATCATTTCACATGGTGTATAAAGTAAAGTAACTGATATAACAGTTTCAAAAGGAAGCTTCTATCTTATTCATTTGTTACTCATTATTATTACAATTTATTTTCAAGCTTTTCACCATATAGGCGGATACGAATTGCTGCAGGTAATTTTGAAGTCCAGTTTCCTCCCTAGAGGGAAGCACCTGAGCTCTGACGATGCGAACCTGTACTAGGATTTAATTTTGCCGAAAGCACCTAAGCCAAACAGACACTCAAGGGATCTTTTACATGCCGTATAATCATGCGCCATGGCCGCTGTCGATTTTCTGCATCATGAAAATCCAATGACTTCGGCCGGGGTCGAACCCGCAATCTTTGGTGCAGAAGGCCTGTGACTAACTAACCAACAATATTGGAAAGTGTGTCGCTTAACATTATATAGTGTATCTCCCAACATTATATAGTATATCTCTTAACAGATTTAAAATGGTTTACTCATGACAATATTATCCGTTTTAATTAGTATGGTTTAAAGCAAACACTAGTTACATAAAAGCGATCACAAAGTTATGTAACCAGTAGGATTAAAAATTTCAAAAACAGATTTCATACTTCATTATCATTACATCCTAAGTACCTTCAATTACTCTAATTGGCCACGCAAACTTATTTTAATAGGTTTACTAGTTACGTTGCCCGTCGTTGCATGGGTTTTTCGAATGCATTACTTTTCCCGTTTTTTTTTCTGGGAAATTTTCCCTTACCCTCTGTACGTCAGCACTTCCTGGTGATTTCTAAATTTATAGGATTAAAATTTTCTTTTTCTAATTCTCTTCCTCTTCTTTCTCCTATCAAAAGAGAAACACAAATTTATTTTAGTAGTAAAAAATGAAATAAACATGCCAATTATAATTTTTTTTTCTGAAATAGAATTTGTTAACGAGAAAAGTGTCATGGGAGACATATGATTAATGGTACCAGAGAATTTATTGATATTTATGAAAAACATGACATTATAATATAAATATTAGAAAAATATGACAATTGAACTTTGTGATCAACAGCACGAGGGTGGTAAAACGAGATGTTATTAGATATGAATTTATTCGTTGACACTTGAGCCAGTTTAATCTTTAAAACTAGTAAAAACGCACAAAAAGTATTATTTAAATATTATTTTTCCTTCCATGACCTTCTGGTAGTTATCTTGTTAAAATCACTTCCCTGTGCTTTATTATACTGCCAATTATTATTATTATTGAAGTGAAACTTCTTTAGACGTGAGAGTGAATGGGAAGTTTGCCCAGTTTTTTGTGTTAGGGTGAACAAGCAAACGGAAGTAGTGATTCCCCCCATCCCCCAAATCGTCGCCATGGTGAGGAGATAGCGAGCCGGAAAAGAGAGCGGGAGACACAACGTCACTTGCGTCATATCCGTGAAAAAGTTGGACGATTGCCAAAGGGGAATTGCATCAGTGGTATGGAGTGGGGCATCTTGCTGCTTCGGACGAAAGGTGCTTAGGTATTGGAGACATTAAGTCCCTTGCTACTCATAACGAAGTCACGTCGCGTATTTGCGTAGCTTTTATATACACTCACTTCCAAAAGTTACGCACGAAGATATAAAATGCAAAAAAATCAACAAATACTACGTTGATCGACACAAAATTTGGCAGTAAAGTAGCATATATATTTATACATAAAACAAAATCAATAATTATATACAGAAATGAAAACAATATTAAATTTTTGTAAGTTATCAGATAATGTCATACTGGAGACTTAAACAGAAATATGTATAAAGTGAAAATAAACAGCATAAAATGAAAAAAAGGACATTAATAGGGTACGTGATCCCCTCTCATCTGTCTGCAAAGTTTACACCTTCTGGACATGCTTTCAATTAGGTGGTCAACCACCGCCGAATTAAGCAATCGCCATTCTTCTTGTAGAGCAGTTTCCAGCTCAATAAGAGTGGCTGGAGGTGGGAAACGTGAAGATTCAGCACGGCCGAGAGCATCCCAAAGATTTTCAATGGGATTAAGGTCAGGCGAATATGCTGGCCACGCCATACGCGCAATCCTTTCACTCTCCAGGTAGTCATCAACGATGTCAGCTCTATGGGGGGGGGGTGTTCTCGTCCATTAAAACAAAAGTAGTGCCATCTGCTGCAGCGTACAATCTCACAATGGGTTCTAGAACTTCAACTCGATACCAGACAGCCGTCACAGGACCCCGTTTAAAGATGTGCAGGTCGGTGCGGTATCCTAATGAAATCCCTGCCTACTCCATAATGCTTCCGCGTCAGAATGCGTGATGTTCGGTGATGTTTGGGGGCTGATTGCGTGTTCCTTGTTTACGCCATATCCTCATACGCTTGTCATCTGGCTACAGAGCAAATATTGACTCATCAGTAAACGTGGCATTGCCCCAGTCAGACACGGTCCAATTGCCATGTTCCCGGCACCACTTTAATCGTGCCCCTCTTGGTTGGACGGATAGAGGAACACAAACTCGAGGTACCCGGGCATACAGTCTATTCATATGTAATCTTTGGCGTACAGTAGCTGCAGATATAGCCTCACCAATGGACGCTGTAACCATAGATGTCACACGTGTGGATATCGCTCTGCGATTCCGCTTGGCTACGATAGCAATATATCGGTCTTTCTCGGGGTTTGTAACCCTTGGGTGACCGCCTAAGGGCCTTCGGACAACGGTCTGTGTGGTTTGGAATTGTTTCCATAAACGTGAAATTACAGAATGATGAACGCCGAAGGAAAGAGCAATATCTGTGATCGACTGTCCTGATTCAATGCGCCCCACAGCACGCCAGGGCTCAGAATTTTCTATTCGTTTTCTGGAAGTCATAGAAACACGTACATATGTCTTGAAAACAAATTGTACGAAAGTTTTAAACAACTATCAACACTTACAATCAACTTCTGTAACCCTTCATAAAGCTGGCTTCTTATAAGACTGCCCTTTTTGCATATTTCGTGACATAAAAGCACGATTGGCTGTTACCTAACATATTTGCATACTTCCATCTACATCTGCAGCGAATTGCATCCTCTTCAAATCTGATTGGCTTCCGGAAATCAGTATTTTTCTCTCCATGCTTAACCTTTGGAAGTGAGTGTAGTAAACATGCCGTTTTCAACGAATAAACGCACCCAAAATATTACCATTATATGGCTCTTCCCGTTACGAAGGTGTCTGGGGCATTGTGTATATGTCACAAACGTTCGCGCCAGGGACTTCTGTGAGTGACATTAAGTTTATATGTTTAGTTTTCATTTCCGTTGAATTATAATTAATTCTAGTCAGAATGCCTAGAACAAATGCAAAAAGAGGAAAAGAGTTTCGTGAAAGAAAAAAAGGAAAACTAGCAACAGATCCTGTTGCAAGTCTATATATCACCACGTAGTCCTGTTGCAACTGTTATCACCTTCATCCATAAAGTTTTAGTGCTTTACACACCATAGGCTGCTGTAATCATTTTTTTATTTAGTTATTGTTACGAATTTTGTGTAAATAGTGTAAATAATTTGTATTTGAGTGTTTAATGCATTTAATTTCGCTATGTTATATTTATTCCATGTTAAAATTGTACTATTCACAAGCAATGCCGCCCCTTACGTTATAATGGCGATTCAATGAGAGCTTGGCGAAATCTTGGCGGTAGAGTCAAGTTGGCATCATTTTTGGCGACCAAGTTAGCGGCCAATTTGGCGACACTTTGGCGATAATGTTCGCGTCATTGGCGACCACGTTAGCGTCATTGGCGACCATGTTGGCGAGTTCGGAACCCTCTGGAATCTTCTAGAAAGTAGTATATCTGTCCACTATATTGTCACGTTAAATGACACGAGCAGTTATATTTCTGGAAGTTTCTGTCGCGCCTATAAAAATGATGCTCGCCGGTGTGGAGATAAGTCTTGATTAAGCCAGCGAGTAGTGAGGATTATTTTGACTAGCGATTAGCTCGGCTGTGCTTGTGTGAATAATCTTTACATACGTGTAGTTTTAAACACTGTTTATTGTGTTTGATTGCTGTTGAAGGTGTGAAGACCTTCGGATATTTACCCTGTGAATATTGACGATGAATCCTGTATTGAAAGGATTCGATTTTCGATAATAAATTCACATCGCTCTTAAGGAACTGTAATTTTCTTTGTGATGGTTTTGCATAAAATCCTCGAAACCGGATCTACGTAGCAATATTATACATTCAGCGACTGTTAAATCATTAAATTCATGATTTATTTTCATTAAATGTTTGCTATATTCTAGGCTCATAACACTATTTTGTTTAAGTAAAATTTGAAAGGCAATCAAAAGATAAAGTTACAACCCTAAAGATAAAACTCGCGCTCTCTCATGGTTAATAGAAATATAACCAAAACAAGTAATATAAAAAAAATTAAGTCAATTCCTACTTAGATCAACAAAGAAAAGTTTTATTTTAGCTACTTTTTATTAAATAGTTACAATTAATGTAAATATGTATATACATATGACAGAATCACAACATTAAGTGGTAATTAATTATTATTAAAGAATCATATTGTGATCCAAAACAATCGTGTTTATAAAATTTCAGTTCAACCGAATGCTTTAAAACGTGAGAAAAACCTTTTCAACTTTTCACACAAGTCGCCAAAAATGATCCCAACGTGGCTGTATTTGTACTTCTTTAAATAATTAGCTTTAGTCAATTAATTTTTATTAATTATAATTAAATTATTGCATTCTCCTCCAAAATAAAATAATGTATATAAATTTCAACTCAATTAAGTGCTTTAAAATGTATTTTATTAACGATTGAAAATTCCACCAAGATAAATAAATAAATATATAGAGATTGTGAGCTAATTGTGAAGAAATTGAAAGTTTCTTTATAAAAAAAGGGGGATCTATTCGGTGTTTCGTTAGTCTTGTTCTTCCAAAGTCCTCAGATGGGTCTTGGGTATTGCACTTCTGATCTACACAAGTGACCGGAGCACAAGCTGCTATTACCTCTCCTTCCTGGATAGTTCTCGTCCAATCACTGATGTTAGCAATTCTCACTGGGATGACTGAATTCGAGAGGTCTACTACCGACGAGGCTATCAGTACTCCTGCTTTTAAACTGCCTGGGTCAGGATAATCAATTACGCCGAATCGGAATTTCGTATTTTCTGCTACTAGACCGGCTATTATACATTCAGTTCTTGGCGATAATGAGAGTTTGGTTTTTGCTATAATTTTCTGGTTAGATTCAAATTGAGTTTGTAAGCCAAAAAGAGTGATGTCTTCAAACTTTGAATGCATATTGCTATTTTCAAAGTCCAATTTAAAGTTATTGTTCTTCAGATAATCCAGTCCAAGAATACAGGGATCGGTGATATCTGCTATATATTCCGTATGGTGATAGTCTATATTTCTAAACCTCAGAGTGACGTTAGCTTTCCCATAAACCTGAATCTTGTCACACGCTACTGTTTGCATGGAAACGCTGGGCGGCGTCCAGATAATACTAACTTGTGAGTTTTGCGCCAAATCTTTTCTGATTATAGACACATTGGCTCCAGTATCAACAACCATACGGCACGAGATGTTATTAATTTGTCCTATTACGTAAAGTCCCTTGTCGCCGCCATTTACTGCCGCGATCTGGAGAATTTTGGGATGGGGGCCTTTCATTATCTGGCAACCTCCACCCCGCGAGATCGCCATATATTAGTTTTCTTTTTTGGAAGAAGAGACGGTGTTCTCTCCTTCCTTACCGTGGGGGCAGTTTCTTCTCATGTGTCCTGTTCCACCGCATCCCCAGCACTTAAAGTTGCGTTTCTCTTGGTTGGAAATTCCAGCCTTTTATGGTTTGCATTTCCTCTTTCAATTTCTCAATCTCCTTTATCAATCGAGATTCACACGGCTCATCTGCAGTCACTCTAGCTCCTCGGATGGAATGGCGATCTCTGCGATTGATTTGAGTGGCGGCCTCCAATTTCAGGGCATATAAGAGGGCAGATTTAAGATCTTGCACATCTGCTATTCTTACAGACTTTTGTATTTCCCCATTCTTCAATCCATCCACGAAATATTGCAAAGAGATTACTTTGCGCACTGTTAATGGGTGGTCGGAGAAAGCCAAGTTGTCGAGCCTTTGTATTTCAAAGGCATACTCCTGCAAACTTTCTTCGGGTTTCTGATGTCTTGTTTTTATCTGCAGGCAGAAAAGTCTTTGGAGAATTTATGGTCGAACCGAAAATCCAGAGCGTTATACCGGGAGTTCAAATTCAGTCGTTCTGTGTCGGGAAGAGTCTGCAATACTTCAGTGGCTTCACCTGTAAGGGATGCTGCTAGCTGACATGCTTTGACCCCTTTAGTCCATCCATTGGCTTCAGAAATTATACAAAATTGAGACTTGTACACCTCCCAGTTGGTTTTTCCATCATAGGTGAATAGTTTCACTGATACTGGTGAGGCAGGAACAGGTACGGCAGAAGCAGGCACAAACTTGTTTTCGTTCGTCGTCTTTCCCCAAGCTAGCAGCTTCTTTTCAAGATCTTCAAATCGCTGGCTAAAATTTCCAGCTACTTCTTCAATACTTTCCTCAGCTTGCTCATTAACTCTTTCTATTTCTTCCCCTACTTTCTTCTCTATCTTCTCTTCAACTACTACAATTTTTCTTCAACTTTTATTGTTATTTTCTCTTCCACACTATTGATTTTCTCTTCAAAATAGTCAATTTTTTTTCTAGAGCATTCTTAGGTCTTCCTGACATTTTTGCATTCTTCCTTGGCCTTTCTGCATTTCATGTTTAGTTTCTTCTTGGCTTTTCTGCATTTCTTCCAAACCATTCTGAATTCCCTCCTTTAACTCCTTAGTTTCTTCTTGGCTTCTCTGCATATTCTTCATTCTCTTCTTAGTCTCTTCTTGACCACTTTTCAAGACATTGATACCTTTCAACAGAGCCTTCAGTTGCTCATCCATCGCTCTTGTTATTGGCATAAAATTCCACTTCTGACACCAAACTGTTACGTAGCTCCGGGTTCATGGATTTTATGCAAAACAATCACAAAGAAAACAAACAGTTCTTTAAGGGCGATGCGAATTTATTATCAAAATTCCAATCCTTTAAATACAGGATTCAGCAGAGATATTCACAGAGTAAATCTCCGAAGGTCTTTACACCTTCAAAAGCAATCAAACACAATCTTCAGTGTTTAAAAATACACGTATGTAAAAGATTATTCACAAGCACAGCCGAGCTAATCGCTAGTCAAAACAATGTTCACTCATCGCTGGTTGAAATCAGACGGACTAACGTTCCGGTGAGCATTTCTATTTATAAGCGCGACAGAAACTTCCAGAAATATAACCACTCGTGTCATCGAGCGTGACGTTATAATGGAGGGTTCCACTACTTTCTAGAAGAATCCAGAAGGCTCCGAACTCGCCAATTTCCGAACTCCAAAGTCGCCAACTTGGTCGCCAAAAATGATGCCAACTTGGTCGCCAAAAATGATGCCAACTTGGTTCTACCGCCAAGATTTCGCCAAGTTCTCATTGAAACGCCATTATAACGTAAGGGGCGGCATTGCTTGTGAATAGTACAAATTTAACATGAAATAAATATAACATAGAGTAATATAAATGCATTAAACACTCAAATACAAATTATTTACACTATTTACACAGAATTTGTAACAATTTACACTATTAAAATTCGTAGGTAAACAAAGGTATCTATGTAGGTATGTAGGTATATAGGAATGTAGCCCAGTTTTCTCACGAACCACAAGACGCAGAAACTCCCTGAAGGTACCAAAATTTTGGGAATGATACGAGGAATCCGTTTTGACCATTTATATTCCGATATTCCAATTCGTTAAAAAGATATTAATTAAAAACCTTAAAACGCATTTATTATGCACGTGGCGCAATCTGAAGAGAATCGGAAAGATCATTTATTTTCAGGGGGAAATTTGGAACTTCGTTTTTTTCAGAGGTTTTTAAAAATATTTAAAAATTAATATAATAAAATTATATATATATATACAATATAATAAAATTATGAATATATCTTTCTTTCAATTTAATTATTTTACAATTTTTTAAAATATTTTATCAGTTTTTATCAAATGAAGTCCGAAAATTTTTTTTTTTTTTTATTTTAACGAATAACGAAACGGGATAGTGAAAAAAATATGTTTTTATTTTAAAGGTATTAATCACGTTCTGAAATTGGAAGTTTTATCTATAAATTAATGTTGCTTATAAAAATATTGCAGATGAAACAAACGAAATAGCCTTAGAAATTACCTTCTTTTTTTTTTAATTTATGGAATGGTTCGCTATTTTTTTTAAATAAAAAACATTCAGGCAGAATTTCTCTCTCTTTGTGTGTGTGTGTGTGTGTGTGTGTGTGTGTGTGTGTGTGTGTGTGTGTGTGTGTGTGTGTGTGTGTGTGTGTGTGTGTGTGTGTGTGTGTGTGTGTGTGTGTGTGTGTGTGTGTGTGTGTGTGTGTGTGTGTGTGTGTGTGTGTGTGTGTGTGTGTGTGTGTGTGTGTGTGTGTGTGTGTGTGTGTGTGTGTGTGTGTGTGTGTGTGTGTGTGTGTGTGTGTGTGTGTGTGTGTGTGTGTGTGTGTGTGTGTGTGTGTGTGTGTGTGTGTGTGTGTGTGTGTGTGTGTGTGTGTGTGTGTGTGTGTGTGTGTGTGTGTGTGTGTGTGTGTGTGTGTGTGTGTGTGTGTGTGTGTGTGTGTGTGTGTGTGTGTGTGTGTGTGTGTGTGTGTGTGTGTGTGTGTGTGTGTGTGTGTGTGTGTGTGTGTGTGAATAACAAATTCTTAACAATTCAAACTAATTACACTGTAAATGGTTTTTCATTAACTATTTTTTTTTTTTTTAAAAAGTGAAGTTTTTGTAGTTAAATTAGAACTGCTCGAAAAAGATTTATAAAAATATTAATATATCAAAAGATACTTTACAAATAGCATTATTTTATTTTAATGAAATTTCAAAAGAGAATAGCTCTGTTTTTATTATTTTGCAATAACATGCAAGATTTAAAGCAAAAATTCGAAATTTGAAATAAATTACTCTAAATTTAAATAGCTATATTATTTCTTAAAATTTCCAATTCATCAACAGATTTATGCATTATTCTGTATTATTTGTCCATAAAAATGACATCGGTTCCTTTTTTTGAATACGAATTATAAGTTGTTCCGCTTGAACTTTCTTTCGCGTTAATGAAAAAATATTTTACACTAAAAAAAGTTCATGCTTTCTGTTTTTTTCCGCGTGTAGAACATTATTATACGTAATCTGTACAAAGACTGATAAAATATCTTAAAAATTACGGTTAAAAAAATGCGTTTTTCAACTTTTTTCCCTTTTGCGATAAATATGTAAACATTACTTTTTTTTAAAGTTTTCTGTTTAAAAATTACCGTTGTTTTCAATCTATATATGAAGTTAAAAAGCATTAACTTAACAATGAAGCCCGAAAAAAAAATTTTTAACTTTAACAAAAAACGAAATGAGAAATTGACAAAACCCTTCTGATATTTTAAAGGTTGATTTTACTGTTCTACCCGAAGGAGATCGTAGCATGGATGGTTAAGGTGCTGCTTTATAAAATGGCAGTTCGGTTCGAAACTGAAGAGGAAGAAACTTTAAATTTCTCCTTACACCTTAATCAAACGTTCAGAAAAAAGCAATTATTTCAATAGCAATCTGTTAATTTTTCTTTCATTTATTACTTGTAGAAAAAGTTTGCATATAAATAAATTTATTTGAAAATTAATATAATAAAATTATACATATATCTTTCTTTCGATTTAATTATTTTACAATTTTTTTAAATATTTTTGGAACTCCTTTTTTTTCAGAGGTTTTTAAAACACGATCAAATTTTTTTCATAAAACTCACACAAAAAATAATTACAGATTCGTAAAGATCATTTATTTCGCCACGATATCCTATAATTTATTTTACAAAATAATTCTATTTTGTATTTTTTACGATTTTTTAAAATGAGCCGAAATCTGTTCCTTTTTTTTTAATACGAATTATAACTTGTTCCGCTTGAGCTTTCTTTTGCGTTAATGAAAAAAAAATATTTTATACTAAAAAAAATCATGTTTTCTTTTTTTTCCGTGTGTAGAACAATATTATACGTAATCTGTACAAAGATTGATAAAATATCTTAAAAATTACGGTTAAAAAAACAAAAAAAAATGTGTTTTTCAATTCCGTTCAACGCCGGGCCATGCAGCTATTTCGAAAAAAGGAAATTATTACTTATAGAAATTTGATTTTAATAAATATATATATGATTTTTAAAAGGATTATTTCTATTATTTCATTACGAAATTAACTCTTTGTTAATTAAAAAGTGCATCGTCTACTTAAGGAAATAAGTGGAATGGAACAAATTTCGAAAAAGGGAAATTTTTTGACATAATTATAGAAATCACTCACATTGTGCGCGTACATACACACAGAAATGCTGATGTCATGAGGAAAAGAGAAAGCCCGAGCAACGCCGGGCTATGCGGTGGAGGGGGGGTCATTTTGAAAATGAGTATTAAAACTTCTGATTTTGTGAAAGAAAGGGAAAATTTATAACAGTAGAGAGATAGCCCGTGCAACGCTGGGTCATGCAGCTATTTTGAAAAAGGGAAATTTTTTGACATAATTTTAGAAATCACTCACATTGTGGGCCTACAAACAAACACAGAGAAATGCTGGTGTCATGAGGAAAAGAGAAAGCCCGAGCAATGCCGGGCTAAGCGGTGGAGGAGGGGAAGTCATTTTGAAAATGAATATTGGAAGTTCTGATTTTGTGAAAGAAAGGGAAAATTTATAACAGTAGAGATAGCCCATGCAACGCCGGGTCATGCAGCTAGTATATATATATATATATATATATATATATATATATATATATTATGTTTTTATTTTTAAATCGAAAACATTTTGTTTACCTATGTAAGTTATTCTTATTGATATATATGTACGTTTTAAAAGCAAGTTTCTGTAAAAAGAGCAAACGTTCGCAGCATTGCAGCGCCTGAATTGATTAGCTGCAAATATGCTATTGCGTTTATAGTGTGACTGTGAGATCACATGAATTTATAAATTGATTGGTTATCATACTACTATAATGTCACATTAATAAAACCTATTTATTACATTCACACGTATAGAGTATGTAAGCTACTATTTGTTTCCAATATCATTTGCGTTATGAATCGTTGGAACTTACGTATTATCACAACAGTCACCAATGTTCAAGATAATGAGCCGAATTGGCAACCTCGATTTCGCTTGTGTCGTATGCGCTGAATTGGCAATCATGTACTTCGTTTCATACATGTCGCCAATAGGTTGCGATAGTACGTCAGTTCCAGATCATTTTCAAAATGAAGGAAAAGAGATGAACGTAATAATTTTTAAGGATAAGTTTTTTTTGGTACTTTTCCAATTCGCGGGCGCTGGCAATAGTCATCAAAAATTATACAACAGATGCCAAACGGAATATTCCAGCTGGCAACCTTTTGTGGCCACGGTTCAAATTAAGTCACGGTCACTTGAAAAAAATTTTAACGATATTAATACTTTTATGCCTAAAAGGTACTTAAGTATTAGCGTCACGGCAGGCAAAACTGCACCTCAAGAATCGTTTTTCTTCAAATAAAACACGTAGGAATCTTTGTTGTTTTAATATCTTGGCGTGATTCACGTGCCGCAAATTTTGCTGCGGTGACACTAATACGTAAGTACTATAAAAAATTCTTAGAACAAATATTACAGATTTTATGGGATATGGAGCAACAAAGACTGTTATCCCAACAAATATTTATTAACATATTTTTATGTATATACTGAGTATTGTCGCCAAAAAAGTGTTCTTAGTGAGATTTCAGCCAGCGAAATGGAAAAGTACCAGTCTTTTACCTTGTCACAAAATAAAAAATTTATGACTGAACATTAGGCACTAATTTGATATCGGTACGCTACTAATTTTTTTGAGTGAAAAAGAGATTTGAAATCGAACCAAATAGATATTTGGTAGCCAGTCTAATGTCATCATATTGTAATGTAATCTTGCTAATTTGGCGAAATTTTACAAATATTTGGCGAAAAAATCTTTTGCGTACCAATCTCGAATTAATTTCAAAAAATAATTCAAAATACTATTCCTAATATTTTTTGCAACGTTTTAAATATAAAAAATTGAATAAAATATATTTTTATTAACTACTGAAGGTACTTATGTATTATCGCAACAATCGCCAACTCTATTAATAACTCGCCAAGTTGGCAACTCCAATTTCCTATGTGTCGCACGCGCTAAATTGGCATCCATGTTCTTCGTTTCATTTTATGTCGCCAATAGGTTGCGATAATACGTAAGTACCCTGCAGAATCTTCATTTCTCTTTTGCCACATAGTGTACTTAATTTTATGGATAAATTGCTCGCACAAATGCGGACTAGCTGCTGTAAAATGTCATCTGAGACGATTCAGAGAAGAAAAAACATGTCGAAGTTTTTATCTCTCTTAATCTTTAATTAATAATAAAATGGTTGCTGTAAAAAAAATAGTCAATTGGATTTAAAATTTGGCAAACAAAATTCAAAATAAATTAGCAAATTAAATTTTAGCTTTCCATTTTCTACTGTTGTGACTCGAGAAACTATTATTCTTTGATTTCAATATTCTTTTATTTTTCTTCGACACGCAGGATAAATGAGGCTATTTACATTTATGAATTAATGAAGCTACTTAAATGAAATGACTAATTATTTGAGCACACGTTCCGTAAACATAAAATGTTACACAGCTCTTTTCTTCGCGAAAAACGTAACTACGCAGAATATTCCACAAACATACTTAACTAAAATTCTCTTACCAGATTAAAAGTGAACATTAAATACAAATAATAAAAAAAATATAAAACAGTAAATGTTAAACTTATAAGGAGTGGCAACACTACAATAAAATTAAAAATGTGCTATTAAAACTCACGTGGAACATTCAACAGTATTTCTGATAGGGAAAATATTTTATGGTATCACGTTAAAACCACGAAAAGAGTTTCACAAGTTAACAAAGTCAAAAATATATATTGTATACAGAATCTGGATCGATGAGTTCGATAGCTACGGGTTATGATTTACTGGCATCTCAATTTTCACCGGATGGCCGAATATTTCAAATAGAATACGCTCAAAAAGCATTGCTTAAAAGTGGAACAGCTATTGGGTTGAGAGGTACAGACTGCGTTGTGCTGGCTGCCGAAAAACTATCGCCCAGTAAACTGTACGAATCCGATGCATACAAAAGAATCTTTACAGTTGCTCCACACATCGGAATCGTTATAACAGGTTTTACTCCAGATGGAAGACATCTTGTAGAAACGGCAAAAACAGAGGCAGTGAATTACAAAAACAGTTACAATCACGATATACCACTGCAGCATTTGAAAAATCGTGTGGCTATGTATATGCATGCATATACCTGTTTCGGTGCCTTGCGTCCTTTCGGCGTTAGTTTAATGCTAGCTGCCTATAACTCAGATGGCCCTGAACTGGCTGGCATTGATCTATCAGGTGCTTCGTTCAATTACTTTGGGTATGCTGTGGGAAAGAATCATGCAGCGGCAAAAACGGAAATCGAAAAGCTCGATTTGAAAAATATGGAGAACTGGGAATTGGTGAAGGAAGCCACGAAAATTCTGTATATGATTCATGATGACAGAGATAAAAATTTTGAGTTAGAATTAAGTTGGGTGGGGAAAAATACGAGGGGGAAACATGTGAATGTTCCAAACCAAGTATTCCGGGAGGCTCAAAATTATGCAATAGCAGCAGTGGAGGAACGTGATTCCGATGAAGAATTATAATTATGGTTTTGGTCTCCAAATCGTGTTTTGCTTCTTTTGCATCTGGAACATTAAATTATGATTTGTAATATTTTTATTAAACCTTTTTCTGCCTTGCTTATATGTAATATTACTTTTCCAAAAATACGAGGGGCACTTATAACTTACGAGTTATCTTTCAGGTACGTAGTTTTCAATGCATACGTATTATACTGTCGATCAATTTCGTCGAATAAAAAGACGTCGTCGATTCAAAAACTGCCACCAAATGTTGCCATCCTCATACTGTGTTCGAACATGTACGAGAATAGTTTCCACTATTGGCTGCATATTGCGGCTTTTGGCGACATTTTTTGATTTGATAAAATTGGTCCACGGTATAATACGTTAAGTACCGAGTTTTCTTATATTAGAAGATCTGTTTAATAAAGAATCTCATGCGTAATTGCTCTTAGTTTTTCTTTTGAAAATAAATATAACTTTTAAAAAAATTTTTCGTTAAAGCCACGCCATGCAATATCGATGCCAAAGTGGCATATTCGACTGGTTTCTTTTGCAACATCGGTACTTATGTATTATCGCAATCTATTGGCGACATTTATGAAACGAAATACATGAGTGCCAGTTCAGCGCATACGACACATAGGAAATCGGGGTTGCCAACTTGGCGAGTTACTTTGAATGTTGGCATTGTTGCGATAATACGTAAGTACCACAGCATCTTTCACTGAACACTAAATAATACTTTTCTTACGATCTTAAGCTCCTTAGTTTTTACCTTGGCAAACTTATCGCCAAGGTAAAAGCAAAACGAAACTGGTGACGAGGAAATACGCGAACAAAAACAGATGCCTGTCTGTAGGTTATAAAAATAAAAGTTCTTGATTATATATATATATATTATATATATATATATATATATATATATATATATATATATATATATATATATATATATATATATATATATATATATATATATTTTTAGAATGGTATATAATGTATCAATCTCTTAAAAGAACTACGATTTTGATCTATTTTAATTGAGACTTTTATTTTATCACCGAATTGGTGCATTCAATTTACTATTGTAGTCTATGAAAAAATTCGTAATCCCGGTAAAATCCTAGTTTAGTTCACACCTTTGGCAAAGAAGGGAAAGAAATGTGCCAAATCGCACCAACATCTAATCTTTCTGTGTTGGACTTCTATCCAATACGATGATAATAATTCACCAAGTTGACGATAGGAAAAGATGAAGCCTAAAATAAACATCTACTCCGTGAATCCAATACAGAAAGCAGTGCTGTTGGCGTAAGTAAAATAAAATAGGATTTTATCAAGCTATGGTTTAAAGATGAAGCACAGTGGCTGAGTGGTAGCTTCCTTGCCACGGGTGCGGGGTTCAAATCAGGGGCTGGGCAAGGTCAATTCAGCCTTTCATCCCTGCAATGGGTCGATAAATGATTACCAAGCTTGCTTGGGGACTAAACACTGGTGATTTCGCTTTAGAATGAACACCTGATCGGGACATCTGCTCATGCACCTCAGTACCCACGGTTAGGGAAACTGAGTTGGACACAGTAGGTCTTAGCCCTCATGGGCTAACGCGCCATGAGTTTAATTCAGTTTAGTTTTATAGTTTAAAGATATATATAGAGCTCCTGCACTCTCTCTTTATGATGAGTTTTACATAAATTTTATTTTTTTGTCGTAATTCCTCCATTTTTATTTTTCAATTTATCAGAGCTATAAGTATAAACTTTCTTTCTCTACCTCTACAAATATTGTTGTACACAGTTATCAAAATATATATTAAATCACAAAAGAATTAGTAACTTCTCGTTCTGCTTTGTTCCAGTCAATCACTCCCTACCAATATTCACTTTTAATCTAAATTAAACCTTGAAGTCCTAAATTTTCAACGTATACTTCAGTGTATTATAGTGCACACAATTCCCTTTTTTAATAGTATGATTATAATAATGATGAAAGTTTCAAGGTACTTTTTTCCGTTTCGCCGCCTCAGACGATAAAATGATACAAATGTACTCAAACGGAATATTCCCAATGGTAACCTTTTACCACCACATTTTTAAAACAAGGCGTGATCTTTTCTAAAGTAAAGGCTTTTTGCATAATACATCTAAAATGGATAAAAAGCCAATAAGAACTCATATTTATTAGTATTTTTTGTGTATTGTCGCCAATAACGCCAAATTGGAGATATTTGTGGCGAAACAAAAAAGTACCAGTTTTAATTCTTTTTCCTTTATCTTGGTAATACGCATCATTCTAGTATTATATGTATTATTAAATCTTAACTATATACATTACATTAAGCTCTTATCTTTCTCTTTTAATTAAAAATATTTAATTCGTTTTCACTCCTCATTATAAAAATGTGCAATCATACGTTACACCGCAAGTTATAAAACACACACATACTACTTTTTTTTTTCACTGATCTAACTTGTAAACAGTGAAACACGGCCATTTTTTTCGTTATATTCTGCGGCTGCTGTTTTATACCTTCCGACTTCGATGAGTGCAGTGCACGATCATGCGTTTATATTTTAACTGTTGAATAACTGGATTTTTTTTTTTTTTTTTTGCAATTTATCAGTCCAATACACATACCAAATTGCATTAAAATCTGTCCAGTAGTTCCAGAGATAATCGACAAAATTCGAAAATTCTCTTAATAAGGCAACGCAAGGGTTATTGGTAATGGACCTCGTAATTTTGAACCTCGGTCAAGTGACGAGGACGACACCTGAGCTTGCATCCCCTCATCTAGCTACCACACCACACCAACAGGAGGCCTTTGAGCATCGACAGATTTAGCGTGCATCGGCCCCTACATGGCGGATCTTCAGTGGCACCAGGATTCGAAACCGCGGTACTACGGCCACGAGTTCGTGACCTTGGATGACAATGGGACCAATTCAAATCTGGCCAAATCTTGTCAAAAATCAAAGCGCTGAAAATTATTGTTTAAGATAACTAGACAAACAATACAATGGTTTCTTTACATCCATTATTTGCCTTTAATTTTAAAAATATTTTCTTAAATGAGAAATTCATTATTGTACTCTTAGCAAGCATTGTTTTAACACTGAGCACACCATCTTATTTAGAGGGTGTGGAGACATTAAAAATGTTTATTGCATGAAAGTTGTGTGTGTTTTATAACTACTTATATAGCAGTTTAAGTATAATGAAATTCTTATTAATGAACACTGAATACTGAATGATAAAAAAAATTTTAAGAAATCTGCAATCTTTTCATCATTACACTTCCTCAAATTATATTTCATTTGATACATGTAATGTTTCTCTCTCTATTTCATCAAAAATACTTCATAAATTTCAAGACATAGAATTTTGTATGTATATTTCCATCCATCATTGAATAAACAATCGCATAATTCTATATACTCCGCAGTTTCTTTTCTACTGTAGTCATAGATCTTTTCCGACCATTTGAATCAAAAATTACCTATAGAATGATACTCTCCTCACGAAGAAAATGTATTAACCCTTGCAACTGTCAAGTTATTTTAATGATTTAGGCACATAAATTGTCAAATTTTTTTATTGTAAAAGCCATATATTTAATACAAAATAAAGTATCCAAGCAAAAAAATCCATACAGTAAAATACGTTTGACGCGAAAACACTTAAGACGAAATATCGGTTAACACTAAATAATACAACGCTCACGAAAAACTATTATGTATTTCCATGCATTTTTTCCCTTCAAAACACGAAACGAAAAAGCTTGTTTATCTAAGCTACTTTCACCCTCCTCTCCACCCCCGAAAAACGCCACACAAAAAGATCTCATCTCTCATCGATTGGCTTTGAAATTTGATGACATCGCAGTGTGAGTAAAAATCAGCAAATTGGGCTCTCGGGGGAAGGGGGGGGACTTCCTATTTTAGAAGAATTTTTTTACAAACACAATGGCAAAGAGCTCAGGGAAAAAGCAAAATGATATTTTGCTTAAAATAAAAAAGGAGCTTCTTAAGGCTGTTGGTCAAAAACAGAACTCGATAAAAAAAAATTGCACAGATTTTGATAAATTACTAACTTTACATTATCAACAGTAATTAAAGCAAGTAATATATAAAAAAAAAAATCTTACGTCAATTCCTACTTAGGTCAACAAAGAAAAATTTCATTTCAGTTATTTTTTATTAAAAAATTACAATTAATATAAATATGTATACACAAAAGTTGGCGTCGAAAACCGGTTTTTCAGCCAAACTAGCCAATCCGGGTGAGCATTGTTACAACAATGCAGACAAATCATGCTCTTTTAGAGTGAGTGAAGTCTTGCAAAAGAAGAAAACAACTAGTGTAACAATTATGCTCATAACTTTTTAATTCGTATCAAGACATTCTCATCCTTTTCAGAGCTGGGAAGTGTTGATACGAGTGATTAAGAACTGCTCTAGGTCTCTTAGAAGAGCTAGGAATAGAATTGTCATAAGCCGGGATTTCTCTGATAGATTCATTTGAAATCTGTGGTAACCAGTTGAAAAAATTTTCTGATTGTTTTTTGATGAAATCAAGAAGCGGCGGAACATTAAGATCTTTATGCAAGACTTCGTTCCTGACAAACCAAGGTGCGTTTGCTGCTCTACGCAGTTGAATGTTTTGAAAAGTGTGCAATCTTTTCAGGTGAGTAACTGATGGATCAGGTGATGGTTCAGGTGAGTAACTGACCCAGATGGGAGAAGCGTACAGCATGAAGGGGCGAAGAATGGCTTTGTATAGTAGAACTTTGTGCCTTAATGCGAGCTTGCTCTTGGGAGAAATCAAGCAATTTAGAGTGCTTCTCATTCCAGCCGCCTTTTGGTGAGTGGAACGGATGTGTTTAGCAAAGTTTAATTTAGTGTCAAGTATTAACCCTAGGTACTTATATTCAGTAACCCAGGGGACAGGCTGTTTAAAAATGTTGACATGCGGGAGGTTTCCGGTGCACCTCTGTCTCGTAAGGAGGAGGCATGCGCTTTTAGATGCATTAACCTTTATTTTCCAGTCGTTAAGCCAGGTTTCGAGTCGAATGACATAATTTTGTAGCCGCTCAATGATATTGCGGTTATAAATGTTTTGGGTAAAAATGGCAGTGTCGTCCGTGTACATCGCTAAGTGGACTTCGGCAGCCTTAGTAATGCCATTGATGTATAGATTAAAGAGCGTGGACCCTAATAAAGATCCTTGCGGTACCCCACTGAGAATTGGACGCGGGGTGGAGAGACTGTTTCAACTCTTACCCTAAATTCACGGGAGTTTAGGTAGGAGTGTATAATTTTGATGAGTTGGTCCGAAAATCCAAGTCGCATCATCTTGGATAGCAAGCCATCGTGCCAAATTTTTTCAAAGGCTTTGGCTATGTCCACAAAAAGCATACCCGTGGCCTGGTTATTTTAAAAGCCGTGATGAATCGGCTCAGTAACTCTAAGTAACTGGGTTACTGTGGAGTACTGTATGACAAAGCCATGCTGTTCAGGAATAATAATATTCCTGGCTATGCAGTGCTGATTAAGGCGATTCAAAAGAACAAATTTGTATGCTTTGCACAAGCTACAGAGTATTTCATTAATTTTTACTGTCTATAGATTCATTCAGTAGCAATATATTCACATAAACAGAAAAAAAATTATATCATTTGTAAATAACATTTATTAATATAAAAAATACAAACAATGTTTTTACAAAATACATTTCAAAAAATGTATTCATGTGACATTTTGGATTTTGTTGCATCAAAATCATCAAGTGGATCCAACAATGAGATACAGGTGATAAATTTTGCAATTTTAGATGGTCATTAGAAATCATGGGTGATAAATGATCTTCACACTTTACGCCATGCTACAAGAAGATTTTCCATCCCTAGTACATTTTACATACAATAGTTTTCATAACTTTACACAGCAATCTTATCTTATCAACATTTAAATCCATAAACGTTATTAACATGAAGTGCATTCAAGCTAATCATACAGGAAATCTTAATAAAAAAAATTGCTCTGTATGAAAAAGATGAAGGTAAGATTTATGCATATAGAAACTTGATGTGTTTCCATTAATCAGGTACATATCCATACACATTGAAATAGATACATACACTGGCCAATGAATTTGAAACCTTTGAGACTTGCATTCGAATGCATGCTAGGGGTGAAGTATGAAAATCTTTTTTTATGACATGAGTTACATGTAGTTAGAATGCTATAATAAGTAAGTTGTAAGAGTGCTTTTCACCATGAATGAAGTAAAATGAGAAAAACAACAAAGAGATCTTTCACCATTTGAAAAAGGGGCTTATTTTTGGAGTCCGATTAGCAGAGGGCTCGATTTTGAAGACAGTAAATCTAACTGGTACTCAAATGCAGCCATATCAAAGGTAATCAAAAGTTTGAATTGGAACCCACAGTCATTCTCTAAAAGACATAACTGTGGTTCGAGCACAGTTTTCCAAGAGCGTCTGATCAGCGTTTTCTCCAACAAACTGAACAACAGAACATGGACTCTTCTGTAATTCAACTGACACAAATCGTCAGCCAAGACTCTCTTCCCAACATATTGCAGCTCGAACCATCCGCAGAGAGTTTTAGAGAATAAGAATGCATAGTTAGGTACCTGTGAGAAAAGCACCCATTTCAGCCCAATATGCAAAAATTCGTTTGCTGTGGTGTCAGAAAGAAGTCACTGGACATCTGAGGATTGGAAAAGGGTAATGTGATTGGATGAATCCCACTGCACCTTATTTTACACTGATAGGACGTTGAATTTGGTGAGAACCCCAGGAAGCTATGAATCCATCTTGCCCTACTCGCACTATGCAAAGGTCTGGTAGGAGTATTATGATATGGGGCACATTTTGCTGACAAGGAAGTGGTGTTCTGGTGTCCCACCAGGGTAAACAAAGAGCCATGAGATACATAGATGTACTTGTGACAAACCTATACGGAACTTTCTCACTAACCTTCTGAGACGTCTTTTTTAGAGAAATTTAATTCCCCTACCTATTTCCAATCAGCTCCAAAAAGAGGACAGGATTCCTTGTTATGCAGATTAGATAAAGTATTTAAGTCAAACGGAATAGTAAAGTAAAAAGCAGTAGGAGAGAGATTGAAGCAGAAAGGTATAATAGTGAAGTTAGATTTATTATTGAAGATTTCTAGTTGGATAAATTAATCTCAGGAAGAGTTGAAATTCAGTGTGGTAAATATTGATTTATATTTAAAGCCTCATTAAAGCTTTATATTAGGAGTGAGATTAAAGTTAAATGTTCAATAGGAACATTATTGAATATAATTTTGGGATCTCTTATCGTGGTAATCTCTGCATGATCGATATTCTAATTGTTAATTAATTGGATCATTAAATATTTAAGTTAATTTAAAGGAAAGTCCCTTTTAAACCTCATATTACTATTTTAAATTATTTGTTATTAAATGTCTTTGATTCTATTTGGGAAAGATAACCAAATAAAGAAAGTTATTTATAAAAATGGCTACTGGCTCTTATCTGACTCCAAATCATTCTCGTTCTCAAAGTGAGATCCAAGGGGATCTTCACATACTGTCAGATCAAGTGCAGTCTGCAATGTTGCATTTTTACCCTGATGGCGATGAATACTTCATGGATGATAATGCAACTATACATCATGCAAGAAATGTTCAAAATTGATTCGTTGAACCTCAGTCTGACTTCTAACGCCTTCCCTGGCCACAGCAAAGCCCGTATATCAACCTCATAGGAAATGTGTGGGATATAATGGTAAGACCCATCTGAAAACACTCTCCTCTTCCATATAATTTACAAGTTCTAAAAAACTGCACAGCCAATGCATGGTATTCTCTGGAAGTAAATGTACTCTGATTCGATGACCAAACGAATATCGGCAGTTATCCGAGAAAAAGATGGTTCAATAAAATATTGATCTTGAGTTTCTAATTCATTGGCCAGTGAGTGTAAGAATAAAACTTTTTTTACTAATATACAATCTATAGTTTTTTATTACATTCATAAGACAAAACTCGCATCTTAAATCTAGATGTTAATGCTTCATTAATTTTATAAATGCATATAAAAATGTACAAAAATCCTAATTAGACAATTAAAAGAACATTGAAAAAATATGATTATGAAATTAATACAAAACATTTCAAAATGTATAATACTAAGATATTGTGCACAAAATTACAATATATAAAATTGTTCATAAATAATTACTATAGGAATTCACTACACAACTCTTGTTCTTTGCTCTATTCTTTACAGGATATTAACATTGGGGATATGTCTCCTTTTGGTCTTTCACATTTATATTGGACAGCAAGACAATGGATAGCCAAGAGGTCGAGGAAAGGAGTAGAACTTTAAAAAAACTACAGGAACTTTTTAACTTTTTATACACAAAAGATCCATAAATGGAGCCTCATTTTTTAAATTTTCTAAAATATACAGTTTCATTCATATCACTCAACAAAAATTATGTAAAAAAAAATGTGGAATAATTTTGGGGCACCAAAGAAATGTTTCTAATATTAAATAGCTTTCCAAAATAAATAGTCTCAATGGGAAATATCATGCAAATTCAGCTTTTATTAAACTTTTTGTCGAGGTAAATTCAAAAATTAATATAAAATTCTAAATTCAACAAATATTTTTATAATTCAGTGACAATAATAAAAAATATCATTCAGTTGATAGACTATAAGTTAACTTAAAGAAGATAATCCTTTTTTTTTTCATTTAGGAAGCAAATTTGGATATTTTATAAATGGTACTTTGGGGCATGTAAAGTTATTTTAAAAATTATAAAGTTATTTTACAGTACATACAAGAATGGAGAAATTTATCTGAAGATTTCCAATAAGTTTTGACAAAAATGTTTCTATCTTTTGGTGATTCCCAATAAAATTGAAGAGGATCCCTCATAGCTGACACAGAAAACCAAATGAGCATTTGTCTATAGTTTAGTGTTGCTTATAACTCACTCGAAGAGGTTATTATATTAAAGAAAGAATCACAGGACTAACCCGATCTTTGCATATCTCTTCAGTTGGTGAGGTTGCATAATGCTGATCAGATGTCTCATTCAAAACAATTTCTGACTGTAGAAAAAACGTTGGTTAATTTTTTTTCCATTATTAGATGATGGTACTGATATTTGTCAACTGCCTCCAAAAACAGTTTGATTTGATGAAAGAGACGTAAATGAAGGTATTTTTGAACCTGTTCTGCTAGCAGTTGTTTGTGATACAACTGAAATTTCAACAAGCATAAGATAATGAGAAAATATCTCATGAAAAAATGTATCTGAAGTGACAAACAAGTGCCCATTTACCATTAGAAAGACAAAGCAATAGTAATTACTGCATCCAACTTTTCAGCACATGAACCTTTCACTAACATAAAAATATTTTGCCAACCACAAAAAGAAAAAAAAGAAAATTGATATTTCTCATCCAAATCTTATGAAAATGAACTAACAGAGAATGGGAGGATTCAATTTACTAGGCAGATTTCTTGAATCATATTGACATACGTTTCAAAGCAAAAAATGGCACTGTAGTCGAAGTGCTAAACATGGATGTTGTTGCAAAACCCATTTTGCAATCACATTCATACAAAGGTACAGAAGCAGAACATCTCAATTTCCAAGGAGAAGAAACTTTACGTTTGCCTCTGTAAGCCCCAGTATGTTCCTAGATCTCATACAAAAAAAGCTCTGAATCTTTTTCTGATTTAGATAATCAGAAATATATTATCTTGTGACTTTAACATAAGGAAACTGTACTGTATGTTGGAAGAATGTTAAAAAGAAGTGTTTTGAATGCAAGAAAAGATTACATGAAAAGTGCTTCCCTGAATATAATGGACTTTAGAAAAAACATCAAAACATAAAGCTAATAACAATAATATTTTTTGCCTTTATTTCTTGCTTTAAAGAATTTTGATGAGATTTTATATTTCTTGTACTCTTTAACTTTTCCTTCGTACAGGTAATTTTCTGTGAATTTGATATGAAGATTAATTGTTACTTTCTTTACCTTATTGCTTCTTTTTTTGCTTGAGTAATAAATCATTGTAAAACTCTTTGAATGTATAAATTTCTGTTTACAATTATGTAATATATTTTTTAAATTGGTAGGAAAATTTGATTTGCTGAATAACATTTAAAAATTCTCTTAGTATTTCATAAAAATTGAGTACACAAATCGAATTTTGAATATTAATTCAATTTTTTAAAGTAATACAAAAAAAAACTACCGTAAAATCCAGCGTATAATGTGCACCTATACTTTCAAGCTGTATTTTTTAAGGTACATTTGCCGTATAACGCGCACCCCCTTCTTCACAAAGAAATCTGAAATGTTAGTAACAATATTCCTATGATGTGAAGTAATTTATTCGAGGTATTATCCCAGGCTTTTGAAAAAATAATACACTTCTAAAACAACAACTCTTTTAGTTCATAAGGTGTTTCATTTCTTTTAAATAAACATTATTTCGACATGTGTAGAAGTAACTTCTTTTTTATGCTCATCTCTTTTGTTATTTTTAAAACCATCGTTTTTATACCCGGCGTATAATGCGCACCCTTAAATTTCGATCTTATTTTTTGAATTAAAAGTGCGCGATATACGCCGGATTTTACAGTAAGTGTTAAATACTAAAATGTTTCATTTATAAAACATGTTATAAATAAAAAAAATTGGAGGAGAGGTGATTTTTTTTTCTATAGTTCTTAAATTTCTTTTTTGACCCAATTTTAATAAATTAATAGTTTGTGTTATCTTTCAATCATAGTGGGGCATTTAAAAGATTTTTTAAAAAAGGTATAAAATAATTTTGCATGCAGTAAAAACCAACTGTATATACAAAGGTCCATTAGATTTCATGTGAGAACATATCTTACTTTCATGAATTCCAGAAATTTTCTAGAATCAATCAACTTCAAAGAATTTCATAATGCATCCTAATCCCCTTCGTTAATTTGAAATTATGCGATTATGCTCAAATATCAATAGATCATATTCAGAATTTTTTTTAATTATTTTTTATTGCTTTAGAGTCAACATTTTTAAATAGATAAATCTGAATACATTTAGTAAGTATATTTTTTTAAAATAATCCTGTAAATTAATCAAAAATGGTTAAGATGTACAGGTTACTTTTGAGAAACATAAAGCATCAATTATTTGAAATTTCATCTTTACATTTTAAATATTTGGTATGATTTGAAATATTAAAGTAACTACATACGGAATTTTAATTTTTGAACAAAAAGTACTTTTCCAAACTAAAAATGACTTAATAACAGTCAGGGCCATCTTTAGACCAGTCATCTGAATCTGAACTTGAATCAGAAGTAGAAGACGCCTGTATTTTTGAAGGCTTTTCAATTCCTTTTGATAAAATTATATCATCTAACACGGACCAAGCAAAATCAGAAAATAAATGCAAAGGTGTTCTGGTATCTCCTGCAAGCACAGAATCAACCTTATCTGACCACACACACTTCAAAAAAGAATTCACAGGATATGAAAGGTCTACTATTTGTAAAGCAATATCATCAGAAAACATGTCACTATATGCATGTTTTGGTGGAGGAGCAAGCATACTAATCTGTTCAGCAGTTGATAAAAGACTTACTTTCTTAATTAGGGCCTTCCTTTCTGCTTTTTTTGCAGGATCAAGAACTGTTTTAGGATATTCCATTTTAGGAGGAATTATTACTTGCACATCCTCTAATGCAACAGAATCTTTTGTGTAACCCATCTGGAGTAGAATTTCTTGGAAATTTTTTAAAATTTCTGCTGCTTTTACTTCACCACTCCACCGGTCTTGAAGAGCCCGTACTAAAGCAGCTGCAAATCCTGAATTGCACACAGCTTTTAGTAAATTATCTGTACTCTGCATTGCATCAGGGAAGTACTTACTAGATTTTATTAACTCTAACCATAAGTCAAATACTTTAGTGCTTGTGTCTCTCCCACAGTAATGTATAGATTTTAAGAAAACAGTGAACACATAATCCAGATATGATGCAGGAATTTTATCATCTGCCAGTAAGTCACATATACACATACATGCTTCTGCCTGAGTATAATAACTATGATCATGAAAATAGTACAAAAGAATCTTTAATACAGCAATCTGAAAAGAAATATTTACAAAATCAATAATAATAAAAAATACATATACACTCAGAAAAATTAATTCCGCAGAACATTCCCAGTTTTTTTTTTTTTTTTTTTTTTTTTTTTTTGCACTATTTTTATCAGATACTTATAAAAAAATACATCAATCTTTAATTGTCAAAATAAGTCTACTTTCTATCTATATAAATCAGCTTAATCTAAAAAGATTTTCTGATTTTAAAGCACAAAAATTAGTTGACAACTAATTTATTTCACTTAAGAAGTTTTTCAATATAGACTAAGTAATTTTCAAATTGTTTCACATATTCCTTTAAGTAATAGTCTTATTATTTAAAAATTAAGCTTTTTTTAAATAAACTAATACAAATTAAATGTATCTAAAGAAAACTGTAGTAAAATAGATTATGAAAATTTAGAAAACAAATTATTCCACAGATTTTGAAAACAACATCAAATATGTTCCCAACAGAAGCAAATGTTAACGTTAAGAAACAATTATGAATTTTCTATAAAAAAATTTTGATAAATTAAAGATATGATAGCAGATAGATGCATAAAATGTCTTTATTTAAAAAATTATTTCATAGGAATTTTCAGCCAGAAAGAATATGTACGAAATGTGTCAGTAATACGTAATTAATACACTTATAACATGAAAAAATCATTGAATAAAAGCATTGAAACTAATCCATGAGTTGATTATCCAATATAGATCAGAGAACTATCAAAAAGAGTCTTCTAATAAAAAAATGTACAGTGGCACTTTTTGTTTCTCTGAATCAATTCATAGTAAAATAAAAATGCATATTTACTTTAAATAAAGTATAAAAGCTTCATAGAATATTTTTCCATGATATTATACAACTCATTCTCTTATTCAACAATATGCATATAATAATAAGAATTCATACATGAATCTGAATTTCTATATAAGGTTCTCAGCTTTATTCAGCCAGAAACATGAAAGAAAAAACACAATTCACTTTTAACATTTTCAAAAAGTCTTAGTTTCATAAATGGAGTGAAACCTAAAGCGATGATTTTCATAAGCTTACTTACAAATTTCAGAAAGATTTTAAGAAATTCTTAATTAATATACGAGCTCCTTATTTTGTAAATGACCAATAATTTGAAATATTTCCCAGCATCTAAATTTACAAAATGTAGTTTGTTGTTCCAATTTAAAACCTGAATTATATTAATTTTGAATGGAAAGAAACACACACATAAGCTTATAAATATTCAAAATATTTGCTAACTTTTTAAAAGCAAATTATATCAGAAAATATAAACAAGCCCAAAACAACCAACAAATCCTTTGTCTCCAGCTTAATGAATGCAATTGTAACATTTAAATTTTATAAAGCAATGCTTAATTTTCTTTAAAAAAAATACAAATAACTTAATCTGAAATGAATTCTTTATTATCTATTTGAGGATTTCTTACAGTTAAATTGTGTTTTCTCTCAACCATTGTGGACCCAAAATTATAATAAAGAGAGAAATGCTGTACCTCTATATGAAACTACAACCTCTATAAGAATTCAGACTCTATATGAAAACTACATTAATAAAGAACAGCTTACTGTCAAAGGGAAAGCAAAATGGAAGACAGTAAAAACAAATGATGTGGAGAATAACATAAGAGGTACTTTCATATTATTTAACACAGACAAGTTAGTGAATGTAGACAGCATGTTAGATGGAAAGTACTTCAATTGGATTGCTGCACAGAAGTAAACTTTTTAAAGCATGCAGTGCTAATTGTATTTAATTAAGAGCCCCTGTAGTCTTAAAATGATATAATGGATAATTACACCCTAATCAGACACTCTATAAATTTAATTTTCCTTTCAGTTTAAATAAGGGAAATTTTATATCATAAAAAAGCTTAGGAATAAAATGTATCAAGATCTGAAAACTAAATTCAAATTATATTGAAAGAGCATTAAAAAAGACCACCAAACACTTTTAATAATTAATTGGAGAGGGAAATATGTTTATAGTTCAAAAAGAATTACTGACCTTATTGAGTGTATTAATTATTTTATAACTAAATAATTATAATGCATTCATGTCCATAAATTAAAGATAATTCAGAACCAAAACACAAATCAAACTCTAGAGTAAAAATTTCACCTGTAGAATTATCACACATCTTCAAGAATAATATGCCAATTACAAGAAACCACAATATGATGCTGATAGTACAATACAATGACAAGAGTGTATGAGAGGGGTATGTATAAGGAATGGTGACAAAGAAGTAAAATTGCTCACTAGAGTTCTGTTTTCTACTCAGTGTCATAACTGAATAGTTATGAAACAGAGGATACATGAGGATTTTTTTTAAATGGTAGATTTATCAGCCACCTGGAATATGCATGTATTGAGATGGAAATATCTGAGGAACTTGAAACTAACCAAAAAAATTGTCATTTCTAGACTTTGCCGACAACTCCAAGATGATGGAGATATCAGCAGACATTACAGTACAAGTTGTCTTTGAGTTACAACATCAAATAAAGACCAGTATTTTGCAGTAACGGCCAAAAGAAGCAGATGAAGCTCAGCATCAAACCTATCTCATCAGCTATCTGCAGACACAAGTATGGCAGTTTCACACACACACAAGGCAAATCCTGCACAGACATTTGGGACATATTGGTCTACATGCACACAGGCCTGTCAGATATGTTCCACTTACTGTAACTCACTGTTACCAGCTGTTAGCCTGTAGTAGAAAGAATACAATATAGATATCATCACAGTGGACTTATATGTTTTCCAATGAATCCAGGTTTAACTTGGACTTTGATTCAAGTCCGACTTTCATATGGAGAATGACAGTACCCATTACACCAAGACAGCATCACTGAGCGGTACTGTTATGGTAGTGCAGGATTGCTCATTTGGAGAGGAATTATACTAAGCTCCAGAATAGATCTGCATGTTTAGATCAAACTATGGCATTCCAAATTTTTTGGTACATTATTCTGAAACAACAATGTATGTTTGTTTAAGGGTTCCATGAACACAGAATTTGTTTATGAATGACAGCACCCATCCTCTTGAGCAAACATTGTAAACGAATGCCTTCAATCTGAAGATATCACCCATGAGGAATGGCCAGTATTCTCACCTGACATGAATCCAATAGAGCATGTGGGACATGCTTGGCCTAGGAGTTACAGCATATCAACCACTTCCAAGATGTGTACTGGAACTTCAGAGAGCATTGCTGGTTAAATGGAGTAATCTTTCTCAAGATCAGCTCGATAATTCTTTATTGCTTAAGAGACAAAAAATGTATTAACCATCACACCAATTATGTAATAATATATTTGTGTAAAGAATTTTTTTTAAATGCTCCAGGGAGAAAAAATAGTAGTTTTTAGGAATGGCAACACCATCTTTTTTGTTCTTCATCTTTTATTTAATAAACAGACTTTGTGAACAAGTCCCATTTGTTTTGTTTCTGATCATTTATTTGCCAGAACTGACATTGTCCTTAATTTATGGACATGACTGTAAATAAATATTAAAAAAAATAATAAATTTGTAAAACTGATGATTACTTCATCCACTTTTTTAGTAGATTTAATGTCTTCCCAAAAGTATGGCACCTTATAAACTTTAAAAGCTGTTAGAAGAGAGCTTGATTTCAGCATATCAGAATGAACACCATATACTCCCATTTCCCACACAATTCGATGAATATTCTTTTTAAAAATAATTTCCTTCCAAAACTGGTTTCCTATAAAAAAAAATTGCAATCACATAAATAATTTTAAAAAGTTTCAAAAATATGTTGTAAAGTAACTTTTTCATGAAATTTAAATTTAGATAATAATAGAATGGGGTTTTTTCACAATTAACACTCTAGGATTACACTATTACTAATGATGGGCAAATTTTAAATTATGAAGGGAATGAGGACCACACCTGAGCTTATTCTACAATTTATGCACTTAATAATGTGATGTCCAGTTCCATTTAATATTCAGAAATCATCATTATTACACTAAATGGTTTTAATCTATGACCCATTAATTGTCAGATCCTTGTTCTATAAAACAAGATACTACAAAGCCTCTATATTAAAATGAAATAGGGGTGTCAAACTCGCAGCCCACAATGAACATTTTTGTGCGACCCGGTCAGTTATATCGGCACGCAATAATATAAAATAAAATATAAAAATTTCTTCTAAAATAGGAAAGATAGTAGCAGAGAAGAGATGTAAAGTGTCAGGATGTACATATTAAATTTTTCTTGTTCTTACATTTATGTTTATTATAATGCAATATTCAAAATAAACTTATGTTTCTATTAATATTGACCTTTTTTGTGGCCTACTTAAAGTTAAACCTTGTTTGTTTGACCCAAGTTAGCCTTTGAGTTTGACACTCTTGAAATAGAACATTGAGAGAATGAAATTAACAGAAAGATAAAGCTTCAAAAAATTAATTTTGTACAAGAAAATTTTTTTGATTAAAATGTAGGCTTTTGCAAATTTTAAAAAAAATTTATATTAGTTAAAAAAAATATGGAATAATACATCTTACAATTTAATTTTAAAACACTCATGTTAAGAGTTTTAAATATTTCTCTATTTAATATTTAACTATAAAAAATTGCTAAAAAAAATAAATACAAAAATTAAAAAGAATAAAAATTCTTGTAAAAGGAAATAACTTATTTTCCATTCAAAACAAAACTGATAAAAGGTATCTAATCCAGCACATGAGTTTTAAAAGAATCTTATTGTACTTGTTTTGATAAAAGACATCAATTTATCAGATTTAATAACATATAAATATGCTCCAACAAAAAGCTACAACTGAAAACCAAAGTTTGAGGCTCAACAATACTATATACATACATCAAGTAATCAGGCAATCAGCTACAAAGAAAAATTGATCCATCAAATAAACAAAAATAAATGAGATCATGGTGCAAAAAAAGTGTGCTAAAATATTCATGGAGCTTGACTTGAAATTTTTTTATATGAGTTTTTTTTTTTTTCCTTTTTTACATGTCAGTGCACAGAATGTAAACTTTTAAACATAGCAAACATGTTTGTCAAATATAAAAAGATTTGTGAAGATTCATGTCATCTACTGCAGTTAAAAAAACTAATAAAATGGTATACAGAAAATAGATACACACTTTACAGAAGAAATCCCATGTCAATGTTTAAATGTTGGTACTGTTGAAAGGTTTTATGCAGTGAAAATCGCTTAACAAGAAACTGAGGAGACTGAAACATTTTTTCATGTTAAAAGATATTGCAAAAAAAAAAAATCTCAAAAATTAATTTTACTAGAGTACATTTTATATATGCATACATTTAATAAAAATCAATGAAAAATAAAAACATTCACAAGAACTTAATGAAATGTAATACAAAATTTTTAAATGTTTTGAAAAACAAAACATTTATTTGGGGAAAATAATCTGATATTTTTTCGTATTGTCTTTTTTTAGCATCAAATTGTTCACTGCCGTCCACTTCATTATTCATTTCACCACTGGAATGTGCATCTGAATAACTGTACATACTTTCCATGATGTTCCTCATTTTGAATGACATGGGAACAGGAGTTGCATTATTCATTTCATTTTCTTCATTAGAATCTGCATCAGTGATATTTTTTGAGCTTTGAACAAATTCCCAAATGTCTTTGTCTGCCATAATTGGGGATGTACAAACATTACCATCAACTGAAAAGAGTTCTTCTGATGACAGTAGGGCAATCCAACAATGCAGAAACTTTCTCAAACTCTGGTAGTAGTTTTTCGTATTTTATTCACCCCAGAAAGGTAATTGTTTCGTGTTAAACGATTTTTGATTTATATTAAGAGAAAAAAATGCATGAAAATGCATAGCAGTTTGTCAGGATTATTGTTGTATTATTTCGTGTTAACCGATATTTTGTCTTAGGCGTTTTTGCGTTAAATGTATTTCACTGTATTTGTATATTGGGTATAAGGGACCAAGATCATAAACAGAAGTGAAAGCAATACCTGGGCATGCAGCTGGATCCCAAACACTTTTTTAGCTGCCCTTCCATTGCTCGCACACTTTTCAAACTTGACATTGAGTGCAACATGGACACTTACATAGACATGGCTGAGGACATTGCCAAGTCAGTGATCCATGCCTTTGACACTGTCTAATTCTTATCATTGTTTCTGCTCTGTACACTTCCATCATACACGACAGCACAAGGGAAAGTTCTATCATTTTTTTATCCCTGCTAGATAACTTTACTATTATATGACTCAGGTTTATGGTCAGGCTACAGGTACACAGGTACTAGGTAAGTCTTCCCATACTATTTAAGAAATATTCAGTACTTGTCATTCTGTTTCCATCAGCACTGTGTATCATTAATATGCCTGCAGATAAAGTGCATTTGTAACATAACATGAAATACAGGCTCTACAGAAACAGCCAAATCGTATAAAGTGTTTGAAGAGTCAACTGAAGAAGTAACAACTAAAATCTGTCAAAAATGCTACGTAAAATTTTGATGTAGGGAAATTTCCTGTCAAGATGACTACAAGGCATCAAGGATGAAATGCTACACTGTATGATTTGAACAGCACTAATACAAGCTTCAAACTTGATATTAATCAAACAACTGTTAGAGGAAAATATCAAAAAACTTGATTTTGTGTCAAAACTAAGTTACATGAATGTCACAAATTCTCACGTGAATCAAGGGGTCATATATCAAGCGGTACCAACAGTGTGTGTGTATCCTGTGATACATATATATAATACTTACAATTTTAAAAAGTACTCTTTTTTAAAAAAAAAATCTTCAGGTATAGTCTCTATATAATGCACCCTTTTCTTTGTAAAGAAATCTAAAATGTACATGTGTTATATTCAATGCAGATGTGCACAAAAAATGTAATTCTAGTTTTCAAGAAAATGGGGAGCACAATTTGGGGTAAGAACATACTTCTAACCCAAATGAATTTGAGGAAGTAGGAGTCAGGTGTTTTCCCTTTCTCCAGTCATTTGAGACCATGATTTTCAAGTGAACATCGAAAGCTTTGGTAAATTGCATTTGTGCTTTAGCTAAAATACAGTTGATCCAATATTTCTTTAAGTAGTAAATATGAGTCCTGAAAAGTGAATTAACACAGTACTGGTTTAAAATGCAAAATCATTCAGTTTATGAAAGAAAATAGAAATTATGCGGTAGCAAGTGAAAGAAAAATTAATGGAAGAAAAATGAAATCACAATAATTAATATTCCAAATAATAAATGTGCTTCACATACAGGAGTAGCAATTAATATCGTTTACATTTAAAAAAGAACAATATGTTTGACATAAAGGAGTAACGATAAATGAGCTTTTTTCCATATAAAGAAGTAAGAAAAAAAAATATTATAAGAAGAAAGTGTTGTTAACTAGATCCTAGAAAATCATTAAAATGGATTAATTGTAACAAGAAACAGCATACATTTATTTGTGTTGCATCAGACCCCATTTCCAAATGGACTTCCTTTAAAAAACCTGATTATTTTACGATTGGAGTCTAATGGTCACTAGATTTCTCATGTGAAATAATCCAGGATAAGACAATTCCTACATATAAATTGTAGGGGAAGTCAACGCTTGACTTTAAATGGATCAAAAAGAATGAGAAAACAGATCAGATTCTCACGTAAAATCTCCTGTCTTCAATTCCACCCTATGAGGGGTAACAAGAGACCAATAGCTGAATGATAATTTAGGCTATTCCCATTAGAAAATATTCTATATCCTTCCTCTTTCTATGAAGGCATGCATTTAAACAAATTTTCAAGAGAGAATGACTCTACAACAAGCTTCATATTCAGATTCTTGTTATTAGTCCAGCAACAAAAAACTTTCCATTTTCAAACTAGCACCTGCAATGAATTCTTTATGCATTTATGATTCTTTATAAGCCCAAGCATTAGCAACCCAACTCATCTTAATATATACTAAAAGACTAAATACAAAGAAAGTGCAACACACACACAAGCACTTGTTAGTCTAACTTAACCAACATTATTTTTTAATTTCATAAAATAAATTGCTATAGTTAGAAATCCATCTCGAGACACTCAGTACAACCTGACACACTGGATAGCTGCACACAGACAAGTAGTTAAAAAATTAAAGTGGGCAAAAAAAGAATAAAAAATAAAATTGAATACTTTAAAGCAGCTATGAACTGTGTTGTTTATTTAAGGCATGGAATAATTTAGTTCAAAGAGAAAAAAGAAAACAAGTTTTGGAAAGGCTTCCAAAAGATTTGAGAAGCAAATTTATAAATTTTTAGTGATGTATGTTATTGACCAATAAAGGTTTGGCAAAAGTGTCTTAGAACCTTAAAGAATCCAGAAAGTTTGAGAAATGTTCAGATCCCATTTAATAGATAATAAAAAGATATTCATGAAAGAATGTAAAATAGACATGGCAGTTATTTCAGGGAGATTAACACCATTAGTTCACCCTTTACATGAATGCATAAATAAACTATTTATATACGCGAAAGGGGAATAAATGCTTCATATCAGTCCAGAAATATTGTTTAAATGAGTAATAGAATATATATTGAAATTAAATCGGACATAATTTCAAACATCATTTAAAAATGCAGCATAACTTACAAGATTATTATTTATTTATGGATCAAAAATAAGAGTGATAATGAAAATAAAGGAGAATTTGATGATGTGCTTGAAGACATAATGGACGATGAATATGATGAACTTTTCATGTTATCTTAAGAAAGAAAATGAATGTTCATAAGATATATTATTTCTTTTATATAGCATTTAGTTGTATGAGGAAATCCAGTTTTTTTATGGACATCTTTTTTATTTTTAATTAATTATTTTATCTTTTTTTAATCATTAATTTCAATCTTATTTTTTGCATTAAAAGTGCATGTTTAAGCGTAAGAAAAGCAGGTTTCTATATGAGTTTCAAATATTTGCTCTTAAGAAATAGAGCCATCATTTAACCACCTAGTTACTGGAAGTGAAAAGTAGAACGCATACAAGTCAAAAGAGGGAGTTCGCCAAAGGAAGGTTATGAAATTCCACAAAAGAAACTCTATTATGTTACTAAAAGAAGGTGAAGCTGTGTGTGTTAATGCTGATCATTATAACCTTCAACTTGAACTTTTGAAGACAGAAACTTGAAACAATGCAAGCATCTGTCTTTGGTAAGCAGAACAGTTTTTTTTTATCATGACAGCACAAAAACACTAATGGCAAAGAACATCCGAAAATTATCAGAAATAGATTGGTAAATTTTGCCCTGCTCCTGTATTCAATGAATACAGGAGCAAGATTATCCTTCTTCGGGACCCCATAAGACTATTATTCATTCAAATATCTAAAAAATTTTCTTGATGGGAAGAAAACTTGAATTCTTTAAAGGTGTCAAAATGTTATAAGGAACATTTCTTGTGTAAAAGAACAAGGGCTTATACCACAAGAATAGATTAGCTAACAGAATGATGGCTGACAGTCTTAACTAATGAAGGAAATTACAGGGTCCGGAATATTAGCCTCCCATGTTTCAAAAGGCAGTTACAAACAGAGAAACAATACAGAGAGAAGTCGTATTTGTGAACAACATATACGATGCCATTTTACATTAATTGGTTATAAAAATTATGTCCGCTAAATGGCGTCCTCCAATGGTGACATACTGACGAGTGACATATTGACGAAGTCTTTCCCGAAACTTGTCCATAGTTCTTCATGTCATTTATGGTGGAATGGCAGCCACTTCCTTTGTTATTGCCTTCTTTAATGCTTGCAGGGTTGTAGGACGATGTTTGTACACTTGCACCTTTAAGTATCCCTTAAGAAAAAATCAGAAGGTGATAAATCAGGTTACTTCCCTTGGGGGCTAAGTAATGTCTCCTTACAAAGAGGGAAAACGTCCAAGAAACAACTCTCTCAGAATGCCCAGTGAACACTGTGAGGTGTGAGCTGTGGCTCTATCTTGTTGGAATCAGACTTCTGCTTCTTCATGGTCCCCAAGAAATTGGTTTAACTTTGGTTGGAGGAAGGTCTCGATCATGTGATAGTAGTGATCTGAAGTAACTGTTACTGTTAGTTTTTCTTCAAAACAATAAGGACCCCACACACCAATTTCAGCAATGGCGCATCAAACTGTCACACGAGGACTGTAAAGTAGTTGTTGGTGAAGCAGCTGAGGGTTTTCTGTTGCCCAGTAGTGAAAATTTTGTTTATTCACAGTGCCTGACAAATGGAAGTGGGCCTCATCAGATGAAATCAAAACAGTGCCAGGGGAAATGTTCTGAAGAACTTCGGGAAAGACTTCTTTAATGTATCGCCATTGGAAGATGCCATTTAGAGGACATAATTTTTAAAACTACTTAATATAAAATGGGATCATATTTGTTGTTCACCAATAAAAAGACTTTTCTTTGTAACTTGCTTTGTTTGTTTGTAACTGCTTTTTGAAACAGGAGAGATTAATATGTCAGACCCTGCATATTTTATAGAATAAAGTTTATAGGCAATAAGAGAAAATATTGTTTCTTTAAAAAAAAATGACAGAACTTTCCTCTACGCCCACCAATATTACAATCTAAAAAGCATATATTTTACATGAAACACATAAGATTGTTAAAAATATTCTAAAAATAACAAACACATCTGTAACAACCTGATAAAACAAATTTAAAAAGAATCTGTTTTTAAAATATATTCAATTTTAGCACATTACTCAGAAAAAAAATTAATGGATTATATTAAATCTGGTATAAATACCATTATCGATTTGAAAGTATATCATGTTAAATATCAGATTATGTATTCCTTTAATAGCTATTTCTAAATTTGTATATAATACTTTCATGGAATAAGTGCAGTTATAATATTCACAATTTTCTCTTTGTTACTCAAAAAAAAATTGAAATAGTTATATTTTATAAAATTTGCATAACTATTTATTTTAACTTCAAACATAAGTTTTAGTTTTGTACAGTCAAAAGATATTACCATCTTCATCCAGAATAGCTCCCACTACAGACAATGACTCAATTGTGATAGGTTCTTCTTTACTCATTACCTTCCTGAGTAAAATATCAGCTGTTTTTTCTTTTAATTCATCAGGAAGTGAAATACAAAACTTATTATTGAGAGTAATCAGACGAGTCATCAATTTTAAAGCTTCAACACGAATCTAACACAATAAAATTAAAACAAATTTCATAAACATTAGCACATATCAGTTGCACACAATTGAAGAAAAAAAATTTTTTTAATCAATAGAATTTCATTTAAGATTGCAATACAAATATTTTTTTAAGTATATTAATGCTTTTTTAAACAAATTATTTTTTACAAAATATTTCTGAAAATTGAAATAATGTTTACTCAAGAAATGTAAAAATATCTCACAAAATATCTTAAGTTTTAAAGCTTAAAGAGAAAACAAAGAAAGATGTCACAAATAACTAAATGAAGAAGTTCCATATAGCATAATCAGGAGAATAAGGTGGATATTTTATTATTTTAATATGTTTTTGTTCTAGAAATTCAACAGTCAATCTCATTAAATTAGATAAATTATCATGGAGAAGTATGAGTCTTTAACATTCACTTTTTGAGAAATTTATGAAAAATAATTTAGTAGTGTACCTGTAATTGTAACTGTCTTCTGTCTTTTTAGCTCAACGACCATGATAAAATTTCTGACATCATCCAATAGATTCTAAAATTCCATTTACTCTATACTCTACTTTCATCAAACTCAGTTGAAGCACAATGCGATAATTCAAATTACTGATGGACAATGCAATCACGAACTGTGTGTTATAACTTGGATTAAAAACTGATCAAAATTTTATCGGAGCATAAGGCGTTAGCCAAGTCTCCACTTTTTCAGTGATTTCACTGAACTGAACTGAACTGAACGACTTTGATTGGTCCTTATTTAGTAAGAAAATGGTATAATCATTGCATTTCCACTATTAATGATTTGGAGTGATCTTTGAAGACCCATGTTTTACTTTCCTGACATGCTGATATCTCAAAAAATAATTTTCACATTACATCACCAGTAATAATTTTAAAAATATAGTGTACACCATTACTAAATAATTCAAGGGTTTCTTTACTGATTTAAACATACTCCTCTTTTAAATGTTCCATTAAATTATAGGGCCCACTAACAAAGTTGTTTCATATGCATGTTCAAATTTTTTCATGTATTTTTTTATGAATAATTTTATAAATAGTGTCAGATTAAATGTTTCTTCTGTATCATTTAAATGCAGTGATTACCATTGATTAACCTTTTTCGTTATGGTCAACGCAGTTTTGGGGATTACATCTAACTTAAGGTTTTGTTCCCCTGACAGTTTGTGCTTCACTGGCCAACACAGCTGTGTGTGTTCTAACTTTTCTTCTAACAACTTTACTGCAAAGGCTGATTTATATTGGGCTGCTCATAGGGAAATCGGCCCGTTCCTCGACGTAATTAAAAAAAAATCCTACTAAGGTCTTCCTTTCTGTTCTTGATATTGAAGAGAATTTCCATCCCCACAAGATCACTGTAAGCATTAAATGCCTTTTTTTACAGTTTAAAATCATGAAAAAAACACATTACTGCTCTTTTGTCAACTAAATTTTCTATCTTTTCAAAAATGTATTCCACAATTATTGAATTGCTATTAGTCTATAAACTATTGTCTCTGGGAATAAAATATTTAAGATTTATGAATTCAATAAATAATTTTTCTTAGATCATCATCTAAAACTATCTTAAAAAATTCAGTGTTATTCTAGAATGACACATGGAAAATTGCACACAGCAGTTAAATCTGCAATTCAAGTTAACATAGCAAAATCAAATGCAGTTTGTTTCACAAAAATTCAAAATGCTTGTTGCACTTAAAACTGAATTAAAAGAAAGATTTGCATTTTAAAAAATAAAAACGCGAACACACTACTTTAAAAAATTCTCAAACAAATCATTAGATTTTATAAATAAAAAGAAATTTTCAAGAAAAGAAAAATTCTATTTACAAAAACATGATGAACAAAGATTTGTCATATTAAAATTACATGATATAAGTTTGTAAATCAAAATTTTATATAATCTGATTTGAATAACTACATAATGAAGGGCTAATGAAGTATAAAACTCATAGAATATTTTAACATTTGTACTTAATATGGTTAAATTAAGTACAAATATGTACACAATAATAGTTTGAAAGTATTTTTATTGAAATAATATACATGAAAAAATGTCTGCAAAAAAATATACACAAATGTTAGCTATATATATAAATACAGGCAGATGTGTTGACTTTCTCATATAATTATGTGTGAATGTTCAAAAGTAGAGATGTAAAAAAATATTCACCCCAAACTGTGTTTAAAAGTATTTATTTATCAATATGCATATATAATGAAGTTAAAGAGGCATGTTTAAGTGACTCTTTGGGTGTTTTCTTTATAAACTTGTCAAGATTCAATTGAGAGAATACTCTCATTTTTTTCTACTCTTTTTTTTCCTTGCTAAAGATTTATATGACATGATGTGGCTTTCTCAACTGTCCTAGGTACTTTAAATATACATTCTCCATTAGGATCCCAGACTTAGAAGGAATTCAAAAATTTGCAAGATGCATGAAGACTTCACTTGTATTTTTAATTGTCCAAGTCTTGATGTTTTAATTAGATTTTACTTCCTCACTTTCATTGTTAAACAATTGTTGCTCATGAAGTATTCATTTGACACTAATACAGAGAGAGATTCAATCAATTCATAACCGTCTTCACTGTTGACATCTGAATAAGTTCATTCATTAGGCTAACAACTTCATAGTTTCCAGGGTTACTTAGAAATAAATAAAATTACTCATCATTTGTGGATGTAATTGGTTTCAGGGCCTTTTCTTTGATGACTCCCATGAGTCACCAATATTGTTTATTGTGTTTCATATATTATAATTCTTCTAAAAATCTGTTAATGTCGGTTCTTTTACCCTGTCGGTTGCCTTGATGAGGCCTCAGCTATTATTGTTCTCATATAATATTGTTTAAACATAGTTACCACTATTTGGTCAGGCTTATATGAAGCAGATAGCATAGACAGAAAAAAGTCAGCACTGACTTACAAGTATAAATTCTGCTAGGACTCTGGGTGCCATGGAGCATTGTCTAAGATTAGTAATGTTTTAAATTGTAAATTATTATTTTTACAATACTGCTTAACTGTTATCATGAAATGAAAGGTGACATCTTTAAATATTACATAGTAACCCGGGATTTTTTTATCTGATTTCCAAAAAACCATTAGCAATTCTTTATCTTTCCCTTTCAATGCTTTGTGACTTACCATTTGGTAAACTAATATTGAAAAAAATACTTAAAAAGTTGAATTTTTAAAAATGTGCAAAACAGTTAATTTTGTGAAAGTCAAAGGCCACCTTTATGAGTTTAATTTTAAATGTAAATTTAAAAACAGACAAAAAATAAATTTACAAAAAATACATCAAAGTTTTATTAAAATAATGATTCTAAGCACATTACTTTAATTGTACACTAATTGTTAAACTAAAAACCTGTAGTTTTAAAAACCCCATACCAATATTTCCAACTTTTAATCTTAGTGATCCTCGAGGTATAAATTCAAGAGGGAGAATAAGGAAACCTGATATTTCTTTTAAATATTAATTGAAAGCAGTTGTAAAGCAAAAATGGAAAATAAAGCATTCTTATACAAAAAAAAAATTGTTAAATTTATATTAACTTGCATGAAAGGAAAAATTTACTTGGATTCAATTGTGTTTTTGTAATTCATTATTTCTATATTCATCTATGTATTAGAGCTTAATTTCATCCTAATTTTATCAATATGCATCTTCTGTAAAATAATTATTTTTGAGTAATATGGTAGTACCATTAACCAAGTATTTATCTTTCGTGCAATAACAAGTTTTTGTTTTGAAAGAGTTTGCGGAATTCTATGAATTGCTGTTCATTTTCTAGTAAATATTCATCATTTTTACGCCTGCATGTACTTGTTTAACACTTTCTGTACAAAATAAGATTGTAGCACTTTTTAATGAAAAGTTAAACATCTAGTGTTTCCTTCCCCAGTAGAGGTATAGAACTTCGACTTTTTTCTCATTAATTGAAATACAATTTAATTTGGAATACAAACTTTTGATATCTACATGAAAGGTAAGTGATTTTCTTTTAATTGTTTACCTAGTTAAATAACAATGGATGATACAATTATTAAGAAAATCCAAGATCAAATGAAATTAATTTTCACTCTAGAATATTTTTAAAAAATGGTGCGTGGAACGCCACGCGATAGAAATGAAACTTCTTTGGAACATTGATTATTTGCTCTAATATTCCAAACTGACAGTGTACATGCTTCAATCGCCTAATTTGCATGAAAAGTAGTCATGGCGAATTGAGTCTTTCTGATACCAAATCCAAAGTAGGAAGATATGCTGGAATTTCTGGGTATACATAACTATTATATTTTGATAAATTTGGTATACTTTTCCCACTTAAACTTTGTCGGCAATTGTAACATTCTTTAATGTCTTCTAAATTAATTTCCAGTAAAATATTTTTCTGCTCAGCAACAGGCGTTCTCAAATAATCTCTTAACCATAATACACTGCTGGACAATTGCTAAGGACGGATCACAAATTGCTATGTAGCGTAACATTAAGCGAGACATGAGGCCTAGTAGGATAAAATATAGTTGCCACACTGTTCAGACATTAGAATAAAGAATATTTATTGTTCTGGAAAGTACAAAAAGCTGTGAAACATCTGAAAGAAAAAAAAAATGTTCATTTGATCTGCGTACGGAGAAATGGAACAATGCATCTAAAAGTCAGCAGGCACCTTAAAGAAAGGTATCAGTACGGGATATGTCCACCATGGAGTGTGATGCAACATTCCACACGTCGTACCATACTTTGCACAACATTATCCAGCAGTTGTTGAGGCAATTTATCCCATTCCTCTGTGAGTGCACGGATGAGGGTGTTCTTGTTTGTCGGAGGATAGTTTCGACCAGCAACTTGCCCCCCAAAGCATCCCACACATTTTCAATGGGGTTTAGATCTGGAGAACGCGCTGGCCATACGAGACATTGAATACCCTCGCTGTCTAGACAATCCTGAACAGCGAGTGTTCGATGACATGTTGCGTTGTCGTCCATAAAAACAAATTTATCACCGACAGCACCACGGAAAAGACGAACATGAGGAAGTAGAACTTCATCAATGTATCGTTGGCCCGTCATAGTCCCATTCGCAACCACATGTAGGCGCGTGCGGCCATTGATCATGATGCCGGCCCACACCATGATACTGCATGTCGGATATCGGTCCTTTTCCTGGATATTTTCTGGACGATAAGCAGTACCACTCTCGCGCCAGATCAGTTGGCGTCTACAATCTGATGACAGACTGAACCTACTCTCATCTGATAATAGTACGCATGCCCAGTCCTGTTCAGTCCAATTGTGATGCTCACGACACCATTGCAAACGGGCAGTACGGTGCTGTCTGGTCAATGGAACACACACAACAGGTCTGCGTGCGTATAGTCCTCCTCCCCTCAAACGTCTGGCAACAGTTTTTCGGGAGATCTGCTTTCCTGAGGCAGCAAGAAACTGATTTGCCACCTGCTGAGCTGTGGTGCGCCTGTTCCCTTTTGCTGATAGGACGATATATCTGTCTTCTGCAGGTGTCGTACTTCTAACACGACCTCCCCCGTGCCGTCTACTACACATTCCAGTAGTTTTAAATGACTTCCACAGCCGTGAAACAACACTGTGAGCGATGTCGAAGCCCCTGGCAACATCTGTTATTTCTTGCCCTTCTTCGATCTTTCCAATAATTCGGCCACGCATAAAATCATCTATGTGATGTCGGGAAGACATGCCAAAAATTTTAAGTTCGTCTATTAAATCTTTCCTGTAAAACTTTGACTTGAAACAACAACTGTCCACACACGTCAAAACCTTTAAAGCTCTTATGAACGCTATCACGTGATGAACAGACGTGGGGAAAAAATTTGCATACTCATACTTCTCTTCTTACTAATATCCCGCACTTATTCTAATTTTCCACATTTTGCTTCCTTTCATTTTGTGGTTGCTATGGATGATAGTGTTATCCGTCCTTAGCAATTGTCCAGCAGTGTATATCACAAATCGAACACCCGTGACCGAAAGGATTATCAACGAATAGCACACGGAGTACGTGCTCGTTAAATCTGTGGGTCCGTAGTCTTGTGGGCTTATTCACTAGCGCAGGAACTGGAGAATATTTCCCTCCCCTTCAGTTCACTTGCAGAAATTGTGGAGGTGGAGATAGAGGTCGTGTCGCCATCTATCGTCCCTTCGGGGAGTTTCTCCGAGCTTAAATCGCACTGTCACCTGTATGGTGCTCAAGGCCAACGACAGGCGTACCTCTTGCCCATGCCACGATGAATTTCGTGGGCCTCGTTCTGACTACGTCAGACAGGTGGCATTAGCCACAACAACAACAACGAATAGCTTTTGAAAATCGTGTGAGTATTTTTATGGGTGAATGAATATTAACGGCGCACTGTTCAGCTACACTAGGGCTTTTGGCGATGTACTTCGCAATTTTGAATCATGGTCAAGTGACGAGGATGTCACCTTAGCTGGCATTCCCCCTCTTCTAACTACCACACCACACCAACGGGAGGACATTTGAGCTCTCAACAGATTTAAATTGCATTGCTCCCCTACATGACGGGTCTTAAGTGGTACTTGGCTCGAACTCATGACACGCCAGCCATGATCTGATATTTTGACCACTAGGCTACCGTGGCCACGTACTTTTATGGAAATCATAGTCTTTGCAATGTAAGCTAGAATTTATTATCGATTCACATGCATCAGTTCCAACACGCACTAGACTTGTTGAGGGCTCTGTAGTTGATGGCACAGAGTGGTTCACAAAGTCAGTATTAATCCGTGCTGTCATACGAAGAGTCTCAATAGCATTCCCATCCCTTAAACTCGACATTACGAGAGTATTTTGCAATGTTTTTTCCCATGCTCGATATTCTCTCATGTGTACTCTGATGGAGATTTGGCAGTAGCACTTGATGAATTTGCACTATTTTTCTGTTTGTCATTAAACTCGGCATTAAGCGATTGGGGGACGAATGTTTTTTTTTTTTTTTCGTGCTTGATATTATCTCATGTACTCTGATCGAGATTTGGCAGTAGCACTTGATGAATTTGCTTTATTTTTCTGTTGTTTTTTTTTGTCACTTTTTCGACTGGACTCTTTGCGCATTTGATTTAGGCATTCTGACTAGAATTAATAATAATTCAACGCAAATGAAAATTAAATAAATAAATTAGCCAACAATCTAAAGAAAATTTCAAAAAGGCACGCTTTTGCTGCGAGAGCTATTTTGTCTACACCGTAATGCTCACACTGCAACTGATACGACCGCTGATAATGTTCCCAGGTCTGGGTAAAAGGACCCCTAATCGGAAGGTGGGCAAGTTGACCAGTCGGAGACGTCGGCAATTATCCAACTTTTTCACCGATATGACACAAGTCACGCGGTGTCCCCGCTCCCCCTTTTCCTCCTCTGGCTCTCTCCTTACCATAGCGACAAATCGAGGGATGGGGGAAGACTACTTCCGTTCGCTTTTTCACTGTCACGCAAAACTGGGCAATTTTCTCATTCACTCTCAAGCCCAAGTCTCCATTTTTACAGTGATATCACTGTACTGAACTGAACTGAACTGAACTCGAGCGCAAAAAAGTTTCACTTCAAAAAACATTTAAGTAAATTTGTATTATTTTCAAATATCAGAAGACTTAATCATATCTTTCAAGATTTTGATATCCGATGAAAAATCAGAAATCACAGAATTTGAAAATAAATATTTTGAAATAAAGGCTAAATGTCAAAATACTATTGATACATTAAATAGCTCCTTAGTTAAAAATTCTACTTCTATTGATTCTATTTCAAGCTCCCAATTTTAAATATTCCTAATATATTAATTAGTTAACTATCGAAAATTTACATTTAGCTACTGTACACAACAAATTACTTGCAGGAACTTAAAATATTCCAATAGTTAATATGTCTTTTGGCAGAAAAGCCCATCTTTGATTAAACACATTCCCATTTCTGAAAAAAATTATAAAGAAGCTTTGAATAAATTATTGAATCATTATGACAGAAAAAATCAAATTCTGTCTTTGATTAAAACGATTAACCTTCCATCTCTTATGTGAATAATGTTAATTTAAAACGACAAGTCAGATGAGGTGATTAAAGGTTTAAAGTCATTCAGAGAAGCCACTTCATCTAGAAACTTTTGGTTAATACATTTAACTTAACTCAGTGGCACAACAGCTCATGAGGGCCAAGGCCTACTGTGCCCAACTCAATATAAGTGACCTTGGGTCCTGAGGTGCATGAGCAGATGTTAACGATCTCTGATGTGAAGCCCCCAGTGTTAAGATCCCAAGCAAGCTTGTACTCATTTATCGACCCACTGAACAGATGAAAGGCTGTGTGTGTGTCAACCTTGCCCAGCCTGAAGTTTGAATGCAGACCTGTGGAGTGGAAGCGTGATGCACTAACCTTTCAGCCACTGGGCTAAGGCTAACAAATTTACTCTGCAAAAATTTTATTCTGAGATGTGTCAGTTGTGGTCTCAAACAAACAACAAATGAGTTATTATCAGATTTTTTTTCTTGAATTTTTTTAATTCTAATATGTGTCCCTGGAAATACTTAATTACACTGAAAGTGGAAATAAAACTATAATGCCAGAATTCAAGATTCTGCTTCAAAGAATATGATATATTTGAAAGGTAAGGTTTTGAAAGGCTTAATTTGTAATGTTGCTCATAAACTAATGAAGTCTTACTAATCAGATCTCTGAAATATGTAATCCATACACATTTATTGTGCTTTAATTGCTTAGATCACAAAATAAAGCAAAACAAGCCATTTTTAAATAACCAGTAAAATCTGTACTAAAAGGGCGTCTTTTAATTTCTGAAGAGTTTAAAGGAACTATAAAAGTAGTTTTGAGCTCAATTTTCACAAAAGAGTAATCCATGAGAAAATATCAATCAGTTACCCTTACCTTTCAAAACAGTTCTAGCAACTGCAATAGCCAGGTTTTTTTATTTGCCAGGTCATGAAAGCAAAAGCTATGCTAGACAGCAGATGAGAGGATATGTAGATCCAAAACAATATGTCACATATTGGTTGGTTCACTAAGCACATAAGATGATTTAATGCTTGCATTAACATTGCAAAAGGATTTGGTTCTTCTGAAGCAGCCTTGAGGTTCAGTTAATATAAATATGGCACCAATTTATGGATTGGATACAAAAATGTTGTCAGATTAATGCATTTCTTTTGAACAAGTTAACATTGAATTTACCGCAGGAACTTATGAATAAAAAGGATTCAAATATTATTTCAGTTCAATCCATCTTGACAAATTACTTTACAGTTATAAAGAAAGTTGATTTAATTATGACAGCAAATTATTTCTTTTATTGCTTGTTGTGCCAGGGCAAATAATTATATCAATCAATCAATATCCCAGTTGGTCAAAACAGTATTTTTCGAAGGGTAATGGCAGGTAAAATGAAAATCAAGCCAATGCTTCTTGTCAAATTAATGCAAGATTTGACAAGATTATCCATAATGTGTAGCATATCTTGTGAAAATAATCTACCAACAAAGTTTCTGGAAATTGGAAAAAATACCTTTCTAAACTCCTATTTTATCAAAAGCAGAATTTAGCAAAGCTCATTTTCTGAAAAATTGTTATGATGATGAAAATGGCAAATTTACTGAGAAATTGTCAATTCTTCATGTTACAGATAAATTAAGAAATTTTAAACACCTTAATATCTCCCAGATTTTGACAATGATTTGATTTTTATGTATGAACATACAGAAATGAAGCATGTGGCATTAGTTGCATAAGAAGTAGTTTAATTTCTAATGACTTAGCACTTCACATCATGCAGTTTGTATCCTGGAAGCTGCTCAACAAGACTGCTGGTTGTTTTTGATGATTCAAGTAAAAGTGTAGAACAGCTTAGTATCTCTCAATTTGATACTGAGTATTGGTCCAACAATTCAAAAAAAATGGGGGGGGATCCAATTCTAATTAATTTTTTAATGAATGTACCACCACATCTTTACTGCCCCCAAATATCAAAATTTTCAACAGATTGTGTTAAAGTTGTATATAGTGACTTATGAAACTGTTTCGGCGCCAAATTGCACTGGATTGCAAAATTAACCAATCGAATATTACTGTGATCATAAAGAATGATTTTTAAATTGATCACTCTTTATCAGGATTAAGCAAGTTGATAAGCTTTCTGAAAAGTGAGGAAAATATTGTTTTAATTAACAAAAAAATAGCATTCAGACTCTGCTGTTATACTTGAAACAGGAATGTATGAACAGTAATTTAAAAATTAAAACTGGCAAAAGTTGTGCAAAAATATTAAGATTTTTATGAGACTCAAAACAAGATTATTTTAAGTAAGGTTAAGGTTGCCCTTGAATATGAAAAACGAGAGAATCACAAGATGAATACTTCTACCTCAATCAATTAAATTACCCAATCTAAAAAATATATTTAGGTTAGGATGCTGCAATAGTAATCACCAAAATGCTTTACTAGAAACTGTGGTTATTGAAATCAAACTAAGACTATCCTTTTCTAGAAAAATGGAAGAAAATATTAATTTCCAAGCCCAGTTCAAAGATCTTGAGCAAGGGCAGCTCTAGGGTCGGACCCCTGCCCGGGGTGGCAAATTTTAAGGGTGGCATTTGGATCAATTTAAAAAAAAAAAAATTTGTTACAAAAAATTTGATATATTTTCTTAAATGTTTTTTGGGTGTGAATTTGGTATTTTATTTAACGCATATTATTTTTTTTTATTTTGTACTCTGTATATTTAATGACAGTTTTCTTTTATGTTGAAATTTGAAGAGTTTGAGGTGAGAGTATATGTTAAAGCATAAAATTTAATATGTTTACACATCCTTAACTAGTAACTTTCTCCACATCCCGGAGTGAGGTACTGACATTTCTTTCCCCCTTACAATGTCCAGTTTCAGCTTTCTAAAATAGGACAAGGATAATAAGAGGTTTGGGTAGATAGAGAGCCACAGGAGATGCTTTATTTTAGTCTTGAGTATAGTCATTATAAATTAAAACAAATGCTTGTGATCCCCACCATTCATAGACTATTTTTCGAAGAAATTAGACTGCTTAAATAGATGATTCCTTCTCTTTCATTTCATTTGTTTGAAATAATAACAAGTAATTACGTCCTTCATTTCGAATTATTTTGAATTTTTTAAGAATTAAAATAAAAAATAGAGAAAGAAAGGAGCAGCATTTTCTATTTTTTGTCCTGGGTGGCAAAACTGCTAGAGCCGGCCCTGTCTTGAGTGTATGTAAATACTTATATGGTTTTGCTTGACGTATAATTTCTTCATTTGTATAATTTTTGTAATCTACCTCAACAAGCCTATTCTGCTGTAATTTGTAATTCCAAACGAAATGAAATCAATCACCAAGTCACCATTATGATTGTTAAAACTACAATTGCTGCCATTAAGAACATTTCCATTTGCCCAGACTTGAATTTTTTATATTATTCCACTTGCTAGACTTTGCTTCTGTTTTTTTAAGTTATTACTTGAGCACATTATTTCCTTTCATACTTTGACAGACTCGTCAGTTGTGTTAGTCTGATTAACTTCTCACCCTTGCAAATGAATGGATTGATTGATTGATTAATTAACTGTTAATTAAAATCGCACTTTGAAGCTATACAAGAGCTATTGGCGAGTGAGTTAATATTAACGTCGCACTGTTCAGCTACACGAGGGCTTTTGGCGACGGACCACGTAATTTTGAACCATGGTCAAGTGACGTGGACGACACCTGAGCTGGCACCCCCCTCTCCTAACTAAAGAGCTATTGGCAATGGACCTCATAATTTTGAATTTCGATCAAAAGAACAAAACAAGTGAGTTGGTACACTACACTTTCCAAACTTACACGCTGCACTAAAGCAAGGACTTTGAACCTTGACAGATTTAACATACATCAGCCCTCCTTCACAGTGGGCTTTTAGTAATATCAAGAAACAAAATGATGACTTTACAGCAATAACACCAGCTACAAGTTCACAATCATGACCTCTCGGGTTACCCCAATAACTTCTTGCAAATGGAATCTTTTTGTTGCATATAGAACTTATGAGATTTGGGGACATTTTTCTGTATGAACAGAGGTCTCATGTTCTTCAAAACAGAACTTGAGGACTTGGCATTGAGAGGTGTGAATTTTGAAAACAGTCAATTCTTCATTAGGATGGCATGGGGCATCTTTCTCATACTTGGACAAAAAATCACTGCCCCAGAAAAAGCAAACATTTAATATTAATATAAATGCCTATCTGCTGAAGTAAAACAAAAATCTGCATTTAATGCCATAGAGTTGGGATTACGAACGATGCATTGAATACTTTATGAATATATTTTCTAACAGTTTAATATTCAGTTTTAGGTACAGACCAGGTGTCACTCCTGTAGGTAATATTTTCATTGAAACTTTGCTGCTCTTTTTGAACACAAAGTAGAAATAAAGAGCTACAAAGATTGTTATAACACATTAAATCCTTTTTTTTTTCCTAGCTCATGGAGGAAAACTTTAAAATGCTGTTTGTTAAGGCAGAGAGTTCTGCATCCATTTTACTCCTTTGAACACAATAAAGGTACTTTTGACATAAAAAAGGGATACCTCTAGAATTTTTCATTAAGTTTTAGTGTTAAGCACCCACTGATCATGATTGGTAAGCATACACAGCTTAATCTAATTATTAAAAATTTCATCTTAAGCATCCTCATGCAAGACAAAAAATATTGGGAAATATTTTGAAATAAAACTACTACATTGTTAAAGACAAGAATCATATGTGACAAATTCTTCATTATTGTATTATGTGTCATAAATTTAATGCCTCATCTAATAATCTATATCCTAACAAAGAATTGCACTTGAGAGATCATTTTTTAGTCATGGTATTAACTATGCAGGTATAGTAATAATGAAATTCGATTCAAGCCATGGTTCAAAAATCACTACATATTACATTACTTCATTTATAAGCCTTGCTTCCAAAGTTTTCAAACTGAGGCAATTAATGATTTCATAGCAGATGTTGTCCATTGTTGTTTTCAGGTGGTTTGAATACAGATGAGGCATTCCTAGGTATTAGTCCTCTAATAATAAGATAAGTTTAATTGGTGCTAAAAGAAAATTAACTAATTTACATGGTTTTTGTGATTCCCATTCAGTCAAGCAAAGTTATTTTAAAATACCTATCTCAATCAGTGATTGATGCAAAATTACTCATCTATGTTTCCCTCATTTTAGAAGTCTTAAGCTATCAGGATACAAATCTTTAAAACTCTTTACCTAAAAAAAGTTTTATATGAACTCAAACTGAAGTAGTCTTAACCCCTTTACGAAAAACTATTCCAAAGTAACATCTTAAAATATTTCAACACATCACAGTTTTTTTTTAGTGATAAAAGTAATTTTAAATATTTCTGATATAAATCATTCAAGCTCTAAAATATTTTTATCAAAGCATTGGAACCAAATTGAACAAATGAAGTGAATTTTTTAGAGAGAAATGTAATTTCAAGTTTTTCCAATGCAGACTGTTCAAATTACAAAATCCCTTTATTAAAGCATTGAGAACAAGCTCACCAAAGGAAATCGAGTATTTTAGAAAAGATTTCAAGAGGAATATTTGAACTCCTTAGAAGAAAAATAAAAGTAGGGAGAAAAAAAAAATTTTTTTCCCTATTGTTGACATTCTATTGAAAAAGAAGCAAAATATTCCTTCAGATATAAAGTTCCTATAGTGTATATCTTAAGCACATCCAGGAAATGATGGTGTATGGTGGTGATTCAGGTTTTTAGGCTCTCAGAACCTGGTATTTATAAGATTTTTAAAAAAATGACATAAAATGAAATAGTAATAGAAAAAATAATTTCTTGGAATGTATAGTTAACTTAAAAAATAGTACTTCAACAAGACTACAACGTGAAACATAAACAATGCCTATATCAAATGATACTAATGCACAATATGATCAGAAAGACTAACTAATATTTGAAAATAAAGAATTTTCCCACTGACATTACAACTGAAATAACAGCATGAACAACAAACATGTAAAAGAGAATCAAATTCAACAATAAGACTCTACACATGCATAGAAAACAAAAGTGATTCTTTTTTCCTAAAAAAAGGAAACAAATGGAAAATGAAATAAGAAAATGAGTTAATACAAAAAGGCCTTTTAATTCAATGAATAGCAAGATGTTGACTGTTTATTTAGAAAAAGAAAAATTATAAACAAAATAAAAGAACAAAAATGCAGATTTACAATCATAACTATATGACAGTACAATGGAAAGTAAACATTAATTTTCCTCTAACAAAAACTGATTCATAATTCGCATAGAAGAAAAGTTGTATACACATGCTATGTTGTTTCCAGAAAAAATACGATATTTCCAAATGAAAATGCCTGAAGGCTTATAACTTAAAAGCCCATGCTTCATTGGTAATAATAAAAACTATAAAAAAACCTTCACAAACTCCATTACAATCTATAAAACTACATTGACCAGGAATTTTAATACAAAATTAAAACAATTTAACTTCCATATACTAACTTCAGGATCTGCGGAGGAGTTCGAGTAACATATACTTGTAGTTTCAATTCTACGGGGGAAAAGAAACCAAACAGGCACATCCATTGTTGGAATGTAAAATGGATCAGAATTATTAGACTTTACCTTAAATTAAAAGTAAAAATTAATACAAATGTAATATAGCAGAATTAAAATAGATATTTTTTCACAGCATAAAAGTATTATTTCACAAAACTATTTCTTTTGTAATGAACTTCCTTGGACACAAAAAATAAATTGAAAAAAAATGTATTAAGTAAAGTAAATAGAGGTATAAAAATGATATAAGATCTGACTGATACTAAAATGAAACAAAGATTATGGAAAGACGAAAATAACCAAAAGATAAATTAAAAATTGAGATATAAAAATATTTTAAAATCTGATTGATCTTAAAATAAACAAATAGGAATTACAAAAAGTTAAAAATAACCAAAAGATTAAAAAAAACAGACATGCTAAAGTATATAAAACCAAAAGATATGAAAGACAGCTAAAAAGTCAAACTGCATTTGTATTCTCATAATATGCCGATACACTGGATGGAAGCCCCTAATATTTAGTTTTTCAAAGCTGTACAACTACACATATATAAATCTTCCATTTAAAATTCAAATTTACTGTAATATTAAAACTTGATAATCAAGAAGTTTTGAACTAGACAAAGTCTGATACATTGATGCATGCATTAGTGATAATGGAAGTTGGAATTATGACATTATATGATATGAAGTGATTAATCACTTATGCAATGAGCATTAACAAGAGGGGCACACAGAAGCAAATATCCTAAATGAAAGGTAAATATTATGAATTTAACAGCATAAAGTTTAATGTGTTTAATTTTTAATAAAGAAAATAAATTATTTATTTTGACTTAACAGTAGTAAATCCCAAAAGCAAGTCGACTGATTAAATTATTTGGAATATTCAGAAACAAAAGCTATTATCCCATTTAAAAGTATATTTTAGCTTAATAAACATCAAAGAATTTCATGGTCTGTAGAAAAACTTGCTTGTTAATTATTGCTTTGTTCAAGAATTTTCTGAAAGTGTTAGTACATTGTGGATTCATCTGAGGTATAATCCAAGTTGTTCTGATGAGGTGTGCGTTTTCTATAAATTATATAACACTATATATTTCAGACCTTGCATAATTACAGGTACTAAACATACAGTGTTTTTTAAAGAATTTATTTTCTGTAAGAATCTGGAGTAATAATCATTCTACTGATGATCTTAGCACTCAGAAACTTCTCTCTCCTTTTCCACCCATTTTGATATACAATAATGCCTAGACTTACACGATTTTCAAATCTCACTAATTCATCTTTGTTTGAGCACTACATAACTCAATTACTCATGCTCCATTTCCAGTTCAGCTGAAAAAAATGATGAAATTGGTAATGTGATTGAAGAAGTTGTTGATATAGCCAGGCCAGTAAATTTAGAAGTGGATACTGATGACGTTCAACTGCTGGATTCCCACAATCAGGAGCTGACAATTGATGAGCTCATAGAAATGCATGAGCAAGATAACATTGAAGAACTTGAGTCTTTAGACCTAGTTCAATCAGAAGATCGAATGAAGGTGTTGAAAATTTGACAGAAGACCTCAGTTTAATTGAAAAAAAGTTACAAATTTTAAAAAATATTGAACAATGAGCGTATTTTTTTCAGCAAAACAAAGAATAAAAAAAATATACTAGCATGCTATGAGGAAATTTTGAGGAGGAAAAAAAATTTTGAGCTAGCAGAGACAACTTTGTTTGATTTTATAGAACCTTCTACATCAAAATAATTTCGGTTTGGGATTTTGCACTTGTGTTACCTGATATTTGATTAAACATTTTTATTTTCTAAATTATTATTTTCTTTTGTCTCCATCCTCAAATAAAAATAATTTATTTGTATTTATATGCAAAATCAAACCCTGATGTGCGCTCTGTTATCACTCAGTCCTACCAATCGCATAAGTTTGGGATATTAAAACGTTTATTTTTTAAACGTTTTTGCCGAAATAAAAATTATTTGTTTTATCCATTTTGTTTGCATATGGGGAGGTAAGGTTATCTTATGAAGCAATCAAGTTAATGTTTAATGCCAGTTAGTAACATTATAAATTTTAATTTCTAAATATCCCATAAGAATAAAAATAGTTTTAGAAAATACTTTTAAATGTTTCCTTAGATTCAAAATTTACTCAATGTATTGACACTGCAATGCTTTTTCATAAGAACACATAACACTTATTATAAGTTACATTTCCTCACAATATTAACTAGAATCATATATCAAATATTCATAATTAGTGTATTATAAACAACTTGTTTTAAGAATAAGAATGTGATTGAGAAATGTAACAAAAAATTTATATTTCCCTCAACAAGCAAAAGTGATAAGACATGTTTTTTAGCAAAAACAAAAAAAATATTGAATTATGGATAACTAAAATATTAGTACAAAGATAAATATAACAATGCTTACATTGCGATCTGGAGGCTTTTCAATGTAACATAGTAGATAATCAAGCAAGTCAAGTTTATTTTGAAGTTTCAATAATGGATAAACTGGAAAAAAAATGTTGTACATATATATACACACACACAAATCTATATATGTAGGAGAAAAGCAATTTACTCATCACAATATCCCCAGAACTATTAGACCTACAGATTCAAAATTTGGTAGGCATGTTTCTTTTGTTTAATAGAGATCCACAAAATACAGGCTTTGTAGAAATTGACTTTCACAATAGCGTAAAAGATAATATTTACATATTAGATTTATATATATTGACTGATAGATGAATTTGGGAAGTATCAGATGATTCAGTTATATTTATTTATTTGACTTTGCTATTTAATTTGCCAAATCATTCTTTCTATGGGATCTAATTTTCAATTCACAGTTAAAATTATTTAAAATATTAATTAAATTTTATTCTTATAGAAAAATCTTTATCCTTCCTTCTTGAATGCTATGTTTTTCAATTTGCCAATGCACAAGGAACAGGTATACCTATTAGTGTATATATATACAGTGCATTAAGAAATTTCAAAATTATTTTCATTTTGTAAATTATGTGAAATAAATAAAGATTCCGATTATAATTTAAATACACAATTTATACAATAACATAATTATTATAATCAAGATTCAAAAATTCTCTGTGATCCAATAAATGATAATCTTATTTAGTTTTAAGAAAAATGAATATTTTTAACAAAATGTTAATTAATTTTTATTGTTGCTATTAGCACAGATCACAATCAATTTTAAATACAGGTGTTGAAAAATCCATATCATGCCTACTTTATAGAAATGCACTAATTCATTTGTGGCCCTATGATTTCTTAATATACTATGTGTGCATGTATACACACATAGTGTTTGTGCATGTTTGACAAAAACATAAATTAAAAAGAATGGAACGTAAAAACATAATAGGGTCCACTTTACATCCACACATATGATAAAAAGTTATTTAAATCTCTATTCTAACTGCATTTTTTTAAAATTTTCTGAAAAGTTTGGAAATAATAATTATACTGAATTATAATGAAAATAAAATTATACTGAATACCATTCTTTAAAAAAAAATACTTTTAATAGTAAAATTTATTAATATGCAATGCATGAATGTGATTTTCAAGTCTACAGTTTGAATGTGCTTTGATGTTATTCATGTCTTTTTTTTATTATTATTATTATTTTGTACATCAAGCAATTTATACTATATACATTGAAGGGAAATGATGAAATTAAAGATTTAATCAAGTCCCTAAACTATATGATCAATTCACGAAAGATGTTAAAATAAAATCTCTAGGAGGTCATTTCTCTAAAGAAAATAAATTATTTGATCAAATCCCTGAACTATTTCAGTGAAAAGATGAAATGATGATGATTCGATCGTTACCACTCCCCTCTCTCACCGGCCTATGTGCCAGACAACGCCAAAACATTATGCAAGGAAGGTTAGTGTGTATTTTTTATTGTTTTCTGTATTTTGAGTTTTTAAATACCTACCAATCTAAAAATGAATTTGGATATCGAAACAAAATAAAAATCTGACCAAATTTGTACCTGAAGAAGAATTTAATGGAATTATTAGGATATTTTTTAACTGATGTCTCTAACGACTCGCTAAAGGATAGAAAAAGCTGTAACAAGCATTGAACAATTTAAATTAGCACCACTATTTAAACTGCGACAGGCACATAAACAGTACTATTATAGAAGGGAAAAAATAAGTCGATTTTTAAGAAAGAGTCTGAATTTGATCCAATTGTAAAAATAGTACCAATATAAAGTATTCATCACATACTTCGGGGAAAATATTAGTCAGCTGACCACGAAGAAGGAGATAAATGCTATATAGTTTGAAATTGAAATACACCTATTTCAGTTGTACCGGATGAGTGAGTGTGATATAAATGTTGTACCATAAAGCTGCACAAGGACTATTAAGGACAGACCTCCTAATTTTGAACCATGGTTAAATGATGAGGCTGGCACCTCCCTCTCCTAACTTCCACACCACACCAACAGAAGGACACTTTGATCTCAACATACTTAACATGCATCAGCTTGCACAGCAAATCTTCAGAGGCACAAGGGTCGAAACTCCTGATATGCTAGCCATGAGTCAATGACCTTAATCACTAGGATACCACAGTCACTCAGTTTTACAAGAATTCTTAAGGCTGTGCACAGTACAACAGTTTAAAAAAATTTTCCAAACAAAGGAATCATTGTCTACCCAATTGTATCTCGCGACTTCAGTGACCATAAAGATTCAATTGACTTAGAATCTAAGAGACTCAAGATAAAAATTACAAATTGCTATTAAACTTCCAGGACCCCACGACAAAATTCAGCTTTCTTCGATTGTTGACTTCAAAATTAAAAAGATCTTCTAAAGTAGTTTATCTTCATATACTACATAGCAAAAATGGTTGTGAGCTTACAACTGCTGTTATGCATGAATTAACAAGCCTCTAGCCAATGTACAAAGTTGTAAATGTAGGTCTAGACATCCAACTAGTTAAAGATCTGTGGCGGTCTCCACCAAAGGACTCATTTCCTGTTAGAGAACCAGTAACATCTCAACGGTCATGGAGTTTCACGTGAGAAAATATCCAAGACCGGACAATACAATGCTTATGTTTTAAGGCAAGTTAGCCTTTGACCTCCCTTTATCCAGCCAACACAGAGATGACAGGCACAGTTTCTCTGCCAATCTTCAGTTTCAAAGTCCACCATGTGAACGATTGACTAGGATCAACAGTTGAACAGTAATCCTGGCCACATCCAAACAGAAGTGATTCTGCATCATGTGAGTTTTGGAAGGGTGTGACATATTCAATCTTTAAGAGACACCAAAAGGGAAAACTGAAGGACTCTTGATCTGCTAAGGAGCTTCTCAGAAACTAGAGATAATTCTACAAGCTTCAATACTCTACACGCTTCAACACTCTTCGACACCCCAGCACACTCTAACAAACTCTCTCACAATTACTGAGACTAACAAGGTTCCTATCCACAAGTATGTCAATGTCGTCCCAACACAGCCTCATACAGGACTGATTCAGCCTTAACAGAGAACGCAACAGCGATGCCCCTTACCAGCACCTGCCTTGCAGTAGATCCATTGAGCAATCAAATCAAGATGTTGAAGCTATGTTACATTCTTAGCTAACTAACAACGACACAAAAAATTGGGCTACAAATTTCCACTTTGTTCAAATCCAAAAGAATTCATCTTTTCATCGAACTCTATTAAATGTTAACCTTACAAAGCTTTATTTGGAACAGAACCAAAAACGGGATTCCAATCTAGTCATATTTTGAAAGAGTTGCTTCAAAAACTTGCTACTGGAGAGGACTTGGTCTACTTCTTAATCAGAAAGTCCATGACATTATTTTAATGCTAAAAGATTTACCAGTAGCTTTCTTAGAGAACAATAATGGCACTTCAGCTTCAAAAGATCTACCAGCGTCTGAATTAATTGATTAAAATTCTTCAACTTCAAATGATTCATTAATAATTAAATAAATTAATAGTAACATTTCAATATCTCATGATCTGTCAGCAGCTGATTTACTCTCCAATAAAGCTATAAATTTAGATAATCTATCAGAAATTGAATCTTCTTTATCGACAATAAAATAATTTGAACCACTTAAGAGTTAGTTGTACTTAAAAAGTTAAAACATCTGTAGTGTTACTTGCCTCAGGAAAAAAAGTAGCAGTCAGCAACAGTAAAGCATGTTATGTTTTTTGTAGAATAGAATCTACTGGAGTACATCCAAGTGATATTTGAGGAAATTCAGTGTGTGTATTAAATGGGAATATAGAGTACAAGAAGAAGGATATAGATCTTAAATGCTATTTATTCCAAAAAGAAAAAAGCATTAAATATACAGGGAAAGTGCTGCAAAACACTTGAAAAGATAAGCTGAAGAAATTAAAGAAGGTTCTTTTGAAGAAATTTTAAAATGAGTAAATGAATTCCACAGTTTTGATGCACATACCTTAGATAGATAGAGGTCTATTAGATGGAAACAACATTGTGGGGAGATTGTATTAGATTTAAAAAAATTTATACCAAATTGGTACCTAAGTTGGAATTATAAGAGATTGCTACCTAGAAACACTCTTCAAATAGTTACTACAACATTTACCAAAACAGTTCCACAGATTAACCTAAGGTCATGAGATTGCAGGAAAATTATCCGTATTTGAAGATAAAGAATTTAAGTGTTCCTATGAGCAATCCAAATTAAAATGTATAACAAAAAGATGTGCTTATAAAAAAGTAATTTATTTTGAATCGAGATGCCACAAATCACAACAACCTGTTATAATAAAAATTTTTATTTACTAATTTCATTCATGAAAAAAATGGTTAAAATTTTACTAGAAATACCCTTTTTGTATTTAAAAATATCAGTCTAACTATCTATTTCCTTTGTTTAATTTTGAATACATAATTTCTACCTCAATGACTATTGTTGTATTACTTACTGTACATTTAATACACAATTTACTAAAATAAAAAAAATACTTTAAACTCTCAACAACATCATTTCCTCTTTTCACTAAAACAGTTCAGGGATTTGATCAAATCACTTATGCTCTTTAGGAAAATGATTTCAATGAGAGTTGTTACTTTAACATCTTCTGTGAGTTGATCATATACCTTAGGAATTTGATCAAATCCTTAATTTCATAATTTCACTGCAACATATATATATGGAAGAACATACTGCTTATTCAGTCTACTTCTGTTTTAAATACACTAGCAATACATACATGTAAATGAAATTTTTTTCAACAAATTTAAAATTCAAAATCTTGTTTTATATAATTAAAATTCTGAATTTTAAAATATAAAATCCTTTCATAAAAAAGACAATTCAATTTCTCTAATTTATTATTCTGAATAAATTTTAACAAAGATAAGAATAAAACTTTCTGGTCACAAGGATTAAAAATTTTGATAGAAATTACACAGAGGAATATACTCATTGTCATAAAAATTTGTGCACCAAGAAAAAGTCGTCAAAAGGAAACGAAATTTTACACATGTAGGTACTACTTTGATATAAGTGATCAAAAATCAAAGAAAAAGAATCATTTATTGCAGAAAAAGTACAAATGAACAGAAGTTTTAGTACTCAGTTGGACCCTCTCAACACAATGCAAATACACGATGTAATATGAGCGGGCATTGAGGCATACAAGTTCCGTATAATGTCCTGAGATATCCAGTTCACCAGCTGTGTAAATGTGCCTCTAGTTTGACCAAACTCGTATAGGCTGCCCAACTTGCTGTTCCAAATGATTTCAAATATGCTTGATTGGTGACAAATCTGGGAATCGAAGGCGAGGGAAGGGAGGTAACGTGGCGGAGGCAGTCTTGTGACATCCTTGCTGTGTGTGGCTGAGCATTATCTTGTTGAAAAAATGGCTCCTGGGAGCCCTGCCATGAGTGGCGGCAACACATGAGACTGAAGGATGTCATGAATGTACCATGAATCAATATTAGGGGGTGACCGTGTATCGTAGGCAATGTGGCACTCCATACCTTCGCACCAGCTGTGGGAGAGGTGTGTCACTGTATAGCGAAGGCAGAATTGAGGCATTCACCATGAGTCCTCCACACATGTACATAATTGTCATCACTGCTAAAATTAAATCTAGTTTTGTCGCTGAAGACAACTTGGTTCTATTTCATTGCAAGCCAATCTTGGCGTGAACGACACCACTCTAAACTGAGGTGTCATTGACAGCACACGTAATGAGAGCCGCGATACCAGATGTCCTTCAGCCAGGCACGTTGCGATGGTTCGGGAAAACACAGGGGCCCGTAGTGAAGGTGCTACTTGTGTCTGGACAGCAGCCAATGAGGCAGCTGGTTTTACACGTGTGTGTTGTATGATGTGACGGTCTTCTCAACGACTGGTCTGTCGAGGGCGTCCTGAGTCTGGTCACCATGTTAATGACGTCTCTTCTGTCCACTAGTCCCAACAACTCCTCACAGTTAAATCTTAACGGCCTACTTGATGAGCTACTCACTGAGCTGACCACCCAACCTCCATCATACCAATGATTTTTCCCCTCTCGAACTCGGAAAGCTGCTCATATTGCCGGGAACATATTGTTCATGGCAGCGTAAAGACATGTCTACCTCAGCATTTCCTTTGCAAAAGATTTAGAGCACTGAAACAAGCTCTGCTTACCTGCTTTATACTCCAAGGAGAACGATGTTTAATGCCCTATAGTAGTATTATGCAATGTGCAATCACGCAGCATTTCTAATCATTTGCATATCTGCCTGACATGTACTTTCATGCCAAGTTTCATTACAAACCCACAATTATTTCTTGGTGCTCAAATTTTTATGGCAATGAGTCTATATACTTCTGTAACTATAGTTCTGTATCTAGTTAAGTTTACCTTTTTCATTTATAATAGTTGTAAGTAGTTCTATGAAAGCAAAGCAAATTTGTCTAATCTCTAAACACAAGTATGACATAGGGTGATGTTGACTAGTAGTAGGTCCAGTTGCAGCAATTTTAATGGACTCCATCATAATTTCAAGAGCCTAAAGAAAAAGTGCAATAAAAGAATTAAGAATAAAGTTGATTTTCATTGAAGATATCTTTATAGAATATTTTTTACTAACCAGTTTAAAAATTTGATAAGCTCTAGCATCAAAAATAAATGTAAAAAATAAAAATTAACTGAATTGTTCATAATATTCTTTATTGCAATATAATTCAGAATGTCTCTATTCTTCAAAAAATATGTTTAATCGCCAAAAAGATGCAACATAAACAAATTACAAATACAAGATGCTTGCAAACAAACTACATCTATATTCTGTAAATTTAAAAAAAACAGAATAAAATGTTTAGAATAAAAGCTTTTCAATTATCAAGTGGCTTCTAAAATGTATCAATTTTTAGGTTTTGTAGAAATACATCAAAATCAAAGTTTCCTTACTTCACAAAAGAACAGAGTTAAAATAAAGTTTTGAAACACAAACCAAAAAAGCAGCTTCAATTGAAATTAATTACGTCTCAAAAAAAATCATGGATAATTAAACATTTTGAAGGCATATAATTCTACATTATTATAGTCTTGCTTGCTTTTAACTGCAACAAAGCTGAAAATTCAATGAAAAGTTATTAATCAGAATGAAGAAAAATTGAATGTTTAATGTGTTCACAAAACATTCTGAAAGAATGGAGCCATGCTTGAGAATGGGCGAATGGATTTTTCTAGTCTCAAATTGGTGTGATATTTGACTTTTATTTTTTCATAAATAACTTGTTACAATTTGTTGCTTAAATCAAAGGTGATCATATTTATTATTTCATTTTTAGTTGGATTTGGATAAATAACCCATTTATATTTTATTCTTTAGAATTAAATACCTCTAAGTGTCTAAAGCAGAATCACTCAAGCTTTAATATCAAGGATTTAGATGAGCTAAATAGGACTATAAACGTAAATATAATGGACAATGGAACATCATATTTTCGAAATACTAAAAGTGATAAAAAGCTAATAATTAAAGAAGGACAATGAAAAATAAGCAAAACATATATTCTATTGAAAAATGAACTAAAAACAGCTCAAACTCCCAACTCCCATTTACTATACAAGGAAATCAAGTCAAAAATTGCAAAACACTCAACAATAGCTAATTTATTGTTTATTCGAAGTGGGAAAATAAAGTTCATGACAAAGAATCCTAAATGTGCAGCACAGATTTTATGTGTAAACACCATTTTAAACATCTCAGTCAAAGCGAAAATAACATGGGAGGGAGTCACGTCCAAATATTTGTTATACTATCCCTACTAACATACCTCTGGCAGACATGGCCAAAGAATTATAAGAAACTAACGACTCGGAGATAATAGAAATTAGTTTTGTTAAGAAAAGAATCAATCCGGAATTTTCTCCAGTTCTAATATCAATATTAGGCACTAGTATATCACAAAATATAAAACTGATTTATTAACCATCGCATTAAAAGGTTCATTGATAAACCTCAACAGTGAAACAGCTTTCTAAGACCTTTGACAATAAAGTTCGGTGAATAGTTCTGCAAAATTAACGTAGATGAAATATTAACGAAAACTACCTGACTGTCCTTTGAAATAGTCATCTGCCATAACTATGCACGCCAGAGATCTGCTATACAAGTCCTGGAAACTTTGTAAGAAGTCTTCTTTTAGGATTGAGTTCAAAAGCCTCGTGACGCTTCGTTGCATATTAGGAATATCGTCAATATCGATAACGTTTTTCTCATCCCTACATTTTGGGTAACGATTTGTCGCCAGGATTCACGATTAATCTAAGGTTCATTAGAGCTATCGTGCGCACAGGTAATTGACGATCTTTAGTGATTAATCACCTCACTTTCTCGATGTTTTTGTCACTAACGGAGATCGCCAGTCTTCCGCTATATGGGGTTGTCAGAAACACTTTCCTGGTGCCAACAACTGGATCAATGCCCTTGATTGGGATAGGAATGTGGATGCAGCTTCTGTTCTAAGAATTCAATGGAAATTTAACCCCCCTACCGCTGCTTGGTGGGGTGGATTTTGGGAAAGCTTAATTCAGATGGTGAAGAAGCTGTTAAGAAGAGTTCTAGAAAAAGCCTCTCTTTATTACGAAGAGATATTCACTATCCTTTGTGATATTGAGGCCACTATTAACTCTAGACCTCTGAACTATTAGTCAGAAAACCCAAATGACTTGACTCCATTGACGCCCTCGATGTTTATTCAAGAGACAAGAACGGTGGGAGTTCCAGATTTAGACAATTTGAGAATAAGATAAATATCTCCAAAAGATACCAGCATCAACAAGCATTGCGAGATAATTTGCGGAAAAGATTCCGTGATGAATATTTAAGTATGCTAGTCCAGGGACCTAACAGGAGTGAAGCTAGACAAGTAAAATTAGGGGACATTGTTACAGTTGGAAGCGATACAAAAAAGCGATTAGGCTGGACCCTAGGAAAAATTATTGGCATGTTTCCAGGAAAAGATGGTTGCATTAGGGTTGTAAAACTTAAAACGACAGGTGGAGAAATTGTTCGTCCTGTACAACGATTGTTCCCTTTAGAACTAAATAACGATGATCCTATCATTTTCTCAGTTAGAGATCCTGTTCCTTCTGATAAAGATATTAAAATTCTGAACTCTGAAAATAGTGACTGTGAAAAGAAAACTAGAAGTGGAAGGAAAGTTATCATAAACCTCTCCATTATATAACTAACTTTTGAACTTTATCACTATTTTTTTAAAAAATTTAAGTACTTTCATATTTTACTTACATATGTTCAGTGTTAATAATTTGTTTACATATTGAATTATTTTGATTTTTGTTCTCTTAATATAATGTAAAAATCAAAAGGTGGGAGGATGTTACAAGCCCACCCTCTTGTTGAGAAATATATTGTTTCTTTCCATTTAGAAACTAAAACGCATGTGTAATCATTGATTAGCATTTTTAAGTTAATTTTTATATTTTCTAAAACTTTATTTAATTTACTGTACTTTTACTTTGTTTAAAAATTGAGTAATCGCATGCATGCTAATTGTTTATTATCTGTTTGGAAAAGTTTTTTGCGTGAATGGCAACGTTTTTGTAATAGCGGTAGAAGAGAATATAAATAAAATGAAGTCAGAATAATGTAGCAAACTCGTATCTTTTTTTTAAGAAAACCACACAATTAATAATTTTAGAAGAGAAACGACTAAATGAAATAAAATTCAGATAGAGTCTCAACAATAGCAGCAGTTCTTAAATTTTCGATCGCCACGGTCTACCTTTATGTATCCAACTGACATCACTGACCTCCAATATTTTGAGCGCCCCTACTTGGTTCCCAACATATGGCTGAGTGATTTAAAAGTTTCTAAATTGAAGACTGCTTCTGCTATTTATACACACTTTTTCAAAACTTTCTTTTTCTTTAAGAAAACAGTAAACATGTATTTATATATGTATATAAAGATATTACAAAATATTTGTTTCAAATAAATAAACAATATAGGCACAAATAAATAAATAACACAGGCACAATTTCATTAGGACATTGAGTTGGATGCTATCATTATTGTATTGATGAACTATGTGAATTCAGTTCTTATTCTTTTACATGTGTTTCTTCAGTGTATTTTTTTAAAACATCACATTTTAGTAATGGCTATGTAGTTGCAAACAAAAAAAAGCTGAATTTATCTTCTTGATCGGAATATGTGTTCTAGAAAATATTTTTATTGGGGAAAATTTAGTTATCTAATCTAGGATGGCACATCTTTCACTTTTTCCATTAGATCTTTCAAAATAAATCAACTAAAATCGTTTGGCACAAAGTAGTGGAGGAACTACTCAAAAAGATTAAATGAAAATAATGTTTTAATTTGCTGTTCTATTAATAAAAGATTTTATATGAATAAATGATGGCTTAGTTTGTTTCTTGGTGCTGTAACATTAATTTAAAACGTAAAAGAGTTGGCATCCACGCATTTCAAATCGTAATCGAAAGCCAAACGAAATGAATTTAATTTTGTTAGCAATAAATTCTAACACTTTTTCTTTAAAGATTTCCAATAAATTTAATTATCCATTTATTAAAAAACTAATAAATTTTATTCTTATGCTTACTACCTGGGGAAAATATGAGCAGGCTCATTTGCATATATCACCAATGAAACATGTTATTCCTCATTTGCAAAAACTCATTTACATAAATATTGTTAATATCTGCCACCACGTGGCAAAAAGTATATAAATAGAATATTCTAATTTTTTTTATGAAGAATAAAATTATTGAACTTAAAAAAGTCATTCTTTTACTGGATTGAAGTAAATTTAAATATGACAAAAGCAAAACGGCTAAGCGAACAGCACTGAGGAAGTTCAGTACAGTGAAGTCACTGTAATAGTGGAGACTTGACTAACGCCTTATGCTCCGATAAAATTTTGATTAGTTTTTAATCCAAGTTGTAACGCACAGTACTAAGGAAGTTGTTTACAGTTTGCACTAATAACATTACAGTTACAGTTAATATATTTATTAGGGATTTAGAGCAACAAAAGGCTATTATCCCATACAAAACCATCAAGTATCAATATGTTAGTTAATGTCAAAATATTTCATCTTCTGAATAAAAAACCTGAATGTTGATCTGTTTGATATAGCTTTCTCCAGTAACTCTTTAAAGGTGATATTGCAACTAGGATCAATTTTGAGTAAACTTTAAGGTGATTTCGAGGATGAATACGGAGTCATAAGCACTTTTTATATCTAAGCTAATGCCCGCGAAATATTTTTTTTTCCATCTTTGCGTCAGTAATTGCTTTGTAAATTATATAATATGCTGTTCTGTTATCTTTAAAAGGAACAAATCCATAATGTTGTTGATGTAGTTTTTGTTCTGTGTTACCACTAAGTAGGCAATTCGATTGGCTAAAATTCTTTCAAATGTCTTGGAAAAAACTGAGGTTAAAGCGGTAGGTCTATATGAGGAGATTTTGGTTTTATCTTTGCATGGTTTGGGAATTGGTAGAATTATAGCATGCTTCCATTCCTTTGGGACAATTGCCTTATCAAATATCTGTTGAAAGAAATTTAAGATTATTGTTCGTTCACTATGATTCAATAGTTTCAAGAATTTAGCCGGGATCTGATCTGCACCTGGGTTGTGTTCTTGGCAGATTTTATTGCTCTATTCAATTCAGATATGTGAAAGGGTTTGTTAATTAAACTATTATCTTGGGCAAAAAAATCCAAAGGAAGTGGCTCATGGATAATATTATTGGATGCAAAGTTTTCTGCAAAGAGTGTTGCTTGAATCTGTGGATGATATATTATTCTGTTATGTATTTGAAGGAAATTCAGTGTTGAATCAGGATTATTTTTCATTGCGATTTTCTAGATGATGTTATAGAATATTCTTGGGTTAGGAACATTATTGCATACTGTATCCCAGTATTTCTTTTTGGATTTTTTTATATAAAATCGGAGCCGGCTGGAATATTGCTATCGAATCCACAATTTTGGGGAGATTTCCCGAATTCTTAAGTTTGTAAAGGTTATGGCAAGCATTATTCCACCATGGAGGGAAGATTCTATTAGAGATTATCTAGTATTATTTGAAATTATTTTAGCTATATTGTCAGATAGATTATGATTGTAGTCGTCTATCTTAAAAACTGTTGATTTTGCCTGTTTTATTACTGAGGGCCAATCCACTTTTTTTATAGTTCGTTTACTCAGGTTATGAAAATTGGAATCTGTGATAACAGGACAATGATCACTATTGTAGGAGCTGTCTAAAACATAAGTGTTGCTGTATCCGATGAGACTTGAAGAGCATAAAGTAAAATCCAGAAGAGCACTAGGGGCCAACATTGTTTCTATGCGTTGGAACATCAGTATTTAGAAGAATGAAATTAGAATTTGTTAACCAAGCCAGAAAAATTTCACTGTATTGAGAAGTATGATTCGAGCCCCACATTGGGGTGATGCAAATTAAAAAAAAAAAAATATCTGAAAATAAAAACTGGATCCACTAAAGAATCAAGAAAAGATTTAAGTTGTGAAATATTAAGTCCTCGAGATGCATACAAATTTATCAGATGAAAGAAAGTATCATTAATTCTAATTTGCAATATTAAAATTTCATAGTCTGAAGATGGCGTATTGTTAAAGGATATTTGTCTGGCAGAAATATTTGATGGTACTGCTATCAGCAGCCCTCCTCCTTGTCTGTCAAGTCTGTCTTGTCTGAAAGTGATTTTACCTGGGATTTGAAAATTGTCGTTAGGTTTTAAAAAAGTCTCTTGAAATATAAAAACATTCGATTGTGAAAAGGGAGGAATTTTTAACCAAATAAGTTTGTTTTTTAAACTTCTACAATTCCATTGTAGAAAACGCATAAAAAAGATATACTAGGAAAAATAAAATATCAAAAATAATTTTTTTAATCCTCCGCTTGAGGTTATGAAATATATTTACAGATATAGATAAATTTTCTATATTTTTAAGAAAGAAAAACGTAACTCAGAATTCGCGAAAAATATCAGCAATTTAAAACTTTAAAATTATCTAATTTCAATATTATTTTATGTATTATCCATATTTTTTTATATACTTGGTATGGATATTTCAATTTTCTGTTGCGGTAGACCTGTCTTTTTTTTTTTTTTTAATAGGCGATGATGGTTGTTTACTAATTTCTATTATTTCTATCAAATGTTTGAACATTGATTCGATCATTATTTGCATCGAGTTCATTATAGCTGTAGTTTGTTTTCCAAGAGCTGCTTGAAAATTTTCTACTATATTTTCTAATTTTTTCTCAAATTCTTGTATATTTGGTCCGGGGGTTGCTGTTTTTACTGCTATAGCGTAATTTACGGAATGAGTTTCTTTGAATTTTCGTCGAGCTTCTCCTAAAGTTAAGTGCTTACTGCATTTAAATTCGAGAATTTTTTTTTCTTTTATAAAAGAGGGACAATATTGCGAGAGTTTGCTGGATGATCTCCTTTAAGTTTGCGCAATTTGAAGGGTTTGTACATTGTCCAGAATAAGATCCTCCACAATTAATGCATCGAACATCGCTGGGACAAAAACGTGATAAGTGTGTGAAACTGTAACAATTGTTACATTGCCGTGCTTGTTTTTAAATAATTGAGTTACATGATTAAAAAACCAAAGTTTTACACATTCTGGTGTATTAATGCCCAGAATAGTTAAGACTGGAGAAGCTTCTTGACGACTGTTTTTCTTCATGAATCTACGGATTTCAACAATTTCAATGTCATTTGAGTTTTTTAATTCAGTTGCCACACATCTGTCAGATGTACATTAATTGGGATAACTAATAACATTGAAAAAGCAATCAAAGATGGGAAATCATCAACCGATGATTACACTGCACAGCAAAAATTGCTTCAGAATAAATTTAGAAGACTGGCAAAAAGCTAAGAAAATGTTTCAGTGGCTATCCTAAGCAAAGATTATACAACGACGTTTGAAAAGGATTTTGATGAAGAAGAAACCTACAGTGATAGGTACTGTACATATTCAACCTTTTTAGAAAATATGATATAAGCGTCTGCATTGTCAGAAGAAACTGCATCTCTCAAATAGATATTTCACAAAAAACGAAAAAGCGACTTTCAAAAATTGAACTGGTAAAATTCAATGGCAACATTTAAGATTGACTAAAATTTTGGAGTCAATTCAAACATAGTGTTACGAATTTTGTGTAAATGGTGTAAATAATTTCTATTTGAGTGTTTAATGCATTTACATTACTCTATGTTATATTTATTTCATGTTAAAATTGTACTATTCACAAGCAGTGCCACCCCTTGCGTTATAATGGCGATTCAATGAGAACTCGGCGAAATCTTGGCGGTAGAGCCAAATTGACATCATTTTTGGCGACCAAGTTGGCGGCCAATTTGGCGACCATTTTGGCGAGTTCGGAACCCTCTGGAATCTTCTAGAAAGTAGTAGATCTCTCCACTAGTGTCACGTTCAATGACACGAGCGGTTATATTTCTAGAAGTTTCTGTCGCGCATATAAAAAGGATGCGCGCCAGTACGGCGAGTCTGCTTGATTAAGCCAGCGAGTAGTGAGGATTGTTTTGACTAGCGATTAGCTCGGCTGTGCTTGTGAATAATCTTTATTTACGTGTAGTTTTAAACTCTGTTTATTGTGTTTGATTGCTGTTGAAGGTTGTGACGAATCTGTACGGAACCTTTCCACTAATCTTCTTAGGCGTCTTTTTGGGGAATATAAATTCGCGTTTATTTCCAATCAACTCAAAAAAGATGAACGGGATATTCAAATGAGATAAGGTATTTAAGTCGAGCGTTGTGAGATAGCAAGAAGATGATGGAAGGCTATTGAGCCAGCAACTTTAAACGCATCTTTAGAAGATTCAAGGAGATTAGATTCGTGAAGACGTCGTGCTGTTAGACGTACCAGAAAGCTGATATAAGCCAGCGATAAATATAATTTACGTACGCTTAAAATAAGCGTCAGTTAAAGCGACTTAGTTAAAGTTAATGAAAGTTAAGAATTCAAGTACGTGTATTTCTCGGGTCTCCTATTTCGGTAGACCTTACTTGATCTTGAGCTTAATTATTAATTAATTGCATTATTAGTAATTTAATTTAATATAAAGGCAAATCCCTTTAAGTGACGTAACATAATAGTATTATATGTTATCAGATATTTTTTAGAGAAAATTATAATAAATAAATATTATTATTATTCAAAATGGCTCTTAGTGGTTCTTTGCCTCAAATTATTCTTGGTGTTCAAGGTGAGACCCAGGGGGGTCTCCATAGTGGCGCCCAACGAGTAAATCCCGAGTTTAGAGTCGGATCTAATTTTCGATTCATCCCTGAGCAGTATTTTTCGGGGGTGGAGAATGTGGTTGAATTCTTAGAAAATATAGATAATAACCTAACATATTACGAAATACCCACACAACTCGCTTGTGCATATTTAAAGGGTCATCTCACAGGACGAGCACTAGATTGATTTGACATTCTAGGTTACAGGGTTGTTGAATACAAAGCGACGTATTACGCGCATTTAAAGCAAGCGTTGTCAGAACAGTTCCCCGTTTTTAGAAATAGATCGGAACTAGAATCGCGTTTCTATTCATCATCTCAAAAGCATAACCAAAAACCGTCTGATTTTGTGTATGATTTGTTGAAGATTCACAAAATCTTAAAACTCGAAATGACGGAGGAAAAATTGATCGATCATATTATTAGTAGGTTAGAACCTCAGATTTTAGATTATGTAGAGGTTAGGCATCCGCAAACCACATCTAACCTCCTACAAATTATTGATAAGTATGAGGAAAGGTTTCTAAATAGAAAGATCAGAGGTTCGAGTTGGGAATCCCGAGAGATAAAACCAAACGAGAACAATCGTTTCCCTAACAGGAATCGACAGGAAAATTGGAGGGAAACGAGAGGTAACAATAGATACGCGGACAATAGTAGACCACGGAGAGAGTTCAATAGATTTGAGAGTCAAGGTGTTGCGGATAATCAAGAGATTCGATGGTCGACGCCGAGGTGGTCAATCGGATCATCGATTCCACAATCAAGGCGGTCGACAAGGTGGTTCGAGAAATACTGCTTTCATGGGTCAGAATGATCGAAACATATATTTAAACTTTTAAGCGATCGATGCGAGTATGGGGGTGATCGATCGCGATGTACGGAAAATCCTCCAGATACGGAACACCGAACTATTAGTGTATCCTCATTACGAATGACTCCAGTAGGTTTACCGTATGTCCCTATTCTTTTAAATGAGACATTCATTACAGCCCTTTGGGACACGGGGCGGAGAAATCTTTCATATCAGAAGAGGTCTATCGCAAATATTTTTCGTATCGACCTCGTCAAAAGACGAAAGATAGAGTAGTGACGGCACAGGGAGCCCCGTGTTGTCACTTAGGTCGGGTCGAATTAGATTCGGATCCGAGAATTCCAGAAAACCTGGGAATTTCACATTCTTAACAATATGCAGTACCAATGCATTTTAGGCATTGATTTCATGAAAGAGTCCAAATTAACTTTAGATTTCGATCAGAAATCGCTAATCATTCCAGATAACCAAATTAAGCAGTTGCAGAAAATGGAAAAACCGGTCGAGATTGATCTATTAGATACAAAGCTCGGTGAAGGGCAAAAGCAAAAATTAAGGAATTTATTTAATGGTTTTAAAGGGCTATTTTCAGATCAGCCTGGGTTAACTCGTGTTTTATACCATGAAATCGATACTGGGGACAAGGGACCGGTAGTGTCGAGACCCTACAGATATGGCAGGGTCAAACAAGGAATAATCGATTATCACATTGAGAAAATGTTGCAAGAAGGTAAGATCCGTCCTATTCAATCCCCATACGCGTCACCGGTAGTTTTAACGCGCAAGAATAATGACTTTCCTCCAGATTCTCCAGAGGCGCATCGATTCGCGATTGATTATCGCAAACTTAATGCAATAACTAAATACCCCCGATATCCATTACCGGTGATTGATGATCTAATCATAAACATTCCGCATACCGGCGTGATGTCCACATTGGATTTAAAAAGTGGTTATTTTCAATTGGCGATTAGTCCAAAAGATATCGAGAAAACCGCGTTTATAACTCGCAATGGCACATTTGCATTCTTCAGAATGAATTTCGGCCTTTCAGGGGTGGCGCCAAATTTCCAAAAGGCCATTGATATTATATTAAAACCTGTTATTGGGCGTTTCGTGTTGGTTTATATGTGTGTGTGTGGATGATGTTATTATCACATCTCCATCGTTTAATGAACACTTAGATCATTTGAATCAGGTATTTACATTGTTGAGAGACGCAGGGCTAACCCTAAACAGGAAAAAATGCCACTTCGCACGTGACAAATTGAAGTATTTAGGTCTCATAGTTAGTAAGGAAGGGATCGAAACAGACAATAGTAAAGTCAAGGCAATCACAGAAATGAAACCTCCTAAAAATAGTAAGGAAGTGTCGAAATTTTTAGGGATGGCGGGGTGGTATCAGAAGTTTATACCCAAATATGTAGATATATGTGAACCATTATATCGGTTAAAGAAAAGGGGGCTAAATTTAATTGGTCGACAGAAGCACAGGATTCTTTTGATAAGATAAAACGAGCATTAACAGAGGCACCAGTTTTACAGTTGCCGAATTTTACAGAACAGTTTAACTTATTTACTGATGCTAGTGGGGTCGGAATTGGTGCTGTGCTTAATCAAAACCACAGACCTATTGCATTCGCGTCTAGAACCCTCAATAAAGCGGAACGAAGCTATACTGTTACTGAACGCGAATGTTTGGCGGTGATATGGGCATTAAATAAGTTTAAAACTTATTTCGGATCCCTGCCGGTGAAGGTAATCACAGATCACGCGGCATCAACAAAGCTAACGAATGGGAAAAACTTATCTAGTCGAATGATTATATATATAGATGGGCACTCAAGTTATCCGAGTTCAACATAGAATGGGAGCATCGACCGGGTGTCCAAAACGTTGTCGCGGACGTAATTTCTAGGAATCCAGTAGGCAATATGGATGGATCACAAATTTCGTGCGCAGCTCTTCGAGCCCTCGCCATAAACTCCCGAGAACAACTCATTCGAGAGCAAAGGGAAGATCCTGAGTTAGGACACATCTATCGTTATTTAGAAAATCCGGACGATGGTTCCGTTAATGCGACTGTATGCGAGGGTTGGTCCCAAGATTTCAAAATTATCGTTGGTCTTACTCTTTCACGCGAAATATTCTATAACTCTTGGAGAACTAAGAGTGTATATTCCTAGATCGCTTTGCGAAGCAATAATGAAAGAATTTCATGATCTGCCATTAGCAGGCCATCTAGGAAAGAGGAAGACCTATTTAAAATTACGCGACACGTGTTATTTTCCATATATGAGGAAATATATATTTGAATATGTATCAACCTGTGACCGGTGTCAAAAATTTAATTACAAAAACGCGCTACCAGCTGGTCGTTTAATTCCGATAGTATCGAATTACCCCCAATGAAATTGTAACGTTAGACCTATTAGGCCCCTACCCCGCATCCCGACCCAAAAGATATAGATTTTTATTAGTAATAAAAATGATCACTTCACTAAGTGGAGTGAGTTTATTCCTTTACGAAAAGCTTCGGCCCAGGCCATAGCTAACGCCCTTTTTGAGAATTATATTTCACGTTACGGAGCTCCGATTTCTTTAATTAGTGATAACGGTCCCCAATTTATATCAGAGGTATTTGAACACTCAAGTCACAGGTTGGACATCAAACATATGAAACCGGTAACATACAGGCCGAGGGCGAATTTAACGGAAAGAGTTAATCGTAATTTAGTCCAGATAATAGCCTGTTTTGTAGAAGAAAATCACGAAAACTGGGACAGATTTCTTCATGAGTTCGCTTTCGCGCTGCGCACTTCAGTGAACGAGACAACAAATAAAACTCCGGCTGAGTTATTCTTAGATAGAAAAATTATAACACCTTTTCGTAAGTTAATAAATGTAACGGAGGGTGCTGAATATGTAGGAAGAAACATTGAGAAATTATTCGATGAAGCAAGGCAGAATATGCGGAAACAACACAAAAATTGGGGAAAATATTATAATCGGAAAAGGAGGGAAGTTAACATCAAAGTAAATGATTTGGTGTTGGTACAAACTCATTCTATAAGTGCTGCGGGTAGGAGAGTGGTCGGAAAGTTTATGCCTAAGTTTGAAGGGCCATATAGAGTGTTGGAGGTTCGGAATAACAATTTAATTATTTGGAAGAAGAGTAAAAGGGAAACAGTTAATAGCGACCAGGTGCGAGTGTACCGTCCACGACAATCCGACACGATTAGTTCGGACAGTCATGTTGAGACACTATATGAAGGACAGAGGTCGAGTAATAGGTCAAGTAGATCGTAACCAGGAAAATTTAAAGGATCTAGGAAAACCTCGAGTGAGGAGAGTAACGGTCGTAAATCAAATAAGGGTAAGGCCGGATGGGAGGATCCGAGATTGAAACGTAAAGTAGGGTCAAATGGATCAAGGGACAGGAAGGATTTAAAGAGGTCCAAATTTTGCAGAAAACGTTCTCTGCAGGGGTCCGAACATATGGACTAGAAAAGACCAACCCCTGAACCAACAGGGGATAAAAAGAGCAATTCCGTCCTCGGTTCCATCTCGAAATTATAAATATACAAGACCTAATAACCCCTCCCTGGGATCACAGTCCATTGAAGGTCCCTCACATCTAAGAAATGCCAGACAGGGCAAGCCACCTACAGAAGGGAGCAAGCATGACATGACCGGACAATACGACAAGGCCCGGGAGACCAGGACAACTACGAGCAGAACCAACAGGGCAGCTGAGAGGAAACAAGTCTGGTCTAAACAAGCGACAGCAGTGAGACCTTGTCCATACTACCTGCGCAGCCGTGTAAAGCAGCCAGAAGAAGTTCCAGAGGATCGGAGGAGCATCGGAATTGAAAGTATCCCACAGAACAACATCAGGAGAAGGAGCCTCAGTATGGAAGCCTTAGACGGAGATGCAGTGGATAGGAGCGAATAAAGGACAAAGAAAAATATCAGGTTGTATCGTTTCTTTCTTTTCTCCTTTCGAACAAGTGGTCGGAAGAATTATTGCAATGAAGCAAGTCACGAGCGGATTTTTAATTTAAGAAGCCAAGCAAAAATGGACACTACAATGAGTGTGTTTTTTCTTGATGAGAAAAATCAGCTTTTGTACTAATTTTTTTGTATAAATATGGAGAAGACATTCGTAAGAATGCATTTGTTTACTTCTACGTATGACTTCGCTAAGATGCGACAATTCCTTTGGTTGTTTGTTTTATTATTTTTTGAAAAATGTTTGAAATTGTATGTATATATATGTGTATATTTTATCTCACATCTGGTGACTTGGGACGCGGCGTAATTAGGTAGAGCTAACATTTAATACTAACAAGCGCAGCATGTATGGAATGGGAATATTAAGGAACCAGATGCTTCAATTGATGTATATGAAAACGTTTTGTAAAAAATGAAGGAATCTGTATATACTATAGATGTTTGTTTTTTCACACAAAGAAATTCTCATTTCAGGGTAGCTGACCCTGAGCATTGTATAGTGAACAAAGAATCAAGATGCAAGACCGAATATGTTTGTATAATATATAAGTAGATATATAAGTAGTTAAGTAAACCACGCAGGCAAGTTTTTTACTATTTCGGTGGTTTTTCCCTCGCCTCATAGCCAAATGGGCGTGGTGTAGGGAAATTTAATTCTGTAAATGTTACGTCCTTTAAAGTGTAGTTTTAGGTCGTAATTTTTTTTTCCTTTCCCTTAAGGAAGGAGAATTTATATAGTATCCGATTGGTAGATATGTATTAAAGTCATTGGGACTATAAATCAAGTCTAGGAATCCCGAGGTCCCCCTTGTGTGCGCCACTGCTCATCATTTTTATTTGAGTCCATTAATTTTTTCTCGTATAAAATGTGCCTTGCATTCTTTCTTCGTAATTTATTTTCAGGCCGTTTGGGACCTTCGAATAAATCCCGTTTTCTTTTTGGAGGGAGTTGTGACGAATCTGTACGGAACCTTTCCACTAATCTTCTTAGACGTCTTTTTGGGGAATATAAATTCGCGTTTATTTCCAATCAACTCAAAAAAGATGAACGGGATATTCAAATGAGATAAGGTATTTAAGTCGAGCGTTGTGAGATAGCAAGAAGATGATGGAAGGCTATTGAGCCAGCAACTTTAAACACATTTTTAGAAGATTCAAGGAGATTAGATTCGTGAAGACGTCGTGCTGTTAGACGTACCAGAAAGCTGATATAAGCCAGCGATAAATATAATTTACGTACGCTTAAAATAAGCGTCAGTTAAAGCGACTTAGTTAAAGTTAATGAAAGTTAAGAATTCAAGTACGTGTATTTCTCGGGTCTCCTATTTCGGTAGACCTTACTTGATCTTGAGCTTAATTATTAATTAATTGCATTCTTAGTAATTTAATTTAATATAAAGGCAAATCCCTTAAAGTGACGTAACATAATAACATTATATGTTATCAGAGATTTTTTAGAGAAAATTATAATTATAAATAAATATTATTATTATTCAAAATGGCTCTTAGTGGTTCTTTGCCTCAAATTAATCTTGGTGTTCAAGATGAGACCCAGGGGGTCTCCACAAGGTGTGAAGGTCTTCGGATATTTACCCTGTGAATATTGCCGATGAATCCTGTATTGAAAGGATTGGTTAAAGAACTGATTATTTTTTCTTTGTGATTGTTTTTGCACAAAATCCTCGAACCCTCGGATCTACGTAACAATATTCATAAAGATGTTAACTTGCATAAAGAAGATAAGTTACAATATTTGATCCAAAGCAGGGTGGTAGGAACACAAGTTCGAGATCTTGTGGATGGATATTCCCATATGGCCGAGAACTATGCAAAGTGCATCAACAGTTTAGGAAAGAGATTTGGTCACAAAGAGCTATTGATGGAGGGTTCTATGTCAGAGAACTGCTGTTGCTTGTTATCAAGAATGCAACAAATGCAAGATTTAAAGGTGGAATATCTCAACTTTATAATAAATTGGAGTGACATCAATTCCCCCACATAACATCAGACAAGTATGCAGCAATGTTGTTACTTCTAGTACAATCCTGCATCCCTGAGGACATACTCCCTATTTGGCTGAGAAATCCATCTGTTTCTACTGCAGAAGAATCTTATAGTCAAAAATTAACACAGTTGTTAAAATTTCTCAGATTAGAAGTGGAAGGCCTACAAAGAATTTTCATAGCAAAATCTGGATTTAAATCATATATTTCCGGAAATAAATCAGAGCAAAGTCACCAAAATGGGGATATAAATACTTCACCTACAAGAGCAGCTTTAGTGTGCACAGGTAAGGAAGAGGGGCCAGTTAAAAAATGTATATTTTTTAGTAAAATTAATCATAAAAGTTCTGAATGTTACATTGCTCAAAAAATTTCTTTAGTGGATAAAAAAAGTGTTGTAATTAAATCTAAGATGTGTTTAAAGGAGAAGCACTCAGCTCGTTTTTGTCAAAACCAAAATTTATGTGGTGGCTCCTGTAATGATAAATGGCATCACATTTTGTTATACTCTAAAAGAGGAGAATTAAATAAAGTAGACATTGAAAATGCTGTAATAGCACTCTTTCTAACCAAAATCAGGAAAATTCATATGTGCAATAGATTCCACTAAAGATCAGTGGTGGCAACAGAAAGCTAGTAATGTGATGTTTATTGGATAGTTGGTCAGAAAATTTATAAATAACTAAAAGGGCCATTTCTTAATTAAGCTTGAGGTCCATTGGGAAACAAACCTTGATTCTCAGTTTGGGGGGATCAAGCCCCAACAACATTGGCAAAAGAATATATAAATAAGAAGCCTAAAAGGCAACTTTTCCAGTCGGCTTGAGGTATTATCGGAGGAAAAGATTTGTGGCATTTTGCCAAAAATTACAGATAAATTTTTAATTTCTGAACTAGAGAAGCAGAATATTTATGTTCCTGGTGTAGGTTCATGCATATCAGATACTAATCTCTTATTCTGAGCAGATGCACTAGGATTGATTTATACAGGAAAGTTCAATAAATTAGAGTGTGGTTTAATGGCGGTAAAGACACATTTAGGTTTTGTGTTGATGGGTAAGGATACTAAAATTAATCAAAGTCCTTATCTGCTTTAAATGAGCAACAGCAGCCTAGATCTGTCATGAGCATGTTGCCCAATCAAATATTGTCTTTAGATGTTAAGAAATTGTGGAGTTTGGAAACCATTGGAATAAGAGATCCAGTAGAGAATTTAAATGAAAGGGAGCTTAATTCCAAATTCCATAAAAAGGTTTGAAAAGAAGTTAAATATTCCTCTGGATGGAAGGTATCAGTTAAAATTGCCGTTTAAAATAGAAAAAATAAAATAGAATATTTCGACAAATAACAAAAACTTAACTTGGAAAAGACACAAAAAAATGTGCCAAGGTATTATTGAAACCAATGGTTTTGATAATTATATGTCTGCTTTCAAAGAATAGGAAAATATAAGAATAATATATAAATAATGACGGGTATTATCTACCCCACCTACTAAGCTCTGTTTTTATGCTACTGCTGGGGAGGGGGACCTTCACTTAGCGATGTGCTTCAAAAAAGTCCTAGTTTGATAGAGTTAATACCAAACATATTAGATAGATTTCATTTGTATCCAATTGGCCTATCAGCCAACATTGAGAAAGCCTTCCTGCAGTTAACTATAGCCTCTGAACAGAATTCTTAAGATTTTTCTACCCTCTTGAGGATAGTAGGGAAATGTTTTATCAACAATATCGAGTTGTTTTTGGAGTTTGTTCATGTCTGTTCTTTTTGGCGGCTTCTTTAAATCATTTGCTTAAACATTCTTCATTTGAGTGTATGGAAATAAATTCTAAACTCAGACATTCATTCTATGTCAATCATTGCGTTAGTGGTGTTTTTACTGAGCAGGAAGTAGGAAACTTTATTTCTAGTGCTAAGGCTGTCTTGAGCAAAGGATGTTTAAATTTGAGAAACTGGGAGAGTAATGTTAATGGTCCAGGTGTCCCCAAGTGTACGGGAGATACACTTAAATGCTCTGTGGTAAACGAAATTCTTTAAAACAAAAACAAAAATAATTTTGTCATTTGGGCAACAGTTTTATGATCCAATTGGGACTTTATATGCAGCCACCTTACTGCCTAAAATTTGTGTTTTTGTTAGGTCAGTTACCAATAATAATGTTCAGGTTTATCTGATAAGAGCCAAAACGACAGTGGCACCAATTAAAACGATATTGATACCTCGATTAGAACTACTGACCTGCAGTATTGGTGCAAGGTTAGCCCTTTCAGTTCAGACAGCACTTCATCATCCACACTTTAAAATAACATTTTCCACAAATTCTATGACTTCACTGTGATGGATTAAGAACCGCAGCGAATGGTTAGTTTATGATTCTAATAGAGAGATAAATGAAGAAGACTCCCATGAAAAATGGAGATTAGTCCTGGGAATTTCTAACCCTACAGATGTTCTCTCTAGGGGTTTCACTCCACAAAAATTGTTAGATTTAAAATGGTTTGAAGGTTTCACCTGGCTAAGGAAAGAGTCAGGGGTTGGTCAATGACAAAAATGGATTGTGATGTTAAAGAGGTAAATACTGAAAGGAGAAAGGTTACATTATGTACGGTGAATGTAAAAGAAGACTTTCCTCAGTACACACAGAAATTTTCAAATTATCATTCTATAATCAGGTTAGTAGCATGGATAAAAAGATTTAATACTAACTGTCGTAAAAGGCCTTAGGATAGAAATGGTGGAGAAATCTCCAATTCAGAATTTGAGAATGCAGAAAAGATACTTATAAGGGCTGTTCAAAGGGAATGTTTCCCTGAGCCAAAAAATGTACCTATAATCAATATAGTTAAAGATAACGAGGGATTATTGAGTGTTAAGACTAAAATTACCAAATGTAAGGATGATCCTTGCTTTTTAACACCCATCCTCCTTTCAGCAAATTGTGCCTTAGCCACACGACTAGTTGAGTGCTTGCATAAATCCAATTGTCATGCGAGTTCTTGAATACTGCTTTCAAAAATAAGGGAAAAATATTGGAATTTAAAATTGAGGAGAACTATCAGACAGATTATTAGAAAGTGTGTCATGTGCAGATGATACAGTGCTGGACCAGCTGCCAGTGCTCCTGTTGCCTTACCTGAAGATTGTTAGGGATACAAAGATATTCAAAGTAACAGGTATTGATCTAGCCTGGCCCCTCTTTATTCTAAATGGTGATAAAGTGTGGATTGCCTTATTTACATGTACAGTTCTCCAAGCAGCATCTTGAAACTGTTAACTCCTGGTCTACAGAAAGTTTTTTGCTCTCATTGTGCTGATTCATAGCTCATAGGGGCAGACCAGAGACAATATATACAGACAGTGGATTCAATTTTAGAGGTTCTGTTATGGAATTGCAAGATCTAGATTTTGGTAAAATACAACACAAGTCTAAACTTCAAAGCATAAAATAGACCGCCACTGCAGGATGGTGGGAAAGACTTGTCAGAGTCATCAAAGATCTTCTGAGACATACTTTGGGGAGAACAATTCTCTCTTATGAAGAGTTACTCACTGTATGCTGTGACTGTGAAGGAATCATAAGCTCTCGTTTCTTAACTTATATATCAGAGGACTCAGAGGATTTGATCGCCATTACTCTGGTTAAGTTTCTCATGACGAATGCCTCTGCTGAAGTAACAGACTTTGATCTCAATGTTTTTGCCTAATTCCAACGAAAAGTGAGATTTTGTTCCAAGTTATTCCAGGACCTGAAAGGTAGATTTCGTAGGGAATATTTATGACTGTTGGCTCAAAAACGTTCTAAGCCAATATCTCACAAAATGAAAGTTGTAGAAATTGTCATTGTATAAAATCCTAACAAGAAGATGTATTGGCCTTTAGCTAAGGTGTTAGAACTATTATCAAGAAAAGATGGTAAAGCTAGAAGCCTGAGGCTAAAATGTGGTAAAACAGAGATAATTCGTCCAATTCAAAGTTTATTCAAAGGCTGTATTTCCTTTGGAAATACAGCCTGAAGAGCTTCTAATTGCAGCTGTTGGTATGGAAAAGGTTCTAGAGTCATCGATCAAGTCTGAAGTGCCAGTAGCCTATACTGATCAAGAAGTCAACCCCAAGTTGACCGAAGTGACTTTATGGTCAATTGTAAGTTTTTGAGGCGTGGACGTAAGATTAAACCGCCTCAAAAACTGGATTTACGGAACTTAACAGTCTTCTTTGAGTCATAATTGACTCAAAGGGGGGAGTGTGTTACACCATCATTAAAAATAAATAAACTATAATTTCTTGGTGAAGCAGTAGAGGAACTACACAACAAGATTAAAGATAAATGTTTTTAATTTGCTGTTCTATTAATAAAAGATTTTATGTTAATAAATGACGGCTTAGTTTATTTCTTTGTGCCATAAGATTAATTTAAAATGTAAAATCTGTGAAAGAGGGAAATGTTAAAATCAAACGAGAAACCTCCGTGAACCCCTTAGAAATGCACTGCGGTCCCCTGGCGGTCCCCAGGTTATAGTTTAAGAACCACTGCTATATAGTAATAACAATTAAAAGAGAAGGAAATTGTAGTACCTCTAGATCCATGAGGTGTGTTACATCAGCTAGAGCTAACAAACTTGAGATAACATTTTTAGTACAGTCCACTTTGACTCCAACTGCCTTTGTCATAGAATCACAAACCTTATTCAATGGCAAATGAAATATATCTTCTCCAACAGCAATATTTCCGGACAAAATCTGTAATGGCATGATAAGAAGCTGGATATGTTTTGTAGTAAGAGATGCATACCTCCCAGGAACTCTAAAATGGATTTGAATAAAAAATTTCTTTCAAAAAATTACTTTTATAAGACAAAATATTGATAAAGAATTCATTTAAAAACTATATTAGAAACATAGAAGAGGGCTAGAATCATTTAAATAAGAAATAAAGATATTAGAAAAGTAAAAGAATTGCCTCAGCATATCAAAATAATTAAATAATAAAAAACCTAATAAAAAGTTAAAATTATAAAAATTACACAGTAAACATACATCAATTTAACTGCAACCAGTTTATACTGTCTTGAAATTAACAATAATGTTTTCTAAAAATGCTTAAAGTTATATAATCAAAAATGTCTTAACCTTCTGTGAACACAAAAACAAAAGGCTAAATAAAACTATTTAGGCAACAGTAAATTTCTCAGGTATAAATTTGACAAAGCTTTTAAAAATAACAAAATCAAAAAACTCATACACACTATACAAAATTGAGGGGTTTTCTCCCCTTATATATTTCTCCCCTTATCCCAAAATATAAGCAAAATTAGAATAACAAAAAAAGTTTTTCTTTTTCAGCTTTTAAATGTATATATATATATATATATAGCTCATTCAGCGACAGCTTTAGAAATCATAATTTTCATCTCCAGTTTAGTCCAAAGACTTTTTTGTATCTACATTTGTTGTGTCTGCTGAATTCCAATTTCTTACTTATTTAACACTGTATAGGTTCTAGTACTTCTTCACTTTTATATTTTATTATACTATATATATATATATATATATATATATATATATATATATATATATATATATATATATATATATATATATATAAGAACTTTAATGCAACAGTAAGATTTTAAAGAATATAAAATCATATTCAGCACATGATTTAAAATGTAGAAATGTGAAGGAGCTATAGGAAATCACCTTTTATAACAATCACTTCCTGAAAATCTCATTAGATTCCAAAGTTTCATAAGAAAATAACATTTTTATTTTTAAAAATGAATGTCACGCACTACTTAAAATAAATAATATTAATACATTTTGCAAACAAATAATTTTAAAACTTAAGTATCAAAACGCAGATATAAAAAAAAATTTAACAAACATTAAATTTGACAAAAGACAAATACACATGGATACTGTTTGATAAATTTTCCACTGCAATACACTCGGTTCTAACATTTAAAGTCTTAGTCTGCTAAAAGCAGTAGAACAAAAGTTAGCCTTTACAATGGTATTTTCTAACATATATAACATTCATAAAAATATATTTTTACAAACAAGAAACTAGCATTTAACTCCTTCCAACATATATATATATATATATATATATATATATATATATATATATTAAAAAAGAGAATGCTTTTGTTCATTTGTTTTTTGTTTATAAACCATAATATTACAGCATTTATCCTTGCTAATATTATAAACGCAAAATTTTGTATGTATGTTTGCACTCTTTCATGCAAAAACAACTGAATAAATTTTAATGAAACTTTACAGTAATACAGCTTATACATCAGAATAACACATAGGCTATAATTTATAAAGATATTGTGTGAAGTGTCCAAAATATAACAATAATTGTCAAGTAACTAGGAAAAAATTCTGCCATCTGCAAAAAAGCCCACAACAGCATATATCTATCATTTAAGTGTGAAGCAAAACTTTCCCTTTTTGTTTTATCTATGCCAGGCACTGACTTTTAATTTATTGCTTTGATCAGTGTAATCACTATTTTTTTTATTTCAGAATAAAACTAGATTTTGAAGGGGGAAGTTGTGTTAAGTCTTTCTTTATTTGAATACCTACTATTGATTTTTTTTCATGTGTAGGCCATTATTGCCAAAATAGTGAACCATAAGTACAATAAAAATTGATAATTCATTTCTATGCACATTTTTTTTATGATTTTATTATGCACATTTGCTAGAAACATATTGATCCTTATATCAAAATAAATACTTTTATGGCTTCTGATACTTAAAGTAGATAAAACTTTGTCATTCACACTACATGATTTGGACAAATTTGCATAATTCGATTGTGGTTAGTAGTTAACTATAATGCTATAATTTTAATTAAATAGGCAGGTATGGCATTTTTTAAGTATAAAAATAATAATAACTAAGGTTCTGTATTTTTTTGGAAGTGTAGAAAAAGTACCTCCTAAGAATTATGCCACAAAAGCATAAGTCTAATCTTTCCCAAAGCTCTAATAAAGCTTGAGCTATGACAGTAGCTAGACAGTTGACCACTTGACTCTATCGCCAACATTTTGCTATATTTCCATTGAATTGCCATTATAATTTAAGGAATGGCGCTGCTTGCGAATATTACAATTTTAATATAAAATAAATATAACTGAAAGTAATATTAACATATTACACTTACAAATATAAATTATTTACACTATTTTAAGCATTCATTAAATAAAATTTGTAACCATGTGTTACTTTTACTGAGCAGAGATCAGTTTAGGAAGGTATTTTTAAAAATCGACCCACAAAAGAGTTACAAGGAGTTATAAATAAAAAAAAATCCTTTTTATCAAATATTAGATCTACAGACTTAAAATTTAACAAACATGCTTTTTTTGTTCGGCTGAGATACGCAAAAAGCTTTTTTTTTTTTTGTTTAATTTGCAATTCACACGTAAGATTAACTCATTAAAAATTCTTTATACTTCAATCTATTTGTTTAATTTTTCAATTCACCCATGCAAAGAATGGGTATACCAGCTAGTTTATAAATAATAATATATTGTTACACAACTGATTCTTTAAAGCACATGAAAAGTACACATGAGAGGCAGTTTCTTTTGCATTAAGTCATAATTTATTTCAGAAATTTCTAGTAACTAAAATAGAAGCAAATAGCTCCTACATATAAATCTATAATACACAGATCCAAGAGCCACACATTGAACACAGATATTCAAATGAGTAGTTACAATCTTGCATACAGGAAATGAAATGTGCAGTGGCTGTCAAATGTTTGACTCTAATATTGCTTCCTTGATTTATCCTCATACTAAGTAGGAAAAACCTCCTAGGAGTTTCTAAAGTTTTTTAGCCAAATAATCCTCCTACACTTTGATGAATTTTTCTGAATGCATTGATTTTTGTCATCACACCTTTCTATCAAACATCTCCAGGCTCACTCCGAGTCATGTACTTATCTTCAAAAAGTAAACTCCATTCATTTACAAATAATCTTTCCAGCCCTAATACGTTTTTAACAGAGAATCAGAACAAAAAGGATACTTTTTGTAACAATATTATTCTAATAGAAGTAAGCCTCAATAAAATAAAACAAAAATCAATAATTATTTCACTTTTTATTACTTCAACTTATATGGCAAAGATCAACAAAATAACCTTAGCAAAATATAAATCTAATGAAATTACATTACTATAATTATATTTGTTCTTATTTCATTTCTTATTGATATATAAAACATTTTTTTAAAAATAATAATTTAAATGATATAAAATAAATGTTTAAAAAAACAAGAATATAAAAAGAAAAATTGAAAAGTTAGAAATGAAAGAATACATATTTAGCACTAGAATGTCTGTTGGTATCGATTTGACACTGGGGCCTGTTTACTTTGTTCTCCTTTCCGCATTTTTGCAGGAAATTTTTAAATTTTTTGTGACTTTTAATCATTTTCCCTGGTGATTACACAGGAAAAGTTTTGTGGTTCTAGGTTAATTAGGACTGATTTTCCAACTAAATATACCTAGAACGTCCGCTGGTGTCATTTCAATACCAAGGTAATTTCTCATTAAAAAAAGCTGTCGTTCAACAAGATAAAGTTTACTAAGTAGATACCATTAGTAAACCAAACTTCCCACAATCCTATTACATATTTTTTTTACCTTGAAAACAGTGTTATTGAGTTCACATTGAAAATGAATCACTTATACTAAAACTGCTATGTCTAAGTGTTTCATTACATAGTATTTGCTTATCTGCTCATAAAAAAAAATTCCATTTGATTTTTGAACTTAGTGCAGAGCAGACACCATGAAATGATGGCTCTTAGAAAAGGTCTAATCCCTGATGAAATTGCTAATTTGTTGCCAGAGCTTTCTGAGAATGAATTGCTCTAATTTAGATTCTGATGAAGGCATAAGATTGAATGAAAGTGACTGCGAAGAATCTGAAGAAAGTACATATGTAATTGATAATATTTCAGTAAATTCTGATATATATGTCACTAGGGATGGCACAGAATAGATACCACATAATTCCTGACAGATTTGCTTCCAAAATGTTTAGAGAAAAAGCAGTAATCCAACAAGCTTCACGAAACATAATGTCAACATCAGTTTTTTATGATATAAAAGGTCATAATACATGATAATTACGTGAAATAATATAAAAAATTCTTAAAACTAACAGTAGTCTTGCAACTATTCAGTTAAAACAATTACTTTATATATTTTATATCACAGTGTCAAAATGACACCGGTGGACATTTAAGGGTAATCAAAATCCCAGACATTCTAGTGTTAACAAGCATAACAAAATTAAATTATCCAATTATTTTTTTTAAAAGTAGATTTTATAAATCAAATCAAATAAAAAAAATAATATAACTTTCAATATAGATCACTCATAATATTTAACAAAAAATGATAAGTATTTTACATCTTAAAATTTGTTATATATCAGCTCTTTCCACAGAAAGAAAAATAACATTCTTTGTTAATGAAACTTTCTTTTTAAAAATCGAAAAAAAAATAGAATTAAATATTAAGGGAATGTTTAGATTAAAGTTATGAAAACACTTAACATTTATATATTGAAGTACATTAATTTCTTTTCACGTTATCTAGCACACACACATAGAACAATAATTCAAACATCCACTTCTCTTAATGAAAATCAGAAGAAAAAAATTTAAATTTTAAACGATAAAAAACAGCAGGAAAAATTCCTTTAAGATTTTTAAAAGATTAAAAATCTAGACATCCAAAAATTTCAAGAAATGAAATGAAAAAAATAGAGATTTGAGAAATAAATCAGGAAATTTAGAGACGAAAAATATCTCAAAAAATAGTAAGCATTTGCAGTTATATTATAGTAATACAATATTTTAAACAATAGAGATAAAATTAAAATTATCAATAATGCAAATGCTCTATGGTACTTTAGAAAGCTTTAAGCACAACACTTAACTTTAATTAACTATTAAAACAAAACTCATGCATGGAGCTTAATAGTTGGAAGCAAAAATAGTACTTACAGATTATCATAACCTATTGACAACATTATATGAAGCGAAGCACCTGGTTCCAAATCGGGGTTGTCATTTTGGCAAGTTATTAATAGAGTTGGCAATTGTTGTGTGATAATACAAAAGTACCATAAAAATATATCACACAAACTTACATGTGTTTATTTATTATTATTATTTATTCATTTATTTTATAGAATGGTAGTTTTGGGAATTTTACTCAAATATCTATTATAACTACATATATATAAACACATTAGTTTGAATTCTTTTCAGTATACTGAACAAGGAATAAAATAGGAACTAGAGAAAAACATTTTTTAAATTAAAAGAAAAAGGCAATCAACACAAATGTATACATTAAATATAAAGAAAGGAAATGAATGCTTCAAATACCTCAAAATAAATCCCATAAGGGTAATGGCAGATGCAAAAAGTGATTTTGAAAGTAATGAGTTAATGCAATCTCTGAGCAAAAATTCTGAAACGCCATCACTGCAATAAAATATATTCTATTTTACTATTAGAGTTTTAAAAAATCAAAATAAACCACAATAAATAATTATGCATTTAAATACCTTTTTAAAACAGTAGATATAAAACTCAAAATCTCTCTATTGACATCATCTTCTTTTTCCAAGCATTGGAAATATTTTGAGATGCTCACCTTCACATCCGAGTTTTTATCAATTACTCGTCTAACGTTAGGTATTTCGGAACATTCTTTCAATGCTGAGATGCAATGAGTGCAATAATGATCCTGTATTCTCATACCCTCATCCTTACATCTAATCATAGCTAAGAGATCCACTACTATCTTTTCTAAAATGGTATTAAGTGCAGATTGCTCTTCCATTGAAAGTGAAGAAGTTTCAGAAGATTCCCAATTAAACAGAGCTCTTTTAAAAAATTCAAATGCGGATTTAGCGACTAAGTAGCTTGTAAAGTGAGAGTATGCAAAAGGCATCAGATCTAAAAACAAAAAAGTATATTTATTAATTTTAAATAAAATTACACTTAAAAGCAAGATGTTTCCATACAATTGCTTCAAATGAATTTAATAGATTATATAGAATATCTTTCAGTATAAACATTTTTATAAAATACTTTTGAAACTATTCCTAAAGAATGCAATTGATAAATAATCATATATTAACCTAACAAAAAATTTTAACCTACATTTTAATATTTCCTAATCATTCTTTACCTATAACACTGAGACCAAAGAAGGGATTTTCCCAAGTTTAAACCCAAATTCAGTTGAATTTAAATTGAGTTCAGGAAACTAGTTGTTGAAATTTCACCTTTAATCAGAGTACTCTAAAAAGTAAGTAGCTGGACAGCTACCCCCCAAAAAAATCCTAAACTGTGTGTGATATCTACTATTCTTTTTCTTCTTATTAGCACAATAGCATATTTTTAGAATAACATAATTACAAAACCAGTTCAAACAGCTAAAAAATGTAATCATAATAACTGTTGTAAATTTAGCACAAGAGAAAAGGCTTTTAAAACATAAGCCAAACAAAGAATAAATATTCAACATTTTCTAATACATTTAACATGGAAGAAAATTACTCTAATCAGTAAGACTCTCAAGGAAATCAACTAACTCCAAAAAAGAAAGGATTATCAAAGACAAATCATTCAGCTAGACAGCTAACAATATTTCAATGTAAGTGATGAAATCTGCAGATGAGGATGTCAGTTAAAAAGCAATATGGAAATATTTTTATATCAGTTTTATTCAGGGGGGCCAAGTATTTAATATTTTAAAACTTTCTAATGACAATCTAGTTTTGTGCACTTCTTTCATTGTTCTTATTTTTTAACTAAATTGAATAATAAACTGTCTTTTCATAGTTTTTTTAACTCTTAAAACCACTCATAAGGGGAGCACATCAATTGTAACACTATTTGAAAGCCAACATTAATCGAAACTAGTTTTAAATGGAATGAGTGTACCAAATTGAACTCAAATAAGTAACAGACTCTATTTTTAAACCTGAAAACGCTGTAAAATTAAATTAAAAAAAATTTTAAAAACTCAAAAAGTTCAATTTTAAAAAACGATTCAGGCCTCCTCCTGTTTTTAAATGTTGTAAAAAAATGAATACTCTCAAATATTTAGAAGTCAAAAGTAAAATATACAATCATAAAATATTCCTTTAAGTCCACCACTTTGAAAAATTCTATTGTAAAAGAATGGAAAACAAAAAAAGCAAACTATTCTGTAGATAAACTTTGTATTCTTCTCTGTAACTAGTAGAAGTCTTTAGTTCTACTATGTAGTTTAGTTAGTAGTTCTTAACTGTTTTGCTGACTAAACAAGCCATCAATGACACATCTTCTAAAACACAATATGCCACACAATTCTGTAGGAGTTCCCTTTTCAATTTTCTTACGGCTCTGATAAACTGCTAAAATCATGCTTTTTAAATGATATTTACTCATCATAAATAAATCAATTAACTTCAGAAAAGGTAATTATATACAAAAATTAAGTCGATGTGATTGTAGACTTTTGAAATAGGATTGTTGCAACCTGAATTATTAAATAAATAATAATCAAAATTTTTAAAAAACATTTAAATTATCAGGTTTCACAAATTAAGTAGTATATAATATACATAACATAATAATGATATATAATCCATACATAAATGGTATACATTTATATATTTAAATAAATTATACAATTATCAAAACAGTTTAATATAAAAATTATCCCCCTGAATGATACAGTGGAGGCAAAAAGTCCTGAACAAAATTTTTTTGCTTAATTTTTTTGTTTGACTAATAATTTCTCACTATGAAATAAAGATTCTATACATATTGTTATTGATTCTAATACATTTTTCATGCTGATTTCAAATCTGTTAGTAGTATTTATATAAAGTTAATAGTTTAATCGATATTTTGAAAAAACACATAAGACTAATAATAAGTGACAGTTTTTTTCAACCGATGAAATGCTCCATTATTTCAACCAATCAAAGAACAATAATGATGAAGGGTTGAAAATAGAATGTGCAGCATCTTTTAATGTACTGAAAGCAGTTGTGTGCAACAATTTGAAGTGCATGTGTGGAAAAAATTGGAATCATGGATAAATTTTCATTTTTGCCTGATAATAAAAGGAACAAAATAATAAGTTTGAAGGAAGAAAGTTATTTTATGTGCCAAATTGCTACTGAAATACATTGTGGATGAAGCGATCTGAATAATCAAGAAAAAGAACACACAAAAACAGGGTATTTTCCAAGATTTATCCTCCTTCAAACAGAAAGCTGAATTCACCTCAAATTTTGAAACAATGAATTTTGACATGGAATGTGAACATATGCTCATGAACTGTGACAGGGAGACTGCTGAAAACTGGATTACAAGTCTCTAGACCTCACTCAAAACCATAACTGTCTAATTTTTAATACAAGAGGTAGTTGACATAGGCAAGAAATAACTCATTATAAACTGTTAAAGATTAAAAAGGTAATATTTAGGGATAAAAGTCAGTTTTGTATTTCTTGTAACCAAAGAAAAGCCTATATAAGGTAATGCCCTCATGAAGAATATAGCACTCAGGGTCTGAAAACCACAGTAAAGCATACGACAAAAATGATGATATGGAGTTGCATGTCTTCTTGTGGTGTTGAAAAATTTCACAGCATGAGCAGAACACAGTGAAAGTCAGGGATTACATTGAAATACTACAAAATAAATAGCTACCAACACAGCAGTAGATCTCTTTAGGGATCAGTCATGGAATTTTCAGATCAATAATGCTCCACTGTGCAAAGGTAATTCAGAAATGGTTCAAAGACAATAAATACTGTGAATAGGATGAACTGGCCAGGATAGTCTCTCGATCTTAATCTGATAGAGAACCTATGGCACAAAATTGGTTTTAATATTTCATTCCAACAAATGAGAGTTAGTTGAAGCTTTAATATTTTTTTGTCACCCTGTTGTCATGAAAAGACTTTTTGTGAAATTGGTGAAATTCTATGACAAAAAAATGTAGTCTAAGTAAAACAAACGACTGGTCTATAGTACTAATGTTCAACCATGATTAAACCATTTAATATATTTTCCAAATGCATATTTAAAATAACACATTTGTAGATTTTTAAATTATTCTACAATAGATGTAATCTTATTTAATATATTGTGTTACCCTGTGTGTATACTACATATTCTTGTATTCTATACATTTTTATACATTTGCAGGATTAAAAAACTACTAATAGATTTGAAATTTGGTGCTTCAATGTTTCTCTCATTTTCTACTGTAATTCAATAAAATTAATCATATATATTGTTTGCACAAAACAGCAAAAAGGTACTTATTAGCTACAGGGACAACGGGTTGGAAATTTTTCTTCTGAGATGTGAGCATTAGCGATGTTATCCGTTAAGATATATTTACTACAAACACAATGACAGAGTAAAATTTGGTTTGTTTTCTGTGCATGTTTGTGGTATTCATATATGGCTTCATGCTCCCTCTCTATAATCAATAAATACCAAAAAAAAACCCAAGTTCAAAAGTGCAATTCCTGTTTACTAGAATAGAATATTAAAAATTAATTTAAGATGAGAGATTAAAGTATTGCTAGAGAGGAGTATTTCTCAGTAATTTCTTATGCTGAGCATTTTCTCAGAGGAATAGACCAAATGACTAAAAATTTATTATTACAAAATATTCATAATACTTAAAATCTTATAGAAATCAAGATAATATTTCTTAAATCACAAGCTCACCTTCCTCATTTAACCACAGAATACCTCTAGGATGCTTGGCAAGATTAATGAAACAATCTAAAATAGATGCCTGAATTGATGGCGGACTAGTCAAAACTGATATTTTATGAGCTGCAGTGGAAAACTCTTTTAAGATAGTTGATTCTTTATATGAAATAAAGAGATCTTCATTGCTAAAAAGTATTCCAATAAGTTCTATAGCAAAACATTGAACAGCAACAGGTAATTTTGTATCCTTGCTTTTTAAAGATAAAATAGCTTTTTCAGAAAAGTGTAAAGCTTGTGTACTTGTTAAAAAATCATGTATAGCACCTGAAATCAAAATGTCTAATTTAAAAAATTATTATAATAACTATACAAACATGTAATTAAATATAAAGAAACTAACTTTAAAAATTATCAAATGCATTTATGATAGCATTAATATCTAAGGAGATGCTGTGTTTCAAATAGGTAGTAAAATAATAAATGATGAATAAAATAAAAGGTACAAAGAAAATCTTATTAAATTCAAATAATATCATTATCAATCTTAATAGTGGAACAGTTTTCTTTAAAATCATAAGCTCTGTACATATACTCTAAAATAGGGATCGGCAACCTATGGCAAGCTTGCCACATCTGGCATGTAGAGCAATTCTCAGTGGCACTATACATTACTCTACAAAATTATGAGAGAAAATTCAAACTTTCTCTGTCTCCTCTCTATGCCTAGCATATTTTTATTTAAAGGCAACTTCTTACTTTCAATTATCTACCATACAATAATTCTGCTGAATCAGCTTGCACATAGTTTGCATATTTTATTTAAAAAAAGAAACATACTCTGTTTAAATGCGACTCATTCATAGCATTAAATATTTAATGTAAATCAAACGATTATTTAATACTTGTAGTTATACGAAGCATCAATCATGAAAAAAAATAATAAAGTACCGTGTCCTTTCCCCAGCAAGTCTTGAATGCCAATGATTAGAGAAAAACAAGTGCTTTAGGAATGAATCAAATTTCTGCTAGCAAACATTTTGCTATGGAAATATACTAAGCAAATCTAGAGTTATATTCTATCAACATGCATTATTTGTACTGAAAATAAATTTGGTGAAAAAAACTTGCTTGTGGGGTATTAGGTATGGGAAATTAATCCAATTTCATTAACAAATGCCTTTTTTAATAAGATGTTAAAAGCAAAGGTGTAACTTTTTGAGTACTGAGGTAAAGAAGTCATATAATTATTTTATTATATACTTTTTAATGCAAATTAAGCTAATAGAAATAGATATTAGAATAAAATTTTATTTTATTTTTGTATTTTTCTCTTGTTTAATATATTAGTAATGCTGATACACACACATGAATATCAAGAATGATTTCAGTCAAAAGTAGAATTTAGTTCGATACACATTGTGATCTTTGCATTACTTGGTATGTCACATTCTTAGTTTCATTGCGAAAACTTGTATTTTATTTGTCTTCTTTTTGTGACCATTGATACCTACATATTGAATCCAATAGTGACTAAAAAAAGATAGCTTGATATTTGCAGTTTTCAAGATTCTTGGATGAATGAATTTGGATTCAAACAACAAAAAGATCATGCTGTATGTGTGTTGTGTCGTAAAAGCATCTGTCACACATCAAATGTACAAAGACAACTTCACACAAGCAACATTTCAGAATTCTGATGAGAAAGAAAAAAGAAAGAGCTGTCAGTAGATATAAGAAAAAAATTACATTTTTATGTTAAACAATTGGAATCAAACCTAAAGAGACATACTGTAGTTTGGTAACTACTTATTGTACAGCAGCCAAAGGCAAACCTTTTACAAGTGAATATAAGAATACATTTTTAAAGTGTTTAAATATTGTTCAGCGATGTATCAAATTTACAAACAATATTATCCTGAATTCAAGAAATACCGACTTCTGAGCAGACTATTGAAAGACAAATAACTCAAATGGCAGAAAATGTAAATACAAAACAAAATTCTAGTTTATAAGAAACTGTTGCATTTAGCAATGCTCCTGATGAAAGTACCAATGTGGATGATGTTTTGTACCTTGCAGTAATTACCTTATATTGTGATAAAGATCGAGTTTATGAAGTTATGCAGCTTGATTCCTCTGTCTTGGACAACAAAGAGAGACAGGATATTCTTTCTTAATTTGTAAACCCTTTTGAAAGTAAAACCATTAATGTAAATAATATCTTTTGCATAACTACCCATGGTTCTCTTGCAATGATTGGAAAGGAAAAGAAAATTTATCAAACTTCTTGAAAATCATATTGGATATAAAGTACTGAGCTTCAATTGCATAATGGATCAGGAAAGCTTAGTTGCCAAAATTTCATCACAGTGCTTAATTTCTTATATGAATACTGTTGTTAGTTAATAGTTAATGTCATAAAAGTCTTATTCTTCATTACACAGACTCTAAATCTCTTTTTAGAGGAAATGGAAAGGGAATATGGAGAATTCCTTTATTCAGCCATGTCCATTGTCTTAGTTGAGATGTCTTGAATAAGTTTATGTCATGCATGAAACACATTAAAATTTTTCTTAATGAGAAGGAACAACATTTTTTTGAATAGAACAATAATGAATGGTTGTTCAAATTGATGTTTCTGACAGACATAAATAAACTTAGGATAACCAAGGAAAGAACTAAACAGTACTTGTACTTTTTGAATATTGGAAAGGATCTGCTACAAAATTGAGTATATTTTTCCAATTATATTAATACAGTAAAACCTGTTTTTGTGCAGTAGATAGGGACAGCATAAAAAATATGCAAAAATATTTCATAAATACTTACATATAATTAACAACTTTGTTGACATACAACAGGAAAAAATTTTTAATGTGGCGGAGAGGGACTGCATAAAAAAAGTCGCACTTAAAAAATACGTCAATTATTTACAAAACTTATGAGAAAGTACTTCCAAACAAAATAAATAATTACATTCCACATGGAAACATTTTTTAAACATTTAATTTCTCCTTGTATACATGGAGAAATTTACACAAAAAAAAAAAATTCACTTATAGAATTCACTTTACACATCATTATTTAAAGTGTGCATCTTTCTGTGATGAATCACTTTTGTCTCACTTGAAGATACACACAACTTCAATTGATTTATTTTTTGGCACCATAAAGTAAGTGATACATTTTTGACAACTATTTTAAATTGCTGGATGTCATTGCCAGAGCCATTTATGTGTTAGAAGAAAAAATAGAATGCCCTCTGCTTTCCGCTTTTGGTTCTACATATCTGTAAACAATTTTTTCCTCATATAAAATATACTTTGAGTCCAGAAAGAAATTGATTAACAACTGAACATTCAGAAACATGTGTCAAATTGAAAGTCATAAACTATACCCCTGATATCACAATATTATAAGTAAAGTTTTGAAGGGACAAGGTTTGCATTAAAATTGGAATTTTTTATTTCAGTATGCTGCATGAACTTTTATATTTTGTTGTTTATTTTTTAATTTATATATATATATATAAAGATTCTTAAAAATATATAATACATGTACAATTTTAATTTTTTTATTTATGTGTTGAACAGTTATATTTATATATATATATATATATTCTTAAAAATATATAATACATGTACAATTTTATTTTTTTTATTTATGTGTTGAATAGTTATATTTATATATATATATATATATATATAATATATATATATATATATATATATATATATATATAACTTCTTATTTTAATAAATATTCTTAAAGATAAATATTTATATGTGTGTGTGAGTACAATTTTAATTTTATGTTGAAGGAATAGCTACATTGTATGTTTTTATTTTTATATATAAATAATATAAATACATATAAATAATGTCCATAATTAATATATAATTAAACTCTAAATCTGTATTTTTGACCTCTATTCCCACAGACTGCATGTATTACCATGGAAATCTAACTGTTTCAAACATTTCCTGTTGCACAGCACCCTTAACCATATTGATAGATTGGTTTGGCACACTACAGCTATAAGATTGCCGACCCCCACTTTTAGAACACTGAAAATATGACTGTAACATTTTTTAAAAAATATTTCTTATGCATAAAAAAAACTTAAGATTCTTAAACAAAAGGTATTTAATTTAAGAAGTGTTGAAATCATTGTAAAAAAATTATTCATGAAATTTGTATAAAAAGAATTTGGTAAGAAACATATTATTAAGAATAAAAAAAACTTTAAATAAGTAAAAAATAAGAGGAGACATATCCAAATGAGAAAAGAATATTGTAGGGATTTTACATGAATAAAAAAGTAATTATAAAGTATGACTGAATATGCAAGCTTGAAAAAAGAACATTTAATGCATTTTCAGAGTCAACTAATTCAAAATATTTATACATCCCTACTTCACCAAGCAAATATTTTTTGTAGTCAACTTTGACATTATTTATTTTTGTCCAGTTTCCAGTACACTAACATATTTATTGTAACCTTATGTATTGGTTTTGAAACTGAAAAAAACTCTCATCTCTCTTCTAATACTGCAGGCCTAATTATTGTAATAGTCTCTACCTATGTTCCAAAACATGAGCAATAGAAAAAAATTACCAATCGTTGCAGGCTTTTGCAATTCCCATTATTTTTTTACAGATGTGTACCTGAATTTAAAATCATCTGCATTTGTTTATTTAAAATTACGAATTTGACTATAGGTAAAAAAAAACTGCGGAATCCAAAAGAGTGAGAGTTGTGCAGCTAAGTGGCTACATCAGATAATACAAAGGTTTTCTGAGTTCTGTTCATAGAATTCTTTCGAAAACAAACATTTGAAAGCTATACATTTAGTTTAAAATTCCAAAAATTGACTAAATACTATACGAAAAATTAATGAACTAAATATAATTAAATTTTTTTTATCACACAAACCAGCAACAAATACCGTTTCAAAATAAAATAGGTAATTAAGTTATTATTTACACTAAAGGGCTAATACATTTCTCTAGAATACAATGCAGATTTATACACTTGCCTCTGAAAGTCTGTGTACAGGCGATCATCTTTCGCTAATTAAATGAAGTATTTCTGAATCAATACTACTTTTTTTTTATTCTTCTAACATCTTAAATTCAAATAGTATAAGCAACAATCATCTGAATATTACATAAAATAATACAAATATTTATTACTTGAGACCAACACAAATCGTGTGCGCCAAAAGTCTGCATACACTGAAAAAAAACTTTACAATAATGGATTCCAACTAAAAATTAATACTTTTTAAGCTATTTTGTTCTTTCTATAACTCTCTCAACTTATTTGGACAAGATTTAACTAGCTTAGTTGTTTCATTTGTGGATACTTTGTTCCTTTCTTCTACTCTGATAGATTTGAGCATTTCCTTGGATGTTATTATGTTCTCCCTGATTATTCTCTAAAGTAAACCCCACAAATGCTGAATTGTACTTAGGTCTGGGGACTAGGTTGACTTTTGGAATTGGTTTGAGACATGTCAGAACAGCCATGGCTTCACAATGTGAGCCATTTGCTTGGTACCTTTGTGTCGCTGAAAGTAAAAATCATTACTCACTGCAAATTTCTCGGCATATGCCCTGATATTTTACTTCAAAAAGTTCAAATAATCACTTTTTAACATTGTTGATTCAATAAATTTCAAATTACCAACCCAAAAGCTTTCTTTGCACCTTTAAACATTATGCCTCCTCCTCCATGTTTGATAGTCAAAAAAGGATTCTCTTTCTTAAGATCTGTCCAGGAAATTTTGCCGGCATATTTTTGTTCTTTTTTATGCCAAATTACAAAAATTACTTTCAATTGAATGTTACATTTTTCTAAAAAATATATGTCCTATTTAGGTGTTTTTTGGCAAAGGTCTCTTACCTACGTTCATTCGAAAGATGAATGGCTTCTTGAGTGCAACTCGGGCATGATAGTAATCTTTTTTAAGTTTTCTTCGAATTGTAATTAAAGTAACACTTTTTTGCAATATCTCTAGCTTGAGATTTTAGCTATTTGTGAAGCTCATAGTCGTACATTTACTTTAATAGAGCATTTTATACAAAGCAAGATTTTCGAGGTGACGCTACAGACGGACAGAAAGATCTTTACTTGGACGTTAAAATTGTAATGGATTTGTAGTAAATGAACACTTTTTGAATCAATGGATGTCTCCATTTAACATCTTCAGGGATTGCTTTTAAAATTTCCCCCCTTTTTTGAAGATCTATGTTGATTTTTCTTTCAATAATATATCGATCTCTATTCTGTTGCCTGTCATGAAACCACAAAAGCTTTCAAATCTCAATTCCTAAATAAATCATAAAAGAAGCTTATAATTACTTACAAATACGATTTAGTTCAGTTATTTTACAATAAAAGGTCTTTAAAAGCTCTATTTTGTAAGTGTACGCACACTTTTGGCTCGGATGGTTTGTAATTATTTGATCATTCATGTTTTCTTTTTCCTTGAGATGAATTTTGTTGCTGTTGTTTAAATAAGGAAATTTTGAAAAATTGCTGACAAGAATTTTGATTTTCTAAAGCGAGATTTTAATAGTAATTGTAACATAAACACGTAAGATGATTGCCTGTACGCAGACTTTCGGAGGCAAATGTATATGAAAACTACAAAATGAAACAAATTCAAACATTATAAATATGAATGTATAAGAAAATAAGTCATAGTACATAATTTTTCTTCTTTAGTCTCAAAACATCCAATATCACAGAATGTCTCTGAAAATACTTTTGATAATTGCCTCAATAAACTATCATCCATATTATCTCTTAATTTGTTATCTAACATTAAATCGAATACTTTATTTACTGATTCATAAACTTCCTTAGGAGACTTATTTTTCTTGGTTTTAGAAGAATTTTGATTAGCAAATTTAATGATTCTCTGGAAAAATTCCATTTTTGTTATAACTGACAGACAGTTTCCTTAACGTTTAGGAGAGACCAAAATGTCACGTTGTTTTCACCTCAGGGGTTTGTCTCCGGCAGGATACAGAATGTTTCTTATTGGTGGATGTGCTATGCAATAATTATGCTGGGTTTACTACATTGGCACTGCAGCATCTTTTCACTTTTTGTTAATTCATTGAAAGAAAATTCGTTGTCTGAGCCCTTCCATTTAGAAATTTTTTGGGCTGTTTTTCATTCAGTCTTTTCCTCCATGTCTTAAAAATCAGAATTTAACAATTGTGTTCTTTTTGTCATAAAAATAACAGACAATTCAAGCTTTTTGAAGTGATAACTTCTGTTGTTGTTGTTGTTGTTGTTCTCGTGTCCATGAATAAATGCAGTAGATATCACTAGATTCCGTCGAAAGTCTTGATCACTGCCTCTGCTATTCTGGGAGCATCAGGGCTGTACAGGAGTTCCCACAAAGAGTCCCTCAGAGGGACCATTCCCATTTTTAGTAACTTTGTTGCGACGGTTGGGCATTCCAAGATGTGATTGGGCGTCAGTTGAAGATCTGGGCAGTGTTTGCATTGAACATATGATCTTGTCTTGTCTGGGTGAATCTTCATGCCCTTAAGGTGTTCAGTTCTCAATCTGGCAATTGTGGATGTTATAATTCGGGGACAGTCAAATTCCGTAACTAGGGGTTTTTTAAAAGTGTGATTCATAATTCTATGTTTGGCTACTGCATTAGCATCATCAAGTGTGATGGTGGTGCACTTATGTTCGATGTCTCTAGCTTCTTTGGCGAGGCTATCTGCACATTCATTACCCTCAATGATAACTTCTATTGGTGCGATTTGCTTGAGAGTGCACTTGAATGAACGTCATGCTCGGGAATGTAACGCTGATTCGGCCCTTTTCGTCTTCAGTCGGACATACTCACCCGTAAAAAGGAAAGGAGGGACGTTTCCCTCCATTACTCTGAAACCGGTAGTTTGTACCCCCAATTAAAATAAAAGTAAAGTTCCTAGCTACGATCTAAGTGGATACTCTTTCTAGGGCAGGGGTAGCCAACCCAAATGACCTCGTGGGCTACTTCGGAAAAACTTTACAATCCCACCAGCCACATATAAAAATATATATTTTTATATAAGATTTGTATCCATTACAAACATTTTTTGCAGTGAAAATTTAAAACAAACTGATATATTATTATAGTTTTCATTGTTTTTCATGTATATAAACATAGATAGAAAAATAATAATAATGCAATGGTCAAATAATGTTTAATTTATTTAATTAGTGAGATATCTGTTTCTCAAGTCATTCACTTAGTTTTTGCAAGTCGATCTCAATGCATGTGTATTTGCGTATCGTAATTGATGTTGCAAATTTTCATGCGTTAAGTTTGAGCATGATTTATGTTTGATAAATTTCAATTCAGAAAAAAAAAAAGAGATTCGCAGTAACAGAAGCAGCGTGATAAAATAATAACAGTTATGGGATTTATTTTTCACAAAAAAAAAATAATAAATAAATAAAACACTTTTTAAACAAAAAATATTGTACAAAATAGTCGAATTTTGTAAAGTTGTAAAGAAACCCGCGGTCCTGAAAATTATTCAAAGCTGGCCACATGCGGCCCCAGGCCACGGGTCGGACGCCCCTGTTCTAGGGTAATGAATGCAGGATTCTTTCTAATCCTAGTTGAAGCATGAAAATGAAACGTAATATTTTTTAAAAATATGCTTTGAGAGAAAAAGAAATCCTACACTAAAATTAAACATAAAATGTAGAAAAAGGACAAATTTTTATAGAACTAAGTAAATAGTATTATTATCATTAGGAATATTGCAGTGATCTTAAGAATAAAAATCTATTTTTGTAAGCGAATCGGAATAGCAATGAACAAATAGTTCTATTAATCACATTATTTAAATATACTTTGAGTCTAAAAAAAAATTAAAGCAATTAAAAATTTAAAATAATAAAATTAAGTATACAGGTATTAAGAAAAAGTTACACTAAATAATTTAAATACAAGAAAACAAAATATAATTAAGAAGACTTTCCTTCAGTTGCAGCGGATATATCTGTACAAAACTCCCAAACAATGACAAAAAAAGAGCTAGTAAAGGGTGTTTTTTTTAGAGGTATAGAACTTTAAATTGCAATAAAACAACGATGTATTATTCGATTGACATGAATTTTTTTTTATTCGAAAGATAATCTTGTGGCATTACATTTTAAATATTATTTCTGGCATAGGACTGCCACGGCTGGCTCGGATGTAGTCCAATCTGGACGTCCAATTTTCGATGACTTTTTCCAACATTTGTGGCCGTATATCGGCAATAACACGGCGAATGTTGTCTTCCAAATAGTCAAGCGTTTGTGGCTTATCCGCATAGACCAATGATTTTTGATAGCCCCACAAAAAATAGTCTAGCGGTGTTAAATCACAAGATCTTGGAGGCCAATTCACAGGTCCAAAACGTGAAATTAGGCGGTCACCCAACGTGTCTTTCAATAAATCGATTGTGGCACGAGCTGTGTGACATGTTGCGCCGTCTTGTTGGAACCACAGCTCCTGGACATCATGATTGTTCAATTCAGGAATGAAAAAGTTAGTAATCATGGCTCTATACCGATCACCATTGACTGTAACGTTGTGGCCTTCATCGTTTTTGAAGAAGTATGGACCAATGATTCCACCAGCCCATAAAGCTCACCAAACAGTCAGTTTTTCTGGATGTAACGGTGTTTCGACATACACTTGTGGATTAGCTTCACTCCAAATGCGGCAGTTTTGTTTGTTGACGTAGCCATTCAACCAAAAGTACGCTTCATCGCTAAATAAAATTCGCTTATGAAAATCGACCATTATTTTCGAAATAAAATTGCACAATTTGAAAGCATTGTTCAGGCGTGAGTCTATTCATGATGAATTGCCAAACCAAACTGAGAATAAATCACTTGACAGCTGTTAAATCGGTCACCATCTTGGAAAGTAATGCCAACTTAAACTTCTATTCCTGGGAAAAAAAACACTCTGTATAAGCCAGAAATTAGGTGATAGAAATCTTCTGATTAAATTCCTTTTTAGAGGTTTTGACCCAGATTCCTCTTTTCCCAATCAACTAACTGTTTCACTATTAATTTGCTTAAATTAATTCATGGATAGAATTGAATACTTTTAAATTACAACCAAAATTCACAAAGCCGGATCGGGTCTTCTGAACACATTACCTATGATTTTAAGTGGGAATATTAAAGTAGAGTTTTCAAAAGACAAATCAAAACATTTAGTTGATTTTTTTTAATCAAAACTCAATTTAATTACGTCAAATGATGTAAATGAAGCACGAGGAAGTACGGAACAATGCTTGACGGAGTTTTTTTTTTTTTTATAGATATTTAAATAAAATTTTGAATCTAAGGGATTTATAACCTATTTCAGCTACCATAAACATTGCTTCCTTCTTAGAATACAATTAATTTCCAAATATAATTGTATGTTTCACACAAAAATATTACTTTATAAGTACAGACATAAGAATAAATAACTTTATAGGACAATACTAACAACTTCGTGTTTTTTATTCATAACTAAACCCTGAAATAACATTACAAAATTTTAAGTTATCACTTCTATCGTGTGGTCATAAGCACATACACATTTTTTTTTACTTAAATCTTTTTCTATTTAAAATATTTTTTATGTATTTAAATTTTGTATAAGAAAATATGTATTATTTGAGTTAAATAAATGAAAAATTACACTGCAAATAAAACAAAGTAATTAAACCAGTTTTTTAATGCCTATTTACTTTTACTGATAGTAAAATGAAAAAGAATATATTTTGATAAAAGGAAATCTTGTAAGATCCCCCCGTCGTCTCGATGTAGTGTTAATTACGTTCTTCGTGTGTGTACTGAAGTGCCGTAATTGAGCAAAATTGCTATTTTGACTTTTGTTTAAATGATGAACTGTGTAAAATCTTCACCGCTCCATGCTATACTATACCACTGTGAACTTTATCTCAATTAGGGGATTGCATAAAAATCTTTATAACTGCTTCATAACCATTAAGGTTATAGGCCAAGTTCGATACCTTTTAAGTGAATATTCAAGAATTATGGGTTTGTTGGACAAACAAGACAATGGATAAGACCGACTATTCAGTAATCAAAAAACTAAATGGAAGTAACTATAATTCACGAATGAAAGATGTCAAAGTAAACTTATCACAAAAAGATTGGATATAGTTCAAGGTACCACAAATATGCACCAGCAGAAGGAGCTAATTCTAAAAAAGTAAAGGACTATAGATAATGAAGAATCTTGCCTACAGTACCATTTACTTGCATACTGTGAGTTCTCGTCTACCTTTAATTTCGATCATAGCAGACAACGCAGCATTATCCTCCACAATCTTGGACACAAACTGTCCTCTTCACAGAGGAATTTTTTTCTTGTATAATAAGACAAAACATAGTTTTGTATGCTTCTCAATTTCTTCAGCTTCCGAGCCAACTTAGAGGTACTGGATTACTAGTAAGTTGAATGGTACTAATTGTTTCAATATATTAATTATCTATCTACTTTTCAGCTATAGTACAAACTATTTACCGTTGGGAGGATAAACATTCCTTTTCACAGAGTAGTTAATGACTTATTGCTGAGGAATCCAGACTTAAAGAATATCTGCAGGAACATGAAAATATTGCTCAAGAAAGTAAATTGGGTAGGACATTGTCTAAAAAGGCTGAGAGTAAAACGATTACAAAGAAAAAACCAAACAATGTAGTGCAACAGACCAAAACTGTTTTTGCTCTAGAAACCCTGGTCATTACATTGCTAACTGTCATGTGACATTTAAAGGTAATAAAAGTAAAGAAATTAAAGGTAGACAAAAATGTGAAACTAATTTTATAATAGAAGAAGGTTTTAATACAGAAACCGCAATAAGAACTTCTAGGTGTCTGACAACGTAAATGGAACATACTTTGTGATAACAGAGAAATTTTTAATGTTTTTAAACATATTGCTTAAACTAAAATGTCTACTGAAGTTAATAGGGTAACTTGTCTTATAAGAAGTGTGCTCAGTATTGAAATGTTTTTAAAATTAATGGAAGAACATTGTGTGTGTGTGTGTGTGTGTGTGCTTGCGTGAGTGAGTGAGTGTGCGTGTGTGTGTGTGTGCGTGAGTGAGTGAGTGTGTGCGTGAGTGAGTGAGTGTGTGCGTGAGTGAGTGTGCGTGTGCGTGTGTGTGTGTGTAAATTTACAAAACATTTACGTTTTTAAGTTTGCCAGATTTAAGACTTGACTAAATCGCAGGATCGATTTTTGATTAAGGACAAGAGTACTTTATTGGCCAAAAGGGTCAAATAAGTGTGTTCTGTAAAGGTAGATAGAAAAAAATTGTCGCTCATGTGGAAAACGGGTTACATTGTTACCCGAACTATACCCAGTGAAAAACACAAAATATTGGCTCAATATCTTCTTGAAGAGATTATTTAGAATTTTAGCATAGAAAAATTCAGTGTAGTCGAAGAGAATTATCACGTTTTAAACATAAAATCCCATTACGCGAATCGCGTAAATTGGTCAAATCCAGGATATTAATTTAAGCTTACTGTTCAAACAAGGTCAACAAAACCATTTAAGTCTCCTATCAATTCAGTCATCTTTTTTTTTTACTGTTGGACTATTCAAGGAAAGTAGCAATTTTCCCGCTTAAACGAAAAACTAAGGTTTTCTCCTGCTTTGCGCAGCAATAAAAAATTGAAATTTTTAAGAAATAAATCTTAAATATCGAGAGAGAGACAGAGCATAGTGTTGAATTCAACCATATAGAATTTATCAAATTTTTTGAACGATCACGAAGTTCTCGATGTCTCTTTCCCAGCTCAAAATGGCATCAGCAAATGATATAACTACACAACGTTGGATGTAATAAAAGTTATGTTGGACCGTATTGTCCTCAGAATTGTTTTTGGGCAGAAACATTATGGTGATTTATGTATGTTTGGAACAGAGTTTGCGTTAAGAAACAAGAAAAAACTCTTGAGTTATTTGGTAGAAGAAAATTATCAACACATACTTTCAAAATATTGAAATGATGATGATGTTTTTCCGCAATAAAACTCTCCTTGGGAAAATTGACTTGTTCATCTTCCAGTTAGAACTTGAATAAGACTATGACAACTCTAGAAGACGTGAGCATGGTTACCATACTGGGAACTTTATCACCCTTTGCGAGAGATATGACAAAACACTATAGCGCCAAGAAACCCTAGAAAAGTCTATGGAAACAATTCTTCTGAAAATTTCCGTAAGATATATGAGATATTTGAGACAGGTCGAGTCAGTTCTAGTGTCAAAATTTTAGAAAATGCTCAAAATTCTCTTATTCGTAGTATAGTAAAAGCAAATATTTATACTAAAAATTCTGATATCTACGGAGTAATTAAAGTTCTCCCTCTTAAAAAGCACATCTAAAATTTGGCAATTAAATTTTTTGGTAATCTGCCAAACACCAAAAATTATCATATTATAAATCGGAAAAACTACCAACCAAATGTAAACACTAAAAAACCCAGAAGAATTCATCTGGATTCATATATAACCCTCCCTAATATTTAATTTTTCATCATTCACCAAGTGGGGAACTAATTCTTTATTTTCTAAATTTCTCCTTTTATTTTTTCAATCTTGTTTAAACAATTTCATAAGTTGCTTCCGCTAAGGAAATCCACGCAGGCAAGTCTTAAATACCTCCCCCTTTCTAGTTCCAAAGCTTCAGAACAGCCTATAATGGGCTTACTCACTGATTACCATCAAACAATCCCATTTCAGCCTCTCATCAATTTACTTGGACTTTTTCATCGATCTCGAGTGTCTCCGAAGCAGACACATCAGCCACACCCACTTGCCACTTCCCCCTCAACCAATCAGGGGACATCCTCTCACATCAAGGCCCTTCCACAAACAGGCCACTATACTATTCTGATATGGGATGGAGGAACATTTCGAGTTTCATTTCCCAAGGACGTCGAGTCAGTGAGTAGAATCAAAATCTGCTTGTGCGTTGTCTGCGATAAGACTGGGACTTTTTATCTGTCTGAGTTCCTGCTAGTGGAACTGTTCTAGAAAGCCGTTTCTGGAGCGTTGTAAAGCTTGTTTTAAGTAACGCAAGAGTTTTTCCATTACCGTATATAATCTATTATAATATTTATTTGTGTATATACGTCGATTAGTCTGCGTCTAGTCATTTGTTCATAGTTGTCTCCATTAATAAATTTGTTATTATTGAATTAATTAGAGTCGTCGGCTGTTTTACTTCCACGAAAATTTGTATAAATACGGTTTACAACACATGTAGGGGTGTTCCAAAACAAACTCGTCGTAAACTTCCCATGCGTTTTAAAAAAGGAGTGATGGTTGATGACACGATGGAAACGCATGGATATCATATTCCAATACCTTAAGAAGCGAAAAATAGTCAAAACAATAAATGTGATCTTTGGGAAAACTTTAAATACAGTGAAGCAGTACTGAAACCCAAAAGTTCAAAAATAAAAACTATTACCTTTCTTATGCTGAAATAGGTAGCGAAAACAGAGAGTAAAGTTTCAAATCCTGATACTAACTCTTTACAAAAAAAAGGCATTAGGAAATATATTTCCCACCAACTTCATGAATTTTTAAATGTCGATGGGAAGGAATTTTCCCACCTATAGTTATGCTGCTAGCACTATTACTGGTTTCTGGGTTTTCAAATCGTAAATGCAAAGGATGGTCTGTAAGATTCTTGAGAAGCAAGAAAACTGTTCCAGTTGACGTACAATTGATTAAAGTTGGAGACCATATGCCAACTTAACAAAAACCATATATTCGTTGTCGTTTGTATCTTATAAAAGTACATGAGAAGAGAGCTAGATACGTTTGTATAGTTTGCATTGCACTAAAATGTGTTAATCCTAATTTTTGGAAATTTCACGTGTAAAGTGATATGTATATATTCTTAAAATTCTTAATACAAAATATATCTAAATTATGATTCATTTTGTATATTTTAGTATTTACAAATTATAGTTTATGAATATCTATAAATGTGATGCAAAAAGAAATGCAAAACATACCATAACATACCATGATACAGTACCTTTGAATAGCTCCCAATCAGCAGTGGGAAATACACTTTCCGCCAAAAAATATGGTCTTAAAAATCAAATTAATTTTAGGTAATAAGTTAAATTAATTTCTTTTCCTGAATCAATCTCAGTCTTAAAAATATTCTAGAGTAACATTATCATAAAATATGGCTCTATCAAGGGTTAAATAAATAAAAAAAAAGAGGGGAAAACGCGGAAATGTCGAAAGAAACAGAACTCGAACCCTTAACTGAAGTAAAATCAGAAGTTTTTAATGACACGCACAAAAATATTACAAAATCCGTTTAAGAAAGTTACATAGATGAGAGAAGCAGTCCCAAGAATGGGACGAATCCAGAATTGTCATTCATTTTAAAATTAAGAGATCTGGTAAGAAATTACAGTCAAGGTCAATCTTAAACCACATGCGGCATAACTCATAACATTTAATACTACTCATTCCAATTTAGTTTCAATGGGCAAAATACATTTTCAAGTAAAATTTTAGTTCGAACAAGATGAGAAGAGAAAAAATAGGAAGATGTAAGAGGGCTGCGAATATAATGTAGAAGCATAGCTAGAGGATTTGAATATCGAATTCTACTATAATAGTTTGTAAAATTTTCGTGACCCGAAAGTCGCTGGTGAAGTTTGGGTCACCGGATCAACAGACTTTATTGTAAAAATAATCAATTTTGTTTGGTTCAATCAATTTGCTATCAATCAAGGTTCTAAACCTAGAGAACAATCAAATTGGTTTACCATCTTAAAAATTCGTAAGACAAATAATTAAACACTTATATATCTGAGTGTGGTCCGATAGAAGAGCACTCGTTAGATCTTTCCTGGATCAACTATATTCCTGTCTAAAACTTCTTCTCCCTTTCATCAAGGCTTCCGAAAGCTAATCTTCCTATAATAACAGCGCAATGGCTAACCCTAACACTCACATTGTTAGGGTTTAAATAGCACTCAAATTACCATTAAAATCAAGTTCTCTCTACGGAAGACAGTTTTAAGCTCAAACCACATTACAGTTAAAGAAGTATTTCCCCAAGAGGATTCGTGAAAGTATGCGAAGAGAACATCAAACAAATTCTTCAGGAACAAAAAAAAATGGATGATTGCTATGCAAGATAAAACTGATATAATTTCTAATAGAAAAGTATAGAAATTGGTCTCCAAACCGTATAATGTAACAAAATTAGATAATAGATTGATCTTCACATTCAAGAGGCAAAAAATGGTAAAGTAGTTGGGCATAAAACGACACTCTCTTGTGGCAGATGATTTTATTCAACAAAAAGTGAAACATGAAAAGAGTGCGTTTATAAACCAGTTTTAAATTTCTCATTTATAATATTTTTCTCAATTTTAACCTGCTTAAAGAAATGGAAATTTTATCAAATCAACATCAAACGTACCTATTTAAACGTACTACTTAAAGAAATTGTTCTATGAAGCACATTCAGAAGGATTTGTCGATAAAGACAGACCAACTAATGTATACTTATTTAAACGCGTACTATAAGGACTTTACCCAAGTGGCCCCGTGGAACCGTAAGAAATTCATACCATTTTAGAGCATCTAAATTTTTAAATATTGGATTGGATAAATTGTATTTTTATGCTTCAAAATAACATGTTACTTTTATATGTAGATTGTATCGCAATTTTTGGGAAAATTCAACAACATATTTCTGATGTAAAAAAAAACTTTTCTAAAGTGAAAATTTTGGTTTGAAGATGTTGTTGCTAATGCCACCTGTCTGGCGGAATCAGATCAAGGACCACGAATTTCATCGCATCAAAGGGCTACATTCAAGCCTGTCGCTATCCATAGGTTTGAGCACCATACAGATGGCATTACAATTTGGCTCGTTGCGTTTGGCATTTTTAAAAGTCGAAATCAAAAGATTATTTAAAACAAGTAATATAAAAAAAAATTTTAAGTCACAATTCCTACTTAGATCAACAAAGAAAAATTTTATTTTAGCTACTTTTTATTAAATAGTTACAATTAATATAAATATGTATATATAGGACAGAATCACACTATTGAGTGGTAATTATAATTTTTATTAATTATCATTAAAGTATCCTATTGTCATCCAAAACAATCGTGTATATAAAATTTCAATTCAAATGAATGCTTTAAAACGTGAAAAAAAAACTTTTCAATTTTTGACACAAGTCGCCCAAAGGGTCGCTAAGTCGCCAGAAATGATGTCTAAGTAGCTGTATTTGTAGTTTTTTTAAATAATTAGTTTTAATCAATTATTTTTTATTAATTATAATTAAATTACTGTATTATCATCCAAAATAATCACGTATTTCAATTCAATAACGTTCAGCTCAATTGAGCGCCTTAAAAGGCATTTTATTAACGATTGAAAATTCCACCAAGATAAATAAATATATAGAGATTGCGAGCTAATACTGTAAGAATTGAAAAATTATTAATTTACTAAAAGTAAACAAACAAAATACATTCTGCCATAATAAAAAATAAAATACACGTTTACACTTATATAATACACTTATAAGTGTATCAGTACTGCACAATGTATTTTATGATTAATTTATCAATACTAAATTAAGAACAATTACCAGTTACCCCATGGGCTTGTCATATACAAAATTTTACACAAAAATTAACACTTGTCTGGATAATTTGTACAGTTTATAATTAATCCCTTAGTTATGGATTAAAAATTACGCAATTCACTACCCAATGCCACTGTTTGCAGCGTAGGCACGCGTATGTGATGTATTGGGGTGGGGAAGAAAAGGAATAAATAAACAAATCATCTGAAGTAAGTAAATCACTTGCAAACACTGTCAAGGTCCTCTTATTGCCTTCCAAAGACATCGCAATAGTTTTATGGATAGCAGGTCACAGAAAAGATCCCATTTCGGAGAGACGTATATATACGTGCGGGAAAATGAACACCTTGACTAAACCAGACATTTATATAAGAGGTCGAAGTCGTATTGTAGCTTTGGCGTCAAAGTATAATATTTATTGAATTCAATACATTGATATGTATTGAGGGCAGCGGCGCACACAAGGGAGTGTCCTAGGGGTCCGGACACACCCATAGCCCTTGTTTTTTTTCGATTGGTTATAATCCTATGAGTATATTACGTAAAATTTAATTATGTATTTGTTATTAATAGTTAATTTTATTAATTAATGTTCATTATTTATTCAATAATTAATTTTGTATTGTTTTTACTCTCGAAAATCGACAAAATCAAAAGAATATGTTGGACGGCGTATTGGAGCATGATACCAAAATGGTGGACTTTTGTCCCTGGACCCCCGTAGAAAAATTTTGTGTGCGCTACTGATTGAGCGGGAGTATGAAAGGCGGGCACGATGAAAATTATAATTGAATATTGGGTCGCAAATATTGAAAGTTTGAGAAGCACTGTACTAAATCGGGGAAATCGTATTAATATTGTGAATTGTAGTCGTGGCAGTAAAAGAGAACTTTTTGCTATTGATCACATCATCGTTTATTTAACTTTAACATCAGGAGAGTTATTTCGAGCATGTGCTTAGCTCAAGAGCACAAATATAAGGTTTAGAATAATACATTAAATATACAAGAATAAACAGGGGAAAACGCAATAGATAAAAAATATAATCACGTGTTCAAGTGAAGGGAAATATGTTATTTTTAAAAATTACATTAGTATTTTAGAGAATATTTTCAACTGGTTAGTAAAGCATGTATAAGTCAATATTACATTTTATTGCATGGAATCGCAATAAATCTATCAAAAATTCAAGGTTTAATCTCTTAGAGAAAGATGAAATGAAATGCATTTTGAAATAGGGAATTCAGTTTTATGAATTAGGTATTATAAATAAATAAGATTCTAATTTTAAGTAAATATTAGTTTAAGTTATTACACTCACACATATATACAGGGTGTTGCCGAAATCGACCGACAAATTCAGAGGGTTGATAGTAAGCAGCATGGGGATGACAAATGATCATAGAATATGGGGTCACAAATCACGTTTATTATAGATAATTCACAAAAACAGTTATGAAGCATGGAAGGTCAAGTGGATAAAATATAATAAGAGGTAATAAATGCATTTATTGGACGTAAAGCATGTTTACAATACGAACAATGCATCATAGCTCGACGTCAGAAATGTAACGATAAGGAAGAAATTGTTCAAGTTGCGACCACGTAGGTCATGGCCACGCAGATCAGACGAGTTCAAGCCAATCCTCTGTGCTGGAAATATCAGCTGAAGCTACAATCCGTTCCATGAGGTCCTCCACTTTGCCTTCATATCTTCACCTCATACACAAGCGATTTCAGGTGTCCCAGAAGAAGTCCAAGGGATTGAGATCAGGGGAGCTTGGAGACAAAACAACAGATTTTCCGCGTCCAATCCATTTCACGGGATAAACAGCATGGAGGTGGTACCCACTGCAATTAAAAAAGGTTCATGAAGTATGCACGAACCACACGTTCTGGTACGCAGTCACAGGAACTACCTGCAGCAACTCCAGGAGAAGTGAGCAATTTGCATACGGCAGGTTTTTCAACCCTATCATAGTTTTCCAAATCCCCTCCTTCATTTAGGCATGCTACTCGACTGGTTCATCATCCTCCCGATGGCTAATATTATCGCGATTTTTACCGACTAAATGAGGTTTGCGACCCCGTGTTGTATGATGATTTGTAGTCCCCATGCTGTCTACTATCACCCTTCTGTATCTATCGATCGAATTTGGCTACACCCTGTATATAGTGTAAAGCATGTTATTATGCGTGGGATAGGGACCGCCTAAAATACATAACATTTTCTCATATGATGTCAAATTCTCGAAATCCCCTTAAAACATCACATAAAAAAGTTTCATAAAAAATACCTTATTAAGAGGCCTCATAAAAACGACATAAGAAAGGCACAAGCAAAAATCAAAAAACCGTATTTTAAAAAAGACCTTCAAAGCTGCATAAAAATAGATTTGACTGTACAGCCCTACAAAAGTTACAGACTCTAATTGCTTCTCTGCCGCCGTATGAATCGTTTGCGGGTAAGATTATTCTTTAAAAAAATAATAATAAATTAATAGGAGTGTCCTCTTGATAATCAGATAAATGACAAAAATGCATGTTTTAAGCGGGAAAATAGATATTTCTGGGGAAGATTATTTCGTAGGAAAGTTCCATCGGCCTTTAAAAGGGTCTTTCCAGCTTATATAAGGAGGATACTGAAGAGCAACATGGAAGTTAAGTTTGATACGGACTGTATTTCATTGATTTAATGCGATATTATGACTATAAACTTATTTTTCTGTATGAATTTGCACTATTTTATTTTGGTTATTGTGGCTTTTATGAGTGTTAATTGAGAACTGCCTGTTAATTGCGTTGACATTTTCTATTTCATTTTGCGTTTCCTTTGAAAAAAGCCGTCCATCCGGTACAGTAGTTAGTGGCAGTGACTGCTGTGTGTGCGTCGTAGGACCTGGGATCAAATCCTGGAGAAAGCATGGATGTTTGTAATTGTATATGTGCGGCGTGAGGGTGGTAGAAGGGGAGGAGAGATGGAAGACCCCTGACCACCTCCTACAAGAGGGGTGATGAACCTTTATGGATCAACGTGCTATCTGTTCTAAAGAAATGTTTAATGAGGTATAGACGTGCCATCTAATAATTTTGATTTGTGATTATTGAGAAAATAATAAAACTAAATACTACCAACTCAAAACTCTTTACTAGCTACGAAAGAATACATTTTGCACTGTATAGTAGTAAATTAGCTATACGTGTAATTCAAATTAAAGTAACATAAATGTGACTTCTGTTGCTGAAATAATTTATATGAGGATTGTAAAACGTAACTTTTAGCAGAATGCATACTGAATTAGAGTCATCTGCTAAACGATTTCTAAGCGAGTCTTTAATGTTTTTCGCCTCCGAAAATAATGACTTGCAGGCATAGGTAGATGAATATATGGCTAAAATAGCATGAGCCATCTTCTTCAAACAGTTTTTGACGATAAGTAAATTCTGTTGGAGAAAGATATTAAATTTCGTTAATGCGTATTCAGGATGTTGTTGATTTTAGTCAAAACGATGTTACGCATCTCATAAAATAGTAAAGGAACTTTAATGTTGTTGGTTACTAGATAAAATACATGAGATACATGGTAACTGAATATTCTACAGAAAAGTAAAAAGTATTGAATGTGATCATAAGTGTTGCCAAAGGACAATAAAGAAATTGAGAGTTAAATTAGTTAGCTTCAGTTCATGCAGACACAAGTTAAATGCATCTGGAATCGAATCCCATGTTTCCGAAAGTTCGTTATTGGCATTTTTACAAATATTGCTTGTTAATGTTTCTGTTTCAATCAATTCTACCTTTTGCCTTGTTTCAATACATTTTGGAATCCATATTAAATCAGACGGGAAATCAATCAATTGCATTTAAAACTTTTCAATTAACAACTAATCGAATTGAGACAAGTTCAGTTTATCAAATGAAGTCACATCAGGGTACATACAAAACTCGAGCACGTATCCGATAATTTTTTACCTGGGAAAATCTCGCGGAAAACCCCTTGATTGGTGAATCAAGCACTTAAATTAATTCTTCAATAACTTTTTCTTCATGTGGTTTCTAATATACATCTAAATATTTGGCATTCCCAGCTTGCGAAGTACTTGTAGTTTCTTGTAATAATATCGTTTCTGAAAACATGCAGTTTAGCGTCTAAAGCGCGAATGAGATCCTTCATGACCATAATTGTTTTATTTTTACCTTGAAGCTTTACGTTCAGTTCACTGAAATTTTGACATATGTCTGTGGAAAAACATCTATTTTGAAAGCCATATAACATCCAACAACTGTGGCTATTGTTCAATTTCCCCCTCATTTTGCATAAATAGTCTGATTTCTTCCAAGCAGTCAACAAATCTTTGAAGTACGTTCCCGTGGCTCAACCAGACATCATACATTAGTAAACCATTATACATCGAATTTACTTCCGACAAAACGTCAAAATTTCCCTTATTTAAAACCCGCGAAGATATGAAATTGGCTATTCTTGTGACTAGCGCCATTACGAGATGTTAAACTCTTCATAGCACACAAGGCTTTTTAGTGAACAATGCAGTGGCACTCAAGAATCGAATATCATAACGTCTGTTTGAAATAAACTAAAAAAAATTTTTTTTGCCTGCCGTAAAAAATTAGTGCAGTAACTACCAGTTGTTACTGCGATAATTTTTTTCAAATTCTTTTTTTTCTCAGCAAGCGAATTTTTAACAGCAGTACAAATATCTGGGTCCTTTGTAGTTCTCAGCAACGATGTTATTACAATTAAATCTTCTTTAATGACGTTTCTTACACAATACCTAGTAAAAACAACTAAACATGCAGATTTAGACTTTTGTCAATAATGATATAAAAGGAAGGTAATGATATAAAAGGATCAAGACATAATGATATAAAAGGAACAGAGTTAATGTCATTTTTGTTGATCTGTTACATTTCCGGAAAGTTTTCAGATTCTTTCTTTTATTGTATCTCTAGATAGAGGAATATATTTGATGCACTGAACTATCTTATCTTTTTTTTTTTTTTTTTTTTTTTATCAAAATCATTAAAATGTGTGGATGTGCATGCTAATCAGACTTCCTTCAAAAACTCTCCCTCTTGAAAAGGTTAACTATGCCGAGCAATGACATTTGCAGCCAATTAACTTGCCACTCTCGTACGACAATTTTTGGTAACATATTTAACTATAGACGTCGACAGCTCATTTCTGTCTTTTGTTGCCATTGCAAATAATTCTTTATATCTAGTTCACTTTTTTTCACAAAAGGTCTGTGACTTGTTTCAAAATGCCGTTTCACAGATGATGTACCACTGTTCCAGAACACAAAACCCACATTTTGCCTTTACTAGTCATGCCATATTTCTCGGTCAATAAAGCTTGAAATTTTCTCTTACATGTACTACCTTGCACTTATTGTTTTTTTGCTGAACTAACCATGTTACATAACAGTTAAAAATCATAAACATAGCATAAATAAACTTTTAAATACTGTAGTGTCAATGAAATTGACTATGCTATGCGTAGATAAACTTTACATTATTAACTGTAGTCCACTACGTAACTAAGCAAAACAGTAACTAACGGGTGTGCTCCCCGCGTTTCGTGAACGATCATTCGCGTTTGTTCGTAATACTTCATAGTGAACATTGTTATTTTGAGCTAAAAGAAAAACCGTTCTAATCGGTGTCGTGCCCAAAATATTCTGTTGCGTGCCATGAAGGGCACACATGACTTTGATCACCATCCCTGTTCTAAAGTGTTCTTCCTCAAACTTAGGGTGGAAATAAGCTAAATCACGCTGCCAGCTGTATGGTGCTCAAAGCTGCGGATAGCAACAGACTTAAACCTATCTTCTCACTACGCTGAATTTCCTGGGCTTTGTTATGAACGTTTGGTTCTATAACATTTAAAAAATAGAACGTTGCTTCAAAAATTCGAAGAGCACGTTTTATTCCATTAGGCTTAGCTGAGCTAGCACCAAAAACATTGCAACAAGTCTAATAAAAAAATACCGACTGTTGCCAATCGGGTAATCTGAAGAAGGTTACAAGAAATTGTTTCCAGATTTACAAATATAAATATAAATACAGTTTGATTACATAAAATACAAAATATAGTAAATTGCAAATGCCTAAGTATAAAATTCATTTTAAAATTAATTATTTTTCAAATTATAATGTTCTATAATTTTATTATATTTTTCTTTGTTGAGTTTAATAATATTTGTCTCAACATTACTCCCCTACCAGTAACTGAGTTACGAACTGAGAAGTATGGCAGGAAGAGTGTTAGATGTTAAACAAGAATTTTTTTCTTAAATATGCCTTTTAAACAATACATTATGAATACACAAAATTAAATATTTGTACAAATGTTACATACTTTTAGAAACAGTAATATTATATACAATGATAACTAGTTTGATGTTAGAGAAATGACATACATTTATAAATATTTGTAAAAATTAAGTAAACCAAAATATCATACACTTGATATAAGTAAATAGTTATAAGTTAGAGATAGATATAGGTTATTTACAGCAGATATCAGTCCTAAAATCTTACAGGTTTCTTTACCAATCTTCCATGTCTTGAAACAGTGGGCTTAACATCGGTTAAGAGGTTAGTGTCATTAGCTGCTGAATTCTCATCTGATTGCCTACAAGGAACTGTTGTTTTGTCAGGAATAGAGTCTGTCATTAACAAATAAGCTGGTTTTAGTCTATCCACTGATATATTCACAGGTTTATTTTTTATTGTCACTGTGAAATATTTTTCATATCTTTCTTTTACTTGGAATGGACCATCATATGGTGGCTCCAGGGCTTTCCTTACACGATCAACTCTCACGAATACATGAGTGCAGGATTTTAAGTCTTTATGAACAAAAATCTTTTGACTTTTTGGAGGCGAAGATTTTGTTGGCTTCAGCTCGTCCATAAAAGTCTACAATGTAGTGACAAATGTTTCAGGATCAATTTGAATGGAGAGTGGGATAAAAAATTCACCTGGCAATCTGATATTAGAGCCATAAACCATCTGAGCTATAGTATGATTGGTATCAGGTCTTAGAGCAGTTCTTAGTCCTAATAAGATTGTTGGTAATGTCTCTGTCCATTTGATGTTGTTATGAGCTTTGATTGCCCCTTTCAAAGTCCTATGCAACCGTTCCACTTTCCCATTGCATTGAGGGTGATAAGAAGTTGCATGAGCTACTTTAGCCCCACAAATAGCAGCTAAACTTCTAAACAACTGAGATTCAAATTGCCTTCCTTGATCTGTAATTATTTTCCCAGGTACTCCAAATCTGCAAACCCAGTGTTTGTAAAAGGCTTTGCTAGCTGTCTCTGCTTTACAATCAGGCAAGGGAACTGCTTCCATCCAACACGAAAAACGGTTTATACAGGTCATACAAAATGTCATGCTTTGCGATGGTGGAAGTGGACCAATTAAGTCAATGTGTATCATACTAAATCTTGTATCAGGTACTTCATATTCTCCAAATTTTGATTTTGTATGTCTGTGGACTTTACATTTTTGACAGGGAATACATGTTCTTGCCCATTCTCTTATTTCTTGCTTCATATTTGGCCAGATAAATTTTTCAGTCATTAATTTAATAGTTGATCTAATCCCAGGGTGTGAAAAACCATGAATTTGTTGAAATATTTGTTGCCGAAACTGTTTTGGAATGTAGGGTCTTATATTGGATGTTGAAATATCACACCAGAGTGTTTTTCCTGATGGTAATGTACATGATTTGAATTTTACTGAAGAGTTACTCCTCATTAACTGTTGCAATTCTGCATCTTGGGTTTGTTTATCCGCTATAGTATCATAGTCGATTACTGTAATGGTTTCGATTCTTGAAAATGCATCTGCTACTAAATTATCTTGTCCTTTAATGTGACATATATTTGTTGAAAATTGGGATATGTATTGTAGATGACGTAACTGTGTAGGTGAAGCTTTTTCATTTTTTTGATGAAAGGCATATGTGATCTGTATAAATAACAAAATTTTGTCCTTCGAGAAAATATTTAAACTTTTTGACAGAAAGATATATTCCTAATAATTCTCTATCATAGGTACCGTAATTTTTCTGTGCATCGGTTAATTTTTTAGAAAAAAATGAAATCGGTTTCCAATTTCTAGCTTCAAATTGCTGTAACACTGATCCGATTGCAAAATTGGAAGCATCAGTAAATAAAGCCAATTGTAAATCAGGGTCAGGAAAGCTTAATAAAGTAGCATTTGCAAGATCTTGTTTACATTTTTCAAAATTTTCTTTAGCTTCTTCTGTCCAAAGAATTTTTGTCTTGTCATTCTTTTTTGAACCTTTTAAATACTCGTGAAGAATAGCTTGATTTTTAGCAGCATCTTTTAAATATCTTCTATAAAAGTTAATGAGTCCAAGGAAAGTTCTCAAATCACGAATTGTTTCAGGTAATTTGTATGACAAAATTGCATCTACTTTCTCTGGAAGTGGCTTAGATCCCTCTGGTGTTATCAAGTATCCTAGAAATTCCAGATGAGTTACTCCCAAAGTTGACTTGGAGATATTCACTCGAAGACCATGTTTTTGTAACCGATCAAACACAAGTTTCAAATGAGTTTTATGTTTTTCTTCAGTTTCGGAGGCTAATAGAATGTCATCGAGGTATGGGAAAACAAATTCTAGTCCAAATAAAACTTCATTGATAAAGCGCTGAAAAGTAGATGGTGCATTTCTTAACCCAAAGCTCATAACATTAAACTCAAATAAGCCAAATGGTGTTATTATGGCTGTCTTTTCCTTATCTTCTTCAGCAATGGGTATTTGAAAATATGCTTTGAAGAGATCAATTTTAGAAAATATTCTTTTCCCCTTCAAAATATGGTGAAAATCTTCAATACGTGGAATTGGATAACGGTCAGGAATGGTTTGAGCATTTAAACGTCGATAATCGCCACATGGCCTAACACTTCCATCTTTTTTATTCACAAGATGTAGTGGGCTTGCCCATTGAGATTTAGAAGGTCGAAGGATATCATTATCTAACATAAATTTAAATTCTTGCTTGGCTATTTCTAATTTTTTAGAATCCAATTGACGAGCTTTTGAGTACACCGGTGGGCCTTTAGTAGCAATATAGTGTTTAACATCATGTTTTGTATTAGTAATTAATAAATTTGGTTTCATTAAATCTAGAAATTGTAATAATATATTAGAAAATTTTGATGTTTTATCCATTATGTTAATTTTATTTTCTTGCAAAATAGAAGAAATCTCACCTGTAACATGAAGGTTAGTTATTCCATCTATTAACTGCTTGTTTCGGATGTCAATTAACAAGTTAAATTTATTTAAAAATCGGCTCCCAAGATTCCTTTACTAACTTTGGCAATTATAAACGGAAATAAAAATTCTCGACGTAATCCCAAATCAATATTTAGCACTTTAATTCCATAGGTTGGAATTTCTGTTCCATTTGCTGCAAATAATTTGTAATCCGATGGTTGTTTATTTTTAGATGTGGCTGGTATTATTGAACAATCAGCTCCACTATCTACCAGGAAGTGCAAATTTGTCGTTCGATCTTTGACGAATAATCGAAATTTGCGACAGGCTTTATAATCTTCTGCAGCAGAATTTGTCGCAATATTTACTGCAGACTGAAGTTTTTTGTATTCCTATTCCATGCACAAGGCGGGCTGCACTTTTCAGGTTTGCATCGAGCACCGAAACGGAAGTGAAAATAACAATATTTTCCTTTGGGGTCGAAACGTTTCCGAGAACGACTTCGGGATTTAGGACGAAAACTATTAAGTTCTTTCGTTCTTGATTTGTGAAGAATGCTGAGTTGACATATTTGTTCCTCTAGGTTTTGAATTCTGTCAAGAAGCTGGTCTCTTGACGACGTTGCTTCACCACAGTCTAAAGATTTTCCAGTTGCAAAAATAGAAGAGCCATATTTTATCAGCCATTACTGCCAATTTGCTTAAATTTTCATCACTGACAACCAAAATATTTTTAATAGACTCAGGAAGCTTTTCTAACCACAAAGTTTTAATTAAATTATCCGAAATATCGGACGTTGCAACAGTTTTCACTTTCTGCAACAGCTGACTAGGCTTCATATCACCAAGTTCAATTCCAGTTAAGAGTCGTTTTATGCGAAGATTTTCACTTTCTTTAAACAGACTGAGTAATCTGTTTTTCGAGTCCGTGTACTTCGTATCACTTTTGCTGTTGACAATGTCCCAAATATTCTCGACGTATTTTGGTTCTAATTGTGATACCAAATAATGGAATTTCGTTTCTTCTAAAGAAATTCTTGATATCTGGAACTGAGCCTCTACTTGGTAAAACCAAATTTCTGGCCTGTCAGTCCAAAACGGCGGTATTTTTATGCTGACGGCGCTCATTTCCAAATTCTTCGAATCTTCGTTAAGCATTATAACAGATGATAATTATGATTAAATTTTATGCAATATTTAAATAAAATTGTTCCGGGTCACCAGTTTGTTATGAACGTTTGGTTCTATAACATTTAAAAAATAGAAAGTTGCTTCAAAGAATTCGAAGAGCACGTTTTATTCCATTAGGCTTAGCTGAGCTAGCACCAAAAACATTGCAACAAGTCTAATCAAAAAATACCGACTGTTGCCAATCGGGTAATCTGAAGAAGGTTACAAGAAATTGTTTCCAGATTTACAAATATAAATATAAATACAGTTTGATTACATAAAATACAAAATATAGTAAATTGCAAATGCCTAAATATAAAATTCATTTTAAAATTAATTATTTTTCAAATTATAATGTTCTATAATTTTATTATATTTTTCTTTGTTGAGTTTAATAATATTTGTCTCAACAGCTTCGATCTGACTATACCGTCGATCAGGTGGCATTAGCAGCAGCAATTATAACCTTTGAATGATGATCAACAACGTTTTATTTGGTGTCGAAAGAGAGCTTCCGGAGTGAAAGCCAGTGCCTTTACTTGCCAGTGAATTTACTTGTCTTTAGCATAATAAAAAAAATGAAGGCTGAAAAAAACGTGAGTAAATGAGAGATGAAAGCAGATCAAAAGGAATTAAGCAACAGAATAACATGAGGTCAGACAAAATAAAGAACATTGTTCAAACGAAAGTAAAAACAAACAAGAGAATGTCACTTTAAGACCTGAATTACTTTTATCTTTAAATATTAAATTCTTCTGGGTATTAATACTATATTGATCCCAACGACACTGAAAAAAAATAATAAAAAAAATTCCTCTTACCTCCTAGAATGTAGACGGTACCCTCACGATCGTGCAGATTGGGCGTTTTCTGTGAAATCAGAACCCGTGAAATTTTATATTTTTGGGCTGTAAGTTAATGGAAGAAATACGCTTAATTCAAATAAAATTGTTACAAGTAAAGAAATTATTGATGTAAAATTAATTATTTTATTGACTCATTGTTCATTTTCTGTGCAAATTTTTAAAACATATTTTTGTTTATGATGAGCATAAATATACATTACATTTTTCACAACATATTTTCGAACTGCTTTCATAGTTTTAAAATCTGCCCTTGAGAAGCCTTGAAATGACATCAACACATCAAAAACGGGAATACGTGTCAAGCCTTTTTATCGTATCGCCAGGATAAAAGGCATGACATGCATAGCAGGTGGATCATAACACTTCGATCTTATTACGAGTGGGATCACAACTCTGTTATTTTCATCATGAGTTGAAACCCTTTTGTTAGTAGGTGGGGATAATGCTGTTAGATTAGAATTAAGATTTTGGTTTCTAAACGATTAGACTTAAATTTAGAATAAAACACATCAAGAATTTTAATACAAAAGGAATTCATCAGAACAAAGAAAAGACTCACCTCTCCACAGTTTTCAATTTAATAGATATTCTACGCTCACATGGTGGTACAAATCAGATACTGTTACATTTAGATTGCGAATAATAATTGACTAAAGATTATAGTTTAGAATGAATGGATTACATCTTGCGCTTAGGCATGAAAGGCAGAAAGTCAATCGCATAGTCATGACATCAGAAAGAATAGTGAATTGTCCTCCCGTCAAGGAGTGGCCCAAAAATTTCGGTTTCGATTCCTTCGGTGCCTTCGGTGCAATTACTGGGCATATGGCTCGCGAAGCGAGCCTCCATCCCATATCCGGTAAGTATATGTAGATCCGACTATAAGAATATCATGCTAGCGTGTAGCAGGGAGCTGATTGGTCGAGCCAATCGTTGAGGAAATGTCCTGGGTCATGCGGAAATCTGCTTTCATGACAGAGAGCTGAGTGGGTGCTCTCTTATTGGATCATGGCTGGTGATTATTGAGTCTCTCATTGGCTGCTCAAATCTCTCAGAAAGAAATTTAAGTCTAAAGGGGGAGGGGCTAGCCTAGATGGTGGGGATACGACAAATAATTTAAGAAAAATAAAAAGATAAATAATCAAATTAAACGATAAATAGAATGAATTTAGCAATGAGTGTGCAATTAAATTGCACTAGTTTTAAAATTTAAGGCGGATTATATGAATCGAGAAGAATCCTTCTCGGTCTTTTAGTATTGTCATGAGGGTTGTAATTAGACATATTAATCATATTAGCATTGTTTGTAAATTTAAGAGAATTAAAAAAATTTTTTGCAATTTTTTGAATGTAAGATTTAAAGCTATTTATTTTAATCGCGTTCCGAATGTCGTCATTTCTCATGTATCTACAAGCTCTTACGATCATTCGGATAGTAGAATTTTGTAGAGTATCAAGGATATTTATATTAGTTTTAGCTGCGTATCCCTACACTGGGCACCCGTAGGCTAATATTGGACGCATAACGGCTGTGAAGAAAAGCACTTTATTGTCTCTAGATAATTCGGAATTCCGGCCAATTAGGGGGTATAATTTAAACATTATTTTCCGGAATTTATTTCGCGTGTGTTGTATGTGTGTTCTCCAAGTGAGATTTTTATCAAAGATGATACCAAGGTATTTAGTGCTTTGAGACCATGGAATTGTTGTGTTGTACATAGTGGGTGGTGGTGGTAATTTGCGTTTTTTGGTGAATATTACGGCAGCGGATTTTTCAACATTAATGCTGATCTTCCACTGGTCGTAGTATTTCTCGAGTAATTTAAGGTGTTTATTAAGTGCATATGTGACAGAACTGATTCTTTTGTATGTTGTGTGCACGGCTGTGTCGTCTGCAAACATGTTGATTTTGGTAAGGGTGTAGTCTGGAATGTCATTAATGTAATGTATAAGTTAAAAAGCAGAGGCCCAAGGAGACTACCCTGAGCTGTTTCGATTCCTCTGGCTCTCTAGTGATGGATTTCTGAATCTCTAATGCTAACGCTTCAACTATCTCTAACTAAAATTTTCAGTGATCCATTTTGATTTTTGGAGGAATTTTATTTGATATTGCATTTTGTTTGCACAAAAGTCTAGAGAATTTGCAAGAGCTAAAACAATGTAATCAATATGTTCAAGAGACTTTTATGGTAAAGAATAATCTAAAATTGTCTTTCTGTTTCAAATATTTCCATGCTTTTCTTCATTGTTATCATCTGAACTTGATTCTCCTTTCAGTATACGTGATTCATATGTTTTATCCACAGCATTGTCATCATCTGAGAGATCACTAAGTTCTGATCAAAGTTCACTTTGATTTATTGATCAATTGCAAAAATTCTTGTGTGAGAATTCTTCTCCTTTTAGACACCTGGAAAAGTTTATGGTTAAAAGTTAGCAAAATATTCCATGAAAGATAATAAAATGTATCAGAAAATTTTATTATTTAAAAAAACTTAAAATATTTAAACCACACCATACTATCTCCCAATGAATAACCCAGAGTTTTTTTTTTGGGAGGGTTACAGATATTGATGGAAATATCTGTATAAAGAATGAAAATGTCATACCCCTTATCAAATGTGTGAAAGAGAAAATTTATTGCAAAAAAGAGCCAGAGAAAGAAAAATGGAACTCATCCGTGGCAACCCCAAACAAATATGATTTTAATTATAAAGGGTGTTTTTTTAGAGGTATAGAACTTTAAATTGCAATAAAACAACGATGTATTATTCGATTGACATGAATTGTTTTTTATTCGAAAGATAATCTTGTGGCATTACATTTTAAATATGATTTCTGGCATATGACTGCCACGGCTGGCTCGGATGTAGTCCAATCTGGACGTCCAATTTTCGATGACTTTTTCCAACATTTGTGATATCGGCAATAACACGGCGAATGTTGTCTTCCAAATGGTCAAGTGTTTGTGGCTTATCCGCATAGACCAATGACTTTACATAGCCCCACAGAAAATATGTGAAGATCCCCTTGGATCTCACTTTGAGAACGAGAATGATTTGGAGTCAGATAAGAGCCAGTAGCCATTTTTATAAATAACTTTATTTGGTTATCTTTCCTAAATAGAATCAAAGACTTTTATTAACAAATATATCAAAATAGTTATATGAGGTTTAAAAGGGACTTTCCTTTAAATTAACTTAAATATTTAATGATCCAATTAACTAAAAATTGGAATATCGATCACGCAGAGATTACAGCTATAAGAGATCCCAAAATTATATTCAATAGTGTTCCTATTGAACATTTAACTTTAATCTCACTCCTAATATAAAGCTTTAATGAGACTTTAAATATAAATCAATATTTACCACACTGAATCTCAACTCTTCCTGAGATTAATTTATCCACCTAGAAATCTTCAATAATAAATCTCTAACTTCACTATTCTACCTTTCTTCTTCAATCTCTCTCTCCTACTGCTTTTTACTTTACTATTCCGTTTGACTTAAATACTTTATCTAATCTGCATAACAATGAATCCTGTCCTCTTTTTGGAGCTGATTGGAAATAGGTAGGGGAATTAAATTTCCCTAAAAAAGACGTCTCAGAAGGTTAGTGATAAAGTTCCGTATAGGTTTGTCACAAATAGTCTAGCGGTGTTAAATCACAAGATCTTGGAGGCCAATTCACAGGTCCAAAACGTAAAATTAGGCTGTCATCCAACGTGTCTTTCAATAAATCGATTGTGGCACGAGCTGTGTGACATGTTGCGCCGTCGTGTTGGAACCACAGCTCCTGGACATCATGATTGTTCAATTCAGGAATGAAAAAGTTAATAATCATGGCTCTATACCGATCACCATTGACTGTAACGTTGTGGTCTTCATCGTTTTTGAAGAAGGATTCCACTAGCCCATAAAGCGCACCAAACAGTCAGTTTTTCTGGATGTAACGGTGTTTCGACATACACTTGTGGATTAGCTTCACTCCAAATGCGGCAGTTTTTTTTTTTGACGTAGCCATTCAACCAAAAGTGCGCTTCATCGCTAAATAAAATTCGCTTATGAAAATCGACCATTATTTTCGAAATAAAATTGCACAATTTGAAAGCGTTGTTCAGGCGTGAGTCTATTCATGATGAATTGCCAAACCAAACTGAGAATAAATCACTTGACAGCTGTTAAATCGGTCGCCATCTTGGAAAGTAATACCAACTTAAACTTCTATTCCTGGGAAAAAAACACTCTGTATAAGCCAGAAATTAGGTGATAGAAATCTTCTGATTAAATCCTTTTTTAGAGGTTTTGACCTAGATTCCTCTTTTCCCAATCAACTAACTGTTTCACTATTCATTTGCTTAAATTAATTCATGGATACAATTGAATACTTTTAAATTACAACCAAATTCACAAAGCCGGATCGGTAAATGAACACTTTGTAGTAAATGAACACTTTTTGAATCAATGGATGTCTCCATTTAATATCTTCAGGAATTGCTTTTAAAATTTCCCCCCTTTTTTGAAGATCTATGTTGATTTTTCTTTCAATAATATATCGATCTCTATTCTGTTGCCTGTCATGAAACCACAAAAGCTTTCAAATCTCAATTCCTAAATAAATCGTAAAAGAAGCTTATAATTACTTAAAAATACGATTTAGTTCAGTTATTTTACAATAAAAGGTCTTTAAAAGCTCTATTTTGTAAGTGTACGCACACTTTTGGCTCGGATGGTTTGTAATTATTTGGTGATCATTCATGTTTTCTTTTTTCCTTTAGATGAATTTTGTTGCTGTTGTTTAAATAAGGAAATTTTGAAGAATTGCTGACAACAATTTTGATTTTCTAAAGCGAGATTTTAATAGTAATTGTAACATAAACACGTAAGATGATTGCCTGTACGCAGACTTTCGGAGGCAAATGTAAATAAAAACTACAAAATGAAACAAATTCAAACATTATAAATATGAATGTATAAGAAAATAAGTCATAGTACACATAATTTTTCTTCTTTAGTCTCAAAACATCCAATATCACAGAATGTCTCTGAAAATACTTTTGATAATTGCCTCAATAAACTATTATCCATATTCTCTCTTAATTTGTTATCTAACATTAAATCGAATACTTTATTTACTGATTCATAAACTTCCTTAGGAGACTTATTTTTCTTGGTTTTAGAAGAATTTTGATTAGCAAATTTAAAGATTCTATGGAAAAATTCCATTTTTGTTATAACTGGCAGAAGAGTTTTCTTAACGTGTTTATATAGGAGAGACCAAAATGTCAAGTTGTTTTCACCTCAGGGATTTGTCTTCGGCAGGATACAGAATGTTTCTCATTGGTGGATGTGCTATGCAATAATTATGCTGGGTTTACTACTTTGGCACTGCAGCCTCTTTTCACGTTTTGTTAATTCATTGAAAGAAAATTCGTTGTCTGGGCTCTTCCATTTAGAAATTTTTTGGGTTGTTTTTCATTCAGTCTTTTCCTCCATGTCTTAAAAATCAGAATTTAACACTTGTGTTCTTTTTGTCATAAAAATAATAGACAATTCAAGCTTTTTGAAGTGATAACTTCTATTGGTGCGATTTGCTTGAGAGTGAATTTGAATGAACGTCATGCTCGGGAATGTAACGCTGATTCGGTCCTTTTCGTCTTCAGTCGGACATACTCACCCCTAAAAAGGAAAGGAGGGACGCTTCCCTCCACCACTCTGAAACCAGTAGTTTGTACCTCCCCCAATTAAAGTAAAAGTAAAGTTCCTAGCTACGATCTAAGTGGGACTTCCCCCCCCCCAACTCTTTCTAGGGCAGGGGAACCCAAATGACCTCGGAAAAAGTTTACAATCCCGCCAGCCGCATATAAAAATATATACCGGGTGGGCAAAAAGTCCGTAAAAACTTTAAAAATTCATAAAATCCGGAGAAATGAACGAAAAAAAAACTGTTTGCGGGATCAGCATTAGTATGTCACGGGATTTTTTTAAGCTAGAAAAAAAAAATAATTCGAAAATCATCCGGTAGGTGGCGCTGATGCACGCAAATCAAAGAAACAATGCATAAAAAATGAACAGAAAACTTTCACAACTTTATTACACCAGAATATGTTCCACATGACCACCACCACAGGGGAGAAGACATTCCAGACGAGTGACAAATCCAGCAACGGTAAAGTGCAATATGTCCGGATGTATGGAGGATACTTCTCTGTGGATCGCATCTTTCAGTTCCGACAGACTTGATGGACCGGATAGATACACGCGAGATTTCAAATATCCCCACAACCAGAAGTCTTCCGGTGTTAAATCTGGAGACCGAGGAGGCCATGGGTACCTGCAGTGCCTTCTAACGATTCTGTCTTCCCCGAACGTCTGTATCAGGAATGCCTTAACCGGGTTAGCAGTGTGACTGGTTGCTCCATCTTGCATGAACGGGACATTCGAAATCTGACCTCGTTGAATTAAACATGGCACGACAGTCTCCCGCAGAAGCGTTAGATAACGCTGAGCATTTACCGTTTCCGTTATCCATCCATTTACTGCGCACTGCGTTTCAAAGAAGAAGGGTCCTATGATAAATGAACCCGGTAAACCACACCAAGCTGTCACTTTTGGGGAATGCAATGGCTTCTGTGTATACTCACGTGGATTAGAGGTCGCCCAAATGCGACAGTTATGGTTATTAATGTCACCATGAAGCGAGAAATGAGCTTCATCTGTCCACAAGATGTTAAAAACCCAGGTGGGATTCTGTTCCATTTTAGAGAAGGCCCACTTCGCAAATGCTTCCCTCTGTGCGGTATCTGCTGGCAAAAGTTCATGGCACGATTGCAATTTGTGTGGGTACAGCTGGAGGATTCGACGAAGAATATTGCGGACAGATGATGGTGGTAAGCCCAATCGTCTGGCAGCTTCACGAGCACTGCTGGTCCCTGAAGCTGCTTCGGACGCAATCGCTTCCATTTCGACAGCAATGCAGGGTGCACGTGCTTCTTTCAAGCATGGTCGTCCGGCTCGTGCTCGATACTCCAACTTTCCAGTTTCCTCAAAACGTTTAACAAGCTTTAAGAGACCTGCAGGTGTTAAAGGGCCTTTTCCACTCTTCACATTTTTCTGAACTCGAAATTTACGCAAGGCAATGGTCGCTGATTCCTCGTTCATGTAAAATAACTTCACCAACAAAGCTTTATCCGGTGCATTGAGCATTCTTGTTCACATTCACTGTTTGCAATGGTGGAATGAATGTGGATTCATGGACAGCAAAGGTTTTTATAGCCGTCTAATTTGCATATTTCCACCACAGACGCTTGTAACAGCGCCACCTACCGGATGATTTTCGAATTATTTTTTTTTCTAGCTTAAAAAAAATCCCGTGACATACTAATGCTGATCCCGCAAACAGTTTTTTTTTGTTCATTTCTCCGGATTTTATGAATTTTTAAAGTTTTTACGGACTTTTTGCCCACCCGGTATTTTATATAAGATTTGTATCCATTACAAACATTTTTTGCAGTGAAAATTTAAAACAGACTGATATATTATTATAGTTTTCATTGTTTTTCTTGTATATAAACATAGATAGAAAAATAATAATAATGCAATGGTCCAATAATGTTTAATTTTTTTAATTAGTGAGATATCTGTTTCTCAAGTCATTCACTTAGTTTTTGCAAGTCGATCTCAATGCATGTGTATTTGCGTATCGTAATTGATGTTGAAAATTTTCTTGCGTTAAGTTTGAGCACGATTTATGTTTGATAAATTTCAATTCAGAAAAAAAAGAAGAGATTCGCAGTAACAGAGGCAGCGTGATAAAATAATAACAGTTATGGGATTTATTTTTCACAAAAAAAAAATAAATAAATAAATAAAACACTTTTTAAACAAAAAATATTGTACAAAATAGTCGAATTTTGTAAAGTTGTAAAGAAACCCGCGGTCCTCAAAATTATTCAAAGCTGGCCACATGCGGCCCCCAGGCCACGAGTCGGACGCTCCTGTTCTAGGGTAATGAATGCAGGATTCTTTCTAATCCTAGTTAAAGCATGAAAATGAAACGTAATATTTTTTAAAAATATGCTTTGAGAGAAAAAGAAATCTTACACTAAAATTAAACATAAAATGTAGAAAAAGGACAAATTTTTATAGAACTAAGTAAATAGTATTATTATCATTAGGAATATTGCAGTGATCTTAAGAATAAAAATCTATTTTTGTAAGCGAATCGGAATAGCAATGAACAAATAGTTCTATTAATCGCATTATTTAAATATACTTTGAGTCTAAAAAGAAAATTAAAGCAATTAAAAATTTAAAATAATAAAATTAAGGATACAGGTATTAAGAAAAAGTTACACTAAATAATTTAAATACAAGAAAACAAAATATAATTAAGAAGACTTTCTTTCAGCAGCACCGGATATATCTGTACAAAACTCCCAAACAATGACAAAAAAAGAGCTAGTAAAGGGTGTTTTTTTAGAGGTATAGAACTTTAAATTGCAATAAAACAACGATGTATTATTCGATTGACATGAATTTTTTTTATTCGAAAGATAATTTTGTGGCATTACATTTTAAATATGATTTCTGGCATAGGACTGCCACGGCTGGCTCGGATGTAGTCCAATCTGGACATCCAATTTTCGATGACTTTTTCCAACATTTGTGGCCGTATATCGGCAATAACACGGCGAATATTGTCTTCCAAATGGTCAAGCGTTTGTGGCTTATCCGCATAGACCAATGACTTTACATAGCCCCACAGAAAATAGTCTAGCGGTGTTAAATCGAAAGATCTTGGAGGCCAATTCACAGGTCCAAAACGTGAAGTTAGGTGGTCACCCAACGTGTCTTTCAATAATCCTACGAGCAACGTTAATAGAGTACAATTGATATTTTTACTCTTTAACATTTATTTAAACATTAATACAAAAATTTGTATCGAAGCAATTAAGAAATATATTGATAATTACCCTTTTACGACAGATAAAAAAGAAGACGAGTTTTTGTTGTATTTGAAAACAAAGGTAGATTTGCTAGCTGAAAGTAAAACATGGGCTACAACCACCGTCTGTTGATACAAAATGATACTTTATCCTTTCTGTAAACACGCTCAATCGTTGGATTCGGGATTTTCTTACATGCGACTATTCCAGAAGCGTATAAGAATATCTAACCCACACAATCGTGTGGGTTCTGTCTTAAAGGGATACAGAAGAAGCAAAAGGAGCTGAAAGAAAGAAAAAGTAGGTGACAAATTATATGAAATAAATGGCTGGAAATTTTGGAAAATCATATCTGTCTTATGTTACTTCAAGTGCAGAAAGCTTGAATTCTCGTCCCATTACCTATGATGGACACACCTCCTGGGCTGTATTCATTTTACAATTATATACTATCTCTCAAGCGTATGGTAGGGCCAACTGGTACTAGCTTAAGAAAAATCGTTCATGACTCTTGTATATATTTTGAAGTGTAATCCGTTTCTTGTGAACAAATACTGTGCAATTTGTCTAAAGAAAGAGTTGGGGAAAACTTTTCTTTTGGTTGCAATGTCATTAGTTTCTTTGGTTCCCTTTGCATTAATACAAATAAAAGATATAAATGTAACTTATATAAAGCACATGTTTCAACTGTTGTATGCTGTGTCACTAAAGCTGCACATTTTGATTTAGTATCAGACTTATTCTCCGTCCTTTATTTCTTTTATAAAAAGATGCAATGCTAGAAGAGGAAAACCCTCTGAAATATTTTCTGATAAGGGTAAAACATTTACAGAAAGTAATGCTGAGCTTAAAAAAATTATAGAATATGGTAAAGAAAATCCTGATACATAATTAACTATTTTTTTAGTAAATGAAAACATAAATTGGAAATTTTTACCTAACAAAGCACCAAATTTTGTTGCATTATGATAAGCTAGAGTAAAGTCCTTTTACTATCGTTTTAAACGGGAGGTAGGCAGTTCAGAATTTACATATGAGGAATTCATAACAATTCTGACTCAATTTGAAGGAATTTTAAAATCCCCCATGCTCCTTGTCAGGGGCGTAGCTACCGCCGTATCAATCATATCAACTGAACTTTAGGGGCCCCAAATTGTGTAAGTAAAACATTATAAAATGTCAAGGGATCTAAAAAAGGAGCCTAAGGAATTTTGATACAGGGCCTCCTCAGGACTAATTACACCAGTGTTCCTTGAATAGCGAAATAAACACTTTTTGCATGTAATACACCCATGTACACTGCTGGCCACCGTAAATGCAACACCCTGAAGGAAGCATGAAAATAACATGAAATTTGCAACATGCATTAGCAGAGGTGACATATGCAAATGATTAGAATTTCAGCTCAGACACAAATCACGCGCGCCTGTGGCGCCACCTCAAAGCGCTATTTAAGGCTTGAAGATTTTGACGATTTCAAGTTCGTAAATTTTGTTTTTCTTGTGGTTTTTTCAAAAAACGATCAGTTATGTCTCGTAGAAAACAGCAAACAGCTTTTGATCAAATATCCGAGTTCGACAGAGGAAGGATAGTGGCCTACCGAGATTGTGGATTATCTTTTAGGGAAATCGATAGCCGTGTTGGACGAAACCAAACAACTGTAATGCGGATATGTGACCGTTGGATGCAGGAGAGTACGATGGACCGACGTGGTCAATTGCATCCACCTCAGTGCACCACTTCACGTGAAGATAGGCAAATTGTGCGCATGGCAGTGACGGATCGCTCAGTCACATCACGAACCGTAGCACAGCACATTGAGTCTGTAACGCATCATTCAGTGTCTGCGCGTACCATTCGACAGCGTTTACAGCAGAGTGGTCAGTCCACAAGACGTCCATTGCTTGGTCTACCTTTGACGCAGAACCACAGATGTCTTCGCCACCAATGGTGCGATGAAAGAAGGATGTGGGTGGCAGAATGGAATGAAGTTGTCTTTACTGACGAGTCACGCATCTGTCTGCAACACCACGATGGTCAGATTCGAGTCTGGAGACACCGTGGAGAGAGGATGCTGAACAGCTGCGTTATGCACTGCCACACTGGTCCTGCACTGGGTATTATGATATGGGGCGGTATTGGATATCACTCTCGCACTACTTACTGCCGGTACTTTAAACAGCCAGCGCTACATCTCCGAGGTGTTGGAGCCAGCTGTACTTCCTTACCTTCAGGGTATGGCCACAGTCATATTTCAACAGAATAATGCGCGACCACACTAGGCACGCATTGTCCAAAGGTTCTTCGTCAATCACCAGATTGGATTGCTTCCCTGGCCGGATCGCTCTCCGGATCTTTCGCCGATAGAAAACATGTGGTTCATGGTTGCTCAATGATTGAACCAGATTCCACCCCCAGCTGCCACACCAGATCAATTTTGGCAACGTGTGGAAGCTGCTTGGTCTGCTGTACCCCAAGAACACATCCAACGTCTCTTTGAATCAATGTCGAGGCGTGTGGCAGCGGTGATCTTCAACAATGGCGGCTACTCTGGCAACTGATTCTGGCAGGAACAACACTTCACAGAAGTCTATAAATTTAATCATTTGATACTTAGTCAACATGTTATCTACAAAATAAATTTTGTTGTCCTATCTCTTGTCTTTCTTGGTGTTGTATTTACTTTGGCCAGCAGTGTAAATATTTTTTCTATGTCTTTGTAGACGTTTTTTTTTTTTTTTTTTACAAAAAAGTTGTGTGTATTACTAGCTTTTTTCACATATTTGCTGCTGATATTTGTCTTTTAATGACAATAGTGTGTCTTTGCTCGTTGTTCATTATTATTAGAGAATTAAGCACGTGTTTCTGCATCGAACATCCAGTATACAACAACACTAGAGTCCAAAATTTAGGTTACAAACATGTTTTTCAATATAATTCTAAACCACCTTCAGTAAAACTGATAGAATATATGTATTGTATATATTTTGAAGAACAAGTAGTGCAATATCAATCTTCGTTTAGAAAAATAAGTTGTTAAAAGTGATTTTGCCTGCAGTTTTGTGAATATTGCATTAAAACAAACAATTTAGCCAGTATGCAGTGAGAATAACTTCTCATAATCGCTAAGATGATTCCTTGAGAAGGAGACCTTTGGCAATCTTGAAGCTGGCCAGTCTCAAACGGAGGTGGCTCGATGATTACGAGGGGCGTCGAAAGTTGTCTCTTACTCGTGGAATCAAGTTCAAACAAATATTACTGTCACTAGGAAGGCTAGTCAAGGGTGCCAAAATTCGATAACGCTTGCACAAGATGACTAGTTGGCGTCAAGCGCACGTCGACATAGGCAGACAACGGGTCCTCAGGTTGCTCGTGACCTAGTTGCTGAGTCAGGAAGAAGAAATTCCTGGAAAATGGTTTACAGACGTCTAGCAGAGGCTGACCTTTATACTGTGTGTCCAGTCATGTGTGTTCCTTTGATTGCATCTAAATGAAAACTGGTTATTATGGAGCCGAAAACATCAGTCGTGGACACTATACGAATGAGATAGTGCTCTTTTCATTAATGAGTTGTGATTCACCACGTAATTAAGACACGTTTGGTGACCGCCTAATTTCACGTTTTGGATCTGTGAATTGGCCTCCAAGATCTTGTGATTTAACACCGCTAGACTATTTTCTGTGGGGCTATGTAAAGTCATTGGTCTATGCGGATAAGCCACAAACGCTTGACCATTTGGAAGACAACATTCGCCGTGTTATTGCCGATATACGGCCACAAATGTTGGAAAAAGTCATCGAAAATTGGACTACATCCGAGCCAGCCGTGGCAGTCATATGCCAGAAATCATATTTAAAATGTAATGCCACAAGATTATCTTTCGAATAAAAAAAATTCATGTCAATCGAATAATACATCGTTGTTTTATTGCAATTTAAAATTCTATACCTCTAAAAAAAACACCCTTTATAACACAGTGCACGGTGGTTACACTCCAATTAGACAGGCTTTTTTCCGCGATAAATGCTTCATCTCTGATTCATGATTTCACACTTTTGGATAAAACTTTATATTAATTTAGAATTTTTTCTCACATTGTAATATGTCTCTGTGCCAAATTTCGTGACATTACAATAAATAGTTCATCTCTCTCTCTCTCAGTTTTTACATATTTTATGTGAATGACATTATTTTTGAGCACAAGTGTATTACTAACTATTTTCATATCGCTTTTTCAGTTTAACTTTTTTTCCATTTTCCATCTTATTTCGATTTTTCTATGCGCGTATTTTCATTTTCGCATTGTTGTTCATACCTGAAATAGCCCAAACGGTGTCATCATAATTAGAGAAGGAAATTCGGAACTTTTTAATTTAAAATTTCACCCTTACAAACATCTAAGCATTCACACAATCCTTCATCCCTCAGGAGACCTGAAATTTTTCTGTACTTATTTAAGAGAAAATGTTGGTCACGTATCATATTCTTTCCTCCATAAAATGTCATATCAATCAAGATAGCCCGTACAATGCTGGGCTAAGCAGTTTTTTCTTTCGTACTTATTTATTTTTTACTAATCAATTTTTGAGGCCATTATAAAACTAGTTTCCTAGCCTGGCGTTTTGATTCGCTTAGAAACCAAATAAAAATTTAAAATATAATTCTTGCGTGGAAAATAATGGCTAACAGTATAAATCTAATATTTTATATATTCTTTCTGAAAAAAATATTAATTTTAAGATTTTCTTTACAATCCAATAATAAGACAAGAACATAATAATAAGATTATATAACGATTTTTTTTTACTTAAACTGATGCCTTATGCAAGGATCAAAACGAATTATTGATGAAAGTATAAGAAATATATTTAAAATTAAGTAAGTGAGCATCATATTACACAAGAGAGAGAAAATTATTTCGTAATCAGGCTTTTAAGATAACTTTTACGATGGGTTTTGTTCTAAAACGTATTACTTACCATTGTGATTTACTTATTTAATAATAATATTAATAAATTAAGTCAACTGGTTATTTTATTTGAAATACTTGTAGCATTTTCTTTGACTTCATGGAAACGAAGGTGCTTTCTTTGTGGAGATTCTATACAATAGCATTTCTTCCTTCGGTATATATGTGGCGATAAAAAAAAATCTATCCATTTAAAATAAAAAGCATTATTTCTTGATGGATCATTGCTTTTTAAGAACTTTTTCAATTCCTACTATTAGCTCACACTCTCTATTTACTTATTTATCTTCATGGAATTTTCAATCGTTAATGAAATACATTTTAAAGCGCTCAATTGAGCTGAAATTTTATATACATGATTATTTTGGATGGCAATACAATAATTTAGTTAAATTAATAAAAATTAATTGATTGAAACTAATTATTCAAAGAATTACAAATACAGCCACGTTGGCATAATTTTTGGCGACTTTTTTTCTCGCGTTTTAAGGCATTCAGTTCAACTGAAAATTTATATACACGATTGTTTTGGATGACAATACGATACTTTAATGATAAATAATAAAAATTAATTACCACTTAATGTTGTAATTCTGTCCTATGTATATACATATTTATATTAATTGTAACTATTTAATAAAAAGTAGCTAAAGTAAAAATTCTTTTTGTTGATCTAAGTAGGAATTGACTTAAAAATAGTTTTTTTTAGACTACTTGTTTATTTCTGATTTCCCCAGAGGTGATAACATCTTTTTCTCCCTATCGTATTTTTGCAATTAACATCCTAACATATGATACGACTTCACATCCATAGTAAAACTGCAGCATTTGTAATCGTATTCGAAAGCGTAGCTAGCATTAGCGTAGTGGAATAAATACACTGATTACTTTTATTATGGTGTTATGTTTTTCGAAAAACATAGGCGAGAGCACCTAGGAGTGAATTATAAATTTGTTGTTTTGTATAGAAAGGGTTAAAACCTCCACATCCCTCCCCATGTGTTCGCTACTGTATTATCAAGATGACTCAACTCTAAAACGTTGCATCTCCAAAGAAAAAAAGTAACCCTTATCACTTTTCCTCCTCCCCTTTTAGAGCAATCACCCTCTCTTTAACGACTTTAGAATAATACAAAACAAGAACAAAACAAAATATATCTTATGTTGCCAATCAGAAAGAGAAATTTTTCTAGATGAATAATTTGCTCATTATCCCATTCCTTCTTCTCATTAATAATATTAGAATGATTACATATTACTTTAATTTTGAATAATAATTATGGAAATTCCTTCTAAACGATGAAATATTTTCTAGTAAATTTAATCTCAGAAATGGGAGAGGAGGAGGTGTTAATATTTACATTTGATCGGTTCCAAGTTATTTAACTCTAACCATCATACAACCTGACATCGGCATTTATCGTTTGTTTTCGTGAAAAACACAATAGTCACATTTAATCATCAAAAGTATCTCTTCTGTGCGAATCATAATTTATTAAATTTCAGAAATGAGTTCAATTGGAACTGGATATGATTTGTCAGCTTCTCAATTTTCACCCGATGGTCGGGTGTTTCAAGTTGAATACGCTCAAAAAGCTGTTGAAAACAGTGGGACCGCTGTTGGACTTAGAGGTAAAGATGGAGTTGTTTTTGCTGTAGAAAAACTTGTTACTTCGAAGTTGTATGAAGCTGGTGCTAATAAGCGTCTCTTTACTGTTGATCGACACGTTGGTGTTGCTGTAGCTGGCCTTATTGCCGATGCTCGACAAATAGTAGAAACAGCACGAAGTGAAGCTGCTACTTACAGGTCCGATTATGGAGAGGCTATACCGTTGAAATTTTTAAAAGATCGTGTATCTATGTATATGCATGCCTACACTTTATACAGTTCTCTTCGTCCGTATGGAGCGAGTGTAATATTAGGTGCCTATGAATATGATGGTCCACAAATGTATTGTATAGATCCATCTGGTACGTCATGGGGTTATTATGGCTGTGCTATAGGTAAAGCAAAACAAGCTGCTAAAACGGAAATGGAAAAGTTGAAATTGAAAGACATGACCTGTGAACAGCTAGTGAAAGAAGCTGCTAAGATAATCTATATTGTGCATGATGAAGTTAAAGATAAAAATTTTGAGTTGGAACTGAGCTGGGTTGGAGAAATTACAAAAGGAAAACACATGTTTGTTCCAAAGAATGTGTTCGAAGAGGCAGAGAAATATGCTAAAGATGCTGTGGAAGATGACGATTCTGATGAAGAAGCATAAGTGAATTGTATTTGCATCAATTTGAATCATTTATTAGTCTCATGTAATGTTACTGAATTTTCTATAAATAATTTAAAATATTTTAAAATTGTCGTTCATTTTCTTGTTAAATGTTTTTATATTTCGTTCATTTTTTCATTGGTTTTCTTTGTACTGGCATATTTTTTTTTATCGCCATCTCTAGAAATATCTCACCAAGTTGGCGACCCTGATTTCCTAAGTTTTGTACACATTGAATTGGCACCAGATGATGATATAATAATATGCGAGTACCATTTTTTTTATATTGATTACATCAGCCTTAACTGAAATTGCCTGTAGGGACCCTTTATGATATTTATAATGAGTTGCTATATGTTATCAGACTAAAATATTTTTAATTGTGAAAAAGAAAAATGTTTTGCATTTTAATAAAATTTGAGTTTTCTAATTGATTAATGTATTAAACACTTATTTACTATAGCAATATTGTTTAAAACATCGGTTCTCCCATTCTTTGTGCTTTTGATATTTTTATTGTGATTTGTGGAACCCCAGGGTTCCGTGCAACACAGTTTGAAGACCACTGGTTTAGTCAGTGTTTGTAAATCATTTTCTAAAAATTTTAGTGCAAATCCCTTGTTCAATGCATTCTGTCATTTTCCTTCCAAAAACAAATACAATGCATGTGTGCCAGACTTAATAATAGTGAATAAAAAGGAGAGGTCACACTTAAATGCACTGTTGAGTAAAAAGCCATTTCAGATGTTATTTTAGTTCATGCACTGCACCAGTGATTTCCAAAATGATCTATATCGACCCCCAAGGGTCTGTGACAACCTGCAAGGGGTTCACATCAGTGAAAAAATAATTTGGGGGACCATTAAGAGCAAATGGGAGAGGGGGTGGCTCTCAATAACCAGATAGTGACTTTAATTTTATATTTATTTAAATGGAAACTAGATTTTACATATTTAACAGATTTATTTACTAAATTTAATGAAGTTGATTTGCAGTTATAAGATGACAGTATAAATTTTATTATCTGGCATTTCTTGCCAGAACTATGCCAAAGCTATAATTTTGTATGTTGCAAATTTTCCCAGTTTTTCAATTGGCCCATTATTTAGATATTTAAACTAGGTTTGATAATGCTTTGACCATGGTAATTACCATAGTAGGCAATAAATTCATATGATCATACTAACAAGAAAATATATTATATGAGGAACTGATCAGAATATATAGGCAGTAACAGAGATCTTTAAGTAAAGTTTAGAAACAGATGTCAGCAATTTTTACTTAAAATAGACATACTTGTATTTATCACGAATTATGGAGTTTGGTGAGAAAGGAGTTTCAGCGTGGTTGTCAATCTGCAAAACAAAAATAAAGGAAGACAGAAAAAGAATGGACACTAGTATTAGGATTAAACCTGGCAAGGCATCAGTGTTGTCCAGTTTTAATGCTAATTTGAGTGCTATTTAAACCCCAGTAATGTTATAGGTAGTCATTATGCTGTTATTAAATTAGAGAATTGCCTCTCGGAATCCCCTTGATAAAAGGGAGAAGTTTTAGACTGGAATATAATTGTACCCGAAACCGAAAAACATGGCACTGGGTCCATGAGACAAAAAGTTTGGGAACTGCACTACACTGACTGGGGGGAAATCCACACCCAAAATAAATTGCTGTATAGGGAAATTTTGGCAATACATTTGTTTTGGTAACATGTTTAATTGGTTAAAATTTCAAGATCACGGGTAATGTAAGCATGTAAAAAGCCATTTCAGACATGAAACAATGGTGCATTGATCCCTTCTTTGTGTTGCATGTCATGTGTTTGATGTTTTTGTGCCTGTATTGTCAGTGACTCGGAAGAAAAATTTTATCCTTGAAATTGAATTCATTGCTACTTATACGTCTTTTTAATTTCTGTGATATTTATGTATTTCTATGAGATGGCACAACTAGTATTACTTTTTTCACAATTATTGCAGTGAGATCTCCCATCTGGAATTTAACATGTAATGAATTTCATAATATCTGTTAAAATTTCAAATAAAAAGCCTTTCAAGATATTTTTGATATTTATTATCTAAATCTTCTCTGCCAAAGTAAACAAAAAAATATGTAATTCATGATTTCAGTTTTGTGATTAATGGGAATTTTACACTCTGATGTCCAAGGAAATTGTAATGCTGTTTTAAGGGTAGGGTATTATTTGCCAAAATATTTTTAAAATAAATTATCCGAAATATTTTAACAAACTGTGCAGGTATTTATCTTAAACACCTCAAAGCATTAGATTTAATGTGTACCATAAAATCCATCATGTAATGCACACTTTTAACACAAAATTAGATCAAAATTTACGGGTGCACGTTATATGCCAGGTACAAAAATGAGAACTTTAAAAATAAAAAAAGATGACCATAGGAAAAATTAAGACTTCTACATATATTGAAGTACTGTTTATTTAAAAGAAATGGCATTTCTTATGAGCTTAAAAAATTGTAGTTCTGGAAGTATACTAATGTTTCTAACATTTAGAATACCTCGAATAAATAACTTCAAAACATAAGAACATTGCACATGTACATTTTAGGTTCCTTCATAAAAAGGGGGTGCGTGTTACATGGTGAATATACCTGAAAATTATATAATTGCTGCTTGATAGTACAGGTGTGCGTTATGTGCCGGATTTTACGGTATATATTATCACAGTGTGGTTTTTAAAACTAAGGTGCACATTGCAGGGAAAACTGGAAATCAATTGATCGGTATGTCACATATTTTTTCTACCTGTAAAAAACTGCTTATTGATAAAAAAATAATTTGCATTTTTCACTTTAGAATAGAATATATATTATAATTTTCTGCAATAAAAAAAAATTCTTTTGGGGTGTCTGAAATTTGTAAAAAAGTTCTACAGAGAAGGGTTAAGAACCAGAATTTTGAATGCAAATGTACATGCATTTTATCATATAAATGCCAAACATCAATTTGTAGGATGGAATTTCATGCCAGTTGCCTTAGTAGATTAATACGAGGATGGTTAACTCTCCAATGATGTCCTGCACGGACTCAATTGGAAAAAGATCCGGTGTGATCTAGCTCAGTCCTCCCAACCTTTTTATTGCTGCAGACTGGTCAATGTTTATTAATTTTACAGTGGCCCATGGGGGAGGGGAGTGGGAGATCACTGATCTAGCTGACCAAGGCTACTTGTCGACATTCTATAAAGCATATTGGGCAACACTAGCACTATGAGGGTGTGTGTTATCCTGTTGGAAAACTGTTCATAAATGGCAGAACAATTGGTTGAATCATCCAACTGAAGCAGAAATTTGCAGTGACAACAAGATCATGGGGAATTGATTCCCAGACCAAAAATCTAGTGTATTTAGGTTGTAGACAGGTTGGTTGCAAGCTCTCACCTGGTTTCTTTCTAACCAATATATGATCATCACTGGCACCAAGGCATAACTGACTTGTCAGAAAACAACAGATTTCCACTCTGTCCTCCAAAGACCTCTAGCTTGACAACACTGACGTCACAAACATCAGAGGAATGCAGAACTACCGGGCATCTAGCTCAGAACTGTACTTGAAGTAACCTATCTGTCGAAGTTCATTGTGTCATTGCACTGCCAACTGCAGCTCAAATTTCTTTCACAAATAATGTGATGTGTCAACCATACACCAAACATGGTGGTCTTCCCTCTCAGTAATAACCTGGAACCCAATCATCTAGGGTCAGTATCTTTCCTTGACCACTGCTGCGAACAATCATGCGCAATAGATTTATTCCTGTCATGTCTTTCAGCAATATTGCAAAAAGAAAACCCACCTTTTCTTAGCGCTCTATTACATGATTTTGTTCAAACTCAGTCAGCTGTTGATAATGGTTCTTTTATCTTAAAGGCATTCTTGACTAACATCTTACTATGTCAAATCTTAACAATAATGTTTACTAAATTTACAGTGCATATTTAAAGCAAATTTGGTTTGCATGTTCATAGTGGTACTACTGGTGCCAAAGTTATGCTCATATCTTGAAATTTGAATATAGACATCTTTCCTGTGTATAAGCATACTAAATTTTGTTTAACTACCACAACTCCTCCCTGGTGTTGGGATTTTTTTCATTGATGCACATAGCTGCAATAAAAAATAAACTTAGGTAGGATTCATTCAAGAGCCTGTCTACTCTTTTTGTTTATGTGTAGAGTTGTTTCTTAAGATGCCCAAACAAAGATCTGTGAACTACAGTCAGCAGACCACATAATTTTGAATCCCAATTAGATGACAGGGTCAATACCTCTCCATATTCATACTAACATAAGAAATTTGAATTCTCGTTGATTAATGTGCATTAGCCCCTCTGCATAAAGCTTTTTTTATACAGAAACAAAAGCTTGAATACATAGTTGAACTAAAATGTCATCTACTCTAAATTCAGTATCAAGACCATTTTTACATTAACTATTGATTGTACAATGATTTGAATATTTTTATAATTTATAAGGAAGAATTTTATTTTAAAAATAAATTCATTTTTTGGTAAAATTTGCTCACTGCTGATCACAATTGTGACTTTTTATAGAACAAGATGCATTTTTTATGGGCTTAGAATAAGTCCTGCAAAAAGAGCTTATTACAATCGAGGTAATCAAAGGGTTAAATGCAAAGATAAAACAAAATCTAAAAAACATTACTTTTATTAAAAACATCAGTTCATATTGACGAAATCAAATGCACTGATTCACTCATCAACTTTTAACTATACTTAACATCCCTGCTTGTAGTTATTTGTAATGATATAAATTCATAGTATTTAAGCTTTTGTAAGCTCAGTGGTTAAAATTGATAATAAAGGTCAAATCTCGATTCTAAAAAGGCTTTTACACAAAGTAGTGGTTGCATATGAAGTTCAACTGGGCTTTTAACAATCACAATACATCATTTGCTGACTTTAGAAAGATGAGGCCATTATAGTGAGAGCTATTCTTGTCACTCCAACTATTTAAAATGGTGAGGTATGTTGCTAGTAATTGCCGTGTAATTCTGAAGCATAAGTCATCTACCAAAATAATTAAATTTTGTTAAAAATGAAATACAGAGAGATTTTGTCATTCACACTATATTATAAAGCTTCAGTAAGCATGGTAGAATACATACTGTATACAAGTTATAAATATGAAACACTTAAAAATGTAAGAGCTTATCGATTTCACATTTATGCTTCAAGGTAACATTTAACTTCAAAAATTATTTTTTGGCAGTTAAAATTTTATATTCTATTAATACTTATGTTAATTTTCGCCTACTATGAAAATTAATCTCTTAATTTTTATAAGCTACTGAAATTTTGAGACTTAAGCATATATTCATATAAATATTGATTTCTGAAAGATAGTTAGAAAGCTAAACAAGAGAGAGAGAGAGAGATTTAGTAATTATTTAGGTCTTTACAAAACTCCAGAATTTTTTTGACAAGTATGTTTATTCAAATTAGTGCATTGTCATCACATGAAAAACTCCAAGTTTATTTTAAAAACATATTTCAATTTTATTTTTAGATCAAGACTTAGTAAAAAAAACACAAATCATTTTCCAAAGCATCATTAAATAACTTAAATCTAAATTAATTTAGGATACTTGAAATGTGATTAACATTTATTATCGTTCAGTGTAGAAAACCTAAATTCATCTGTTTTTGACAATGCTTAGAAACATTAAATATGTGTCAACATCAATATTATCTTTCTTACTGTCCTTATGTCCCGTACTTAGAACTTTTTTGACTGAAATACATGAAAAATAAATAGAACTTCTTATATTTTTTTCTACAAAAATGCAATGTAAAGATCAACTTAAAATTTATCAAATAATTAAAAATGAATCTTTGTTGCATGACAGAATTCTTTCAAATAATTTTAACTACATCTGTTAATTTGATTTAAGAGTACAGGTTTGAATAAAAAAATTTAACAAACGTTCCAGTTTATGAAGGACAAGAGAAAACTATTATATATTTATTTAAAGTGTGTAATGTGAACTTTTAAAACTTCCATACAACCTTTCTTTTGTAAAAATAAAAATATTCTTGTAGAATATGCAACAGAAAAGCAAAATACAGAATGTTTTTAAATGAAGGTAATGAATAACATTAGTTGAACGAACATTATTACAAAACTAGCTGGTATACCCGTTCTTCGCACGGGTGAACTGAAAAGTTAAACAACACAGATTGAAGGATAAAGAAGTTTTTAATGAGTTAATTTTAAGTGAATTGCAAATTAAACAAAAAAAGCTTTTCACATATCTCAGCTGAAGAAAAAAAAAGAAAGAAAAAAATACCTTTGTTAAATTTTAACTCTGTAGATCTAATAGCTTATAAAAAGTATTTTTTTTATATTTATAACTCCCCGTAACACTCTTGAGGGTTGATTTTTGAAAATACCTTCCTAAGCTGATCTCTGCTCAGCAAAAGTAACACATTGTTAAAAATTTTGTGACGCTTAAAATATTGTAAATAGTTTATAACTGAAAGTGTCATACATTAATATAACTTTCTGTTGAATTTATTTTATGTTAAAATTGTAATACTTGCAAGCGACGCCGTTTCCTACATAACAATGGAGATTCAATGGAAAAAATAGCGAAATGTTGACAATAGAGTCAAGGTGGCAAATGTCTCGCTGCTTTCATAGCTCAAACTTTATTAGAGCTTTGTAAGACCCGCCGTGTAGGAGAGCGATGCACGTTAATGCTTTATCTACCGCATTATGATTTACTGAAATTTTTTTCATGCAATATTTTTTTAGGTCACTACATTGAAAATTAAGGGACATACATAAACAAAATACTCCACTTAGGGAAATTTAATCGGTTAGAGCTAGTAAATTAATTAAATATATTCCACTGTAAAATTAATTATATACACCATTCACTTATAATTAATAGTCAAATCGTTTTCTAAGGTTTCCATAAACACACAAAAACATAAGACACTTAAATTTTGACATTAACTATTTTTGGGGGACAAAAATGATAATCTTTGCAATCTGCTGAAAATGTAATATCTGCTACAAAACTATTTGCCCCTTCCCCACTAAAATACTCATCATAGAACCCGTGCTGTCCTATATCTTGGAAGAGTGGATTTCAAAGAATATTCCAGCTAAGTATTGGTAGAATATTCCTGCTAAATTGGTGTGGCGTGGTAGTTAGGAGAAGGGGGTGCCAGCTCAGGTGTTGTCCACGTCACTTGACCATGGTTCAAAATTATGTGGTCTATCGCCAAAAGCCCTCATGTAGCTGAACAGTGCAACGTCAATATTCACTCACTGAAAAAAATACAGTACAGTAGTTATAACTATTTTTATACTTAAAAATGCAATATCTGCCTATTCAATTAAAATTATAGCATTATAATTAATTACTAACCACACAAACAAGTTTTGAAAATTTGTCCAAATGATGTAGTGTGAAAGAGAAAGTTTATTCAGGCAGACAACAAATGCATCTTATATGCACATAGATTTGTTTGAATTCTTGTGTATTATTACTTTTGTAAGCTTCCTGGCATACTTTATGGTGTACCAGTATTTTAAAGCTGACTGAGCCACAGCAACATTTAGCTGGGTATAGCTAGTTATAACATAAAATTAAATCTTAAAAAGATATCAAAAATAAAAGACAACTCAATATTTTGAATAAATCAGTATAAACATTTTCATACAAACACAATATATATATTGTAAAATATTTATTTTGCTATTTGCATTTCAGACAGACATCAAACAAAATTTTAAAAATTGTCAAAAACAGATAAAAAAAAACATATTTAAGAAAAATACCACTGATTAATTTTGCCAAAGACATCGCAATGTGCAAAAAAATATTTGCAGTACATAATAACCAAAAAAAAATGTAAGTACTAAAATATATAAAAAAAAAAATTATATATTGAATTAATTAAGGATTACTGGAGGGAAAGATAAAACAGGCTAATATAATACTCATAATATTAATTTCATATTGGTTGGCTACTCATTTTTGGCATGATTTTGAAATCACGCCAAATTGGTATATGTTGCGGCCAGTCTAATGTTATAGTAATGCACAGAATTAAAGGTACTTACGTATTATTGCAAACTATTAGTGACATTATACAAAATGAAGCACATGATTGCCAATTCAACACATACAAAGTTGAGATTGCTAAAGTGGCGAGTAGTCTTGAACGTTGGCGATTGTGCAATAATACGCAAGTACTAAAAAAATTATCCAAAGTATATATATATTCCGAGCATAAAAATAAATTGAAAAATGAAGTACAATACTAACATTAACCGATATAAAAAGAACTGAACTAACTTTATCAATGCAAAAGCATAATTTGAAAAAATAAGGTATTTACATATAACCCCAACCTTTTGCCGACATATGAAACAAAGCACATGACTCACAATTCAGCATATATATGACATGCGAAATCAGGGTTGCCAACTTGGCAAGTTACTTTGAATGCTGGCGATTGTTAGGATAGTACATAGGTGCCCAAAATAATTTATCTTACCACTACCTGCTTCCTCAACATACTCATTTTTGGCATGATTCTGAAATCACGCCAAATTGGTATGTTGCGGCAGAATTAGAGGTACTTATGTATTATAGCAAACTATTGGTGACATTATACAAAATGAAGCACATGATTGCTAATTCAACTCACACAAAGTTGGAATTGCCAAAGTGGCGAGTTGTCTTGAACGTTGGCGATTGTGCAATAATACGCAAGTACTACAAAAATTATCCAAAGTATATATATCCTGAGCATAAAAATACATTGAAAAATGAAGTACAATACTAACATTAACTGACATAAAAAGAACTGAACTAACTTTATCAATGCAAAAGCATAATTTGAAAAAATAAGGTACTTACATATAACCGCAACCTATTGGCGATATATGAAACGAAGCACGACTCAAAATTCAACATATATATATGACATGTAAAATCGGGGTTGCCAAATTGGCAAGTTATTTTGAATGTTGGCGATTGTCAGGATAGTACATAAGTTCCAAAAATAATTTATCTTACGACCACCTGCTTCCTCAACAGGTATTTAAGCCATTTGTCTGTTTTGCTCATTCTCTGATGCCTATTCCAGTTTGATATGTAATTATTACCAACACTGCTTTTGCTTGGGCAGTATGATTACCCAAGTATGATTTTCTGCATGGCAATTTTATGCACTGAAGCCAATAGTATACCTTTAAAGGTTAAAATAAAGACACATGAAATTGCAAAGAACCATATTATTGGGTCCAGTGTAGTATAAGGGGGAGGGGGCTACTTGGCGCAGTCCTTTATTTTGGTTACTAAAAGTGGTCTCCAAGGTACTTTTTTCAGTATTATTTATTTTAGAATGAATTCGATATCTCACCATGACATTTAGATAAAAATTGAAAGAAAAATTGCCAAATCCAAAGTGGCCCCCTATACTACATTTGAACCGAACTGAAATATAACCCTTATCAATGAGAAGTTTTAGTTTGTCAAAATTATAATCTTTGCATTCTAAAGAAATAAATAAATAACTTGTAATTTGCAAGCAAAATCACACACATAAACATCCAGCGATAATACCTAAATGTTGCCAAAACAACAAAACAAAATTTTAGTTGTTGAAAGAATAATCCTTAAAAAAATTTATTCCAAAAATAATCCTAATTAAATATCAAAGAATAGAAAAATTGAATAAATATTCCAACCGATAAACATAGCTACAGTAAAAATATGTAATAATCTTGAAAAACTGCATGTAAAGTATAAATTGTCCACTTAGTGAGAAACGTGACTACATATGTCATAACACTGGAAAATGACTTAAAAATTAAATTTTAAAAAATTTGGAAGGAATTATGAACGTCAAACCTATTTAAGAACCTTTCTCGTGTGATTTTGTGTACGTGTACCAAGTTTCACGTTATTTGGATGTCTGGATCTCGAGTTATGAGGGAACAGACAACAAATGCGTCTTATATATATATATAGAGAGAGAGAGAGAGAGAGAGAGATATTCAAGAATTTCAACTTAAAAAAAGTTCTAGGATTAATCATCAATACAATTTTTTTAATGCAAAGCAAGGAAATTAAATAGCTTATAAGTCAAAAACAACTTCCCAAGTTCAGACCCTGACTACGAACAGAGGGATAATTTTAAGTTTTCAACACAAAATAAACCAGTGTAAAAACAATAAGCCACCAATGTAGTTCTATTATATATAAATTTCACAATTTGCAAACATTCTAAATTAGATTTTTGGGAAGGTAAATGTAATCTAAATTAGTAAGATAGGAAGAAAATATGAAATACTTTTTGCATAAATGGTAAAAGAATAAAGCTATATATATATATATATATATATATATATATATATATAACAAATTTTACAATTTTTATTCCATTTACCCCTTTGTTAAAGATTTTTTAAAAAAAGAATTTTAACATAATCTATGATCATTTTCAGAGTCCACATATGAAGAGCCAGTAAAAAAATATTTTCAGCTGGATTTTTTTAAATATTTTCAATTATGGAATGGATGCATTCACTAAAAAATTACTTTAGATTATCCAAATAAGAACACACAAAATGTTTTATCACATATTTTATAGAAATATTTATATTCAATCCACAAAATACAGAAATAAATAACAATTGGAAAATTTTAATAATTTTTTATTGAAAAACACAAGTTTCACAAGAAAACTGCATATTAAATAAAACAGACAAATGTTATTTCTGTTAAAACATTTTTTATCACAGAGATTTTAGAATTTTAATATAGTATTTTAAGACTTTTTAAAAATATTTTACCACTAACTGATAAAAATGGTATCCTTTTAAAACTTCTGGCTAATTTTACAAATTCTTTCAAAATCAATGAAGTCACAATATTTGACTTCACAAAATTTTATGCAGTGAAGTTTTTCTTTTTCTTGCTAGGCATAATTCTTTAGATTGTCTTCCATAAATATGAAATTAAAGTATGGAGATTAAACTCTATTGACAATTTTTACATTTCAAGTAAATTTCAAAAAAAGTAAAAGTCTTTTTTTCCATAAATTGCCTCTTCCAATCCTTGACATACATATAAAATGTAAAATAAAATGCTTTTGATATTAATAACAGTAAATATAAAAATGTATATCTATAAAATATTTCAACTACAAGAAGGATAAAAAGCTGATGATATGAATGTGATATGCACAGAGAACAAATTTGTAGAATCGAAAACATTTGAAATACACAAAAGAAATATATATATAAAAATTAAAAAGGAAACACATCATTAAAGGTGAAGGAACAAAAAATTTATATTAAAATAAAGTAATTATTAAAAACAAAGTAATCAATATTATAAGAGTTTGAGTCTTTTGAGGATATATTTTGTATATGACATTTTTTAAAATTCGTAATTAATTTAGTAAGAAATTGGTATCCTTTACCAAGTCTTGAGCATGTTTTTTTTGTTAGAATCTATTTCAAATGAGCTTTTATTTATTTGTTAAACATTTTAACTATTTGTTCATCAAGCTGTTAATCACAAGGTGGGGGAGACAAAAACCTTCAGCAAGTTGAAACATGTTTTACTACCTATGTGATGAAAGGCAAATACTCTTAATGTGTGTGTGTGAACACAAGATACAAAATATTGAGTATTAAGAAAAGATGCACATATGTAAAATGAAGTGGAGACATTTGTGCCCAAAACTTTTTACAAACTTTACAATTTTTTTTCCATAGCATAATATTCAAACTTTTAATTATAGCATGATTCGGCAATATATTATTGTTTTCTTGCAGAAAAAATTTGACAAAGTTAAGTATGCCAAAAAATAATTAACTGAAAACAATACACATTTCTAGTTCAAAGGAATTTAAAAAAAGTGTGTTAATTTCAAATTTTCCAAAATTATTTTATTAGGTCTCAATCATTTAAAAAAAAAATACCCCACTTTAGTTACATAGTACAAATTAGAGAGCAAGTGCAAAATAATTTAGTTATAGATATTCAATGTATTAAGTTAAAATAAATGAAAAGCCTCTCACTAAAACACAAATTATATATTTTTTAAATAAGAGAAAATCACTATACACACAAAAAGTAAAATATTTATCAATATTAATACTTTTTAGCTATAATTAAAAAATAATAATAACTTCTAAAAATAAATAACATATATGGCACCTAAATCATTCAAAAACATGCAACAGTTGTTTCATTTATCTACTATAAACATCAATCAAAACAAGCTGAATAAGAATGGCAGCAGTATTAATTTTGAACACAAATGGTTATAATCAACATTTCAAATTACCTAAGTAAGAAATTAACAGAAACATGGACTTATTTATGAATTGAAATACACTGAGTTGCACATATAGAAATAAAGTACTAATAAAAAAAAATTATAATTGGTGAAAACATCACAGTAGTAGAAAGATAAAGCTAATGATATAAATGATTATATAGAGAAAATAAGAAAAAAGACTAGGCTTTTATTTCATTACAGTAAAAGTAGAATTCATGATATGTTTTTAAGTAGAGTGTTTTTGGATAATTTTTACAAAAAATTCTTAAAATAAGAGCGTATAAAATCCATTTTAAATTTATTTATGCAATATTGCACATACTATCTAAATGAATTATGGAGAAAAATCAAAATTTTACATGCTTTTTATTTGAATGAATACATAATAAATGTAATGAACATACTAACAAATCATGTTATATCATACTTCATAAAAATCCAGACTTAAAAGTTATCTTAGTAAATATGAAGAGAACAATTTTAATCATTAACAGGAACAAGAGCAATAATCTCAAATTAAGTAGTTAAAAATGCATATTTACAAGAATATAAACTTATAAAAACTGTAACAAAGAATAAATACTTTTAACAAAACAAAAACAAATATTTTTAAGCAAAAGTGTGTTTATACAAGGAATAGAAATGTGTGATTGATATTTACAGATAAGTACAAAATTTTACAAAATTGATTCCATGTCATGTGATTTTATTGTTAACATCAAAATTTCTGATGACAGATTTTGGATCATTTGCATGAGAACTCCATGAGGTCAAATGACATGGATCGAGTTCCAGATCTAAACATAGGGCACCCCCTGAAGGGTGTAAAGGTTGATTGACAAAACAAGTATCTTGAACACTCCAAAAACTAGACACTAAAGAATCTGTCCATTCTCTCAAATCTTTACCATAGCGCCTGGAATTAGAAAGAGCCTGACGTTGTTGAGCACTTTTGTTAGTATACCCCAGCAAAGCCTCCACATTCGTAAAATCATGATCTACATAAGGTTGCCCAGGGCCATTGTGGAGAAATTTCACCTGTTCACTTGAGACTTCGTGCCCATTGTAGACTGATAATGGGATTACTAAGAAAAGTGTTTCAGCCACTAATTCCCACTCATACAGAAGTTTCAAAGACCAAGTGCCAGGGCAAAGGGGTTGACGAAAAGTTGGCTTATGATACAAGACCTATAAAATTTTTTATTTATAACACATGAAAAACAATGCTTAAATCATATTTGTTTTTAATTAAATAATTTGAAGTGTTCCAGCATCTGAATGTTAAAAAACAAAATTTAAATTAACTTTGATTTATATTCTTTTCAGAGTACCTTCCAAAAATTAAAAGGTATTACTGTTACTTGTAAAGGAGAATATCTACCTTTAGTAAGAGCACAGTTATGAAATGCAGATTCACCTTATCAACATTTTGCTAAAATATGCTAATCTTCTCTTAGCATTATTTTTTTTTTAGTATGCTTTCTTTGATAGACTTAAAAATACTTGAAAATTTGTGATAGTAATATAGGATTTTTTATTTTTAAAACTAAAAATAAACTAACTAAAAATTAAAATGAAAAAAAAACTTATTAAAATGAAGATATTAAAGAACTTCTTCATGACTATATAGGTAAGAACATTAAACAAATTACTTTTTTTTTCTACTACTCATTTCTAAATACTATAATATCACACATTAAATTTTCCCCTGAATTTATCTTTTTCCAGATTTATTAAACAACTTTTGTTACAAATTTCAAAGGAAAAAACAGAATTTCATAAAATTATTGGATTAAAATGACTTCACATAAAATCAAATATTTGATTCCACTTTTTCAATTCAAATGATATTTAATATATACCTGATTGCCAGCCTCTATCTTAACTTCATATGATCCAGCAACTGTATTAGTGGGATCAACCCATACAAATGTAGCAGAAAACTGTACTCCAGGGCCCCATTTATGAATGAGACCCAAATCAGAAAAAGGACCAAGAATTCTTCCAAAATTTCGAAATATTTGCTCTTTTAAATCATAATCTGATCCAACCTATTCAAAATATAAAAGGAGCATAATTTGATAACACTCAATTTAAATTTTCACATTCATGGTTTTATAATATGAACAATAAACATAATTACCTGTAAAAATTTCAAACGCCCTGTTGGACCAATGCCTTTATATACAATATAATGTTGAATGGGTCTCACTTGAGTTTCGAGTATCACAGGTTTGTTTCCATCAGAAGTTTGAGCTTTGTACAGAATAAGTAATCCCTATAGAAATTTGTAAAAAAATTTTAAAACATCTATCAACAGCAAATTTTGCTATTATGAAACTTGTTATGAGTATCTTCTTTTTCTTCAAGAAAAATAACATTAAAATTAACCTCTTGACAGCTTTGCCCTTACACAGCTTATTTTACAATGGCAATCTAATGATTTACCTGGTTTTTAAACTCTATCTTTGTAATGTTTCTAATAGATAGCTCTAATATTCCAGTAGATGAATACAAAACATGCACATAGCCAGTTTTAATATCAGGTTTTATTGCTTTTCATTTACTCAGGGAAATGAGAGAATTTTATTTTTACTTGTGTAATGTATTAAACATTGTGAGAATATTATTGATGTGTAACATCTTTCCTCTCGATTGCTGGATATTTGTTGGAGTGATTTTGTGAAAAGGGTGGTAACAGAATGGGGTAACAGAAAGTGACATAAGTGTGCTATTTGATTTGACCAATGAGAGCGTGTGGTGTTGTCTCTTCACTACCCTCACATTCTTTTTACCCATCCTAAAAGCTCACTTTACATCTTTCCACAAGCTCTCCTCGCCCAGTAGTTAGAGAAGCTGACTTGAAATTAATTGTCTTGGGTTCTATTCCCGGGAGCTTACTGCTTTCAAATTTCCTTTAAATCACTTTAATTTCCTTCAAAAATTATTTATCTTGATCAAATTTAAATTTCCATGTTCTTTCCTGTTTTTTCTTTTTGTACTTTATTTTTTATTAGCTCATTCAAAACATTGATTTAGCTGTTGCAAATTCTTGGTTTCTGTGCAAACAAGATGCAATATTAAATAAAATTCCTCAAAAAATCAAAATGGAAAGCTTAAAATTTAAGTTGGAGATAGTTAAAGCATTATGAGCCTCTCCATCCACTAACAAAAGTATTTTAACTGATGATGAAGACAACAGTGTTGTAATTCCACTCACAAAAAAATCGAAGCATTATAATCCACCTGCTATATACATGTCACAGCTTTTATCCTGGCCATTCCAGGATAAAAGGCTTGACATGTATAGCCATTTTCGATGTGTTGATGGCATTTCAAGGCCTCTCAAGTGCAGATATGAAACCTATGAAAGCAGTTCAAAAACATGTTGTGAAAAATGGAATGTTATTTATACTTGCCAAAAAACAAAACAAAACATTTTTACAATAAATAATGAATTAATAAAAGAGTTAATTATACATCAATAATTTCTTTATTTGTCACAAGTTTAGTTGAATTAAGATTGTTTCTTCTATCAACTTAGAGCTAAAAATGTATAACTTTTATGTTTCACAGATAACACCCAACCCGTATGATCGTGTGGGTACCGTCTATGTTCCAGGAGGGGGGAGGGGGAATTTTTTTAGTATATTCCTAGTGTCATTGCGATCCATATAGTATTAACTAGAAGAATTTAATATTTAAAGATAAAAATAATTAGGGTCTTAAAGGGATATACCGAAGGTGGTTCTGCTCTTAAAAAAAAACTATCACTCGCTTCCCATGATTTTGAGTGGTGATTTTAACTTTAACATCAGTTTGCCAATAGCTGAGCCACCCATAGCTTTTTGGAATGATGAACTCGAGCACGAAATGAACACAAAAATTAAAATGTTTCAACTACTAACAGTGGTACTGTTATTGATGCTGTTTTTCAATGGTTTTTAAATACTTTGAAATCACAAGTATATGTGTCATATTTTAGTTATCATAAGTCTATTATCTCTGCTCTTCTTTAAACTGAACAAGAACAATTATTTTTGATAAAAAAATTGCATTACTCCTTGTGTTAATTAAATAAAATTTTCATTAAAGATATAGTTATTCAATAGAAAATTATTTCCAATCGTACTCAATTTTTTTAGGATATAAGTTACTATTGCGTATTTACCACGACAAAATGTCAGATGTTACACATCATATGCGACTACTGTAAGGCTATTTTTTTTCTTTTGAATTTTGCTTTAAAATAAAAGAATAAACAGCAGCACAAGTAGTTCAAAATAGAATATAATCATGAAACTGGATCAAGTAATGAATCGGAAATGAGTTGTCGAAGTTCTGATGATCTAAGTCAAGTGCAGAACTTTTATGAAATTTGTACTAGTAATACTTCTTTGGGACCATTGCAATTTACTTTCATAAAGAATTCTGATATTCAGTAGGATATTGATGTAAGTAATAAAACTTTACAATTTCTTGATTTTTTTTGTTTTTGTAACTTCTTTGAAATAATAGTTTCAGAAACTAATAGTTGTGCAGATAGAAGTATCAAACTAATTTACAAAGAAATAGAGCAAGAAAGTAAAAATCAATGTCAATAAACAAAATTCAAATGTTTCTCAATTTGAATACTTTTAGAAGGAATTGTTAAAAAGCCAGATATGAAACAAAAAATTTTGGAATAAGATATTTAACATCAACACCATCCCCCCCGTCCCACCAAAAAAACTATGTCTTTTTTCCCCCCATATTAACTGATGTTAGCATTTTTCTGACAATGTTGAATTTGATTATGAAACACACAAGTGCCCATAGTTAAAAAACTGGCCTATAGTCAAGTATTTCAAAACGTTTTCAAGAAATTATCACACTTGATACAGATGAAGCCCTTGTCAAGAGCTTGACTCTATTGAAACAGATATTGCACTAGAAACAATTATATCATTGAAGTGATCATAATTCATTGATATTTTTCTTATGATTATATTAATTGAAGCCTGGTTATGTGTATCAACTCATTACATAACTGGGAAAAGACAATACACTCAATTGAAGAACATTATACTTTTCAAGAAAATTAAGAATTATACGTTTGATATTCAAAGGAAAAAATAAAACTTTATATTTAATACGTAAAAACTCCACACAGTGGTTAGTAAAGAGCATAATATTAAGACACTATGATAGATTTCATAAAGAAAATTATTTAAAATATGCAGAAAAGAGCATTGTAGAAGTAAATTGTCTGAATTAAGGTAGATACCTCTAAAATACAGCATATTTGTCCAAGATAAAATAGCTACTGTAAAAATTAGCTGTTTGATATCACATTTAATTGCCTGCACATTGAAGTCATTTATTGAAGGGATATTTATAAATTGTTGTATGATTCAGGAAGTGCCCCAGAGTAATTCAAAAATTTAAGCTTAACAAGAAATATTGTTGTCAGTAGAATTGATATGATATAGCCAAAAATTTAAATATAATTAAAATAAATAATTCTAATATTTGAAAATTATTCCAAAGCAAATGACGAAAGGACACATGAACAAAATATAGCTTGACTGTGTTAATTCATGGATGGAGTGGGGGGGGACATGAACATGAAAGTAAGAGAAGAAATTTTGGAAATTATTCTAATGCAAAATGCAACTCCTGGGGTTGATATTCTTAATGCAATGATGGATGTTCTGAATAAATATAATTTATAATTACAAAAACTAGTTTCTCCTTCAACTGCTGGTACTCCTGCTATGATTGGTGTAATTAAAAGAAATATTACACAAGTAAAAAAGTGCCCAGAACAAAGTAATTGTATTTTCAGCACTTACATTGTATTATGCAGCAATAAATTTTATGTTGTATAGCTCTAAATATTGGGAATGTATTAAAAAATATAACTAAAATTGTAAATTATTACATAAGTGAACACTTAATTATTATCAATTTACTAAATATTTAGAAGATATAGGAAGTGAATACACTGATCTACCTTATCACACATAAATTCGATGGCTTTCCAGGTGTAAAATTTTACAGAGATCCTTTCAATTGTTGAATAAAAGTATCATTTTTTTTAAATCTAAAAATTAAGTACGATCAATCAATAAGTGGGCTGACTTTTGCAATATTTAGATATCAACCATTTATAGAATATTTTATCAGAATTAGATAAAACTACTTTTGAAACCCATATGGAATATTGTAATAGTTTCTTCCAATTCCATGTTTATTAATTCTACTGAGTTTTTTACTATAAAAAAATTAAATACATAAAACATAGATACAATTTAAAAATATTTAAGTGAATCAGATAAAAATATGCAAACATTTTTTTATAAATTATTTCTCAATGATGCAGCAAAGAAATGAAAAGATTAAACAAATTTATTAAATTGAATGTAGAATAAAAGTATTATACCTTGAAAACATCATTCATATTATATAAGGTTGCTTCAACAACGGAGAGAAATTTAACTTTGCAAGCTTTGTTAATAGCTTGTAACTGTTTTAAGCCCAAACGTGCAAAGCTTTCATAGATGCTGATACGGGAATCTTCAACTAGAGGTGATTTATCCAGAAAATGGTAATCATTTTGCCAATAACTATCGAGATTGGTTACACCTATTACAAGAAATAACGTATGTATTACGATAAAATGTTAATTGTACACTAAACAAATGAAGTTGCATGAAAAAATAAATAAGTTTCAGTTTTAATAAGAAATATTATGCAAGTATATACATGCAAAACTCTTTATCATTAATGTGATATTTTATTTTAAAAAACTCAGAAAGTTGCTAACAATTTACATGCACTAAACTCACAAAAGGAGAGAAGCATATAATTATAACATCATTTAATAACCTTTCCTAGGGCCATAAATCCATGTTTCAACTTGCTCTATAATCTGCTGATTAATAATGGGCTCAAATTTTCGGGCAAAATAATATGGACGGTCTTCAGTAGCCTGTAGAAAATAAAACAATTTAACATGATAGCAAAATAGTTAATAATTTTAAATCATATTTAAAAACAACAATCAAGAATTTGCTCCTTTCAATTATTACTTACAATTATTTGTTCACCTAGCTATATGTCAGGTGATCAAATATGTCCTACTTAAACTGCAATACAAACTGTTGAATTACAGTAGTACTGAGAGGACAAGTAATGTCATGAATGAGGACAACTCTCACAAATGAAGCCTTCCTCTTTTGTTTTGAATTATGTTCATAATTGTCCTGATATCTAATAAAAAACAGCTGCATTCATTTTTGTTCCTTGCCCCATAAACTCAACAAGCAATATTTTTTTTCCCTTGTAAAGTACCAAAAAGGAAGTTAGGTACCTTTTTGGCACTTCTAGCTTAGAAATTATTTGTTCTTCAATTTGTGACTTGATTGATGGATGAAAAAAATGCACCTCATATATACATAAGCATTTTCAATTTAAAATTTAATCATTATACACTCAAAATGTAATAAAATAAAGCAAATACAATAATCAAAATTTCTGATTTAAATTAATACTGTTTCTATATTTTTACCATAATTTACTTCAAGAAAAAATAAAAATTTGTCAACGTTTAAATTCAAAGTTAGTTTTGGTAATTATTTTTACTATTTCCACATAAAAAGAAAAGTACTTAGATAATTTTAAGCAAAATCTTCACTAACGTTTTGCAATTGTCTTAATTTCTATAAAAGTTTTTAAAAATTTTATAAAACAAAATACATCTATTTTACAAATTTAAAAACATTTTATATTTTTGTAAAGAAAATCCTCACAAAAATTATTACTTAACATTTTCATAAAACAAATTTTAATAAACGGTCAAAAATAATTTAACTACTATACTGATGTTATAAAAGATAAAGGCTTAATAAAATGAAGACATAGCACATAAAACAAAGTATGTGTTTGCCCTTTAATTATTCCATTTATAACTGGTACTAAGACAAATTATTTAAGTTTGCATTTTTACAAAAATATTTAAGAGATTATGCATTTGAAAACATATTACATAATATATCAATATATACATATTTCCAACAAATATAAAAAGCAGTAATATGCTGCAAAATCCGGCATGTAACTTGCACAAAAAATTAGATTGAAATTTACAGGTGCGTGTTATATGCTGGGTATAAAAATGATAGCATCAAAAATAAAAAAAAGAGATGAGCTTATGCAAAACTAAGCTTCTAGATAGATTGGAATACTATATTTTGAAAGAAATAACATACCTAACAAAGTTAAAAGGTTTTGACTCTAATAGTATATAAACCATTTTTTCAAAATCATGTTATAATAACTCAAATTAATGACTTAAAAACATACGAACATTGTACATGCATACTTTTGGTTCCTTTGTAAAAAAAGAGGTTGCACATTATACACAGCTGCATGCCATATGCCGGATTTTACGGTACTTATTTAGAAGTTTTCAATTAGTTTCTAACCTGAAGTCTAGGCCAATCTTCAGGTTTAAAAACATTAGGGGAGCACCCACACCAATCAACAATATGCTTGTATTGGCATTTGCATCCTTGTTTTCTTTTCCAATTTGTTACATGAAGATTGTTATCAATGACTGTTTCACAAAATTCACTGTTTTGAAGTACAGTGTGAAAGAATGACTGAAAGGAATACAAAAAATTAATATAACAAAATTTCACTTTTTATAGGATTACATCGAATTCAATTTTTAGAACTTATATGATCAAAAAATATTCAACACAATTAATTAATGGTTTCTTAACCTGTATAGACCTAATTCTAAACTTTTCATTTCTCATTCATAGTTATCTAGGCTTCATACATGCAATGTTTTGATTTAGATTGGAGATGAGTTAGTACCTTTTCAACAGTTAGTGTACAAATTCATACAATTCATTCAAAATCATGAAAATTTTCATGTTTCTAAATTTTGTTTCAAGATTCTCAGGATGAATTTTAAAACAAATAATAAATTTTTGTTGCTTAAAAAAATTAGTTAGGTTTCTTAAAGTAGTTATATATGTGTGTGTGTGTATATATATAGCATAATAAAATAAAAGTGAAGAATAACTAGAACCCACAGTGCTAAAAGTGTGTATATACACGCAAGAGCTAAAACATTATGACCACCCTTACATTTTGCAATGAACTCGCCTGGATGACGTGGAAGGCACGTGATCAGGTGGAAGTGGTATTTTACTGCTGCTGGAGAGTCTAAAGAATCATTCTTTCACTTACTTCTGTGTGTGATGGGAAAGGTTGCGGATCTAAGCGACTTTGATAGAGGGCAGATTGTAATGGCTCGAAGGCTTGGAACAAGTATTTCCGAAATTGCACAACTCGTGGGTTGTTCGCGATCTACAGTTGTTAGTACTTATGCAAAGTGGATGAATGACAGTGAAACCAGCAGTAGACGACATGGTGTTGGACGTCCACACGCTATCAAAGAAAAAGGTCGTCGGAGAGTGTCTCACATGGCGGAGCAAAACCAGAGCCAGAAAGTGGCTCAGCTGACAGCCCAATACAATGCAGGGCCATGTAGAATAGTATCAGAGCACACTGTTGGACATCGGGCTATGCAGCAAACATCCCACTCGTGTGCCTTTGCTGACCAAGCGTCATCGCCAACTGTGCTTGCGCTGGGCCCGGGAACATAGCGACTGGTCCATGGATCAGTGGGAAAGAGTTGCCTGGTCAAATGAATCACAGTTTGTCATTCATCACGCCGATGGCTGTGTCAGGATACGCCATCTTCCAGGTGAACAGCTGCTCCCTCAATGTACAGTAGGTCATACACAGGCAGGTGGTGGCGGTATTATACTTTGAGGGACGTTATCTTGGGTGTCTCTGGGACCCGTGGTTGTGGTAGAGCAGACCATGAATGCTGCAGGGTATCTGAACATCATTGTGGACCAGTTGCACCCTTACATGGCCTCTGTTTTTCCAGCTGGAAATGAAATGTTCCAACAGGAAACGCCCTGTGTCACAAGGCTAAAATTGTGTTGGAGTGGTTCCAGGAACATGATGCTGAATTCCAGTTAATGTCCTGGCCGCTTCACTCACCAGATCTCATTCCGATAGAACACATTTGGGATGTCATGGGAAGGCAGCTCAGAGTTCAAAGACCACCAATTCGAAATATCTCTGATTTGCGTGACCGTTGCTTAAACATCTGGTACAATCTGTCTCCGGCCATCTACCAAGGATTTGTGGTATCCATGCCAAGGCGGGTTGAAGCTGTGTTGCACGACAAAGGAGGACCAACTCTGTTGTATGTCATGGCTAAATTCTAAGAATAGTTTGATAAGTTGTGGATAACTTACATAACATCCCAATATTATCAGTAGTCCAGGAATATGGTATTACTTGTACGGCAAGTGATGTGCCGCCATTAACAAAATGTAAACAAACCCGGAAAACGAGTGGAGTTGAGAAACGGCTTTTGCTGATGGCAGCTGTGCATTAAAGATCCGGTCGCCGCTTGTGACGTCACGGTTCTCTGGCCACTTGGGAGTTTTTCATAAAAGTTTATATCGCTTGTTGTGGAAGTGATGCAATATGCTAATTGTATTGATGTATAAATACTAATCGCTACTGTTGTATAGTGAGTAGCAGTTGGGTGTTTCTCAGCAAGTAGCTGACTCCATACTGTACTCAAATATTTTTTTGAGCAAGGTGCTCAGTTAGTGCAATCAATTATTTAAAATTATCATTGTTAATTCTCATCTTTTATTGCATCGTCTTAAATAAATATGTTGTCTAAGAAATTCTCGTCTTCAATGAAAAAGTCCTCAACATGTGTTATTTAACTTTTAGATCCACTGTTCATAGCTCTACTGGTTAGTTAGTTTTTCACACTTTAAAGTTAGAAGTGTAGAACTAAGATATTAGAACAAACTTATTATTGACAGGTGATCATAATGTTTTGGCTCTTGAGTGTATATATATATCAGTAATTTTTTTATTTTTTTATCACATTAACTTTAGATTTTTGCATTACATTAAATTTAGGCATATGATTACTAAAAATGTATGAGTATTTATTAAAGCCCCATTATTTAGCACCATAAGGCTAGTGGAGACAGAAATCCTAATTTTGAACCTCAATCAAGTGATGAGGACAACACATTAGCTCTGGAACTTCTTCCTCCTAAGTACAACACCACACCATCATTTGGAACGGCGAGTTGGACATCCCACGAGTTTCAACAAACTAGAGGCAAGATTACAGCAAATATGGAACGAAATGTCTCAAGACATCATACAGAACTTGTAAGCCTCAATGCTTGATCGTATCGCAAAGGTGCTAGAGGGGGTTCAACAGAGTATTAAATCTTCTGTTCTTTTGCCTTTTTCTCTGAAATAAATTATCCTTTTTCTTTGATTTTCTAATCATTTATATATATCAAAGTAGTCATTACATATGTAAAATTTTGTTTCATTTTGACGACTCCTTCTTGGTGCGCTAATTTTTTTGTCCATGAGTGTATTTGTGAGATAGTCACATCCCAGTCGTAATTCTAAAGTTAACGACCCCAGCAAGTCTAGGTAGATTACAAGCCATTAAAATGTACAAATACATATGTATAATAACTTAATAGAAATTAATTCAAAGAGATAAATTTCATTATATAAATGTAAATAAAAAATTTCATAATATAACTGTATCTTACCTCAGCAGGAAGCAATGTATAGCGGAAGACTGTCATAAGGCCATGTAGAAGAGTGTTGTTTTGTTGAGTCAGATATGAACAAAAGTTGCGGTGTAAAGCAATCCAATCACTCCCTCCATCTACACGTATGCCCCATGGCAAAGTTCTGTCTCCCAAGCGCCACATATGCATATCACATTCATAAAATGTTTTGTCAAGGCCTTGTTTGGCAATAAATCTAAAAAAGAAAAATTTCCTTACAATTTTTTCCACAAACACTTCTAGAATTGTTTTAACTAAATCTGATAAAAAGTCCATGATATAAAAATCTAAATATTTTGAATAGATAACACAAAATAAAACAAAATTGCATATACTGTAGAACAACTAAACAACAAGAAATTTGTCAACAGAATTACATTTTATGTTCCTCTCCACCTTTTTCAAGTAAAATAAGATAATTTTCTTAACCCATAAAATTGAAGTTTTACGAAATAGAGAAATAATCAATTTCCCACTAATTAAAAAATCTGTACTTTTATTGCTGTAAAAAAAAGAGTATAAGATTTTTTTACCATCTGCTTTCAAATTAAATCATATAAAATATTCTAATCTTTAAGAATTGTTGTTGCTTTTTAAAAAAATCCTTTGGTAATAAATACAAATTTCCTTTACAGGAAGTTAGAAATTTTTATTATTTAAAGCTAACAGTAAAACAGAAGTAATACGCAGGTGATGAGTATTTTAAATAATTCAATACATTCACACAAAACCTTAATTTATTCTAATTTAAAAGAAAAACATTAAATACTTCACCTCTGAGTATCCTGACCATGAGATTTAACAAAGTTTTTGCCATTATTTGCAATGAGAAATCTTTCTAAAGATGATAAAGACCTGTAATTAAGAAAGTAAATTGTAATTCAAGTTTTTGTTTTGTTTAAGTACAACGATTAAACAGCATAGATAACAAAAATGGATATCAATTAAGTAATATTTTCAATCTGCGAAAAAGTTCTTAAAAATTCTACATTTAGAAACTTTATCTAATAACTGCTTTCTCATCTAATATTTAAATTTCATCAGCATTACACTGATTATGCTGCATTTATCAGTTCTTAAGATAAATACACAATTTGCTTAAAACAGACATGGCTGTACTTGTAACATTCAAAAACAGAAATCTGTACAGAACAAAGTACAGATTTGCTTTTAAAATATTCTACTAGAAAACATTCAACTTTTAGCCTTTTTGCAACAATTTACTGATTAACAGAAAACATTTTAGAGATGGGTGTGTCACATATGCATCCACCCCAAATGTCACGGACAACCGAATGATGTACTGGTGAATGGACTAAATTCATGATGGTCCCATGATAACGGCAATCACATGTTTCCCATTGATTAAAAATTGACGTACTAGTTGTTCAACTTGTAAGGTTTAGATAACATTTAAAATTTGATGATTGGGTAAAGAGTTCACGTGTGTTAAAATTCTTCAAACAGTTTCCAAAATTAAAAACGAATATTTACATTATACGAATACTTTTAAATTAAGTGCATTTTGTTTAACTATGTGCATTATTATATCGTTGACAAATATGTACTTTCTGAAAGAAAATTTCTGCAAAAAGCAAAAGTTGGCAACAGTGAAGAACATGAACTAATTGGCTAGAAACGCGTGATAATATTTATTATATAACTATGACGTTGCATTAATTTATGAGCTGATTGGCCGAAAACACGTGGCTCAGTTATCATGTGACGTCATAGTCACATGAATTTAGTCCATTGTGTTTTGTACTTGATCAACAAGGCTGATTGTTCACATGGAAAGTTGCATTGAACGGTCTACCACCCAATAAGGAGGTTTAAGACTGATACATATATGATGCACCCATTGCGAAAGGGTTAAACAATGTATAACTACTTAACCAGATATAAAACTATAAAATTATTTATTTAGAACAGAAAAAAATCCTATGTCATGAAAGAAAGAATGTAATTAGCATATAACAAAATTTTAATGGAGCATTCTGGTTTGAAAGAAAATTTGAAAGTAAATTTTGATTTACAGAATTTTTTTTGAGACAATTGAATTTCCATATAAAAAAATTAGAATAACTTAAAATAAATCATTGCTACCATTCAACAATCAGATCAATGGCACAATAAAATTAATATTTTCTTCAATTATTTTTTAAAGCAAAAATTTATAGTGTACTATATACTTACTTAATTGGGAAATCACTTTCACTAAGATTGATAACATAGTCCCAATTCCAGTCTTTTAAGAGCAAAAGTTCTGAAATACAAACTAATAGCATTTGTAATAGGCTAGCTCCACCCCAAATAGTAGAGAGACGGACGTCAGACAAACGTATATTAGGAAAATGTTTTTCTAAAAGTTTCAGTTCACGATAAAGATAATCTTGTCTCTAAGATGAAAAAAGCACAATAACCTGTTAATACATATAAGGGGAAACAACATGCATTTGTTTTTCTTCTAGAATACATAGCTACTTACTGAATCAACATGAATGTAGAAATAATGTCTTTCACTAAACAATGAATTGATAAGGCGATAAACTTGACGGACGGCACGACCATTAACAGTTAGAAGAAACACAACACCAATTGTATCTGTACCCAAGACTTGCACAGAAGGTTTCGGATCCAACTTTACCATTTCTAATATGCAAAAAAAGAGAACAATCAAAATTAATCAATACAAACATACATGCAAATGTTCTATAGTACACAATAAAATCAATTTATATAGCTTCCAAAATTTACATCTTCCAATTCTCATTCAAAAGAATACCCCCATTAAATAGAAATGCTCAAACAATACTAACAATATATAGTATTTAAAACACCACCATGAATTTGAAATAATACAAACTTTATTTTAATAAACAAGTTATTTTCAACAAGAAAAATATGTATATGTGGATAAAAAAATTGAATAAAAAAATAAATGGAAAAAAACTTAAATGGCTAAAAAAAATATTAAGAGAAAAATGTAAAAAAAAATAATAATAAAATAAAAAAGTATATTACAACTAAACAATAAACTTCAGATGAGATAACATTTAACTTCCATTACATATCTTATAATACTTTTAACTTTAAATACTTAAATTATATTGATAGTAATAAAACTATGAAAGAGCCAACTATATCCAAGACAGAAACAGGAGTGAAAGGATTGTGTTCCAATTTGAACCACATATGTGTGCATTGCATTTTCTGCTCACTCTTTAGTCTAAATAAATGTGTGCATTTTTATTAATGTGTTGCACCAAAATTAAACTACAAGAAAATGCAAATGACCATGTTGCTGCTTATTTTTAAGTAATTCATCAGATTGATGGAAAATCAGGTAGATTTTATAAGATCATACTAAAATACCATTGAATATTTCTGAGATGATACATACATCTAACATTAGTGTTTTGTAAGAATAATTATGCATAACTAGGTAATGTAAACTTAATCACTGATTCTATTTTCTATTTATTCATGAAAAAATTCCTCTTGTACTAACTTATAAGAAGTGAAAGCAATTCAAACAAAACCAAAAATAAGATTGGTACTTGAAGGAAGTATTCTTAAAATTAATAAGATTTAATACCAGTATAATTAAATATCCTACTTTCTACATGTTAATAATAATAGTGAACCTTTTTTGTGTTATAGAAATATGTTAGGTCCTTTATACACAATAAACAAAAATTTTTTTATTCAGATGTAGATAATAATGTGAGAGAAAGGGTTATATTAAATGTCTTACTATAAGCAACACAAGGGCTATTGGCAAGAGACTTCACAATTTTGAACCTCAGTCAAGTGACAAGGATGACACCTAAGCTGACACCCCCTTTCCAAACTTCAATACCTTACAAATAAGAGGACACACTGAGCTTGACAAATTTCACATAAGAAATCTGTCAATCCACTAAACACCCACCCTCTATATGGTGGGTGTTAAGTGGCATCAGGACTTGAACCAATAACATGCTGGCCACAAGTTTGCGACTAAAACCAACAGGCTATCACCGCCATCAGAGATAAATATGCACACACCACTTCAATTCTGATTAAAAAATGAGTAAAATCAAATATTTAAGTTTGGAATTCTATTTTTCAATATCAAATTATTAGTTTGTGCCTAAAAAATGCAACTGAACATTTTACATTGACCAATATTCAATAATAATAAACAGAATACAAATCTTTGTTTTATATAATATTCGTCACAAGTTTTTTTACTTTACAGAATCTCTATGCATATTTGCTAAAAAATAGCTAAAAATAAATAAAACAAATTATTATAAACTTAGGATGTATAAGAACAAAATATAAAATCATAAAATTCTTTTAAAAAAAGGTTTCTCACTTGGCAACCCAGTGTGATAAACATTCATGCTAAAATATCCACCACACTTTTCAACAGGACTTTGAGGACATGGCATGTTGCAAAGCTCATCATTTAATTTAAAATCCTCAAGCGGTCTTTCTTTCCCACAAAAGCATTCTTTGCTGTACTGTACACCAGCATATTGATATCCAGACTGTAAGCATATATCAATACATCTTGTGGGAGAATTATCAGAAATTTTCTTAGAATAATTAGATAACAGACGCTTCTTAGAGCTATCTCTAAAACATCCAATGTATGAGTTTATCTCATTTCCTGCATAAATAAGACATTTAAAAGAAAGTAAATAAAATAATAAACTAAATAATAAAATGAAATCATAAAAATGCATGCATAAAAAACAAATATTGATATAACATTAAAATTAAATAATGATAAATAAAATGAAAAACTGCTATTGCCAAAAATAAAAAATCTCACTCATCACATGTCTAGTCTATAACAGAATTTGTCAGAAGAAAAGTTGCTTGAATTTTTATCTTTTTCTCAATGTCGGACCTTGAAGCCGTATGAGAGCTATTGATGATGCAGCTTGGAATTTTGAGCCTCAGCCAAATGATGAGAACGACACCAGAGTTAGCACCTGATTCTCCAAATTTCTACACACCAATGTGAGGACTTTGAGCAATGACAGATTTAATGTGCAACAGCCCTTCTAGATGATAGATCTTCAGTGTTACCAGGACTTCCTTTTTATTCAACTACTTAACATCTATATGTAATTTACAAAGGGCAACAAAATTTCAGTTATTTAAAGATTAATTGTGAACTTTGAGGTATAAAAGTTTTATTATTACTCATGCCTAGTGAATTCCAAAGAAAGCTCTCGTCTGCTGGTACTGCGTGGCAGAAAAGAATGTTTGCATTAGCGCGCTGTGCTAACAGATGGGAAGCAAAGTAGGTATTGAAGAATTTTTTTATGACTACCTACAATTTCTTGAGAACTTTCTTTTACAACACCAGAGTGCTTATTGGGGTCATTTGCAACTATTTCTAAAGTTCTTTCTTTAAAGAGAGACAAATATTCTTACAAAAACAAAATTTTGCTTTGAAAATGTACCTTTTACTCTAAAATAAAATTTACATTTAAAAAATTAAATACTTTTTTTAACTTACTGAACAGATATGAATGTGGCAGGAGATAATGGATAAGTGCCAGTATTATCACAATTTTAATACTTTTAAAAACATTTCTTTACAAATGAAAAAATTAAGAATTGATCAATGCATTTCTCACCAATTACAAGTTCTTCATATAAATATTTATTGCAGGAAGCATAAGGTCTAATAAATCACCAGCTGAAAGCTATTAGCAATTGAATTGAAATTCTATTTCTACTTATTTATAGTTATTCTTAATATTATTTGTATATCAACTTACTAGTTGTAATTTAACATTTGTAATTAACTATTTGAATGTCAACAGCCTGATATATGTTAATTCAATACCTGATGTGTTGGATTAAAAACAAAAATTATAATTTTTTAATATTTTATTAATCAATTTTCCTTACACATACACTCCTTAAAGAAATATTAACTACTTTTTTTATTACTTCTGTGAATAAATATTCAAATGCAAGGGTGTAGCGACTGCCGTATCAATGATACAGGGCCCCATAATGTGTCAGCAAGATATTGTAAAATGTTCAGGGACCAAAAGAAAAGGTCTAGAAGGAATTTTGATACAGGGCCCACCAAGGTCTAGCTATGCCAGTGTTCAAATGGTATCACATTTTAAAATGTAGATAAAGACAAAAACCTGAACTTCAAACCAGACGAAAGATGTCTGTCTTCAAGTAGTAATTCTATAAGTGCTCTCTCACACACATATTACATTTCTTTGTTGAGGAAGCGACTCAAACTGTTCTTGCCATAATGTACTTTATTTAATTTCTTATTATTTTAAAGTATTGCTTTGCATGGATTATTTTTCTTACAAACATTTTAAATGAATAATTTAAATCAACTGCAGCAATTTTGTGCCAAAATTTATTTTTTCTGGGGGACAAAACACAAGAAAAATTAAGATGTAATGTTAAAATTGATAAAATAATTCCAGACTTTTCCTTTTATCAGAAATATAGCAAATATAGAGTTGATTTCAAATCTAAAAAAAGCCAAGGTACAAAAGCTAACTAAACACATTTGAAGTTAAAGCACAATATGCCACTTTACTTGCTGTGATAAGCTAGGTGTCTATGCATGTATTAAAAGAACATATTTTAATCAATTTTATTCAATAATGAATATAGTTTAAGAACATATAATCCTGATTACCAGAAAAATAAACAAAACAGCATAAATAGAGCCATAAAAAAAAGGTAATAACTTTGCAAAACTGCTCTACACATACAAGATTTGTGTGTTAAGTGTTATATTCCTACACGAAAAATGTCATTTCTTATATTCCATAACATTTCCTTTTATTTTATTATAGAACCAATTTGACAAAAGCTACATAATAGAACATCTACTATTCATTTTTTTAATAATTGGAAAGTTTCTGTTAAAACCATTTCATGCATTTTTTAATGCCATACCAACACATTTGACTTATTTTTCCTCAAGTGGCTTTGACTTGATATTACAACTCCCCTATCTCACTCCTTTCTTTTATTTTTCCAACTTAACATAATTTTTCAGAAGGAAAACAAATAAAGAAAAAAAAAGGTGATTATATTTAGTGTTCTATATAATTTTTAAAAAAATCCAGGGACAAAAACAAAATTATTAATCTAAATGACAAAAAATGTATTCAACTGACTTTTATTTTTCAGTTTTCCTGCAAAAAATATCCTTTTTTTAGTATGCTCTGTACTTTTAATTAGTACAGCAAAACATAAAAGATAATAAAGCACTATTCCTAAAATTTGTTATGTTTTTTTAAAGATATATTTTTACGATGCAAAATAAACAGTAAATAATTATCTGGATTCAACTCACTAGTGTGTTTTTGGAACAAAAGTCCTGTCCATGAATCATAAAATATGAATTAACTCATGATCCCTATTTTTGACTAATTTCCAACAACCTAGTTAACTTAGTATAATTAGGCAAACAGTTAACACAACAAAGAATATTGATTAAAATATAATATGAGAGGGGGGGTCTTGGTGATGTAAATTTTTTTTGGCAACCAAAATCGGTCACCAAGCTACTTCATTTATTGATAGGTGTTCGGAAGCCAGAATGAATTTGTTATCTTACCATGATATCTGGATAAAAATTGCCAAATTCAATTGCCTCCCCTATACTACACTTAAACGAGAATATTTCTCCATTAGAAATGCTTATGTTGCATTTATTCATTTAAATAAAGTTTACATACATGCAAATAGTAATTTGTTTATACATTACACTACTCAACATTAAGTGATTGGTTAAACAAAATCATTAGTATCCCTTATTGTGTTATTTTGCTTGCAATTTGTATATCTAAAGACTTACACCTGCTCTTTAGAATTAAAAATTGTAATGATTCCATCTTTGATATATTTTTATGTTGTCATCAAGAAAATATATGTAGAGAAACAGAGAAATATTTCCTCTCTTTAATTGTACCATAAAACAAACTCAAAAACTATTGTATGAAAAGTATATATTTGTAAGTATAAGCTTTTCCTATTTTCCAATCACTGTTGTGTACCTGAAAGAAGCCAAATCCAAGAATCTATAACAACATCAAGGAAATATGCCCCCATTCGTAATTAAAAGTTTTAAGAGATGCAGTTTAAATAAAAACTTATTGAAAAACCAAACTTGACATCATGAGTTCTGTTGATTATAAATCAAGATGCTAAGAGGAAAAAAATTTACCTTTTAATGGACAGTAGCGAGGTAATCTTTTGGGATAAAGCATACCCTGCTGCATAAGGCACGTAATATTAGCAATTTCATGTTTGCATGCTTGAGTAGTGGCACGGTGAATTGCAGTAACTGCTTCTCTTGTTGTGATATTGCACCAAGGATGAAAATCTAATTCATCCAGATTTAAAGCTCCATCAATCTTTTCAAATTTTCTGGATCCATTAACACTATTTCCTATATTTTTATCACCGAGATCAACTTTCAAGTTTCTTAGATCTTTTTCAGCCGGTACCACAATATCCACAGACTTTTGCCTGTCTGTATCCTTAGGCGAGATATTTCTACTGCTGCTATCTTTAAGTAATTTCTCCCAAACATTCCCTAATCGATCTTCATCATCAATTACGTAATCATAAACATCCTTATCAATACCAGGATCAATTTGAAAATTTCGATAATGTTTTCCTTTATTATCAATTACCTAGGGATAAAGAAAAATGACTAATATTAGCCAAGAATGATGTATTATGCTCAGAAGTAGAAATAATAATAAAAGTCAACACAAGGCAAATTAACAATCCCTTTAATTTCAAAGAAAAAAATAATAAAATATAACAGAACCAATTACTATTGTTTTCTGATGTATTATACAAGTAATTATTGTAAATAATATGTGTACCACAACATATATATAATTTAAAGCACATATATCACCAATATTACATAAATCATACACATTTTTTAGAGAAGTGAATTTAAAAAAAAAATTGTTACATAATAACTCTTAATTTTGTTATATTATGACAGTTACATAACTTAAACTGTACATTCATTATTGATCCACAAAAATATTGTGAAACTCAATTTAATGAGAAATTGACAATCAGGTATTCAAAAATATAGTTTGAAAAAAATCTCCATTAAAATAGCAACAATTGGGAAATATAAAAATGAGTCTGAAAGAATAACATAGAAAAAAATATATTGAAGATCAAGATACTGCAGAAAACTGCATGAATAGGATGTGGAGGGGGGGGGACCCAAACTAGCATTCTAAACGAAATTGTTTTAATATACAGTGGGCCACAAAAGTGTTCATACACTTGCAATTTCTTATAAAATTTAATGTTTTCGACTAATAAAAATTAATATATTGCAATTGTAATTTTTTTTATGATATATGTAACTTGTTTTTAATGGAATGATATAATGAATTTTTTAAAAATAGTGTAACTTTTTTAAAAAATTAATCAAAAAGCTACTAAAAAATTACGCCACAAAAGTCTTCGTACACTTAACAAAAATCTCAACTTAGCTTTAAATATTGTATTTCTTTCTTAATTTAGTACTTAGTAGGATAGATTTTAGTGTCTACAACCACTTTTAAGCATCTTGGTATAGATTTAATCAGTTTTTTGTAATTTCTGCATCGATTTTCCTCCATTCTTATGTGATTGTTTTTACTTCACATTTTGTGTTTGTCCTGTTTTCTTTTTTTTACATCAAAATCTCACCAAATATGTTCTACTGGGCTAAATAAAGTGATTAATGAGGTGTTTTCATAATTCGGGGACCGTTATAGAGACTCCAGTGGCGTACATTGAGAGCAGTGCACTTGGGGTCATAACCCAGTTAGAAAATGAAGTCGTCTATAAAATCCAAATTTGGGGCGGATAATTTAAAATTTCTCTTTAAAATATTTAAATAGAACTCATGATTCATAATATCAACAAAAAATACCAAATTATCTGACTCTGTGACCGATTAACAACCCCACGCAAGAACACTTCCACCTCCATGTTTTACTGATTCAACTAGATTCTTGGAATTAAGTTTCAGAAAATTCAAAATTGATTGAGATGGCAGATAATTCAACATTTTTGGTTCTGATGGACCTATAATAGCTTGTAAATGAAAAAATAAGGAGTTTAATCCCATCAATTTATGTGGAACAAGAGCTCCTCGACCTTCATGCTTTAGCATTGAAGTGAATGTGTTCTGGTGTGGGGGTGTAAACTGGCCTCAGAATTAGGTATTTTTTTTATGGTATTGTGAATCTTGAGCTCTATTTAAATATTTTAAAGGGAAATTTTAAATTATCCGCCCAAAATTTGGATTTCAGAGACGACTTCATTTTCTAACAGGATAATGACGCCAAATGCACTGCTCTCAATGTACGCCACTGGTGTCTCTATAACTGTCCCCCAAAAAATTATGAAAACACCTCCTCAATTACTTTATTTAGCCTAGTAGAACATATTTGGTGAGATTTTGATGTAAAAAAAAGAAAACATGACAAATAAACTCAAAATGTGAAGTAGAAACAGTAATCACATAAGAATGGAGGAAAATCTATGCAGAAATTACAAAAAACTAATTAAATCTATACCAAGATGCTTAAAAGTGGTTGTAGACACTAAACCTATCCTACTAAGTACTAATTTAAGAAAGAAATACAATATTAAAAGCGTAGTTGAGATTTTTGTTAAGTGTACGAAGACTTTTGTGGTGCAATTTTTTAGTAGCTTTTTGATTAATTTTTTTAAAAAATAGTTACACAAGTTGCAGATATAAAAAAAATACAATTTCAATATATTAATTTTTATTAGTCGAAAACATTAAATTTTATAAGAAATTGCAAGAGTAGGAACACTTTTGTATAGCCCACTGTACTTATTTGAATCTCTCTCTTTTAAGATATAAAAAGCCTTGGTAAACAAAACGTTTTTTTAGAAAAACAACCATAGGTACACATATATCCTTCTTTAAAAAACAAGATGAATAAAATTATAGATTAGAATGATTCAAAAATCCTTAAGCAAATAAGGATTTAATGAAAAAAAATTTTCTTCAATTAGTTTTAAATTGTAAAGTATAATTCTTATTCAGCCTTCACCCAAATACGATACATAGTTGAGTAAATACCTTATACTTTTCTTTTCTTTCAACCGAGGATCCACTATATAAAACATTTCGATCGTCGATACGAATTTTATAAAAACTTATCGCTAAAATTAATTGACATATCAAAAATGCTAAGAAAATTAAAAAATAGATCCGATATGTTCGGCAAAATATAACTGAAAGTACTCGATATGTAGCCATCGACCATTATGCAAAATATATTAATTTATTAATGAAAGCTAAAGACTAGTTTAACAATTTGACTAGCAGTTACTGAAGAAATTCATATATTAGCAACAGAGAAAAGTCAAAACATCATTAAAGCAATTTATTTATGCCGATTGCCATTCGCAGTTGCAGTTTCGTGATAAAACTAAAATAAAATTACTTTTAGTTACATTTTTCAGAATAATAAATATTACTAGATACTTGAATATACCAAATTTTAAAATTTATATCAGTGATTTAATTTCAAGAATTATCTCAGAAAGAAATCCAGCACTGATACAAAGTATTAAATTGATTATCTATAGTAACTGCAACCGTATGTTCTGTTCGCATACTGAATATTTACCCATGTAGCCAGGTCTCCACTTTTTCAGTGCTTGCACTGAACTGAACTGAACTGAACTACCCATGTAAATTGTGAATACGCGTGAGTCTCGTCTCGAATTTTTGATCCGATATCATCTTAAGTATTCTAAATTAGAAATTTATTTCTGTCATTTATATTTCTTGTAAGTATACTTATATATCTAAAGTTAATTATATGTTTTGAAAAAGTTATGTCATTCTATTAAATGAAGATAATTACGATTGCTTATGTATGCTATCATTTGACAACTTCATTCAAAAATTCTCTACCTTGAAAAATAATTTTACTATAGACTTTAAAATGTATATTCTAGCAAGTTTTCTGGCATTGTATTGTGTATGATTGTATTTTTGATGAAATTTATAATGGATCCTTTAGGGGTCCAGATATAACTATATACCGTATCGATTAATTTAATCTTTTATCAGTCATGTTACATGTGCCCTGTAGCTGTAAATGGTTTTTAAGATGTATGTAGTGTCTCTAGATTCTGTGTTTAATGCTTTTCTCATTTTATAGTAATTCAAGATGGTACGAATGAACGTGCTCGCGGATGCTCTCAGAACTTTAAATAATGCTGAAAAGCGTGGAAAAAGACAAGTTCTTTTAAGGCCGTGTTCGAAAGTGATCGTAAAATTTCTCTCAGTAATGATGAAGCACGGTAAGCACTGCTTTATGTTATGTTAAAATAAAACTTGCGCTTTGAGCTGTAAATTTACGAATTGGTAATCGATACTTTGCATGGAAATTTGTATCTTTCATTATACCTTTTCGCCGATACTAAATAAATCTGCTTCATCGTTTGGTTTTACCATTACGTTTTTATCTGGTGTATGGTATATCTGCCCAGTGATATGATCGAAACATCTCATCTTTCCACAATGCATGAAATGAATACATTTGCTACATCTAAGCACTGACAATCAAAATATTATGTAAATCCTTCCTTAAACACTTGTTTGCATGTGTTTTTAAGAGTCTACAATGTGAAACCTTGTGTCAACCATACACAGGTCCTCACAAAGTTATAAACGAACTGCGAAAACCATCGTTTTCGATTTGAACAGCCGAAAATCAACTGTGTTAAGCCTGCATACTTCATTCCAACTCATGAAGACAAAACTTTTAACACTGCCATTAAAAAAATTGTTTATCCAAAATCTAGTCTGCACCGCACAAAACAGTGACAACTATCTCAGGCAGACGAGTTAACTTTCCAGCCAAACTTGTGACATATATAACTTATTAGCATCATGCATTCTTTAATTTCATAGAAACATGCAATTTAGATATATTAATATGCATCTTATGTATTTATATTGCATACATTGTATTTGTAATATATATATTGTATTTTATTTTCGTGTTCCTACACATGTGTAGCATACCTTCTTGTCTCAGGGAGGAGGATACTTTGTAGTAATAGGTTTTGATGGATGAAGGAAAGCAGATGAGCTTGGGTATGTTATTCCTCTTTCAACAAGCTTTTAGTTGGAAGTTGTGTGTTTAGTTATATTGTCAGAGAAGTAATTTGTCTATATTTTGGTTCAGATTAGTTGTCTTTTTATCCTGTTGTATCTGGCAATGAAAACCTGATAGTGATTTGATGAGTTACCTTAGAACTGTAGAACTCTTCTAGGGAAAATAAAAATATAATGGAGTGAGCTGAATAATATTTTTGCCTTCTGAAAGGGATGTAAATTCATAATATAATCTAATTATGGTGCAATACTTAAAACCATACATTTTTTCACTTTTCCACATTTGTTTGAAATATCACGTTTAATTATTTTTTATCAAATAGTGGCGCTCTTCCCTAGAAGGTTGGCCACCTCTATACTAAGCATTTAGTTTTGTTCTTGTCATCGGAATAATTTTTTTTAATGTATCATGAAATCTCAGCTGTGCTTAATTCCACGTCCATGAAGTAACCATACTTTTAAGAAAAACTCGCAAAATTTCCTTCTATTAAAATAAGGGTGTAATTGTGTGTCGAATTGGGCGCCTCTGCCAAATTTTGAAAAATCGCCAATTTGGCGCGTTTTTGCATGTTGTGTTTCGAAGTTGCAAAAGTTTTGAAACTGAAAATCGCTGCAAAAATCGGGTATTTAAAAATGGAAATAATTTCACTTACCTTGAAAAAATGCTTCTTTTCCCGACATTTATGATGACAATGAGTTGCCTACGGAAATTATACCAGTGTGCTACTGCATATTTCTGAGAGCACCTTCCAAAACATCTTTATTTTTGCATCACTAACAAAACGGTGAACAAATCCATGTTACTTTACATATTTTGGACATACATACAATGATCCAGTTAAACCTTCTTTTCATGCACCATTCTAAAACAGCTTTCTTTCCAAGCATAGGCAACATGGCAAAAAAACATTTAACAATAGTAATCGTAATTTTTCATGCATTCATTCAAATTAATTCAAACAGCATCACTGGACATCATGGTAATCTTTTGAAATTGATGTGGAGAAATAAATAAAAATATTACCTGTAAAAAGTAATTCCCAAAACGAAGCCGTACAGCTGACCCAACCGGGGTAAAAGAAATAACCGTTTCCTCATTAACGGAATTTTTAAAGTAATAAAAGCTTTCTGCTCATGCACGAAAAAGGCCGTTGAAGAATTAAACTGTTAAAATATAAAAAACGAATTACGCATGCGCCAAAAAACAACCAACCGATTTGATAAATCAACTAAAAATAAGTTACGTGCATTTCCTCTCGTTGGCAATTTTACTTCAAAATGGGGCTGTGGATTGGTAATTACCAGAACAGATCTAGTACATTCCTTAGAAGCTAGTAAATTTTGCCAAGACAAAATGTGCAGATAGGCACTCTTTAACATGCTGCGTAGTTATACAACATAGATGCTGTCAATTTTCTGCATCATGAAAATCTAATTGGGCCAGGATCAAACCTACAAACTTGGGCTTATTTAAGGCTGGTGCCAGTAAAATCCTAGCTGGGCACACTGCTGTTTTTTGGTGCCATTTTTTTCGCCAAAAGCCATAAAGTAAAGGAAAAACAGCATTTTAAAAATTGTAAAACATCACTTATCACTTTTGGGTCATCTGATTCCTGTGGAGGGAGGGTACACGAGCTCGTACCCTTTTCGTCAACCAAAACTCGTATCCTTTTTACACTTCGGACACGCATATCTGGAGGGAATTAATCCAATCTAAAGCAGCCTTATTTCCTTTTTTTCTCTAAGCTAAACAGAAAAACCTGTGGTTGCCTCACTTTCAAGCAATTTTCTTTTGCAAGCCATTCTAACAACCAATGCAAAATCAAGCAAATTGGAAAGTAAGGGCAGGTGAACACGCGACGTGTGGCCGCAAGCAGGGTGAAAATGGGTGATGTCCACTTATCCCCAATTTTTTTTGCTAATTTTTTAGTCATCGGACTAGACAATCCGGAAGGGTTGCCATATAGTAAACTTTATCTCCAAACTTTAGGCGCCAAAAAATTTTGTTGCCAAGCCGTGTGCCTAGCTAGGATCCACCCGCTGATGCCTAACCAACTGTGACATCCAGCTGGCAGAAAAATAGCAATATAATTGACATTTATTGAAAGTTCCTTTTTGATCAGTGACTGTTATTAACCCTCTGGCTGCTCGTCCAGCTATTTCTACAGGCAACTCAAATGTAGCAAAGTCTGCTCATCCCGCGATTTTCGCGGGCATGTGTTTTTCTTCCTTTATCGAGGAGCGCATCCCGTTTTTTCCCTGTTTAACCATTGAAATAATTTAGGTACAGTATTTGACATTTAAGCCAACATTTTGGCCAACAGATGTCGTTAGTTGTCCACTAAATTGCGGCACGTGGTATTCCCACTCAAACTTGACTTTTTGCCGCTTTTTTTCTAATCAGATATGGCTGCTAGAAAACGTTCGGCGATTGACAGCGTGTATATTCCTGATGACTTATCGGATTCTGAAAGCGATTTTAGTTGTGATAGTGATATAAATTTTTCGGACTGCTCCTCTTCTAGCGATGAATCTGATCATGATTCAATAAACTTGCAAAATGTTAGGCAGCTGTGCAAAATCGACATGAAGAATATTCCTCCTCCAGTTCCTTTTCGTGGAAATCCGGGAATAACTGTAAATATAGCTAACAACGCAAATATATTGAATTATTTTGAAAATATTACGAATGATAGTCTAGGAACCAAAGATACGCTGAACAATATATCCATGAAACAGTTTGTAAAGAGGGATCACGCTGGAAAAAATGGACAGAAACAAATGTTGAAGAACTAAGACTATTTTTTGTAGTTTTGTTACTGCAAGGAGTCATAAAGAAGCCAGAACAGGAACATTATTATTATTGGTCTAAGCGTCAAACATTATCCACACCAATTTTTGCAAAAGTAATTGGAAGGAATAGGTTTTTATTGCCCATGGAGTTTCTTCATTTTACTAATAATGAGGAATTTGATAAAAAGACCGACACCCATGGCCAAAATTGAATAAAATTTATAAACTAATGGAACATCTTCAACTCAAATTTCAAGAAGTCTGTATACCCGGGGAAAATGTTAGTTTAGATGAAAGTTTGATGAAGTTCAAAGGCAGGCTCAAGCGAAAAATTTATATTGCAAAAAAAAAAAAAAAGAGCAAGATTTTGCGGAGCAGCTGCATTATGAGCCCTTAGGCCTCCATTTTTTGGCGATTTTTGTTTACTTGTTGGCCATGTTAGGCCTAATATTTGGCACATGTAGCGATAGTCGAAACCGAGCTTAAACGTAACAAATGAAAAAAGTAAAGAAGCACGATATCTAGCAATTGCAATCGGAGTGAGCATGGTTAAATCTGATTAATCTTATCGAGGGACGAAGGAAAAATTTTTTTTATTTTTTTATAGGTTCAGAAAATGATGTTGACATAATCAAAAATGATAACATCCCATTTTTCATCATTACCAATTACCCTAATTAAAGAGAAGCATTAAAACATATTTCACAAGTATGAAATGCGCTGCACATTAAAAATGGAAAATTATATATCAATATTAAAAGCCTAAATAAAGCGAAGCATTAAAACATATTTCGCAAGTATTAAAAATGGAAAATTATATATAATGCATATTAAAAAGTATAATTATAAAATCACTACTAAAAACATCAATTATAACTTCATTCACAAAAATCAACAATATATCTTATAGCAAGCAAATCATATAGATAAAGAACTTCATAAACTGACTATAACTGTTTAACTTGATTTAAGTAAAATAAGGTATATACTTTGTAACTTTCTCTGTAAGATATTTATGATTATTCAACCACTATATTGAAAGTTCTCCCAATTTTTTTCTCTCACTATTTCTAAAAATAAATTAAAAGCATCTACCTTTTTTCCTTTACACGATATTCTTTATAAGAAAGATGCTAAATAAAAAGAAAAATCTTGCTGTCTATTATAAGTAGGCAAAGTATTTTTCAGATGATTTCACATACTTTCGATAGTATTTGTGTGGCAGTTCATAACCGGGTCTACAAAATTTAAAGAATGATTAACTGTTAAATGATTGTAACCTACCTGACCCAAAGTCGCGTAAGACTTCCAACAATCAGAGTAGATTGTTGTCCCTGGTTTAATCCATTCCTGTATTAAACCAAGCAATGTCTCTAGTACGATTATGGACTGCAACTAAAAACATCTTACCTGTACCTCTTTCCACTCCACCAAAAACCCATTGCCCTTCAACAAGATGGCCTCGGTTATATTTTCTTTTTCCGAACCTTGATTCGTCTATCTCAACTATACAATCCTTACCTCCAATTTGTTGCGAGTTTTCTTCAACATAGTCGAGTATAACTTCATGGACAAACTGTCTCCAATCTGCCATGGTATGTGAAGAAAAATCCAGGTTGTTTAATAGCATGTCTGTCCCATTAACGATGTGAAATGTTAACATCAATACTTCACTTAATGTTAACTTACTGTAGCGGAACCAGGATCCGCGTGTCTCACACTGCGTTGGTTGCCACATTCTTTGTTCCATATTTTATTCCTACATACCCACACTATTCGGTCAGATACCCTTTTTGATCGAAGTTTCATGAACTGCTTGCATTTCTGACACTCTAAATTTCTTTTTATGAGGCCTGATTCCCTCAAAAACTCTTAATAGATGTAAATTGTTATCGACCAATTTGTCGATGAAATAATATGTTGCGATTCTCTCTCTCTCTATGCTTTCCAAGCATGAAACTTTGTCTACCAAAATTTTCCTTCACTGATGGCTTTAAAATTTCTTGGTATTTCTTTATGACATCTACAACTGGAGTACTATTAAGAGAAGCCATATCAAAAGTTAAGTGATAATTTCAAAATTGGAAGTTCAATCTACAACTAAAAGTCTGCGCAGCTGTCAGAAATGGGATAAAAAATACAAATTATAGCTCCAATATATATCTTAAAATGAATGCAAAATAAGATAGATAAAATACTAAATTCTAATTAATACTAATTTAAATTATAAAATAAGCAAATACTAAAATGCAAATTATTAAGAATTTCTAAATAATTATACTAGTATAATTCTAATTAAATGAGATATATAAAATATATCTCATTTAATTAGAATTATTATATATTAATTTAAATTATAAAATAAGCAAGTACTGAAATGGAAATTGTAGAAATGTCAATTTTTAATAATTATTATAAAAAAAATTCAAGACGCAGCTATTCCAGGCAATAAAATACAGCACGTGTTTAAAGCAGGAATGGCAAGCAAGTTGAAGATAGCGGGGTAGGAAATGCTTAGTGTTGCCAAAACGTACCATCGAATATTGAACTTTTATTAATTGCTAATTAGGCAATTATTGATCTAATTAAATAATTAGTCATTAAATAATAAATGTAATTATAATGAATGAGATTGTAAAGAATTTTTTGTTTCAAATTATCATTTTTTCAATTTTACAATAAATACTTATAGTTATTATTTCTGCCAGTCATTTTAACCATATTCAGAAAGTTATATTTTTTGCATATTATTTTGATAGTTTTGTTCGTTATTTATGATTTCCTAAAAGAAAACAGGTGCACTTGTTTGAAGGGGAACTGCTGTAATTTACTGAAGAATGTATTGGCGTAACGGAGAATATTAGGCCATCCTGACAAGTCAACTTTTGGGCTCCAGTCCGGATTATACAAAGATCACAAAGCACAATGTGGCTCGATTATTATATTACCTTATTAAACGAGGAGCTTGTGTAACTATAAGCTTAAATTTTACATAATAGTTGTAAAAACTGCACCTTTTACTTTATTCGGGATAAAAGGTCAAAATGAGCAATGATTGTAATGAGAGGTATTCGAAAAACGCTGTAGTTGTAGTGTTAATGGTACATTAACAAAGAAATTTTCTTAAAAAAAGAAATATTATCAAGCTTGTAAAAAAAAATCCTTCATAAATACATATATTGCAAGTTGACTGACTTCTTTAAGAACAGTAATTTTAAAAAAAAGCGTATAAATGAATTTTTTCTATATTTAAGGTATGTGACTACCTTCAGAGCCCCTTTTTTTTAAAAAAAATATATACATTTTCAACTAAATAAGCATTTTTTAAATTGAAATGGGACATAAAAATAGGATTTCAAGTACAATTTCCTCAAAATTAAAAATAATTTTGGATATATTGGGAATTTTTAGTGAAATTTTAGTGAAAAATTGCAGTTACACAGAAGTCTAATAAATGTATTCAAATAATATTTATACAGTACGTGAATAAAATAAATTAGCCCGATCAACACCGGGCTAAGCGGGTGATGGGGGTGGGGTCATTTTGAAAAAGAGTATTAGAAATGCTGATTTTGTAAAGGGAATGGAAAATTTATAAAAGTAGAGGATAAAGCATGTGCAACTCCAGGCCATGCAGCTAGTAAAGTACATAAATGAATACACAGAGGTTAGATTTTGATTCATAACAGATAGAGCTAAATAAAACATTTTTTTTTTTTAAAAATATTTTGTGAGAGGATCTACTTCCGGTTTTGTAAACTCCATTTCTGGTTTACTAATTATGCTATAACTTTGTTTCTAAATGTCGTAGAAACAAAAATGGAGTTTTTTGGAATCTGAAATGTATGCGCTATGAAGTAAAGGCATAAAAAAAAGTTTCGAAAATTTTCACCAGAATGACGAATTTTGGATAGTTACATATCTTAATGTCGTTTGAATTAAAATATGCATATAAAATTGTTTAAGAATATTTTTTTTGAAAAAGTTATTTAAATACAATTTTTTGACAAAAAATGCAAGTAAGTATTACCTACTTCCAAAACATTCTATTTTTAGGAAAAATGCTGAAGGTATCCGACTACGTTCGGGACCGTGATTTTGAAAACGCGCATAAATGGATAATGTTCATGATATTTAGTATCACTTAGATTAGAATACACGCATAAAATAGTTTTAAGAACATTATGATGGAAAAAATTATTTTAATACAATATTTTGGCAAAAAATTAATTTAGAATAACCTTTTTTTCAAAGTGATCTCCTTTAATAAAAAATGCTTCCATAATAATAACATTTGGCTTATATATAGTAAAGAATTCTGTAGAGAGTCTGAACTAGGATTTTAGAAAAATTCACATTTTCAGAGTTACCTCCAATTGAAATGACTATCGGCGTTTTTTTCTTAAAATTTCTCCCCTCTGTTGGAGAAAAATATGGATAAACCAACTTCTAAGTTATATATGTTAAAAATTCTAGTTCAGCCTCTGAGAAATTTACAGTTCAAGTATTATTACAGTAGAAGCATTTTTCATAAAAGGAGAATGTTTTTAAAAGTGGTCATTCTATGGTCATTTTTCGTCGATTGAATATTAACGTCGCACTGTTCAGCTACATGAGAGCTTTTGGCGATGAACCACGTAATTTTGAACCATGGTCAAGTGACATGGACGACACCTCAGCTGGCACCCGCTCTCCTGACTACCACACCAGCTGGAGGACGTTTCAGCTCTCGATAGATTTAACCCCTACACGGTGGGTCTTAAGTTGTACTGGACTCTAGCTCGTGACAAGGCAAGCCACAATCCGATACCTCTCGGCTACCACGACCACACATTTTTCGTCAAAATATTGTACTCAAATAATTTTTTATTGTAATGATATTCTTTAAATAATTTTATATATGTTTTCTAATCTAAGTAGCTCTAAATATCATAAATGTTATCCGTTTATAAGCTTTTCAAAATCACGGTTCCAAACGTAGTCGGATACCTTAATTGAAATACTAACGGTATTTTTTAAAATTTCTCTATTCTAATGTATTAACCCACTGACTGGTTAGCTTCCTCCTGAAAAGTTATTCCGAAAGCGTTTACTCTCATTTAGCCATTCGCTTTAAAAATGCAACATACTTCTTTCCTTTCCCCCTTTTAAAACTTGGGAGGTCGAACGGGGACAATTTTATGACTCAGTTCGGTGCCTTGGACAATCTTGTTTGAAAGTTGCAGTGCAACTGGGTCGATTCCCCTATATGTTTAGTCACAGTAAAATTAAAACAAAATCAAGGGATGAAAAAAGAAAATAGTGTGTTAGAAGTTGAAAAATAATTATATTTTCTTCAAAGAAAATTTATTTTTCTGTCATTTTTTAAAAATTAAATATATATATATATTATATTGGTATTGCAATTTGAAATAGAAAAAAGCATCCTGTATTCATTTTTGAATATGAGAGTAAGAAAACTTTCCTGTTTTTCAAAAAAGTAATGAGGTAAAAAGAGCGAAGGTCCTATCTCTTTTTTTAAACAATAAATGGTTCATACGGTAATATACATACGATGATTATATTTATGAAATAAAACCGATCATTCTCTATTCAATTATATTTTGAATTTAAAATAACATGAAAAAGGTTTCAATACTTTTAATTTATTTTAATTAAAATCATATGATATTTTTATGTTAACTGAATATTTTTCGGAAAAAATCTAAATTTTCATTCCTATTGTTCTCCTTTTCGAACTTCTTGTATTAAATAAAAATTTCTTTTCTACATCTCGGCATTTGTGATGGACATAACACACATTCAGTCGGTAATTTTTAATTTAAATGGGGGGTATACTTCTTCAAATGCGTATGACAGTACTTCTAACCATATTCTACTCAAGTTTAATTTCTTATCTTTCTGTTTCTTTTATTACAAGGAAAAACGTCACACATAGATAACTACATTTTCACACAATTCAGTCATTACAAATTCTATTGTGAGAAAAGTTCTCCCTAATTAATTTTGTCTTTCAAAACAGTACACTTAAAACAATTTTGTTCAGTGAAGTTAACCGACAGTTCCACAATGTATCCATACCAAATTTTAAAAACAATTTTAACATTTTGAAATGTATCCTGTATAAAATTTTTTGAGTATACACAAATATTTCCTGCTGGTTGGAAGACATAGTATGAGATGTGGTGTGGTTGTGAAAGAATGTTTTTGTATGTGTAGACTATTTTTTAAAATTTAAATATCACTAAAGCTGATCATATAACTGCAAATGAGCCTTATTTTAATGTGTGCTGGTATCAAAGTAAAACACTTTACAATATTAAACAGCCCATGGGTTTATATTCAATATCAAACTATTCGCAAAATGGTTTACAACTTCTATTCAAATTGTAAAGAAACTGAAATATATATAAATATATCTTACTGCATTCAAAGATATTCATAATATGTAAATATCCTATTCCTCCACTTATTTCAGTACATTTTAAAAACTGTAGCTGAATGCAATTTTTTATATTTATAAACGAGGCATAAAAGCTCACACAGTCGTAAAAATGCCTTTATCATTTTTAAATATAATACTATAAAACGTATATGGATTGTAAGATCAGTTCTAAAATCCTAAAAGCTTTTAGAGGAGCAAAAAACATGTAATTTTTGGATTGATCAAAATTTTAATATACACAAATATACATGTTATTAAGCAAATACATTTGAAAAATCAAACTTCCTTCTGAAATAAACGTAATTGAAAGAAAAATGTTTAATTGCAAATGAGTGGAAATAGATGTTTACCTAAGGAGTATCCCCTAAGTGAGGCAATCCTCAAACTTAAAACTCAAACTCAGTGGCACAACAATCCATGAGGGCCAGGAACTACTATGCCCATCTCAATATACATGACCATTGGGCACTGAGGTGCATGAACAGATGTCCCGATTTGGTGGTCTGTCTGAAGAGAGGCCTTCAGTGTTTAAGACCCCAAGCAAGCTTGGTCCTCGTTTATCGACACAATGTAGCTGGGATGAAAGGCAGAGTCGACCTTGTCCAGCCCGTTAGTAGAACCCAAGACCTGTAGTGTGGAAGCACGATAAACTACCACTCGACCCTATGAGTGCAAAAAGTGTATTTTGGCTGCATGAATTAATTTTAAAAGGAATAAATACGGTTACGAAAAAGTAGTGCAAATCTATCTAAAGTATGGCTGGTTACCTTAGATATTGTCAAACACAACAAAGTATTGGGAGCCAATTCCACAATTCTTTGTTATAAAAATGTGTGGAAAATTACTAGACTTAGTTTTTGCATTTGTAATTTATATATTTTTTTTCCTGAGAGATTTAAAAGCTAGAGCGGCATCCATCAAAACCGCGGTTCCCTTTCTGTTTTTCCAGATCGCCCACGACTAAGCCGGCTCTGCCATAGTAAGTGAAAATGCCGTATTTTGTTTGTCAAGATCATTTTATAGCAGACTGCATTTTTCATGTATTTTAGATGGTTGTTTTATATTTTTTTACATCAATATCTTAATCTCTGAATTTAAAATGACATAAAATTCTTCACATTCGCATCAATGACCATTATAATTTTTATTAGTATATGAATGTGTCATCACACGATTACATGACTGTTATTAACATATTATTTTAACCATTTAATTAATGTTAAGTATAACATAACGCACACAAATTTTCTGAACTTTAAAATAAATATTTCGAAAACTACTTAAGATATACTCAAAATTTTTCATTCCTACGCTTTAGCTTCTCAGTTTTGCTTCTATGTAAAACTTTATTGTATATTCGTCGGTTTTTTAGTATATTTTTTGCTCTTAGCATGCATTTTTCAACTGAATTGTATGAAATCTTTGAAATATATTAAAAAATACCAAAGAAGCTATATAATAAAATTTGAAATTTATATTATACTCAAAGAGTTGCTAGAACTTATGGTAAATAATTTTTAACTTTGCGATACATTTTTTTTTCAAAATTTCAAATGGAATTTCTAACATAAAATTTCTAGCTTTATACGGTCGAGATTTCAAAAAATATCCAGATTTTAATTACTTATTCAGTTAGCCTTTAAAAAAAGATAAATGTTGAGGTATTTTGCATAAATAGTTATTTTTGAACAATAATTCGAATGTTTTTGAATAGCTCGAATTTAAAATTGATTTTTATGTTTATTTATATGCATAAATGTCTACTGTAAATGTTTCTGTATATTTTTGATTACCATTTATTCAAACATTCAAGTTTTAAAAAAAATGTGGGAAAATCTTCATTCATGTTGTCTTTGATGTAAACTGAAGTTCAAGCACTTAAAATTCAAATATAATTCGGTGTATTTTAACAATATATAACGAGGCACTGTACGTAAACTTCCCTGAACACTTGGGCTTTGAAATCTAAAAAAAAATTAATAGATCTTAATTAGTTTTTTTTTATTATTATTTTTATCAAAGTGTAAGAAAATGTTTCAAATTATTTGATGAAGTTTAAATTTATTCATTTTTAGTAGTTGGAAAGTTGAAAAGATTTCAAATTTTAAAGTGTTTGGTGTTATTTTTTTTTTTGGCATCTCATAATGAAATAATCATGTTTCAAAAACTGAAGGCATTGATTCAGATAAGAAAAATGAAGCAAAAGAATATACTTTAAAAAGATAATTTGTCGTAACTATATAAAATAGCAGATTGCACTGACACGCCCCAACTTGTTACAGTTTGAAATTAATATGAAACCAAAAGGGAATTGTAACATATTTTACTTATGCGTTGGGACTTTTGAAAACTTTTAAAATACAAGCTAGCAAACAAACACTTCTTGGGTTCTAAAGAAATCCCCCCGATTTTTTATGATTGCTCCAGGGTCAAAACACTGGTTCCCTGTGAGCCATAAAACTTTCTATCAGTGTCCTGCTGTGTTGCTCCCTCCGTCCCTCATTATCTTTCAAGATGTTAAACCTTTAAAAGGGGGAAAGGATTTCAGAAAAGTGCGGCTAATCCGCTTTTGAAAACATTACTTGAAGGCAGAAAAACCCGTGCAGTTCATTTTCGAAGCATCTTTACACTGACTGAATTTTCCGTGCTATCCGCTTAGAGGGTTAAATATGAATATATTCACTCCTAAATCATGTATTATAGTATCAATATATTTTTGTTTAGTAAAAAAAATTTTGTTTAGTAAATTTCAATAAAATTATAGTTAATTTCTGTTTATTGCATATTAAAAAAAGTAAAATGTATAAAATTCCAGAAAATATAAAGCACAGATAAAAAGATACCTTTGAAATTCAGTTTACTATGATAGAGTTCGAAGCAGGGTTCAAGGCGAAGTCCTACTTCATAGTCTTTGCACCAGATTTTGCTGTTCAAGAAAAGATGCAAATGGGAAAAAAAATTCGCAAAGAAACACTAATCTGGTGCAAAGACTGTAAAATTGGACTTTGCCTTGAACCCTGTTTCGAACTCTATCATATTAAACTGAATTTCTAAGGTATCTTTTTATCTGGGCTTTATATTTTCTGGAATTTTATACATTTTACTTTTTTTACTATGCAATAGAAATTAACTATAATCATTGAAATTTACTTTTAAAAAAAAATTTTTTGTGATAACATCTGAAATTGGTTTTTCTGGCAATGTAGTTTCTCATGATAAAATTCTGTATAAAAAATCTTTTCTAGAATGAAAAAATGCATTTTTCAATTCTTCAATATATATAGATATAAAATATGCAAAAAAAAATTACACAATTTTTGAAGCGATTTCGGTCCACAAATTGAGCAGTCAGAGGGTTAAGCAAAGATATTTTAAAATGTTGACATCTGTTGACAGTATTAACTAGTGCAGCGGTGGTCTCCATTGAAAGACTGTCTTCCTGTTAAACAACTAATGATTTTTCCCAACAGTCTGGTAGTTTCGACGTTGTTGACAGCACTTAAATTTTGGAACAAGTTGACCTTAAACCCTACTATGGTCAAATCTCCGACTCAACCTCACAGGATGTGATGGAACCAATGGCCTGATAGTAATCTTGACTTCATCCAACAAAAATCATTCTTAATCATGTGTAATCCTTTAAATTAGACACTAAAAAGAACCACAGATGCTAATGGACCAAGCCTGAATCCAGAAAACTGTTAAATGTTGAGCTTAAAACCAACACTGCATCATGTCGCCTTGAATCCTTCAACGTAACCTTTATGTCAATGAAGAGCACTGTAATAGCTAATGTCATCGCTTGCAGATGTTAACTAGTTTTATGGATTGTGCTACATTCAGCTATGTGTGAAATTTCTATATCTTTTTTTATGACATCCTACTATTAGTTTGCTTTTCAGTGGTTATTGTGTTCCTACTTTATTTTTCTTGTCAATGGTTTTATTGTCTTGAAATTTTGGGATTTCTGCACATGGCTAAGGATTAAATCCTGAATTAGGTTGAATGAGAATGGCATCATTAAATCTTAACTTCTGACAACTTTACTGCAAAGGCTGGTTTATGTTAGACTGCTCACAGGGAAGTGGCCTATACAGCCTTATTCCTTGACGTAATCAAAAGAAAAGGTTTGAAAAAGTATAGTTTGAGAGAATTAGTATATATTGTTAATTTTAATGAAGAACATGTTGGGGGGGTATATATAAAGGGCTGCAAATTTGTTCCTTTTGAAATTTTTCTTGCATGAAGTTTCCCCTGGAAAAACAAAAGGGTCCCAGCATCTTTTGAGCATTTATAGTGTCCCCTCCAAGACATTCTTCACTGCTGGTCACAGAAAAGGCAACATCCTGAAGGAAGCATGCAAACCATGTGAAATTTGCATCATGCGTTGGCAGCAATGAATAATGCAAATCATTAGCATTATAGCGCATACACATATCACAGGTGACTGTAGCACCATTTGCAAGCACTATGTAAGGGGAGAACAGATTAGTGAATTGACGTACAGCAATTGTGCGGGTCTTTTTTGTTGCGTAAGCTGGTTACCTATGCCTTGTGGAAGACATTAAGCATCTTTTGACTTATTTTCTGAATTTGATCTAGGATTAATAATAGCCTATAGGTATTATGGATTATCCTTCGGAGAAATCGGTCAATGTGTTGGACGAAACCAAGCAACTGTGATGTGGATCTGTCATCTCTGGATGTAGGAGGAAATGACAGAGCTGATCACACCCACCTTGTAGCTCATAATAGACGGATTATGTGCATGGCAGAGTGTGGATCACACAGTCACGTCAGAAACCATAGCACAACACAGTCTGTTGTGCATCATTCAGTGTCCACAAGGCGTCCATTGCCTCGTTTACCCTTGACTGACAACCACAGGCATTTGTGCCATCGATGGTGCAATGAATGGTGGGCATAGACAAGGGAATGGAACAACATTGTGTTTACTGATGAATCCTGCTTCTGCCTGCAACATCAGGATGGCTGGATTAGAGTTTGGAGATACCATGGTGAAAGGCTGCTGAACTGTTGTGTTATGCTTAGCCACACTGGTCCTACACCCAGTATCATGGTTTGGGATGGTATTGAATTCCACTGCCTCACCCTTCTAGTATGCATTGCTAGAACAGCCAGTGCTACATCTCTGAGGTGTTGGAGCTCCTTGACCTCTCGTACTTTCAGCTCTTACTATCAACCATATTACAACAGCATAATGTACGACCACGCGTATTGCACAATGTTCAACAGTTTGTCTTTATCCATCAGATTGAATTGCTTCCTGGGCCTGCTTGTTCTCCTGATCTATCGTCGGTCGAAAACATGAAGTCCATGTTTGCACAACGACTGACCCGGGATACACCACCCGCTGCTGCACCAGATCAACCTTGGCAATATGTGGAAGCTGCACAGGGACTGCAGGGATACAACCTAAGCCTCTTTGATCCTATGCCGAGGCATAACTTCTGATTTTGTCATCATCCACACATCACAAGAGGCTGTAATTTTAATCATTTGATCTTTGTAAACTTATCTGCCAAATAAATTTCGTTGTAATATCTATGGTCCTTGGTGTTGTATTTTGTGTGACCAGCAGTGTATATATCAACAAGAAAATTTTTGAATCTTTCAACTACTAAAATGATGGCCTGAGGGGCTAAAGGGAAGAAAATATGGAGATTTAGTTTCATATTTTAGTTACTAAGTTTTTCTATTTTATTTGTATCAGAACTTATACAACTAGGTTATGCTGAGGTCTTTACTGCAATAATAATAACAATATTGCATAGTTTCCTTTAAAAAAAACCTGGAGAAACATATAGAAGTGTATAAATGGTAAAATACTGTATAATTATGCAAGTGGTATAAGTATTTGATTCGTGTTTATTTTTAAAAAAATGTGTATCAGTTATTTTAAAATTTAAGGTTTTTTTTTTTTAATTTAGTGAAGGAAAACATGTTTTTAATTGTCTTGTTTGCATTCTCGTGTAACTGCAGTTATACATAATTAAAGGCAGTTTCTATTTTTGGCATAAATTTTTAACTTTTTCTCCCTTGCATTCATTGTTGATATCATTTGATTTCCAGGATATATTGGTGAATTTGAAATAGTCGATGATCACAGAGCGGGAAAAATAGTTGTTAACCTTACTGGAAGATTGAACAAATGTGCAGTCATCAGTCCACGATTTGATGTACAGTTAAAAGATATAGAAAGATGGATGAGAACTTTATTGCCTTCTAGACAGTTTGGGTAAGATTCTTGAAATGTTTTTGTTGTAATCTGTCAATCTCTATAAATACAACTACTAAACATCTCTTTTAAATTTTTTGGCTTCAAGTTGATTCTTTGACATTAGTTTTACTAAAAAATGTTGATATAACAGCAAAATAAGGTACAGAATGCTTTAGTATTAATAGAGAGAAATGCTATTCTACCCCTTAATCAGAAGGTGAAAGTAACTCAAACTCTGAAGGTCGAATAACAACTTAATGAATCTACAGAATCAAAATGCCCTTTTTAAGCCTTAATTTAAACTTTTATAGTATTAAATTTTGGGAAATTTTATTAACAATACAACACTTTTTTTTTTTTTGTACTTTAAAAAAAACTTGGCAACTCTATAACCAGTTTCAATGTACGATAAATTATAAGTATAGTTTCAGCCAAGTTTAATAATAAATTAAAATTAAATCTAAATATGCACAGGATTGCAATGAATTGGGGCACAGTTGATAAAGAAAAGCCTTAAAATTACAAAGGATGTATCTTCCAACTAAGCTATTGTAAGTAGATTATCAAAAGTAGAAGCATGTTTAACAATCTCTGTAGCTCAATTAATCTTGTGTTAATGAAATTTGTTATGTTAAGAGAGAATATATATATATAAATATTCACCCACACACTCACTTTTTCAACAGTTTTGATTTTAGGTTGCTATAATTGTTTTGTAACATTCAACTTATATCATCACTTGCATACTCTGAAAATTCATTTTACTGTATATTTTTAAATTGCTTTATCTTTGAAGTTGCTTAACCCCCTCGAAAGTTCTTTGAACCAATTGTAGCTGCTTTGCAATGATGTGTGTTTATGCTTCATTCCGTTGTTTTTAAACGTAGAATTTAGGCAGTGTTTTGTGCTGGTATTTTAGATTATAAACTAATATTTTTTTGCAAACTATTTTTAAGTAATGACTTAACTGAAAAAATGGAAGACTAACCTGTAAATAAGAAAGATCCAATTTGAGGCATTTGAATCTTTATTAAATAAATGCAGGACAATAAAAAAGTGCTAAAGCGGCACAGAAAAAGTACCACATGACTATTGGTTACTCTAACATTATATCCTTTAAGTTCAAAGTGCAGAAAAGTTAATTGTGGCAGTAACAGATGCGAAGCCTTTTCTTTTTTCCCTTTCTATTTTAACTAATGTGAGCAATGTTTCATCATCTGCTTCTTATTTGTTAATTTAATCATCTGCTAGAGGAATAAAATGTATTTTTTGGAGGTTTTAGCTATTTATGATCAATTATTTTATAAAATAACTTTGAAGTTTAGTTTTCACTGTTTTACTATTTCATGGAGTGATAAAGTATGAAATTTTTCATATACTTTGACTGATATATAGTTATTCTTATGAAATAATTGAATTATATACTTAATGGTATGTCTTGCCTTGCTGGTGCGTTTAGTGCCTCGGACAAAGAATTTATTAATTTAGGAGAACGGCTAGGGCAGGAGTTTGAAAGGGAGTTTATTCCAGGAATGCGGAAATGCAAAGCTAAATAGTTTTCAATACTGTTATGTCTTCTAAGAAAAGTGATGCAAAAATGTGCTGCTTGTGAAAGGAAAATGGGAACTAATTTGATATCGGGGGTAATTGCGCCTAGCAGCGTTTGCTGTACCCGGAATGGAATGCAATATGGCAGCCTATAACGGTAATTTAATGATGCACAATAATTTTAAAGAATTGTTTTGAAATATAGATTGAGAATAACCTAGATCAATCAATAAATAATGAATATCAATAATATGTAATAAAAAGTAACATGTAGTAAATAATAGTATTATTAGCAGCATATAATAATCTTATATTATTTTATCATAATTATACATAATATTCATATAGTACGATTTAATAACAGTTATTAGAAATAATAATCATATATAATTTAGTAGTAATTGTAAAAAAAGAATAATTGTCAAATTGTAAAAAAATAATAATTATAAGTAAATAAGAAAATATGTAATATTTATAAATAAATGTTGGAAGAAACAATTATAAATAACGAATTTTAGAGGAGTATTAAAAAAAGTAATAATTGCATTTTTATATTACACTAGCTGCATGGCCCAGCGTTGCACGGGCTATCTCTACTTTTATAAATTTTCCCTTTCTTTCACAAAATCAGAACTTCTAATACTCATTTTGGGGCTTTCTCTTTTCCTCATGACACCAGCATTTCTCTGTGTGTGTGTGTTTGTACGTGCACAGTGTCAGTGATTTCCAAAATTATGTCAAAAAATTTCCCTTTTTCGAAATTTCCTCCATTCCACTTATTTTTGATTTAAGACAGTTTTCTTTCCCCTCTCTATAGCCCGTACACTTTTTTTTTTTAGTGTAAAATTATTGTTCTATCTTCCCGTCCTCACAGATAAGATATAGCTTCAAATTTTGATGTATGACTTAAAAAAAAATATTGCGTTAGAATTTAAAAAAATATTAATGTGAAGCAATAATAAAAAGAAAACTATTCTGATGCTAAGAGTAAAGCTTTAAAAAGTAGCGTAATGCGAAATTGAAAGTTTCTGCCACCTCAGTTTTGAACCTGGGAATTGCCGTTTCATAAAGCGCAGCCGATTTAACAATCCCACCATCGGTTCCTTCAGGGGAAAGCATTGAATTAAGCTTTGAAATAAAGTTAGATTTTTCGTTAAAAGTAAAAGATTTTTTTCGGGCTTCATTTTTATGTTAATGCTAAAAACTTAGTATAACTAATAGACCATGTACTTTTTAATTAACAAAAAATTCCTTTACTACTGAAATAATAGAAATAATCCTTTTTAAAAAAACATATAGAAATTTGATTTTAATAAATATATATAAGTAATTAATAAAAGAAAAGTTTAGATAGCTATTGAAACAATTGCTTTTGTAATCACAAAGTATGAAACAAAAATAAAGAATGTTATTAGAATTAATTAATTATTACTGACATTTTAGGCAGTATTTTTCGTATAATTTTGCAGCCACCGGAAACGCAAAAGTAATTTTTTTTTTTAAAGAATAGTTTATGTATGGAAATAAACAGAAATAGAAATTTTCAAAATAACAAAATTATTAGATCGTGTTTTAAAAACCTCTGAAGAAAAAGTTCTGAAAATATTTTTAAAAAATTGTAAAATAATTAAATTGAAAGATGTTTTTTTTTTAACCGTAATTTTTAAGATATTTTATCAATCTTTGTACAGATTTACATATAATATTGTTCTACACATGGAAAAAAAAGAAAAGCATAGTGTTCAAGCGGAACAGCTTATAATTCGTATTAAAAAAAAGGAACAGATTTTGACTCATTTTTTATTTTAAAAAATTGTAAAATAATTAAATTGAAAGAAAGATATATATAATTTTATTATATTAATTTTTAAATAAATTTATTTATATGCAAAGTTTTGTTGTTTGGTAAAAACAGAATTTCTGTCCCATATGCTCTGCATTTTTTTTAACCGTAATTTTTAAGATATTTTATCAATAGTTAATGAAAACCATTTACAGTGTAATTAGTTTAAATTGTTAAGAATGTGTTATTCAAAGAGAAATTCTGCCTGAATGTTTTTTATTTTAAAAAAAATAGCCAACCATTCCATAAATTTTATACAAAAAAAAAGAGGTAACTTCTAAATTTATTTTGAAATAGTTTTAAACATTTCTTTATGTGAATATTTTTTAAAAAAAATATTTCGTTTGTTTTATGTGCAATATTTATAATACAGATAAAACTTCAAATTTCAGAATGTGATTAAAACCTTTAAAATAAAAATAAATTCGGACTTCATTTGATAAAGACTGATAAAAAAAAGAAATATATATATAATTTTATTATATTAATTTTTAAATATTTTTTTAAAAACCTCTGGGGAAAAGAGCAGTTCCGAATTTTCCCTTGGAAATAAATGATCTTTCCGATTCTCCGCAGATGGCGCCACGTGCATAATAAATGCGTTTTAAGGTTTTTAATTCATATCTTTTTAACTAATCGGAATATAAGTGGTCAAAACGGATTCCTCGGATCATTCCCGAAATTTTGATACCTTCTGCTAGTTTCTGCGTCTTGTGGTTCGTGAGAAAATTGGGTGTATACATAGATACGTTTGTTTACCTACGAATTTTAATAGAGTAGATGATGAATAAGATAATTACATAATGTATGCTAAAATTAAGAATTCTAATTACAAAGTAGTGAAAGCTTGCAATATGAAACTTGCACTGCAAGTTCTTTCCACGAATTGCATCGAACAAAGAACGTTTTAAAACGTGAAATAAAACAAAAATAAACGATTCATAGCGATAATTAAAAGCACAACACTTATACTTCTAAGAAAAAATATTCTAGTACTCACTCATTTTAGAAATAACCATATTCGAAAATAGCACAGAATTAAACAGAAGACGCAAGCAATAAAAAATTACACTAAAAATGGTTAGGTTTTTACGGAAATTAGAAATTTTTATTAAACTCGTCTGAAATTAATAGGGTTAACAGCGGGGGGAAACCAGTAAAAAATTATTTCTAATATACGTTATCCCCATGGCAACCACATCGACAGACGATAAAAATATTAAGGTAACCATATTGTAATGTTATCACCCATCTTGGTGAACATAAACAACTTGGCGCTATTACTCCCAATATCAAACTAGCACCGGAAAATATTTGCAGCGAATCACTATCAATGCACTGAATGTGATGCTGATTTATGTGTTCAATCTTGTTTTCAGGACACATCACACAACAGATATAATTTTTTAAATTATATTGTAACTCTAAACATTAAATTCTATATTTACAGTTATGAGCTTAAGTTTTTTGTTTCTATTTTTTAAGCAAATACTTGAAACTTTACTGATGAAACTTTTCTAGGTTTATAGTACTAACAACATCTTCTGGGATAATGGACCATGAAGAAGCCAAGCGGAAGCATGTTGGAGGAAAAATTCTAGGGTTCTTCTTTTGATGTAAAATTGTCAAGAAATAAATTTAAAAATAACTGGACTTGTTTATTTTCTTTTTTCCATATGTATAATATTGCTACATGTATATTACTTTTTGAAGAATTCTTATATTGTTAATCATAAATATATTATTCGTTGTTAAGTATATTTTCATTTGATGTTAAAGTCTGATTATCAAAAAAATAACTGTATTTGTTAGTTTTCTGCTTTTCAGCCATTTGTTTCTGCATTTGCAAGTACAGAGTAAGTCAAAATGAAAAAAGCAATTATAAATGGCTATAACTGTTTAAAGGAAATAAATTTATTGATAAAATTTATACAATGTAGATGTGACTTCTCTTGGTCACACGGACAATATCTAGACGGTACTCCATTTCGAAGCATACATTGAGGCATTTGTGCAGTCACCGATACAAATGCATACTTTCAGTTCAATTGTTTTGGGCATGGGAAGCATTTTCACCTTGTCTTTCTAATAACCCCATTAAAAATCGCATTGTGTCCAGTCTGGCATCTGTGTGGCCAAGAGCAGAAGACATTGTTGTCATCTCCACTTTTACTAATCCAGCGCTTTTTGTTCGTATAAAAGTGTGTGAACATCTGTACCCCAGTGTGGGGGTGCTCCAACTTTAAAAATTCAATCCATGGGATGAGAGTCTAGAGTGAGTTGCATTAACCATAGCTGAAGCATATGGTAAACTTTTTATGTAACACTTCGTTCACAGAAGAAAAAAGGATTACAATTTAAGTGATGAGGTCGCGCAGAACATATTAACTTTCACATAGTCCCGTTCATGTTCAAATAGTTAAGACCATAAGACAATCGGTTGTTTTTTCATCCTCCATGCTTTCCTGCATAATTTATACATTTGTTGCAGTCTTCTGGTTTCAATTTCAGCATGTTGCATTACATACAGTGTTATTTTCAGCCTCTGTATGAGAACATGCCATGTTGGTTTTAGTAGATCGCTACTGCCTTTGTGCATAGATTTCTGTAGGCCTAGTTCATACGTGCAGTGAACTCTCTGCATTTTCCACTACTTTTTCCTTTGCACAAACATCCTGTTTCTTGAAACATCTGCATTTGGAGATTCTTTGTTGTAATGCTGACAAAATCTTTTGTACTGTAATAACAGAATAACAATTGTTAAATTCTAACATGCAAAATGCTTTCAGCACGGGACTCGCGATTTTCTCCAATAATATGCCCACAATAGACAGGTGTTTTTTTTGTCGTGCATGCAGAGGCCCCTTGCGTAGTGAAATTTTGAAGTTTTATCTACATTTTGTGTAAATCTTATCAATAAATTCTTTTCCATTTGTAATCGCTATATTCATTTTGACTTATCCTGTATTTTTCTCCTTACAGCTCTTATTTTCCTTGATCTATACAAATAAATAAAACTGAAGTGTCTGTTCGTAATTTTAAAAACAATTATCTTGCATTTGTAACATAACTGAAACAATGTTATTTAACATCTTTACAAAAAGCAATTTTTTAAATGCTTTTATTATGTGTCAAGTTTATTAAATATCAAACTTTGAGAAACATTTCTAAGTTGGTTAAAAAAATCTATTCCGACAATCCCATAAATTTTAAGGGGGAAAAGTGTCATCTTGCCTTGATATCGAATTATTCCCACTGACCTACCATTTCAATTTAAACGTGTTTATAATTTCCAATCAATCTCAGTTTTGCTGTTTCTTTTAACAAAGGGCAAACATTGCACATAGCAGGGGTGCATTTGCCGTGCCCAAAATCTTGACATAAAGAGGAATTATATATTAAATGTAGATACTTACACTTTTTTTAAAAAAAAAAATATCAATATTTTTAAGTTATTGAATTTTTGTAGTTATAATAATTGAAGTATGTTTTCAGTTTTTTAAACTAAGATCAATTTTAGATTCTTTCTAATGATTATGACTTTGGCAGTTATTTAAAGACATCAACATATGGGTATAAAAGCTAGTTAGAAAATAAGTTGGTTAAATCTAGAACTTGTGTGTGTGTGTCAGTAACATAAAGAATTCACACACACAAAACATTGTCCATTATTTTATATATATATATATGTTTGGGATTATAGTACAGTTCTAGGGGTATTCAATAATCACACTCTCGTTTGTTTCTAATCTAACGTTTAATGCTGGACAAAATACACAGTTCTACTCACTACGACAGACGTTTAACACATATAATACAGTATCTACAATTCGATCAAGCCCCTCTGGCTCTAACGACAGTTCTGGTATAGTTAATGGCAATTTGCACGATAGTGCTGAGAGTGACCTACGCGTCTCTCTCGTGAACAACGGATTGGTGGGTCCCTACTCGGCCACCGTTCTCGTCACTCTCCCTTCAGCACCGGATCATCGACCTCCGCGTCTAGCGTCCGCTCGCCATCGTTAACTCCTGGTGGCTGCCTTGACAGCACTAATATTAACATCCTTGATACTCTGCAAAATTCTACCATCCGAATGATCGTAGGTGCTCGTAGATATATGAGAAATGACGACATTCGGAACGCGATTAAAATTAATAGCTTTAAATCCTACATTCAAAAAATTTCTTTAATTCACTTAAATATACAAACAATGAAAATATGATTAATATGCCAAATTACAACTCTCATGACAATACCAAAAGGCCGAGAAGAATTCTTCGATTCTTATAATCCACCTTAATCTTTTGATTAGTGCAATTTGATTGCACACTCTTTGCTAAATTTTTTCTATTTATCATTTATTTTGAATATTTTTCTTTTATTTTATTTTAATTTTATCTATCATTTTTCGTATCCCCACCATCAGGGTTAGCCCCTCCCCCTTTAGACTTAAATTTCTTACTGAGAGATTTGAGCAGCCAATGAGAGACTCAATTATCACCAGTCATGATCCAATACGAGAGCACCCACTCAGCTCTCCGTCTTGAAAGCAGATTTCCGCAAGACCCAGGACATTTCCTCAACGATTGGCTCAGCTTTCTGCTACTCGCTAGCATGACAATATTATGGTCCGATCTACATAAACATACCGGATATGGGATGGAGGCTCGCTTCGCGAGCCATATGCCCAGTTATTGCACCGAAGGCCTTGACAGCGCCCTCTATAAAATGTTCATGTGGAAATTTCCCACAACTCTCGGCCATCCACACAAGCAGTGTCCTCACGCCCTAAGGATCTGAAATAAAAGAACAAAGGTTAATATACAGTTGCTTAAACGTTTGAAACAAGTTCATTCCTCCTCTCTCATCAATGCCAAGTCCATGGCTTCATCTGGTCTGCTGATGCTGACGTAACGTTGGGCCCCTCATGGTCTCCAATTTTAGCCACATATCGGTCATGGAGTTTCACTTTGGTCACCTGGTATGGTCCAAAATATTTTATTCGCAGTTTCAATTTGTTTCCAAACTGAGTCCTCATGATTGCCACCAAGTCACCTTTCTTATTTAGATGCGCTTCTTTCCGTTTTCGGTTGTAAGTTCTGTTTTCTTCTTGAAGCTTCAAAATGTTCTGCTTTGCCTCTCTTCTCAGGTTATCTCGATGTTGGAAGAGTTGCTCTTGACTCTCTTCCTCAAGCAGATTTCTTATTATGACATCTTCAGGATTCTTCATTTTAACTCCTATGAGCAATTCAAATGGTGAATACTTTGTACTGCGTGAAGGCACACGTTGTAGTGAATCTACATGCTTAAACCACTTAGTCGGGTCTTCGATGGACATCTTGGTCAATACTGGAATTAGTACTCCATGGATTCTCTCACTGTCCATTCCCTCTCGGTACTCCCGTTGTTATTTGCTCATCAGCACAGTAGTCTTCGAATTCTTTAGATTTGAACGCTCCTCCTTTGTCATTAATCACTCGCGAAGGATTCCCAAAAGTTTTCTGTTGCAACTTCAGTCTTTCAATGGCTTCTTGAGCTGTAGTGCTTTTGGTTGGATACAACCACGTAAACTTTGTAAATGCATCAATAACAGTGAATAAGTGATTATAATTTTTATTGGTCGTTGGTAATGGTCCAATAAAGTCCCCTTGATATGTCGACAACGGTAGATCTTTAGGAATAGGGTTTAAAAAGCCTTCTCCCTTTCCCCTCTTCTTATTGACTAATATGCACTCAACGCAGTTCTTAACGTTTTCGATACACCTTCTCATGTTTGGAAAATAATAATCTCTTTTCACCAACTCCTCAGTTTTTGTCGCTGCAAAATGTCCAAATGAGTGAGCTTTCTTAATCACATCTACTTTCATCATCTCTGGAACGACTAGCAACTCCTGATCCTCACTTATCTTGTACGAGATTTTATTACTTACGATGAATTCAGAAGTTTTACCTTCTTGCAACAGCTTCTTAATAGTCCTAATATATTCATCAGATTCTTGAGCGTTCACGATCTTGTACGTTAGTTCATCACTAGCATAACAGAATGTCTGCTCAACGTATCTACATGTTGCATTTGTTTTGCAGGACGATGGACTACCTCGTAATCAAAATCTGTTAGAAAAATCGACCACCTAGCCCTCTTTGGTGTTAATTCCTTCTTGTCGAGTGTTTTCGCAAATGCTGCACAATCCGTTTGAATTCGGAATTTCCTTCCCAGTAGGTAATTTCGAAATTTTTTCAGAGCCTCTATAACCGCCAGTACTTCAAGCTCATAACTACAAAGTTTCTCTTCTTGAATGGAAGTCTTTTTGCTCATGTAATGGATAGGATAGAAACGTCCATCTTCACCTTGTTGTAAAAGTACAGCACCTAGCCCTAGTTTGCATGCATCCGTATGTAATTCTAATTTAGCACCTTCCTTAAAAAGATGTAATACGGGGGTTCACTGGATAAAGCGTTCTTTAGATTTTGAAAAGCTATTTTTTGTGCATGCCCAAATTCAAAAGGATTTGTTCCTCTTAACAAATCACTAAGGGGCCTAGCTATCACGGCATATGAAGGGATATACATTCTAAAATACCCTGTTAGCCAAAGGAAACTTTGCACATCTTTCGCGTTTTTAGGCTCTGGAAAGTTACAAACTGACACTGTCTTTTCCGCCGAAGGTTGAATTATACCGTTCTGGATCACATGCCCTAAAAAATTAATCTTCCCCTGCAAAAACTGACATTTTTATACTTAGCTCAATGCCATATCTGGACGCGGTTTCTAACACACGAGCTAATTTTTTTATAAGCCTCTTTTTCATCAGTAGCCGGAATTATATCATCTAAATAAATAATTAATGTACCGTCTCTTAGCAACTCTCTAAACACGTAATTAATGTATCTTTGGAAATAGTTACTGCTAATAGACAACCCAAATGGCACTTTTAAAAATTCATATTGGCCAGTTTCCGTTACAAATGCGGTATATTTTCTACTGGCTTCATCAACATCTGCATGAAAAAATGCATTCTTTAAGTCAAGCGTTGTGAATATTTTCCCATTCCCTAACTTATCAAAAACCTTTTCAATTATAGGAAGTGGATATCTATCCTTAACTATTTTCTTGTTTAATTTTCTGTAATCTATACACAATCGCATTGTTCCATTTTTCTTTTTACACACTACAACCGGAGATGAAAAATCGGAACAACTCTCTCTAATTATTCCCTGCTCTAACCACTCATCTATTTGCTTTTCTACCTCTCTCTTTTCAGGCAAAGATAGCCTACGTGACCTCTGAGCAAAGGGTTTTTCATCCGATAGAATTAAATGTTAAAATTAAGTGTCAATAAATAATGTATATTAAAATGAGTATGATTATTGAATAAAACTGTCCGCGATAAGAGAATTTTCTGCTTCATTATATGAGAAATTTTTATGAAAACAATTTAATTTGTTCTACTTTAAAATAATTTTATTAAAAAAAAAAAGACTATTTCTTTAAGCATGTTTTATTTTTAAAAAGTCAAGTTCATTTCTTTCTGAATGTTGGAGACAGGCATTTCCAAAAAAATTCAAACCTTTTGAAGGGTAATAATTACAGAGGAAGTCAAACTATAAAACATATCAAATGTTTGTTTATAATGAGATTATTTCAGATATCCCAAACCTTTAAATGATGTTAAAAACAATTTCATTTCCATCACAGAAGAATTCCTAATTATTAATCAAAAACTTTCATTACTAAACTATTATTTTATATACTCTGCTCTCAAAAAGCATAAATCTCTTGTTAAACATTAGAAATAGGTATGAAAATTTTTAAATAAACAAAAATATATCCATGTCATTGACAAATCTTATTATAAATTTATTTCCAAAACTATATTTACTTGCACTTCCTGTTTCTGAATGTTCCATACTCTTCTATGAGAAATTATAGAGATAATATTTCTAAAAACATTATAAATATTTGTAGCAGGTATTTACTAAGGGAATCAGAGAATGAAAGGTATAAACATTAACATTTCAAAATGGCACCATTTCATATCTGCATGCTTCTTATAAATTACGCTATTTTATGAATTTATGAGGAGTGATACACTATGTGTACCATTAAGTAATTGTACACATATGAGAAGTTTTTCCAAATTCAATGCTCTCAATCCTATACTGTAAATCATTTTCGTGCGTAAATAAACATAATAAACTACATGAAAACAAAGGACTTATTATTAGGATGCTAAAAAATAATCTAGAACTATTAATAAATATATACAGGTGTTGACAGTAACAACGGAGCACCTGATCTCCAAAGAGGTCGAAATCTCCTATCGAACACTTGGGGAATTGAAAAACTTACTTGCCCTTGTTAAAATTAAGTAGAAATAAATAGTACTGGATTGCTAAATTAAATCGGGGTCGCCGCGCGACCGAGGATCAGAAGAGTGTCTCGCTCGACCAATGGCCGGTGGTTTCCCGGTCAGTGGGCGGGGCGAGCTTTCGAGGGAGGCGGGTTTGAAAAAACAATAAATCTTTACATTGGAGAGATATTTGAAGTGAGAGGAACTAGAATTTAGGCCTTTCGATCGTGATTTTTAATGAGGTTTTGATAAAAAAATATCAATTCTCTCTTCATCTTTTGCGTAACTAAACTGCCTACCCATTTCTAAAAGAAAGGGGTAGTCGATCAAGAATCTTCTTAATTCATTGATCGCGTCTTTAAAGCCAAAGTCATTTTCATTATTTTTTTCATTAGTTGAAGGGGTTTCTTCGGGGGTAGCCGAAGTTCCGGGAATGCTGTTTTTATTAGAAGCGCCCGAGAGGGCGGCCGCGAAGGAGAGATTTGGGGTGACCGGTTTGGAGGGTTTGCTATTTTCGGTAATGGTGTTACGATTACGAACCGTTTCACCTTTTCTCGGTTTTCTTTTGGGGAATTCTTCACATTGGCTCCAATTTGCCATGTGTCCTGTCTTATTGCAATTGATGCATACGGGATTTTCTATCTTTTCTTGAATGGGGCAATCACTGGTACGGTGAGATTCACCAAATTTTAAGCACCTAGTGGTGCGCATAAAACAATTTTTCGACGAGTGGTTAAACAAGTTACAGTTGTAACATTGTGAAACCCCCGGTCGCGTCTGTTGAAAGCGTCGACCTGCACCGCAAGGTAGCAGCACTTTTTCAGTTGGAAAATGTCTGGGGAATCTGGTTTCTTTTCGAGCTCGACCATAAAAATGGGGAGCGGGGATTTTGTTTTAGATCGGGTGAGCTGGGCCACCTTTTCGACACAAAATCCTTGCGAAGTTAAGTCTTCTTGGATCTCACCGATTTCGGTGGAAACCGGGAGTCCTTTGATGACAATTTTCAGGGGGCGGGAATCCGGTGGGTCAATCACGTAGAATTCCTCGCTTTTTTCTTTGAGGTATTCTGTCACAATGCGGTGCTCGTCGGAGGTTTGAGTGAAGATTTTAAGGTATTTCCCTGCTAGCTTGACGTCGCAGTCAGGGAAATCTTTGTTTAAGTTTTTAACGATTAGTTTATAATTATCTTTTTTATGTTTAAACATAATTGGGGGGACTTTAGGACGGGCGGAAATTGGAGCCGCTGTTTGGTTTGAGGTCGGGGGGTTATTTCAGCTTCCTTTTCGGCAAGACTGCTGAATTTGTTCTGGACGCTGACTGGTCCCGGCAATGGGATCAGAAAGTTTTAATTTTTTCGCAAATTTTTTGGGGAGGACGCAACCACCGTCAGTATTTGCTGTTTTCTTTCTATCGTAACTCATTAGACGCGAGTGTTTTTTCACACTTGGTTCTGGGGGGTCATTTTGCTTAGTAGAGTTTTTTGCATTTTCCGGGCAATCCAGTACAGGGCAAGGAAGAAACAAAGCTAACTCACCCAAGTTTTGCTCCTTCTGGGAGGAGAGTTCATCATATTCTTTTTGAAGTTCAACGAGGGCGTCATCGTCAGTGAGGTTAGGGAATTCCTTCTCACTTTGGATACAGTGCTCGAGGAAGGAGAGTCTACCGTTCGTCATCTTGATATGTTTTTGGATTTCCTTGTGGCGACGGCATTTGTCGATAACGGTTTCTTCTGGCAAAGGCTCAACGGCTTTCTTCGGATCTTTCTGCTTTCGGCGCTTATCGTTTCCCTGTGCGGCTTTTCCGCGTTTGTGGGATTGGTATGCGCTCAGCTTAGTGAAGTCAGGAAAGAGGGTGTCGGGGTTCATCGTACCACCGAGTGGTTCTGTTTCCATGTCAGACATCGTAACAATCAAAGGATTCACTGACGTGATCTCTTCAATAGAATAAATATATAAACAAACACTGCAAGAAGCTACCGGCTTCGCACACTAACACGTAATGACAGATATATTAAACTGAAACAAAAATTATGTTTAAAAATTACGAAAATACTTCATACCTAATTATTAAACAAGGATAATTCAAAAATATAATAAAAATAAATAAAATTTCAGAAATAAGCTTCACACACAAGAAGTAAACATATCAAGCATACGGAATTTACACACTAATTCAAAACGTGGGGAAATGTTGCTATCCTCGTCACGTGATTTCGACTAGGCGTTTCAATGTCTGCGAATCAACCTCATTGACTGAAATAATCAATAAATCTTTCAACAAATAATGTACATTTCACGTGAAGAAAAAATATGCATACCCTTTACTTAGATATTCTGCTTAAATGACATTTGAATTAATTCAGCAATATTTTAATAACATAAATCATCCATCAATTTCGGGTATGAATTAAAAACATTCTTTCTTTTCTAGTCATTGATACTTAAAACTCAAAAAGAAAATTTTATACTTTTCACAACAATTATATAAACTGATGTTCAATTAAAAATATATAGTTGTATTCTAATACTTTTAAAGTTTCAGATTTGACACAAACAATACATGAACTGATGTTCAATAGAAATAGAAATAATATATACCAATATTTCGTAACGTTTCTAGTGAAACCCACTAATTATTTGACCTGGTGTTCAATAGAATTATAAATCTAATTTTTTTATATTGTTTCTGATGAAACACAAAATTATCTGAACTGATGTTCAATAAAAATATATATCCAATCTTTCCTAATGTTTCTGATGAAACACAAATATCTTTTCAAATTCTCTCTCTCTCTCTCTCTCTCTTGGAATAGATGATACTATTAATCAGAAAAATGTTTTCTATGACAGAAAACTACATATTTCTCGCGGTGATCATTTAATGATTATAATGACTCACCGGACAATGTTTTCTTTCTGACGGAAAACTAAAATATTTCTCAACTTAAATCAAAAGAAAAATGTTTTCTATGACAGAAAACTTAATATTTTCCACAGTGGCCATTTAATGATTCTAATGAGTCACACCGAACTATGTCTTCTCTGACGGAAAACTAAAATATTTCTCGCGGCGATCATTTAATGATTATAATGACTCACCCGACTAATCTTTCTTACCCTGGGGTTTATAATGAATCAACATAGATAAGTTAAACTGTAACTTATTTTACTTTTACTACAATAACATATCTATTTCAAACAACTACAGCTATTGATAATGCACTCTTTACATTACAATACAAACAATAATAATTTTAATTTGTGAGTGTGACCCCTCTTTCTTGCCTGGCATTTTCGCTGAAATCACTCCGACTGCGCCAGTAAGGAATTTGGTAGGCTCTTTCATTTCAAATAAACAATTTCATCAGAAATCCAGGTACAATAACGTCACTACTTCTTTAATGGCTAAAGAGTTTTATTCCAGAGACAGCCACACACAACACAAAGCAATATAAAAAGAAAAACTAACTATGATACATTTCATTTTAAGTTAACACCATTTTGTTACTATCTTTCTCAACGTAATTACTATATCGCTCACTCTGGCACGTTCTCTCGCTCCGCCATCTTGTCCACTTTTTTCCTCCTTCTCCGTTGTTACCTCTCCCCCTCTCCTTCGATGGCCGCGCAACCTATAAAGATTTTTAAACTTCCAGGTGAATCTTACAATAAACTCTAACTTAATTTCGGTTTCTAAAAAAATGTGAGAAATTCAATCGTCTGAAAAAAAATAATTTCTAGTTCCATTAATATGTGTCATAAGGCTTGACCAGGGATGCATTTTTATGCTAAAATTTTATAATTAAGTGAGTGAGATTGATGTATTAAAAATTTGTAACGCATTCATGGGAGGATTATACTTACTTTCTATACTGTATCCATATATATTAATACACTTCTATGTTTTTATAAACACGTCATATCGAATTAATGCAATAATTTCATTTATATTCTCCTCTTGTATTGTATACAAAGTTCATGTAATTTTCCACACATTCAAGCGTGCAAAATAAAGTGTAATATACACTGCTCAAAACAATTAGGGGAGCAAGCAAAAAAGTGAAGAAAACCGTGTGAGAGAACCACGTATTGGCATACAATGCATAGTATACGCGTATCAATGCGCAATACAGAAAAAAGGCGTAAAAAAATTTGGAATTAAGCTTTAATTCTTTGAAAATATGGAAAAAACATGAAAAGATGATTTAGGGCAACAATTTGGTTACATGTAAACGATAAAAAAAGGTACTGTTTAGACATGATGCATGAGTTTTAATAGGGCGTGTGGTCTCCTCGAACAGCTAAGACTGCTGCACACCTGTTTGCCATGGATGCGATAAGGTTATTGGTTAGACTTTGGGGGAATACTGTTCCACTTCTCAAGAAGTGCAATCTCCAAGTCTTGGACAGTAGCAGGTGGTCTTGGTCGCGCAGCAATGCGTCGTTCGAGTATGTCCCAAACATGCTCGATTGGATTCAGGTCAGGAGAGCACGTTGGTCATTCCATACGCTGTATTGTTTCAGCTTCAAGCATGTTCTCCACCAGACGAGCTCTATGTGGTGGGGCATTATCATCCTGGAAAACAAAGGAATCTCCAATGGCTCCAGCGTTTGGGATGACATGAGATCGAAGTATCCCGTCTGCATACCTTCGGCCCGTCAAAGTGCCATTTCGAATGATACGCAGGTCCGTACGTCCGCCTATGCTGATTCCACCCCATACCATTCAACCAGCTCTACTGCATTGTGACCTTTCACGAACGAATGCGGGGTTATTTCGAGTGTCCCTGTCCCTCCATACAAGAACACGTCGGGTGTCACACTCTATACTGAATCGGGACTCGTCTGTAAACAGCACTTGGCTCCAATCATGTTGCTCCCAATCTCGATGTTCAGCAGCCCATCTTCTTCGGGCCGCACGGTGGCGTGGGGTCAACGGAATACAGACCATTGGCCTACGTGCATAGAGCCCTCCCTCATGAAGCCGATTACGTACTGTTTGGCTGGACACCCTTCTTCCTGTTGCCAAGAGCAACTGTCTTTTCAGCTGCGTAGCATTCTTTGTTCTGTTTCGACGGGCTGTTAACTGTACATACCGGTCATCAGTTGATGTAGTGGCGCGTGGCCGACCTGCCCCTGGTCGACGTCTAACATTTCCTGTTTCTTGGAATCGGTTCCACAGCCTTGCAACAACACTTCTGGCGACTCCAACAGCGTCCGCGATATTACGTTGTGTTTGCCCGGATTCCAGTCTGCCTATAACACGCCATGCCATGGATTCCGGTGAATCACGTTGTTGAGACATTCTCAAGTGACCTTGTCTCAAAAAAAAAAAATACTGCGCAATCGAATTTCACAGTTACGGCAATAAAACAGACGTTTCTGCAACATCCCGATTTCTGCCCTTATCTCCGTTTTCTGGTTTTTGACGTCATAAACTTTGATTTGCATATAAAGTTTTCTTCTTCCGTTTCCTGGTAGGCCTTACATTATGGATATTTCATTTTATGTTACTTATTGGTATACATCTTTGTTTACTTTTGTTAAAATCATGTGCTCCCTTAATTGTTTTGAGCACTGTACTATTAAGGTTGTGAATCAAGTTGTAATTGATAATAATATTCATTGTAAACGATTAATTAGTCATAAGTGAAATCGTAAATGTAGCTCTTATTAAAGCAATATGTGCAACTTAGATGCTGCTAAACTGAATTTGTTTCTGATCCAGAATTCTCTTTTAAAATAAAACCTTATCAATTTATGTGTATGAATGTGCTGAGAAAGTTTTGTCAGGGAAAAAAATCTTCACATTTTAATGTGTTCAAAGTATTTTCTCTGATTGAAAGCTAGAATGTTTATGCAGTTTAAAAAAACCATTTTGTGAAAAATATTGCTTATTAGGTATACTATTTTCTTATACAATCAACATGATATTCGTATCTTTTTAAACATGCATACTATAGGCATGACCAATTTTTGAATGTAAGCATTTTTTTTAGTAGTGATTTATTATGATAATAATACTGAATGTTGTGCATATATCTCAATATTTAATATAGTTGTGTGATTCAGAAGGATTCTTGAAACATTTCTGATTCAAGAAAAAAAATTGGTCTTATTTTTAAAAAATATACATTTCTAATATGGTGATGTAATCATTTCAGTAGAATGATTCTAGAGTAGACTGTGTGTAAGACGTGTAAAGTGTTTGATGTTTTTTTTAGTTCATAAATATGAGATTTGAGTAAATATGATTATGTTATTGATTTGAGTTATTCACTAGATAAGTGTAATTTGTATATGTCTAATAAGTTGTGATTTTCTCATTTATTTTTTGAATTTTTATATGTTAATTGTACTGTAGTATGTCATTCTGGCCAGAAGGGAATCGTACACTGTTAAAAAGGTAGTGTTATTTAGAACTTTAAGTGATATCTCCTGTTGACAATTTAAGTGATTTTAGTTGATCTTCAAAGAACAGAACTTTTCCTTCATCAGAAAAAGTTCTCTCTAGAGGAAGCAGGAGTTGTGGCGAATGTTGTTCCAGGACCAGAAGCGAATGGTGTTGCTGCCTGAGGAAGTGGGGGAGAAGGGTTTCCTAGAATCCCGTTCCCCTACGTTCCGTGTAGACTCGTCTGGAAAGGGCATGCGGAGGACCGGTTTTGAGGGTCCCGACTGGAGGCAGAAGGCATAAACGTGCTCTGGATGTAAGATTGTTTTTTAGAATGTTCTGTAAATAAATTGTACATATATATTTATATCTCTAGCCTGGCTGTGAGTTTTCGTACTCAATACGTCACAGTAGCTAAGTATCCAAAGGCCTTGGTGCAAAAAAGAAAAAGAAACGAGCCTTACAGTAGTCACAAATGTGTAACATCTGAGATGTTATCGTGGTAAATACGCAATAGTAACTTAAACCTGAAAAAATTAATCAAGTATTTTTGAAAATAATTTTCTATCAAATATAATTATATCTTGAATGACAATTTTATTTATTTAACACAAGGAGTAATGCAATTTTTTATGAAAAATATTTATTCTTGTTCAATTTGGGGAAGAGTGGAAACAATAGACTTGAAAATGAGCAAAACAGGTATTTCGGTGGCCATATATATTTCTCCAAATCAAACGGTTAAAAAAATTAAAGATTTCCTGCATTTTGTACTTTTACCATATACCGAAGATAGTACTCCTCTTAAAAACAAACTATCACTCGCTTGCCATGATTTTAAGTGTGATTGAATTGAGTTTTGAATCGAGTATGTGATTGGAAATAATTTTCTGTTGAATAATTATATCTTTAATGAAATTTTATTTAGGAGTAATGCAATTTTTTATCAAAAATATTTAATTGTGTGAAATATTTTTCGGCTGTACTCCTCCAGTTTTTAATTTTTCTTCACGTTTTTTGTGTGTGTGTTTATTGTCCCTTTTCACAAAAATCACTCGTACAAATATTCGGTAAGCAAGAGGAAAGATGTTACACATCAAGCGCTTAAGGATCTAAGTTTATCCTGAATAAGACTTGCTGGAATTTGTGAAGTGGAGTAAGAAAACGAAATCGAGTCTTAGAATTCGAATCTTTTGAAATGCTAACTTTAACAATATAAAAAAAAATGTTTGTGTATCAGTGTGAACACGCGGTAGAAGTTAACTTCTTTGGCTTATATGTATTGTTGTTGTTATGTATGACAAAGTACAAAGGTGCACTTGTCATAATTGAGGGTTGCCAGAGCCCTCAGAGGATGGATTTCTGCTCATTTTAGTTGCCGTTACGACATGTATGAGTTTACATTAGGACTATTCTACTACGAGACTATAATGATATATTTAATATCTGATACTGATGATGAGTTAATTTTGGCGAGATTGTATTTGGAGTTCTTGGCGAAGATTGACCGAAGAATCTGTTAAGCTTAACGTATGACGCCTCCAATTAGGCTTAATGCAGCTGCATTCAAAGAAAACATTTTGAAGCTTGAAGTATTTTGCACTTTTCAGTTTCTTTTAAAATATGCAGCGTAAAATATATTAAAGAGATGATCACGGGAAGGATGATAACTGAATTGTTAGTTCTGTTAATGAACAGCGCCCTCTAGCTGCTTGTAAAATAAAACGTCAGTGTGTGTGTAACAATCACTCCGAGAGGTTGTGTACGGGAGTAGAGGAATTAAAGAGATCACAGTCCACTACTAGTGTTGCTTATTGTGTTGAGTCAAAACATGGTCAGCTCGAGCCAAAGGAAAGCGATCTAATGGATATGTGTATTTGTGAAACCGTTGGATTATCAAAATTCACGGAGAAATAAGTGATGGCCAAAGTGTGAATAGAGACCGATTACGAAACCGGAACCGAAACTTTAGCGAGCGGCGTGAAACAGCGATCTGAGGAGGTAGGTGCAATTAATTGATCCCTCTATTAGTGTCCTTAATTCATAAATATGTCTTTAAATAAATTAAAGAAAGACGAGTTAAAAATCGTTGCGGAGGAGTTAAATTTAACTGTACCAGAAGGAGCAAAAATCGCTGATTTAAAAAGCTTAATTGTAAATAGTGACGTTTACAAAAATGATAAAGAGTTAGTTCAATCTGCAATCGATTATGCTTTGGCGGAAATTAAAAATAAGAGATTGGATAGTGAAACTAAATTAGAATTTGAACGAATTAAATTAGCGCAATTGCAAAAACAATTAGAGCTTGCAAGTATCCAGAAGAATTTACTTCAAAATTCCGATATTCAAAATCCGAGTGTTCTTGAAACTGCCGCTAATATTAATGTTGAGACTTTGTTAAAGTCCGTGAAAGCTTTAACAATACCCGTACCTTCAAGAGTGGAGTCATATAATTTATTTTTCCAGTCGCTCGAAAAAGCATTCAAAATAAAAGAGGTTCCCGAACAATTTAAAGGCGAAATTCTTCTAAATATTTTAGGTGAAAGAGTTAATAATTTACTAGTTCATGTTTCCGAAGAAGAATTAAATAATTATAGTAAGCTTAAAGATGTAGTATTAAAAGAATTTTCCCCCACACCGTAAGAATGCTATAATAGATTTCAGAAAGCGCAAAAAATAAGTTCAGAGAGTTATGTACAATTTGCATCACGATTATGCGCGACATTTGAGTATTATTGTCATCTGCGCAATGTGAATGATTTTAAATCATTGTGTGAGTTAATTATATCGGATAAAATAATGAACACACTCGACAGAGAATTAATGTCTTACATGAGTATAAAACAGGGAGAGAAATATTTTAAACCACATGAGTTAGGGCGTGAGTGCGATATATATTTGTCATCGAAAGGCAAAATTAAGAATGAGATATTTTCTAAGCCCTTTTGTGAAAATGTCAAGCGTTTTAGTTATAATAAACAAAACAAATTTAATGCTAAAATACCGCGAGATGCATCGAATGTATTTTTTCCGAGTTAAAAAATGATAAATGTGTATTGTGTAAAAATAATGTTCATGCTTTACAATTTTGTCCACAATTTAAAATGTTTTCTGTAAACGAAAGAGTAGAATTTGTTAAAAATAATAGACTTTGTTTTAAATGTTTTTCACCTCAATGCAGCTTTAGAAGATGTAGATCAAAAAATTGTTTCTGCTCTAAACCGCATAATAAATTATTACATTACCCCAGAGAAATGAAAAAGAATTCTTTCTTCCCCCTGGAGACGATGACAGAGGTTAACCAGGATGAACCACAATTCGCCTTGAGTGTAAATGCTGAATCTTTCGTTCCGAAAGTAGACAAAACACAAATCGTGGCAACGGCATGTTTTAAAAACAAATGCCTTTTGAGTACTGCTTTAATTCTTGTGAAAGATAAATATTCAGAATGGCAGACATTTAGGGCCTTGTTAGACTCGGGAAGTGAAACATGTCTAATTTCAAATGAGTGCGCGAATAAATTACGACTTAAGACCGAAAGAATAAATACATTAATCTCGTGTTTAAATGATGCCTCTATGGTTGTAAATGGGTGTGTTAAAGTGGCGATTTCTAATCAAAATAAATCTTTCCAAAGGGAGTTGGATATGCTCGTAGTTAAAAAAAACACTGATTTTATTCCGCAGAAAGCGTTAGAGATAAATTCTGATTTTTCTAATTTTGTGGAATTAGCGGATTCTAAACTTAATGTTCCCGGCAAAATTGATTTATTATTAGGTGCAAATATATTTTATGAGTTATTGAAACCGGAAAGAATTAAAATAAAAGATTCGCAATTACTGTTAGTCAACAGCGTATTTGGTTATATAGTAATGGGTAATTTAGATTCAACAAATGAAACTAAGGTTCATTGCGGTTTGATTCGTGATGAGGATTTGAATAAAACTTTAGAAAATTTTTGGAAAGTAGAGGAGGTAGAGGAACCAATAGTTAAAAATAAAGAAAGGCTAATTTTTGAGGAACATTACGCGAATACTCATTTTAGAACTAAAGAAGGTAAATATGTAGTATCTATGCCCTTAAAAAGGAACCCTCGTGTTTGGGTAATTCGAAAGACATAGCCCTCAAACGACTTGGATCGCTGTGGAATCGCTTAGCTAGAGATGAAAATTACTTAAATTTATATCGTGAATTTTTAAGAGATTATGAAAGACTGGGTCACATGAAGGAAGTGACTAACGAAACTGAACCCGAAATCACATATTACGCTACCCATCATGGAATTTATCGTCCAGAAAAGTCCACAACAAAACTTAGAGTTGTCTTTAACTGTTCTTCGTTAACTGATAATGGAATATCTTTAAATGACATTCAATATAATGGAGGAGTGATACAAGAGGACTTATATGCGCAAATGCTCAGGTTCAGAACTTACACGTATGCATTTACAGCAGACATTAAAATGATGTATCGAACTATATTAATTAACACTAAACAGCGTAATCTGCAGAGAATCGTTTGGTGTGAAAGTGAACATGAATCACCCAAATTTACGAACTTTCGACTGTTACCTATGGCACTGTAAATGCTCCCTACTTAGCACAGAGAACTTTAACCCAATTGTCGATGGATGAAGAGGCTAACTTCCCTATAGCAGCTTCCGTTTTACGGAACAACTTATATATGGACGATGTCCTTTGTGGTGCTGCAACGTTAGAGAGGAGGCAATTGTTCTCAGACAACAATTAAAAGGAATTTTGAAAAGTGCTGGAATGGAGTTGCATAAACTTTGCGCCAATCACGAGAAATTGTCACCAGATCCCGAACAGAATTACAATTTTGCAACTTTAACAGAGACGAAAACGTTAGGAGTGTCGTGGAAGCCGAACCTAGATTGCTTTTTGATTAAAGTGAAAGTCTGTTTGGACAGTTCTTATACTAAAAGAGACGTCTTGTCTACTATTGCCAAGATCTTTGATCCTGTTGGACTGATGGCACCAGTAATTTCCAAAGCAAAGATTTTCCTCCAGCGTTTGTGGAGAAGCAAATTGGAATGGAATGACCTTCTGCCAGCTGAAGAATATCGAGAATGGCAACAATTCCTAGTATCTTTAGAGAATATCAACAATATAGAGATACCAAGGCGTATTCTTGTCGCTTTTCCAGAAGTTATTGAGATCCATGGCTTTGCTGATGCCTCAGAGCGGTGCTACGGTGCAGCAGTTTACTGCAAATCTAAAAATTTGAAGAGTGAAACTTTAGTTCGGTTAATCACAAGCAAATCGAGAGTAGCGCCTATTAAAAGCCTGACAATTCCCAGACTTGAATTGTGTGCTGCAGTGCTATTGGCAAAACTTGTGAAAAGAGTTGTAGCTGCTTTACAACTAGAAACTGCTGAATTATATCTTTGGTCGGATTCGATGATCGTCTTGGCGTGGCTTCGAAAGGAACCGATGGACTTAAAGACCTTTGTTCAAAATAGGGTTGCCAAGATACAAGAACTCTATCCTAATCAGTTATGGAGACACGTACCATCTGATCAAAATCCTGCAGACTTAGTCTCCCGAGGAGTCGATCCTGATAAACTTTTGCAACAAAACTTATGGTTTAATGGACCAACATTTCTTTCAGGTGATGATGACTATCCAAATCGAACTATAAACTGTAGAGAGAAACTAGATGAATATAATTCAGAACTGAAAAACTGTGTTAATGAACAAATTGAAAACTTTCAATCGGTGCTTAATATTCATGTTAATGATTTTTTAAACGACCTTCTTAATCTAAGCAATAATTATATAACTATTTTACGTGTATTAAGTTTTATTTTCAGGTTCGTGGAAAATTTAAAGGGAATAAATAAAGTGGCTGGTCCACTCACAACAAAAGAATTTGAGAAAGCTGAAACATTTCTGGTAAAAAAGTGCAAGAGCAAGAATTTTCCAGTGATATTAACCATCTTAAAAGTAAGGGGAGTGTGCTACCAAACAGTAAGTTAAAGACATTGAATCCCTTTTTAGATGACAACGGTGTCTTAAGAGTAGGAGGACGATTGTGTAACTTAGAGTTAAGTTTTAATAAAAAGCACCAGATAATTTTACCAAAAAATAATAAATTAACTTTAATAATAATAGAATATTTTCATAAGAAATATTTACATGTGGGAACTGTATCGTTACTGAATCATATTCGGGAAAAATTTTGGCCGTTGAATGGTAGGTCAATGTGCAGAAAAATTGTATATAAATGTATTGTATGTTTTAAAGCGAAACCAATTGTGTCAACTCAAATTATGGGTAATTTGCCAAAAGAGAGACTTATTACTGATTATCCATTTAATTGTTCAGGAGTAGATTTCTCTGGTCCTTTTTCATTAAAAATAAAGGACAACGTAAAGGAAATTTGTTTAAAGTGTATATTTGTATTTTTGTGTGTTTTGTGTTTAAAGCGGTACATATTGAGTTAGTATCAGATTTAACATCGCAAGCATTCATTGCCGCGTTGAAAAGGTTTATGGCTCGAAGAGGCAAATGTGCAAAACTGTTTTCGGACAATGGTAAAAATTTCGTCGGAGCTAGCAATGAAATTAAAAAACTCCTTGAAATAGTCAGAAAACCAGACGAAAAATTAGCTAATTACTTAGCAGCAGAAGGAATAGAGTGGAAATTTATTCCCGCGAGGTCGCCCAATTTTGGGGGTCTTTGGGAAGCGGCCATAAAGTCATGTAAATATCACTTAAAAAGAGTTGTGAATGGAATTAATTTAACGTACGAGGAACTACTTACGGTCACTGTACAAATTGAGGGAATTTTAAATTCTCGACCGCTTTGCCCCCTATCAAACAATGATGATGATTTCCAAGTGCTTACACCAGCTCATTTTTTAATTAATAGGTCTTTAAATTCGCTAGAAGAGCCTAATTTGACAAAATGTAAAGAGAGTAATCTCAAAAGTGGCAAAAAATAACTAAGATAGTTCAATTAATGTGGAAATTTTGGAGTCGTAATTACTTGAATCAATTACAACAGAGGGGAAAATGGATGTTTGAAAAAAATAACGTTAAAATTGGAGACTTGGTTTTAATAATTGAAGAAAATTTACCAACATATAAATGGGCATTAGGTAGAATCGTAGAATTGTATTATGGTGAAGATAAAAAGTGCGTGTTGTAAAAATTAAAACTCAGTATAGTACATGTAAAAGAGCCATATCAAAAATTTGTGTTTTACCAATGGAAGATCCTTAAATATAATTTGAATTTTTCATTTAGTGTACCATTGGTGGTGTGTAAATTTGCTCATTGTTAGTAAAGTGATTTTGTATTTGTATAAAAAAAAATATTGTTATTTGTGAAATCTTGCATTTATATAATGATTTATGTAATTGTATTTCTTTAGAATTGTCAAGTGTTGAATGTGTAAAGTGTTCTAGATGTAACCAATGTGAATGTTAATTTAGTAACAATGATTGCATGGTTAAACCAGTGCAATGTGGGGCGGTATGTTAGTTCTGTTAATGAACAGCGCCCTCTAGCTGCTTGTAAAATAAAACGTCAGTGTGTGTGTAACAATCACTCCGAGAGGTTGTGTACGGGAGTAGAGAAATTAAAGAGATCACAGTCCACTACTAGTGTTGCTTATTGTGTTGAGTCAAAACATGAATAAATAAACATAACATTTTATAATAGCTCATTACAATTTTGCGATACTGTGCGATTACTTCGGCATAACGTTTCGCCATTTTATAACTATAAACTACTATTTACTTGACTATAATAATATCTTTTTAATACCTGATACTGTTGTTGAGTTAATTTTGGCGATATTGTATTTGGTGTTCTTGGCGATGATTGTCCGAAGAATCTGTTAGGCTTAATGTATGATGCCTCCAATTAGGCTTAATGCAGCTGCATTCAAAGAAAAAAATTTGAAGCTTGAAGTATTTTGTATTTTTCAGTTTCTTTTAAAGTCTGCAGCGTAAAATATATGCTAAGAGATGATCACTGGAAGGATGATAACTTGATAAACAAACATATAACATTTTATAATAGCTCATTATGTCAATCATTTTAAATGTAAAGAAAATTTGCCTCTGGGTACTAGTAGAGTTTTTGAATGGTTGGCTATATAATTACGTTGTATCATCTTGCGATATCGTAATCCATAACAAGATTTTTCATATGGGTTTTCTGACAGTACAACCACACATTGAGAAGTACATCACTCTTTCGATATGCTTTCTGTTGTGACCATTTTAATGGACTACCTAAACTTGAGATTTTATTATTTTTAAAGGAAAAGAAAGAGAATATATTCACCGTATGAACTAGCCAGCGAAACCATTAATTATAAATTATATGCAGCATACTTTGAGAGAGATTGATTGATTGATTGAATATTAACGTCGCACTGTTCAGCTACACGGGGGATTTTGGCGACGGACCACGTAATTTTGAACCATGGTCAAGTGACGTGGACGACACCTGAGCTGGCACCCCCTCTCCTAACTACCACACCACACCAACGGGAGGACGTTTCAGCTCTCGACAGATTTAACGTGCATCGCTGCCCTACACGGCGGGTCCTTAGTGGTACTGGGCTCGAACTCGTGACAAGACAAGCCACGATCCGATACCCATACCACTCGGCTACCGCGGCCACATACTTTGAGAGAGAGAGATACTTTAGGTAGATCGCCAAATGTAACCATCTACGATCTTAGAAGAATTGAAGTTGTAGCCGCTTATATGTATTGAATTGTATGATTAAGTTTTATTTTAACCCTCCAACTGGACAGCACGGATTTTTCCGCCCTACTAGAGAGGCTTCGAAAACGGACCACACTGAATTTTTCCTAAGGCCGGGGACTCACCAAAAATGAACCAAACAAATTTTTTCCCCTTCAAGTAATGTGTTCAAAACCGGTAAGGTCGTATTTTTCCGAATTCTTTTCCCCCTTTAAAGGTTTACGATCTTGAAAGATAATAGAGACGGTCGGGGAAACACAATGGGCATTGAGGGGAACTTTTATGGCTCACGGGGAGACCAGTTCCTTTAGCAATCGTAAAATCTCGGAAGAATTTCTTGAAACCCTAAAGTGTACGGAAATAAATTGCAAGTCAACGAGTTGAGAATTCTCAATTTTTTACTTTACCTTAAAATTCTCAAATGGAATTAAGTTTTTATAATGTATGTCTAAGTTTTTCAAAAATATCTGTAGTATTTAAATTCAAATTACATATTAAAACATTGAGGATAATTTACTGTTTCATTTTTCTTATTTTAATCAATACTTTCAGGGATTTTTTTTAAAAATGATTATTTTGTTATGTGTCAAAAAAAAAATTTAAAAAAAAGGTTCAAAATTTAAAATCTTTTAAAATTTCGGACACTTCTAAACATGAATAATTTTTAAGCTTCTGTATTACATTATTTGCAAAAATTTATATCTATTGTTAAAAAAAAAAAACCCTATTTAAATCTTTTAGTTTTTCATAATTTTAAAGCCAGATATTCAGGGCTTCTTACATAGAATCCCTTGTTTTGTATTGTTCAGATAACAAATTATATTTGAATTTTGAATGTCTGAACATTAATTTCATTCAAAGAGAACTTTAACTTCAAGTTAATATTTTTTAACTTGAATCTTCAAATAAAGAGTATTTAAAAGCATCTGGACAAATTTACAGTTAACATTTGCGCATTTAAATAAATATAAAGATCCTTTTTAAATTCAAGTTAAAAAAATATATATTTATGCATAATCCCTCATCATTCATGTTCCATTAGTGGTTGACTGAAGAAAAGGTTATTAAAAAATTTGGACATTTTTATAATCTTAACCATGCAAAACTAGGAATTTTGTATTAGCTCCACTAAAATTCTGCATTGGAATTTCGAAAAAGATATTTATGCGTGTCTCACATACTCAGTTGAAAAACATATATTTACCATAAATACTAATAATTCTTTGGATATTTAAAATTATCATTAGATTAATTTTTTTAATATATATATATTCGACTTCTAATATTTTTTCAAGTATTCCTTAAATTTCATATAATTTAATTAAGTGAGGGGATATTAAAGTCGCAATCTCTCTCTTCTCTACTCAACTACTTGAGGGCTTTTGGCGACGGACCTGTGGCCGGGGTATCAGGTGGTCAAGGTATCGAATCATGGTTGGCATGTCTCGAGTTCGAGCCCAGTGCCACAAAAGACCCGCCGTGTAGGGCAGCGATGCACGTTAAAACTATCGAGAGCTGAAATGTCCTCTCGTTGGTGTGGTGTGGTAGTTAGGAGAGGCGGTGCCAGCTCAGGTGTCGCCCTCGTCATTTGACCATTTTTCAAAATTACGAGGTCCATCACTAAAAGCCCTCGTGTAGCTGAACAGTGCGACGTTAATATTCACTCACTTGGCGACGGACCTCGTAATTTTAAACCATGGTCAAGTGACGAGGATGACACTTGAGCATCGCTCCCTTACACGGCGGATCTTCAGTGGTGCTGGGGTCGAACTCATGACACGTCAGCTACGAGTCCGTTACTTTGACCATTAGGTTACCGCGGCCTCACAATGTGGTTGAAAACTGCATGTTATGAGTAAAAATATGCTGAAACATTTGATGAACTTTTAATAGATTTTTGCATAGAGAAGATAGATGTGTGATATGCTAAAATGACAATATGTAAAAATTATGAGAATATCGATGACAATTTTTGAAAAATTCAATTTAAGTTTCAGTTTGAAACTTATTCGTTTTTTTTTTTTCGCATTTAATATTAAATAGTCGCGATAACAAATTAATAGTTTAACGCATTCATAGATTATAAAAAATAAAGGTATAAATGACATTGTTGGGAATAATATGTTTTTATAGTTTTGAATTCAGACTTCTTTGCAGGAGTGTAGACTATTAAAAGGCTGATGTAGAAGTTAAAAAACTAATATTTAAAATATATGGAAAACAATATCTGCAATTCCATGATCTTGACGAGCAGAAGACGGCATTTTTACTTAGTAGGGCAGAGTAAGCATAAGGTAGGAGCTTGTGGAGTAAACAACCAGGCCTCTGCAGTTTTGGCAGGTAATGAACTCCCATTTGTTACTTTCTCTCTCTCTCTCAGTAAGGAATACAAAAATAAGTCATGTAAAATTTTATATATTTTAATAACAATGAATTGTGAACTTAATTTCCAATTCATTGTCACGAGTTGGCAGTAACTACAGTACTCTATCGACGTACTTCTTATATATATAAGAAGTACGGTTGATAGAGTACCAATAATTTTAACGCAATTTTATATTTCGTTCTCGTAAACTTTACTCCTTTTAAAACATGTATTGACAAAATACTCTCCTTTTGTATATTTATAAAATTTTAAAAATATAATGGTTATCTTACCCAACATTTTAAATCAGGGGCGGCAACTGTGTAGATAAGACGTGCCCAAACAATCTGTCAGTATCATTCAGCGTGCCACATAGTAGGAAATTTTTGAAATGCTTCGATTCTTACGGTAATATTTGCAGATTTAAAGAATAGAGGTAAATAATTTAGATTTACAGTTTTATATTTTATATTAATTATGGATCAATAAAATACATTTATTAACATAAAAATAAACAATATAAAATGTTACTATTTCTTCAACAAAGATAAAAAAAAATTAAAAATGTATGTTTCCAACATATTTACTTAAATAAGAAATAGACAAAGTGAAATATAAATGATTCCCTTCATTACAGTTAAATAAAAATTGTAATGCGAATTAACTCTTTCACGACTCTTCTTTCATATCGCAAAACCAGGGGTATAATGCGTGACACAATTCTGAGCATTCAGTTGTTAAACAATTTCTTTGCGGAGTCGAAATATTTTTCATATTAAGAAAGATTTTTTACTTTTATATGCCAAATCATAAGTGGGAAGCAGAGTACACGCAATTTTCTTTTTTCAACAATTAAATCCTTTAGCAATAACACTCAATTATTTACAAAATAGCTGTAAATTTATCCTTAGAATTATCTTTCAGATTATTTTGTAGTTCCATAAATGTCCATAACTCTCTCTCAGAAGATGTTTGTCAAATAAGGTCTATTATCAACTTCCATCCACTCAAGAATTGACAAATTTGTAGAGTAGTGCTGAGTGCCACTAAGAATTGTACCACGTGCCACAGGTCCATAGATTGCCGACACGTTTTAAATGTTCTTATTAACTAACCATCTCCTATTCAAACACAATTTATATGATAAAATAGGGTTTTCATTCATTTTGTAGGGAATTGTATTAGATTCAACCATAAGTAATTTTGTGTATTAAAAAAATTACGTTGTTTCGGGGATCCCCTTAGAGCAAAACGAAAGGAATTTGACATAATTATAGTAAGTTTTTCTAAAAGGGGAAACGTTCACTTTCAAAATACACTGCGTAAAGTGGTTTTAGGTGTACGAAGTTATATTCACTATTATTCCTAAAATAAATTTTGATATTTTGGTTTTTCGTTAAGTTTTGAAGTTATTTCTTCAAATATACTTCTCCATTACATTTCTTTCAAACTTGCTATTTTCTTTTGCGGCCACGGTATCCTGATGGTCATGGTTATGAACTCGTGTCCAGTGTTCGAGCCCTGGTACCACAAAAGTTTAGCGTTGAAGAGGAGCTGATGCATGTTAAACACGTCGAGGTCAAAAGTCCTCACGTTGGTGTGATGTGGAAGTTTGAAAGGGAGTTATCAGCTCAGGTATCGTCCTCGTCACTTAACTGCGGTTCAAAATTATATTATATATATATATATATATATATATATATATATATATATATATATATATATATATATATATATATATATATATATATATATACGTAGTCGCTCGTCAGTAGCCACCGTGTTGACTTAGAATGCAATATAAATCCTTGACGTGTGCACTTGAGTTAATTCGAGTACGCTAAACAGTTCCAAATATGCACATTAGATATAATTATAGACATGTATGTGTCTTTCTCATACTTTGATATTTTTTGCTATTTATACCTGTTAAAATTATTTTTTATAAAAGGTTTTTTGTAACTAATTGTAAATTGAATAAAACCTTTTCTTACAATTATATGTATTTGAGGATGAAATCTAATTTACTTTATTCAGGAAATTTTTAGTAAATTTCATTTTCTTAGCCAACTTATTTCTTTTAAAACATGCATATTTGTGTATTATATAATTAAATTTCTAACTATCTAAAATTATGTCTGGCTTTTTCTTCATTAAAATATTTCAGGATTTTACAAATTATCTTGCCATTATTCATTATGTACTTAATAAGGAAAAATATATCTAAATATAAATAATTTCTGTCCTAATAAACATATAATTGTTTTTAGCTACAGTTTGGAAAATGCATTGAAATTTGTATCGGGACAGGATTTTAACATATTATGAATGTGTTTTTTATACTGCCACTATGTTATATATTTGTCTTTCATTCTTTTTACAATATGAGTAGAAGTCGTAAAAAGTTTGTCACAGTAAAATTAATTTTTGTTTTTTATTTAAATTATACTATTATATTGATTCTGAAAATAATAGGTTAGTTTGACAAGCCATTATTTCACAATTTTAAAGCATTGAACAGTTTTGAAATTTTTAAAACTTTTCTAAAATGTTAAATTATTAAAAATATTTAATTATTGTAAGTGATTAATATTTCTTAGATTATTGGAACCAAAAAGTATAAAATTTAAAATATATCTCTTTGTTGAATTTTAATAATTATTTTTATGGCTAAACCTGGAAAAAACCCAACTTTTTTAAATATTAACATTAAGATATTTTTAAAAAATAACTAGAGCTCTCAGACCTAAATCCATATGACCTTTTATAGAACATATGTAAGGGAACATTTACAAGATATTTCAAGACTCTATCTTGAAAAGGAAAAACGCCTTAGGGATTAGAAAACACTCTCATCTTCAAAATTAAAAATCTGAGAAAAACATTTAAAATTTGTAAAGGCATAAAAAAATTCCATTGCCTGTAAAGCTTTAATTTTTCAATCTGTTACTATCCAACTTATGCTCTACATGAAAATTCTACTTGAAATAAATATGACTGAAATATTTTTTTTAATTCAAAATATTCTAAGACATATATATATATATAACATTGATAACAACTGTTAATTTGATCAATTATTCACTTTTATCAGAACCTTATATATTCACAAGAGTTTTAAATGCAAATATTTATATAGAAATTAGTAGTTATACAAACGTAATCCAGAAATCACCAAGTTTGTAAACAATATCTATTTTTTTTCTCAGTTCCCCATCGTGGCAGTTAAGCAAGTTTAAGTTTTTGTTGCATGACTTTAAAATGCTGCAGTGTAGTACTACAATAGATTTATTATAATGTAGTTTGTGGTACATCAGGGAAATATTTAGTTCATTCTGCAACATTTGTATTCTGTAGTCTAATTGTAATATTACCTGAAAAAGCTGCATTTTAGATTTACCATTTTCAGTCATATTCCATCCTTTCAAGTATTATTTATTACAGTAGCCTACGTACATTTTGGTCATGGCATTTTTCAAAAGGAAAAAAAAAATAATGAAAACAAAGTAAAGAGCTTTTAAATTATATAAACTATGTGTCAAAAAATATATTGGTCTTTAAATCAATCTTAATTAAGTAAATGTGAGAAAACTCAAAAACTTAAAAACATGAGCAAACAGAAATGATTTTAGAAACTAAAATTGTAGTTAATTGTCGTTTCACACGAAATATTGGATTGTGTTAAAAAATATTTTTAATTAATTCAATCTAGGAATGCAAAAATGCTTTAAAATGAAACCGAATTTAAAATCAAAACTCAGAAAATTAAAATTTCTTAAAACCTAATTGGTTTTTAGATCAGAAATTGAGCAAGTTTTCCAAATATATGAAATATATATTTGCAATAAATTGGGTGAACTTTCTGTTGGCCGTGAAGTGTAGAAAATGTCCATTTCACAATCCTCGCCCTAGGCCACAGCTGTGAATGAGAAACCTCCCGTTTCGAAGAACACAGAGACCGAAAAGCATTAAATTCATCCCCTGCAAAACCAATTCAGCACCTCCTGCGGCTTTAACAGGGGAAGGCATTTAACTGCCGTGCATTTTTGAAGCAGTTCGCGAAATTTATCGGAACCTTTTTGGCTTAGCTAGCTTTGAAAAAGTAGATCGCTTTCGAAGTGAAATTCAATTAGCGGGTCATCCAGTCAGAGGGTTAAAGTTATATTATATATAATTAACAAATTTATTATTATCATTATTATTTCAAACTGTATTTAAAAAACGTAGGGAAATTCGGAACTTCATACATTTCTACATTACGTTCATCGCGTAACCGTAACTGGTAACGCGTAACGGACATTTCCCCCTACCATGCCATAAGAAATTAACTTCAAAATCTACTAGAGTTGGATTTCGCAAATATTCTGCTCTGGGTTTGCCCATCTCTGCAAATCACAAAATCAAGGAAATTTAATTATCTTCGTAAATATTTAATTTTTAATCGAGAAAACTTTTTAATCACATTTAAAAATATTATATTGAAAGCAACAGGAATTAACCTGAAAGTATGAAAAAGATACGCACTAAAATATTTATTCGAATAATTTCATATTACTTACTCGTACCTTATTAAGAATGTTGAACTTTGTCAGACGCTTAACAGTAAATATAATTATTAATAAGTAATTTTAACCGTAAAAAAATAAAATTTTAATTCTTGTAAAGACTGTAATAAAAAAAGTATTACTTTGGTTAGCTCAGTTCAACTTTATTTCAAGGGTTTCAAATTCAAAATAAACAAAATTAAAAAAAAAAGATCACAGTTGCAATTACATTAAAACAGTTAACAGTATTAGAAAATAGCGAGAGGTTTGCGCGCGCTTCTTCACACTCAAAATCATGGGAAACGAGTGATAGTTTGTTTTTAAAAGAACAAAACCATCCAGATTGGCGCGGCTTATTTCTAAATAAGGTAATACAATAACTTCGGTTTATCTTATTTTTCAATGGTATTACCTAGACATACTTGGAAAGAACACTGACACATGTCAATAAATATATTCATTTAAAAAATGAAAACCTTACACGAACTCAATTTTTTCTCAAACTGTTGACTTATTCAAAATACTATTTTTATATTCATTAATTTTATTTCTCTCTTAATTGTTAAAAAATGTAATTATTCTATTTTCAACCAGTTCCCCACCTTTTCAGAGTAATAAATGCAACATCTTTACGAGCGAAACGTATGAGCAAAAGCATACTCGAAACAATGTTTTCAATCAATAAGAAAATTCTTGTTTGCCTAAAAAAACAACAACTTAAAAATGAATACATTTTGAGCATATTTTTATAATTTTTACAATCTTAGGTTTTAAATTTGAAAATTTATTGATAATAATACATTTATATGAATTGTGCTTATCTCTGTGTGTGTGTGCTATACCACTTCCTTAAAATAAAAAAATGCACTTTCAAATAGAAAAATAATACTTTTTTTATTTAAAATAATGAAAAAGAATTTGTAGCAACATACATTTGCTTAGCATTTTCTACCAACACATTCACATTCAGCTTATTGATAAATATCTCACTCATGTAATTTACCATTCGGATGCTTTGATTAACAAAATCTGCAACCAGTTTATCCCAGTCCATGTTTAATATAGCTAAATCACCATATTCGGAAATTCTTTGTTCATTTGAATATGTCATACATTCATGACCTAGTTGATTTTCGTATCCTTCCAAACATCCGTAGCATACGAACAATGATGAAATATTTTCTTGGATATGGTTACGTAAGAGTTCTACCATTGATGTAGTGAGAACTATTTCTGCATCGATACAATCGGAGTCAGATTTTGGAAAAGGAATGTGTTTAGCCACTTCTTTCCTCAGAAGTTACTGAAAAACACGCCCGAACATGATTGAAACAGTTTTCGACGTGATCTGCTTTTGGATATCTTTTAATGTATATTCCATTCCATTTCTTTTAGCATGGAAACTGGAGTCGAAAATTTGCGAGAAAAGTCCTTTCTCTGGAAATAACTTTGCCATATGATATAAGTCACAGTTCGGGAAAGTAGGAATCATTCCTTGATAACAAATACTTTTCCATCATCAAAGGCTTGATCGATTGCAGCAAATTCTCTTACGAGGGCTAACCATACGAAAGGCGTTACAGTGATTCCATCTTTGATAGGTAGGTGAGATCCAGTGGCATCGAGCGTGTATCGGCGCAAGTGAATTCGAGTGACACATGCAAAATCAGAAACAACGCCGTAGTTGCGATTGCCTAGATGGAAATGATTCTCAGGGACAGCATCTGGTTTAAACGCAGAAACTTTCCCGTTGCCTTTATCAAAACACACTGTTTTGGCTCGAGGATTGGAGGAGAAAAGAGGTGCAGCACGTTTCATATAGTTAACTAAATAAATTTCAATTCACTAATCACGAAAGAAAATATCATGAAGTTTTGTGATATGGCTGAAATGTGATAATTCTTTACCGTGAAGCAAAGTATTCTACCATGTCAGAGCATGAGAAGAAAGGGGGGGGAATGAGTATTACAAGGTGGCAACAGTAAGCTGATTGGTCCATTTTCATCGCTTACTTTGGATTGGTGGAAAAAATACTGATGTCACTAGTCTTATGGCATCACTATTATAATCAGATCCATAAGAAGACGCGTTTTTCACTATGGTTTATTTACGAAATCTATCTTCCCATATTTTAATCATATCTGTATAAATGAAAAACAATACTTCAATATTGTACTCTAAAGACACTAATTTGAAAATTATTAATGCTTTGTTTTTCTCTTTTGATTGTTTATGCAATAACCCGCTACAAGAAAATAGAAGTAAGAAAGCTTTCTGATTTGCATGAAAAAGAAAAATAGAGTATCCTTAAAAATAAACCCTCACCTGAATGTAAAGAACCTAGACTTTTAACTACTTTGGAACCAAAAACAAAATATGTTTTCCATTATTCGAATTTAAAGCTTTATTTAAAATTAGGGTTAGTCTTGAAAAAAATTCATCGCGTTTTAAAATTTTTTCAGTCTCCTTGGCTTAAAAATTACATAGATTACAATATTAAATTAAGAACTAAAGCTGTAAATGACTTTCAAAAAGATTATTATATATACTAATGAATAATAGGATTTTCGAGGAAAATGTAAGAAAAAGAGTCGATATACGTTTATGTCCAACAGAAGAGCAAGCTCGAAAACCTAATAGCGAAAATCAAATTTTAATCGTCACACAATATTTTCTGAAAACTTAATGGCCGTACATTTAAAAAAGCAAAATTAAATTTTTGAAACCAATACAGGTAGAAATGGTAATTTTAGATATCTCAAAAGTTCTTTCACTGTGTACATGAAGCATCGTTATGACTCGAAAGTAAGGCTCATGTACACTGATACCGATTCTTTTATGTATGAAATAAAGACTGATGATTTTATAGCAACATGAAAGATGATAATAACTTATATGACACTTCAGACTATATGACAAAAACAACATTTATAATTTACCTGTTGTTATCAAAAAAGTCATCGGAAAAAGGAAAGATGAAAACAAGGGAAATATTATGACAGAATATGTAGGGTTAAAATCGAAAAAGTACGCCTACAAGACAAACAATAAGATTGAAAAGAGGCTAAAAGGGATTAAAAACAATCTTTGAAAAACAAAATAACATTTGAGGACTACAAAGCCTGTCTTTTTAATCAAAAATTAAAATATGCTGACATGAACTTAATTAGGTCCAAATTTCACTACATTCAATAAAGTAATACAAACTTGCTCTGTCATATAAAGATGACAAAAGATTTAGTAATGGCGATGGCATTACTACTCTTGCCCATGGACATTAGTCCTTGATGAATTTAGACCTATTCAATGGGCAGTAGGACATAAAAATCAATGATATGATAAATTCACAATAATGTGATTTTCGTAATGTAAATAAATGACTGTAATGTACAATAAAATGGAATACAGAATGCTGTTTTTGTAAATAAGTAACTTACTTTGTATCTTTACTGTACATGAGTTTATTCAGATTTATAGAAACAAATTTTTTTAAATGAAATCCTTTGGGAAATTTATATAAAAAAATTGTTTTTAAACTTATATAAAGGTTTTTTTCCCCCTTACATTTGTATGAAATGTATTAAACATATAATTTATGCTTAAACATTCTTAGATAATTTGTTTCGAAAAAAAATTGTCTTTATTATTTTAAAAATGAAACCTGTTTAAACATAAATTAAACTAACAAAAACAATAAAATAATATTAACTCAAATTAAGCATACATAAAAAAATATTCATATTTATAGAGATAAAATTGTTAGAACAAAATACTGTGTGAAACTTATAAAATCTTCATACAATATTTTTTAAACAGATTCTTCATAATATTCAAAACAATCAGGTGGACATAACACGTCTCTCATTTCTTAAAATAATATCTAAGCGAAGATTTTCAAAAAAAATTTCAGTTACATAATGTACAGGTTTTAATAATAAATAGTGTTTGTTTTTTCAAAAAAGATTATTATAAAAACACCCAAGAAAATAATTTTAAAAAAATGTCGACATTGAGATAATTTCTGACGTAGAATTCAGTCGCCGTCTTGTAGAATCAAGATCAGACAAGCTAAATCGTAACCCGTTCACGCTGATGACGAGTATACTACGTCACATTTTTCTGAATAATCAATTTACTTTGTATCTTTACTGTGTATGTGTAATCATTATACTGAATTAAAAATTACAAATTATTAAAATAATATAAATTAAATATTTTTTATTTCATTTTAATTAAGAAAATGATTTTAAAACACGTCGCCATCTGCTTCGCCTGCAAAATTAAATTCATGAGATTATAAACATAAGTTTTCTTCAGGTCTGTATGCCTTCATAGGACAATGGTTAGCGTAACTGAAAAACTATTGTCCTATGGAGACATTTTGATCTGAGGCCGTGAGTTTGAATCTGGATTTATTATTATTATTTTTTTTATTTGAGCGTGTTATTTACTTCAATCATTTTAAAATCTATAATTAGTGAATATTTTAATCAATAGGTGGCGCCATGAGCACGTTTAACATTTGCATACTTCAATTTTTTGCAAATTTTTTTAAAAAAACAACTCAACTTAGCAGTAGGAGAAAACAACTCAACTCGCCCCCTGAACTCGAAAACCAAAACCATAGCAGGAGAAAAACAATTCAACTTGACAGCGGGGAGAAAACAATTCAACTCAGCAGCAGGAGCGAAACAACCCAACTCTGTGCCGCCTGCGACAGTAGAATCGACTATTATTATCTACTAAGGTCGAAAAATTTCTTTGAGATGAATAATATGCTCATCCAAACTGCGGGAAGCTATGAGAATGTCATCTATGTACACAAAACAGTGAGAAAGATCTCTAAACACTGAATCGAGAAACCTTTGAAAGGATTGAGCAGCATTTCTTAATCCAAAAGTCATCAAAGGGAACTCGAAAAGTCCGAAAGGTGTGCAGATAGCTGTTCTCTGGATATCGGATTCTACAATTGGTATATGGTGATATGCTCGTACGAGATCTAAAGCTGAAAATATTTGGCATCCAGCTAATTGATGGGTAAAGTCGTGAAGGTGTGGTATTGTATAGCAGTCAGGTCGTGTAATGGCATTCAAGGCATGGTAGTCACCGCATGGTCTCCAGCTGTCATCTTTCTTTTTGATTATATGCAAGGAACTTGCCCAATGACTATTCGATGGTCAACAGATACCCTTTTCGAGCATGAATGTAAATTCTTGTTTTGCAATTTTTAACATCTCTGGAGATAATGTACGCACTTAAGCTGATACTAGAGGAACTGTTGTAATAATTGCATAAGTAACGTTGTGCTTAACCTCTGTTTTATTAGAATTTTCAAGTTATGTTTTTGAATTCCTCCAATAAAGCTAGAGCTTCCGGTATATATAATGATGAATCCAAAGTTTTTAAAGAAAGAGGCTAGCACTCGGTTGTTTTCCCCAGGACATGCAGGAGAGTTATTGAATCCAGGAGTCGTCTGCGTTTTAGATCAACAAGTAATCCAAAGTGTTTTAAAAAATCCACTCCTAGAATTGGTATTTTGACATCGGCGATAGTGAACGACCATGAAAATTGGCGCCTGAATCCGAGGTCTAATTTTAGAACTTTTGAGCCATAAGTGTTGATAACGGTTGAATTTTAGCGGCGTAAAGTTTGTAGTCAGATGATTTACGTTTTTCTGCTTGTGTTGGCGGAATGACAGATAAATCAGAGGCTGTGTCCACGAGATATTGAAGACTACTTGTTTTATCAAATAGGATAAGGCGATAGCTTGAGCCCGAGTTACTTGCCTCATTAAGCAACTGGGCAATTAGTTTTCCGGATTTACTATTGCCTCTTTAAAACTGCATGGGCTTATGCATTTTTGAGCTTTGGCTCTAAAACGATAATGATATCAGCACAATCTGTTGGTAGAATTTCTAGACGTAGAGCAACTGCATGAACGATTTCGATGTCTAGGTTTATTATAATTTGGCGTGTAAAGTTTATGGATTTGCTGAGTGAGTGATTCAATACTTGCTTCAATGGAACTCAAAAGGGAACTATCCCCACAGGAACAAGAAAGTGCATGAGACTGATCTTGCTTATTAATTGACGAAATATCTGTAGGATTATACACTGATATTATTTTATCGGCCATTTCAGCTAAATTCGTTAGAGTGTCTTTACTGACAGAAAGAATAGCTTTAACTTGTTGCGGCAACCTTTTGTACCATAATGTTTTCAATAATTCCTCAGAAATTTTGGAACCGTCAAGACTTTTCATTTTGGGCAAAAGATCGGAAGGGCGGTGATCGCCAAGGAGCTTTTTCAGTTTCGCTTCTTCGGAATCCCTTAAGTTAGTGCTTCTCAAACTGTGGGGCGCACCCCCTAGTGGTGCACGATAACCCTACGTGGGGGGCACGAGCATATCGAAAATAAAAGGCAAAAAAATGAATTTACTGGAATGAAGTAAAACAAAATACTTTCTGACATAATAAAAAAATAGAGAGTTACATTGATATGATTTATATATATAATCTGGCGAAAGAACGTCATCAAAAATAAAAGATTCTACTTTAAACGCTCATTTGCTATCTTTGATCCTATAACTAAATAAAAAAAATATTTTGTTTGCTTTGCTGTAATCCTACGATGACAGATTTTTTTATTAAGTTTCTTTTAACTTAAAATATTACTTTTGCTGACCTTCGAACTTACTAGCATGGCTATTTGCGTCCCCTTTTTTTAGGGAAGTTATAAATTATATAATTCTGTTGCGCTTTTTTCAATGTGAAAGAGTTTTAAGATATATGGATAAGCATATCGAGCACTTTGAAGGATTATTTGGCCAAGATCAATTCTTTTTTAGAACTAATATCCATATTTTAAAATGAAGTGCACTTTTAACACGGGAACGATGCGCATAGTCACCTCAGGATCACGAAATCGTTAATTCTGGGAAAACTGTTTATTTGTTATCAATGACCTTGACAGAGAATCCTCCAATATATGACAGTCTTAAGGCCAACGGCCATGTTTTCAAAAACTACCTTTATCCAACAGATGGCGTTGTTTGCAACTCGAATGACGTCAAAGTGATAATGTTTGTAAAAAGGTAATCCTTCGTTACTATAGCAACGGGGTGTGGTTAAGAAATGATTGACAGATATAGTCGGTTTCAGAACGCATGCGCAGTTGAAGTAAAATAAACAAACTATTCAAAACCATACGGGGTGCGGTGTTGGTTGAATGAAAAAGGGGAAAAAAGAAAGTTTTGTAAGAGTGTGCTGTGTCTTTTAGAATAACCGCGGAAATGGGTGCGCACAGTCTTTTTTTTTAATCCGTGCAAATATTTTGGGATATTCACGAGTGAATGAACAAGTACGTTTACATTTTCTTGGATATCATAAACATTGCCCATAGGGTTAAGAGTAAAGATTGAATTTAGACAGGAGTTTTAATTTTTTGAGAAAGGATTTGATAGACCTCCAGTTTTATTTTTGTAGAAATATCTTTTTTGTTTGTCTTAGCGTACTTATTTCATTTTTTTTTTGTTTGATAGGTATGTAATAAATTTCTTTCTGCTCATATCTTAGATACAAATTGTATTTGAAATTGCTGTGTAAGAATACTCATCGGGGAAATAATCATTTTCAATTTGAGTCTTTCACAAGAAAATGTTACTTTTGTAAGAAAATAACCCAGAGCAATTTTTTCCACAAATAGTTTGAATAATTCTGTTTTCAAACACATCTATTTCTTGTTTTACAAATTAATGTTATTATTTCCGATACGCATGAAAATATGACAAAAATTTCACTAAATTACAGTCGTCGCTAAACCTGAAAAAAAGTTCGTTATTTGGAAAATTTCGTGAAATGGTGATTTGTCTTTCAATATAGTTTAAAAAACACTTAAAACAAATTTAAAATTCACATAACTGTACATTATTATAAAATTAATATTGTTCCCACACCTTTTTTATAAGTTAATATCTATTTATTTTACATACCTTACTTAACAAAAAGAATTCGGCTAGGAAAGCAGGGGGAAAAAACAACTTTGTTAAGAAATACTCAGTACTTCCAACGTTAAAAAAGTACTTTTGTATTATGATTAACGAATTTTAATAATTTTTTCCAATTTTAAGCCTACAAGTAATTTTAAACATGCATATTTTATGACCAGTAATTTTAAGAATGCGTGTCCTTCAATTTAACTACTGGTTAAGTCTATTAATTTTGTTTGAGTGTTTTCGTTTTAAAAAAAATGTTTTCTCTCATTCCTCGCATCTTTGCAGTGCACAAAATACCTCATCAGGCGTATTTTTTTCACACAATTCGTCTAACCGTTTCAAATGATTTTACTTGCCTCATTACATCATGCGAAGGTCCATAAATATTTCAAAAACAGAGAGAAAAAAAAAATTGAATCAAAGAAAAAAAGTTCGATAAATGGAAAATGCACCTAGCTATTTGGAGGTTATTTGACGAAGAAAATCATAAAATGTTTTGGTTCCAGGAAAAAGTTTGCGAAATAGAGAAATCCGCAAGATAAAGATTCGCAAAATGGAAGGCCGACTATATTATATACATCGAATTAATTTCCAAATTAAGCTTCGTTTTTATTACACTTCCTTAAGTTGGTATGGAATTGAAAACCTGTTTCCTTGTTGAATTTTAATAATTGTTCTTATAGATAATCCAAGAAAAAGCATGAATATTGTTAAATTTGGAAACCTGGAAGAAATATGAACATTTTAACAATATTAACTTAAATGTTTAAAAAAGGTTATAACAATTTATGATGAAAAAGTGCTCTAATGATCATTTTCACAGAAAAATGACGTTTTCTCTTTAGACTTGTATCGAAACTTATTATGTTCTTGATGAGAGTTTCTTATAAGGCAATTCAGAAATTCAAATTTAAGTACCGTCTGTTTCTACCATCTACATTTTCTTCAACAGGATACCACATAATGTAGCCTATTTTATATTAAATGAAACTGTTATTTGGTTACCAAACACACACATGCGTAAAAATTAAGCAATATGTTAGAAATGAATTAGGAAAGGAACTTCTAATTTTGTTTGAGACAAAAATCGTTTCAACCTACATTTATATTATATAGAAGCTAATATCTTATTGTTATCTAATGACATTAACATCAAATTATTATTATTGTTACTAAAATAAATGACAGTATGTGACTTAAAACTTGAATTTTCATTTACATAGAATACAACATAGAATATGTCAGGTGTATTGTTATGCGACACTTTTATCAACGATGTAATTCAGAATTCGAGGAATGCGTAATTATTCGAATCTCGGCGTACGCAGGAACGATTAATAGTGAGTGAATATTAACGTCGCACTGTGCAGCTAGCTACACGTGAGCTTTTGGCGACGGACCACGTAATTTTGAACCATGGTAAAGTGGACGACACCTGAGCTGGCATCCCTATCTCCTAACTACATCACCACACCAACGGAAGGACGTTTGAGCTCTCGACAAATATAACGTGCATCGCTCCCATACACGGTGGGTCTTTAGTGGTAGTGGGCTCGAACTCGTGACAAGGCCAACCACGATCCGATACCTTAACCACTCGGCTACCACTGCCACATGTCTATGTTCAAACCCCCTCCAGTTGGCGTGGTGTGGAAGTTAGTAGAGAAGGGAGCTAGCTCAGGTATCATTCTCGTCGCTAGGTTATGGTTCATAATTAGGAGATAGGTTGTCAAAAGTCCTCGATTAACGAAACAGTACGACGTTAATATTCACTCACTAAATCCTTATTAAAAGTTGTATTTTTATGTTATTAATGATTGTGCAAAATTTGTAATAATTGTGTGGTCATTGAAAAACATATTTAATTAACATCGTAGCTCTTATATAAATCAATTCGAATTATTGGAGTTAAAAAATATATGAAGTGACCGAAACTGATTGTTTGGGATAACAAAAAATAAATAAGTAAATAAAATTTCCTTGCTCCCATAAAAATAATTTTTCTAACAAACTTCAACCGTAAAAGTATGAGTTAATAGCCATTTCCTTGAAAGAACCGATTATTCTCACAAATATCTCCTTTTATAAAAACAAAAAAAAGTTTTCGTGATGCTGTAATAAATTTACTTCTACTTAAGGTGAAGTAAATAAAAGAAACTAACATCTTTACAACAACTATATGACTAGTAGTGAAAGTCAAAGGAATAAAAAAAGATAATTTGCCTAAAGTTGTGGATCGAACTTATCTATAATAATGAAAATGCCGGTCTTTCAGTCACAAAAACGAAAATTAGGTATAATAAACTGAGAGGATCTGAGGTTACAAGTATTTGCGATGAAATGCTTTATTTATAAATGACCCTTTTCAATAGGAAAAAATATTCAGGAAAATATTCTTAAATATAGAAATTATATTCTTGCACTTTTACTTGGTCTGAATACATGTTAATTCCCCCCCTCCTAAGTTTTTGGACAAATATCGAGAACAAATGTTTTTCCTTGAAATAGTTCATTGATAGTGTCAATTTTGGACAATATTGCTAATCATACTCTTAAAAATGATTAGAATTTCTTGTATTGAATATAAATAAATAATTAATAAATTTTTAATTAATGAATTTTTCTAGGTTATTACGAGTTAGTCCAAACTGTATAAACACTGCTTTAACCGAATCTATTTTAGCTCTCCAACGGGTATCGCAAGATTTTCTTAGAGTAATGCTTTAGTAGAATTTCTCATCTTTCTAGATGCAGAAAATAAGCATTGAAATATCCAGCCCCAATTTTTATAGTACATACTACTGGAAGTGAGATCACAAGGATATGTTACAAGGTTAATTTGTAGTTACAAGGTGACATCATAAATCTTATTAAAAACAAAGATCATGTCAGCAATTTTGGCCTTAAAAAGACATATCTGTCATTTATCACCAATTATGGAATATCGTAAGCAAATTTTTAATTACTTTTTCAGCATGGTTGCCAATCTCCAAAACAAAAAAAAAAAAAAGGGGAAATAAGTTCTGGATACCATCGAGGAAATTTAGAATTAAACCTGACAAAATTGATTCCAAATGTGGAAAAAATTATTGAAGCACCAGATTTATTCCTCTCTTTAAAAGCATTTGTTTGTTGTTCATTTATTATATGTATTAATTTAATTTTAATTCAATTAACGTGTTTTTTATTAAGTTTTAAACACCATACTTCACTTCAGTTAGAAATTTAAATAGTTTAAAGTAAGTAGATCTATACCACTTGTCATTAAATTGGTAAATCTGCAAAAATTCAATATTCGGTATGCAGGGGTCTACCCCAAACCGAAGAGCATGGCAAGGGGACTATGAAACAAGAAAGTTTGGGAACATCTGCTGTATAGGATCTGCGTTTATTTTTCTTACTCAATGTTTGTCATTTTGAGTATTTCTGGCGTAGCGGTCTCCTCTCAGCGAAAGGGGACACTTGCTAAGGTCTGTCAGTTGTAAAACTGGTAAAAGTAATTCTAGTTCATTTTTAGGGTGGTGGGGGTTAAAACAACAGTAAATTTTGACCATGGGAGAGTTCTTATTTCTCGACAAAGATCAGTGGTGAAATGTTTTCGAGACTCTCGAAACTCTTAGAACTGTAAGATGTTTTGGGGAATCCCATTCCCCACATAGAAGAATATATCTTAAAATAATATTTAAAGTATATAGATAAACATATTTTTGATATTATATGTAACGACAATTTTAAAAAAGTATTTTATTTTTTATTAAAAAATTTCATGATGTAAGTTAAATGTTATTTACTCATTGATAAATTTAATTTTTGATCCAATTGTCACCAACGCATGTATTGCATTTAGTAACTAATATGTGCTAACAATTTTTGACACAAACTGTAAGCGTATATGAAAAATTATGAAATTATGTGCACTTGCATTTCATATTCCGGGTTTAATTCGTTTTTATATTTTGTTTTTGTAACCACTCGCGTTGAGAAATATTTTTCTCACTTACTAAATACATTTTTGTGAAATGTTTATAGCTGTGTGAGAAATTCTGTGTATTTTGCACATGAATTAGCAATCTAAAGTTTAAAAGTTATAGCTTAAATTTTAGCATCGAATCTGTTGGTGTGTTGATAAATTCTTCCATTTTCTTCATTATATGTGTTTTCCCCCCACAAATATAAAAGGTTTCAAAACATTGTACTAACTAGTATGAAATTACTTCATGGAACTCGGGATAGCAAGCTATAGCATATACACAACCTACTAGATAAAGAAAAAAAGTTTTTAAAAATTCATTTATTATATTACAATAAAAGTTCAAAAAGTTTTTCAAAATAAAGTTAAATTACGTAGAAATAAAATTTTTAATTTGAATGTATATCATCTTTAGATAATTATGATTATAAGAATTTCATGAGAACGTGAATCCATTTTGCATACACATTTGTAGTATTTCTTTCCAAATTTTTTTTTATTGTGACTCGTGGAACCCCAAGGTTCTGTGGAATACAGTATGAAGATCAATTCTCTAGGTAAATGACGAAGAGAAAGAAACTGTTTAATTTTTCCTGAATAAATTATTTTTAAAGGAAGAATAGGAGGTTTTAAAGCAATGAAAAATTAAATTTCGCGTTTTAATCTGCTGTATTAAATCAACAAACAGTACGGTAAATTTTACTTTTATACGACAGAACAGGGACCGGGAACCTATTTCACGCGTGCTACATGAGGCACGTGGCACAATTCTCAGTGGCACTCTGCACTACTCAACAAGTGTGTCAATTTTTGAGAGGATGGAAGTTGATAAATTTGTAATGGACCTTAGTTGACAAAGATATCCAGAATTATGGACAACTACGAAATTTCGAAAAAATCAGAAAAATAACTCCAAAGATAAATTATAGCTATTTTGTAAATTATTGAATGTCATTGCTGAAGAGATTTAATTGTTTAAACAGAGAAAATTGCACACACTTTGCACTCCGCTTTTGGTTTTACTTATCTGACAAGTAAAAAAAGTAAAGTAAGTAAAAAACTTTCCACATAAGAAAAATATTTCGAGCCCCCATAGAAAATCAGCAAAGAATTGTCTCAATTTTCTTCTGAGACAAATTCTTCTCTGTGAAATGTAATTAAATATTTTTCAAACACAAATACGCAAATAATAATTTCATTATATTACTTTTAATTATGAACAGCAGTATCAATAGTATCACGTGTATTTCAAAAATATTCAGACAAATTTAAAATGAAAAAAGTACAAACAAAAGAATGAATATTACAAATTTTTCCCATCGTTTTCTCAGTACAAATTCTTAAATATATCTCAACGTTGTTAAAAGCGTTGTATTTATAATAATAGACATGATATATTTTATGCTGCATATACATATAGATTAAAAAACAAGTTTTGTGAATCTCATATAATTATTGATTATGGTATAACAATGGCATCAATTTAATATTTATACCGTTAGATAAGCGTAAGAATATTTAATTTATATGTATATTTGGTAACAAAATAATAAATTCATTATTATGTATAATGCATTATGCATAATACATGACTCGACTGGACTACAATTCTCGACTATTACATCACCTCTGCTGGTTACAGAATTTAGACATAAATTTACACTTTTAAAAATTTTTATATTTGTGCTAGATATATACAGTTTTTTTGCCCGGAATCTAAGCAGCCATCGATTCTAAGCTGCACACCAAATTCTCAACAAGTTTGTGTGAAAAATGAAAAATAGTGTAAAAGGGTTTATCTATATCAAATTTTACGAAATTAAAATAAATTTAAAATGAGAACTAAGAAGAAAAGTGAATAATTATTTATTTTATCAGTATTATAAACTTTAAATTACATACATACCCCCGTACGTGCTCTAAATACCCCAACCAACAAATTTCTCTTCCTTCGACTATAAGCCGCACCCGATTTTCAGTAGCATTAACATTGAAAAAAAAGTGCAGCTGAAATTCAAGTAAATACGGTAATTCCTCTGCTTTAATTAAGCATTCACTAATAAAATCTTCTTTAGTATACGATTTCGATCTGTGTTTGCGATCAAAAGTGATATTATATAACTAGTTTTTACTGCAACTGTATTGTCTTCAACAAATTTAGGAGGGCTGCGGTAGCCCAGTGGTTAAGGTATCCAACCATGGCAGGCATGTCATGAGTTCGATCCAAGTACCACTAAAGACCCGCCGTGTAGGGCAGCGATGCACGTTAAATCTGTCGAGAGCTGAAACGTCCTCCCGTTGGTTTACATTTACAGTGGTGTGGTAGTTAGGAGAGGGGGTGCCAGCTCAGGTGTCGTCCACGTCACTTGACCATGGTTCAAAATTACGTGGTCCGTCGCCAAAAGCCCTCGTGTAGCTGAACAGTGCGACGTTAATATTAACTCAACTCAACAAATTTAGGTGGCTGTAGTAGCCTGGTGGTCAAGGTAACGAACTCGAGCCATGAGTTTGAGCCTTGCACCACAAAGCCGATGCACATTAAATATGTCGAGGCTCAAACGTCTTCCAAATGGTGTCGTTTGGAAGTTAGGAGAGGGAGTGCCAACTCAGGTGTCGACCTCGTCACTTGACCATGGTCCGTCGCCAAACTCCAGTGAGTAGCTGAACAGTGCGACGTTAATATTCTCTCTCGTTCCCTCACTCAACAAATTTAGTGAATATATTTTTTTCATTTTTTAAGAGTTGATTTCAATTCCGACAACTCGTCTTCACAAAGTTTTACAACACATTAGTCATAGTTTGTTTTTGGTTTTGTGTCATAATGCCTTTGAAATCATATTGCTTAGCAACTTAATTACAGTTTTTACATGTCAGGCGGCACAATATTTTATTCTTGCTTTGGGCATAAAACTATAATATTGCAATCGCCATTTTTCATGAAAATTACGATGTTCATCCTCAGTTCATCTTTTCTTCTCTGTTCTTGAAGATTAATTATGTTTTTATTGAATTATACTTTTTAATTTCATATGAATAAAAACCTATTCCAATCAACCTATCATATTATTCCAATTAACCTATATTATCAACCTATTCTAATCATACCTATTTCCAATCAACTCCAAAGAGCGGACAGGATTACTCGTTATGTAGATTAGATTCAGTATTTAAGTCAAACGAAATAGTAAAGTTAGAGCAGTAGGAGATAGATATTGAAACATAGAGTTATAGTGATTTTGAATTGAAATATTGTAGTTGAAGATAAATTTATCTCATGAAGAATTGAGATTCCGAGTGGTAAATATAAAATTGTATTTAAAGTTTCATTAAAGTTTTAAGAGTGAGATTAAAGTTAAATGTTCATTAAGAACATTATTAAATATAATTCTGGGATCTCTTATCGTGGTAATTTCTGCGTGATCGTTATTTAATGAATTGATTAATTAGATTATTAATTAATTGAGTTAATTTAAAGATTATTATAATTAAAACCTCATAATATTCGCCTTGTCGTTGTTAATAAGTCTTTGATTCTATTTGGGAAAGATATCTAAATAAAGAAAGTTATTTATAAAAAATGGCTACTGGTTCATTTACGTCTCCTAATTATTCTAGTTCTCAAAGTGAGGTCCTTAGGGATCATTACAACCTTTACCTCAGCAACTTTACCCTCGGTCTTTCCTCTCTTATCCCTGCAAAATCTCGCAAAATGTCCTACTCGTCCACAATTGAAACATGTAACTGATTTTTGGAAAGAATTTCGCTTATCATATCCACTGCGGTTGTTTAATTCTTGTCTATATCCTTCACCAAATGTATGACATCTTCTATTGCACATGCTAGGTTTTTCCCGATAGGCATTTCTATACGATTGAGACAAAGTAGCTTTAGTGGCCTGGTTATATTGCCTTGCGTTTTCATATATAATCATCTAACTTCTCAGTAAGATCGTCAACTGTAACAATTCTACTCCAGTCATCAATAAAATGTTGCTGTATATCCCTGGAAACCTGTTCCTTCATCTGCTCTACAATGACAAGTTGTTTCAGCCTGTCAAAATCATAGATTTTTAGTCCCAAAATCCACTCATTAAAATAGTTCGCCAACTCAAATCCAAAATCTCGCCAAGTGTTCTCGGCCGATTTACAATGCCTCTTAAATTTTACTTTAATTGCTTCTGGGCTCAATTTAAATCTTTTTAATAACATACCTTTTATATGTTCATAATCATTTGCCTTTTCTTCTGGTTCCCTGGCAATCAAATTCGCCATTTCTAACGGCAATAGTACAACAAGATTCTCGTTACCCAATCTTCTTCCTTAATATGGACTCTTCGTGCTTGTCTTTCAAACAGTATTAGGTAAAAACTTATATCACCTTCTTTGGGGTCAAAAGTACGCATTAATTTTTGCAATCCAACTGGTACGTGTTCTTGTATTCCATCATTCTGAGAATTCCTCTCTCTCCTAAAACCATTTCTCATCATCGAGGCTTCTATCTTCATCTTCTCTTTCTTGGCGCTTTATTTCATCTTCTCTTTCTTGGCGCTTTATTTCATCTTCTCTTTCTTGGCGCTTTATTTCATCTTCTCTTTCTTGGCGCTTTATTTCATCTTCTCTTTCTTGGCGCTTTATTTCATCTTCTCTTTCTTGGCGCTTTAACTCATCTTCTCTCTCTTGGCGTTTAATTTCATTTTCTCTTTCGCTTACTATTCTGTGTAATAATTCTTTCGCGAACACCTCTTCATACTCCTTACTTGCTACTATCAACTTTTTTAAAGCAGGAACTTTCATTTCAGTTCAGTTCAGTTCAGTTCAGGTTTTGTGGGATATGGAGCAACAAAGGCTATGATCCCCTAAAAGACAGATGTTTCTTAAAAATTAGTAGATGTCAAAATATTTCAGTTTCTGGATAAAAATCTGAATGTTAATCTGTTAGACATAGCTTTCTCCAATAATTCTTTGAAAGTCAGGTTGTGATGTGGATCGATTTTGAGAAAATGTTTTAGATGATTTCGAGAGAGAGAGGATGAATATATCTATTGCAGTTTAACAAGATGTGGTCTAAATCGTTTAAGCAATTACAAGATCTACAATTTGCGTTATCCGATAAATTGAATTTATGCAGAAGTCCTGGAGTGATGATCATTTTGCTGAAGATTCGAGTACATAGGATTTCTTCTCTTCTGTTTCTTGTCCATTTAGAGATGGTGCTTATGTTAGGAATATTTCCCAAGTTTACAAAATATTTGCTTGAATAGAAATTATCATTGGCTTTTTTAAAACTCTCTTGATATATTTTTTTATTGATGTCTTCTGAGGAAATCCAGTCGATGTAAACATTAGACTCTGTGACAGTTCTTGCGAGATTATCCGCCTGTTCATTCCACAATATATTTGAGTGTCCCGGAGTCCAAAGTAAAATCAACTGGTTATTATAAAGTGAAAGAATGTAAATCTTGCTAGCTAATTTATGGATGACACTATGGGATTTGAGTAATTTTGAAGAGCAGAGAGAACAGAGAGACTATCAGACAAAATTAACAAATTCTTGTTTATAATAGATAGATCATCTAGAGCTTGGCAAATAGCCAGAGCTTCAGCTGTAAAAATAGAATTATTGTGATTTATTCTATAAGCAAAATGGGAATTTGCCGTAATACCTGCAATAGATGTAATTTGCTCATTTTTTGAGGCATCAGTAGCTATTATATAAAAGTCCCCTGGAAGTAACGGTTTACCGTTTCATCAAATAAGCCCCTTATAATTTGAACTGGTAAGCTTTTATCCTGAAATGCGAAATTATTGATATATATATTGCATGGGAGAATTGAAAACGATGTTATTCTGGGGATTGAGATAATGTGACTACTAACGGCATTCAAAGGGTTTAGTATATTTATAATAGAATTTTTATTAATATTGAGATTCCATTGTGGAAGTCCCAATCTTCGTGCAATTCGAGTGCTTTTGGGGTGTGAATGATATTAAAAGGTTTCAGTTGGTTATCAGACCATTTATTTATTATATGACTAAAGTAGTAGAAAATACTGCATATACTATTATTTACTATTTTGATTAGATCTGCTGTTCTTGGTCCATGATGCTTATATGCCATAGCCTTAAGGCTATTAATTTTTTTCAAGGCTTTGTTATTTAATTGGTTTCTTAATGAAATATTCTGGCTCCGCTTGGAAAAATGAACTCCTAAATATTTGATAGAGGATTGCCAAGGGAGAGAATGTCCCTCCAATAAAATATTAGGAAACGTAGTAATTCTTTTTGTTTGATAACTCTGATATTGTACTTTTATCTGGACTAAGAGAAAGCTTCCAATATTTACACCATTGAGAAATTCTGTCCAGCGTGTTTTGCATTTTTTTGCAAATATAATCAAGAGAATGATGAGAACAGTAAAGAAAAACGTCGTCCGCATAAACAGAGCATTCGATGTCATTTTCCAGAGTTTCAAAAAAATCATACATATAAATAGTATATAAAATGGGGGATAGAACACTGCCTTGTGGCAGACCTTGGGGAAATATCCTTATGGAGGAAAGATAGCCCCTCCATTTGATTTGAAAAGATCGATAAGTGAGAAATTTGTGGATCCAAATAGCTGTTTTTCCTGTAATACTGATTTGTAGGCATTTATAAAGAAGACCATCTACATAAACTGAATCGTATGCACTTTTTATATCCAAACTTACTCCAACAAAGTATTTCTTTTTTAATTTTGCATCCATTATTGCTTTATGAATGAGATAGGTAGCACTTCTGCTATCTTTAAAAGGGACGAAACCGTAATGTTGAGGATGAAGTTTTCGTTCTGTGGTTAGAAAATAGCTTAATCTATTGGTGAGAACTCTTTCAAATGTTTTTGAAAAGATGGAAGTCAGTGCTATTGGTCTATAGGAGGATATGCGAGTTTTGTCTTTACATTGTTTAGGAATCGGGAGAATGACTGCATGTTTTCAAGAGTTTGGAACTATTGCATTATCAAATCTTGAAAATATCTTAATATTATTTCACAACCATTACGATCCAGATTTTTAAAAAAGATGCTGTAATATGATCAGCTCCAGGAGTTGAAGTTTTAGAAAGTTTGATTGCTCTATGGATTTCAAAAAATATGAAAAGGTTTATTAAGATTGTTGTCCTCTTTGTGGAAAAAGTCCAAAGGAATTGGTTCATGATAAGCGTTTTTAGATGCAAAGAAGTCCGCAAAAATATTTGCTTGAATTTGAGGTTGTGTAATATATCTATTATTAACTTGTAGAATATTATACTTGGGTTCTATTTTCTTAGTATTAGAGAGCTTTTTCAGAATATTAAAAAATATCTTTGGATTAGAAACATTATTGCAAATATTATCCCAATACAATCTTTTGGCATTTTTTATATGAAATCTGAGTTTACTAGCGTATTGTTTGTATTTGATCCATAATTGCGGAGAAATGCTACGGATAGCCTTTTTTCTGAACTTCTTTTTTAATTTATAAAAATTATGGCAAGTACCATTCCACCATGGAGGGAAAGATTTGTTAGAAATTTGAACAACTCTGGTATTACTGTAAATTTTTGAAATTGTATCAGTAAGATTATCTATATTCTTCTCTGGGTTGCTTAATATAATCTGCACTTCATTTTTCACCCTTTGCCAGTCAATTTTTTTGATTAACCTTTTACTGGGTCTTATTAATGAAAACCCGGTAATTACTGGAGAATGGTCACTGTCAAAGAAACAATCTGAAACGTAACAGTTAGTATGTCCATAGAGACTCGAGGAGCAAATTGTGAGATCAATTAAAGTTTTACCCGTGGAATTTCTATAAGTAGGAACAGTTGTGTTTAGAAGTATTGAATTAGAATCAGTCAACCAGTCAATAAAAATATTACTATCCCTTGAGCTGTGATCCGATCCCCACATCGGGTGTGTGTGTGTGATGCAGGTTAAAATCACCAAAAATGAAGAAAGGATCTGTTAATGATTCAAAAAAGATTTTATTAAGTTAATATTTAGTCCACGTGGTGCGTAGATATTTATAACATAAAAAGAAATATCTTCAATATGTATTTTGACAATAAGTATTTCTAAATCGTCTATTTGTGATATCTTGTAGAGGGATTTGTTGAGCAGAAACGTTTAAAGGTACAGCTATTATCAAGCCACCTCCTGATCTATTTTGTCTATCTTTTCTGAAAATCTTTTTCCCTGGTAAATTAAATGTATCTTCACTGGTTAAAAAGGTTTCTTGAAAAATCAAGATATCTGCTTGAGAAAAGGGAGGGATATTTAACCATATGTTTTTTATTTTTTAAGCTTCTACAGTTCCATTGTAAAAACTTCATAAAAAAGGGAGAAAAAAATTATTTCACTGAATTTTCAAAAATTTCCTCCCTTTTGAGGAAAGAAAAAAAAATTATATATATATAGATATTTATATATTTGTAGTAAAATACTGAATGATAAGATATATACAAGAATCAAGAACATATATACAGTATTTTTTTTTATAGTTCAGTGTTAAGTTTTCCACTATTCCCAGGAAAAACTTGAACTGAGCTTATGGATGTTTTTAACATGTCGGATGCTCTTTTTTTCCTGCCTGGGGGAGAAGATCGCGTAGTCGAATCCACTATGCTACATACTTGAGAGAGCATTGTTTCCATTGATTTTTGTAAAATTTCCATTAGGAATGCCGTTTGTTTTTCCACAACTGTTAAGAAAGAAGTCATCATTTTCTCAAACTTCTTGTCTATTAACTCTTGTATGTTATTTTCTTGAGATTTAGATTTAAGTACTGTCGAAAGATTTTCGGAATTAGATGCACGAAATCGTCGTCGCGCCTCACTTAATGTTACGTGCTGTCTACATTTTAATTCCATAATTTGTTTTTCTGCTAAGAACGAAGAACAGAGAGAAAAATTTGCCGGATGATTACCCTTACAGTTTATATATATATGCAGTTCGCATTTACAGTGCACTCTCCTGAGTGAGAAGAACCACAATTACAACATATAGCTGGACTCTGACAAAATCGAGATGGATGAGAAAAACTGAAACATTTGGTGCATTGTCTAGGTATGTCAATGAATAATTGAATCTTATGATTGATAAACCAAAGCTTAACATTATCTGGTAATACAGTTCCAAGTATGGTTATCAGAACGGGGGATATTTCAGGATTTGTACAAGATTTTATAAATCTGCGAATCTCTACAATCTCAAAATTATTACTGTCTTGTAATTCCGCAGATAATTCTTCCAATGATACATTAGTAGGAATTTCATATAGTAAGAAGCGGGAAGTAATACCCTCCCATATGACACTTGCATTAATCGAAATATTGAATAATTGATCTAAAGATAGAATTTGTATTGCACATACTGGATCCGAGGTGGCAAAACGTAATTTTCCATTTCTAGTGAATGACATGTTAGAAATTTGATCAAATTTGGGGATTTTACTTTTTATCTCCATATATAACAACTGTGGGTTTATTTTGGGGATAGATGACGGTTTTTGTTTATTTTCTAAAAACATATTTATCTCAGATATTTTTCTTTGACCGGCTCGTAAGACGAGTTCCTTTATAGACATAGGAGTGCAAAAGTATTTTGCATTCCCTGCGTCCATGCTATCTTCCATCTGTATTGTTATTTGTTTTTTAACATGGGATAGTCAGACTTTCAAAGACTCACCTTGAGTCTATTTGCGTTCATAAAAGAAAAAAAGAATGCTTACCAAGTCCTTGTAAGAATATAAACTTAAAGAAAAAAAAATTTCACCAATTTCAGAAGCAAGAACAGAGATAATTCACGAATGTCTTCTTCGTTTCTTCCAAGCGACCAATCGCTATTCCTTGTTTATTTTGATTCAAACTTTCATTTCTTCCGTTACAGTTTCTCCTAATTCTTCCGCCAAACACTTCAAATCTACCTTCAAAGCTCTTCCTAAAAACGCCATTTCTCATCCACTTTTAAAATAAAATTCCTCAACTGTACAACTTATTAACAAATTACTAGAGATTCAAAATTGTTCACTTACTACTAAATGTTGGATATAATTTAAATTCCCTCACTTCAGCACAGTTTCGATGTCGCCAAGTTTCAAAACAGTTCACGATTCTTAATCTTGAGAACAATTCAAAATCCTTTCTTCAAAACAGTTCTAAATCCTTAATCTTAGAAACAATTCGAAATCCATTGGGGTTTCCCCACACAAATGTCAGTCGTGAACCCAGTTTATATTCAAAAACGAAAAATTCATTAGAACAGCACAAAATTCCACATTTTATTCAAGCGAATTCCATCAACTACATTTTTTTGGTTCGTTGCCAAAGACAAAATACAAAAGTAGCTCGTTCAAAATATTATCTCGTGATCGCAAAAACGAGTAATTTAATAACATTACTGTGTAACCCTGACAGCTCCCAAAAAAGTAGTTTTTCTAACAGGTAAAAGAAACCTTTGGATAAGCTAGAGAGCACCAGTTTCTTTGCATAACTTCAACCAGTGTTTCTTAAAATATGGGTCGCGTGACTTGCATCTGGGGTCGTTAGAAATTTTAGGATTTTTGATACAATTTTTGCATAAAATAACTTGTTTGCAGTGACGCACATAAGGGACCTCGGGTCGAATTATGTCGCCTAAATGTGATGTACACCGTGGAGTCAAGTTCTTCTTTCTTGACTACTGTCAGATTACAATTACTAAGAAATGGGATAAAATTAGAACAAAGCACATTTTAAAGAGTGTCAATTTTGAAATCGGTGGAATGACATTTTTTTAAAAAGTAAGCATTTTCTCTTTATGAAGGAACTCAAAAAAGTTCTAAAGAAAAGATTGTATTTTGAGGTTTTCAGCTAGTAATTTCTTTAAATTATTAAAAATAAGCATTAAGAGAGCACTTTAAAAATAGCAATTAGACGTATGTATAACACTCTAAAATAGAGTTATAAAATTGGATAATAAAGACGAATACAACATTATCTAAAAAAAATCGGGTGGGGCTGTGCTGGGGCACACAGCCGTTGGTTTTCACGGGAAACGACTATGTTAGCGAATCGTTTTTAAAGTAAAAGATTGAAATAAATAAAAACAGGATTGACGGTGTTTTAAGTATTTTAATAAAAAAGAACAGATACATAATAGAAACATAAATTATTATTACAATTAATATTCGACAACGATTTTATTTAACATAGGTCTGTGATATGTGAAATAAGAAACATACGGCATAATGTCAACATAAATATTTCTGGTGAATGTACAGTCTATAGTGGTATTGCCTAATGTTGTCGGTGATGTTTGTACGTAGTTAAGGCCGAATTCATTCCTCATGAACTCAACAAGATAGCTGTTCTGTTGTGGATCGCAATTGAAATCGCCACATAGAACGATTGCAGTCTCCAAGTCTGGCTGAGAGTTCGGTATTAATTTTGTTAAGTTTGCTGAATATGGCAGGAGTGATTGATAAAGACATAGCTTATAACAGCTTCAGCCGACGCCTTAGGATGTATATATACAGCACCGAGGATAAACAGCGTAAGATCTTCGACTTTAACGTCCAACAAGCATATGTCGCTGACATTATGTTTTCTCAAGACTGAATTTCCGCATGACTTGTTGGCATTTGCTATGATTTCGCTACAGTTCGTGGAGCTTTGTAGGTTTCTGTAGATTGCAAAACCTCCGGCTGCAGAAACTCGCACCGGCAATTCAGATGAGGTAGACGGACAATGTGTACGATGTTCAAGTGCGGTGTTATTACTTGCTCTTAATTCGAAGCCATTGATCATCACAGTGTTCGCGCAATTCATCCAAGTCTCGCTAATTACCATATAATCGGGGTTCATCAATATATTATCGCTTTCAATATCTCCTGCATGGGCAACCAAACTTTGTGCATTGAAAGCAGATACGATCAAAATTAATTGCCGTCGTCGATGTAGGTAGCCACCCTGGTCTTCATTGCGTTCGGCTAGGACGTCTCACTTACAGAAGGCTCTTGCTTGCATTGACAACGTGGGAAGGCGATGATTGGCCCTCCGATCGTACTCGTCGCGAATATCTTTCACCGTTGGCGCCGTGCTGCTTCGTCCGTGATAAAATTTAAAATAGTCTTTATCATTGGTGAGATACAGACCGTCAATCGATGTTACTCTACTCAGCGCAACGTACACAAGCTGTATCTGTTGGGACTTATCGTAGTTGAAAACGACTTCGTCGAATGTGCTACCTTGCGACTTATGAATGGTGATCGCGCTTGCGGACACAACCGGAAATTGGTTACGTCTACACTTGATATTCCCACCGAGCGGTATGTTGGCGGCTGTGGTCACAATAGGTGTCCACTTTAAATCTAACACATCACGTTTGCACATACATAACGTGGGGCTTCGCTTTTACTCTACATAGTTGGCCCATGCTTGGATTTGGAAACTCCAGCCAAAGGCGCACTCTCTTCCGAATTCATGTTGAGGTTGACGGCTGAGGTTCAACATCTACTTCTGTCGTTCCATAGATTGTCACCTGTTCGTCTTCAGTGAGATATTCTATATACTTAAGCGTACCGATTGCGCCATTCACTAGTCCATCTTCAACATCTAAGTTCATAGTATTCATATATGGATAACCGACAGCTAGTTTTAAATTGTACGGCAAGCCGCCCGACTCTACGACGCTCATTTTGTGCAAGTTGCGGCGAGCAGTCGCGACCTCCGTTAGCGTATTGTAGCCAATCATCTTGTCGTCTGCAATATTTTCGAACTCAGGTATGAAAGCGTTGTTGTTATATGCGTCAACGTCGTGGTTGCGATGAAAGAGGCGAACAGTCGCGGGTACGTTTACTTTACACCAAGCTCTTCTTCTGAAGCGTGATTCGATCAGAGCAATTTGCTCGGTACCGAGTCTCTCACCGTTACCGATTTTCGTGAGTATTTCCGAGAAGGTGGAATCACTTTGTCTCATTACCTGTTCGAGTGGATAGTAGTCGAGCGATTGCCACAGCACTGGCCCACAGATAGAGTTTCGCGGCCCTTTGTAGACCGGTGAAGCATTTATGGGCGGTAACTTATGAAGATCTCCGCAGAAGATGATGTTAAGATAGCCAAATGGTTGGTCGTGTACACCAGTGATCTCTTGCATGCGCAGGTTTATTTTATGTAGCACATCGCATCCAATCATGCTCACTTCGTCGATTATGATGCATTTCACACCAGTGAATGTACTTCTGTAATTTTGAAGCACCTCTCTTGCCATAGTGCCGATACGTCTTGATTGAGTAATCTTGAAAGCGGAATGTACAGTCACGCCGCCCAAGTTTACGGCTGCTTTGCCGGTAGACGCGGAAGCAACAAACGCATTGTGAAGCGAATTATGTTGTTCGGTGTATCTATTGTACGTCTCCATTAGCAATTTGAGCACATAGGTCTTACCACTGCCAGCAGGGCCGGTAAAGAAAATTTGAATGGGAATCGAATCACTCAAGTGCAACCAATGTATCGTCTCGAGAATCAATTCGCGTTGGCCGTTATTTGTGCTGCGCCTCATGTGGCAGTACTCTTGTTTAGACATCACATTGCTGCGTTTACGAACAGCCGATATACCTATTGTATTAACGGCATTCTCAAAGTCGTCGTTGTTTTCCGTACCATCGGGCCCTAAAACGTTTCGGACGAAATCATTTCGACTGTTGCTTGTATCTAATGGATCAACGTTATCGAAGTCTTCGCAGATCTTCTTCAATTCATCAAGTATCTTCGCGATATCTATGTTAGACTCGAATTCTTTACGCTTGGCCATGATCTCTGCCTCCCTTTCGTCGTACATCCTGAGGAAGTCATTTCGGTCCAGAATTTCAACCGCCTCGTTCTTAAATGGTAAGTAGAGCGTTACCACATTTCTCGCTTATAGTTCACAACATCATTCAATTCATAGCCTCGGTAGCGAATGACTCGCGGGGCGCTCCGTTTACGGTACGCGCTGCCAATTGTCGAGGTGGACTCGTATGGTACGTTGTCCGGTGCTGACTCGTCATCACCAGATGCATTGTCGTTTACTTCAGTTCCAAGCGGTCGACCCTTTTTAGTTACTGGTGTGTACCACGCGACAAAGTCAGCGAGGCACTTGTCTTCAAGTTCACTCGGCCTTTCTTCGTACCGCTGTATCATACTCTTAGTCCAAATGTCGATGCTATTTTCGACTAAGTTCTCCTCGTCCATCACCACTTTACGCTTTCGTAATTTATGATGTTCTTGTGGCCACACAGTCGGGATATAGCTCACTTCACGGCTGCTACGACTCATTGGTTGGCGAAGCAGGTACCATGCGGCCTCCTGCGATGACATTTATACAGTGTTGAGGAACTTAACACCGAGTTGTTTCATAATCTCGACATACTCCTTCTCGGGATTCTGTTTTTGTATTTTAATAAGTTCTTGGTGCAGATTCCTAATGCCGTGGTTTGACTTATTGACGTATTCTACAACATAAGCTGCGCAGCTGTACTCTTCCAATATAAACTGCAAATCACTGTTAGCGCAAACGGTGCGCGCAATCCACGGGTTGAAGGGGTATTAGTATAAATTTCACTTAAGTCGCGCTTGAACACCACGGTTGGACGACGCAACGTTGCTCTGATTGTATCTAAGTAATGCGCCATTGTTAGGTTGTTATCAACTAGAAACTCGCCGAGCGTCTCGCAGTTCTTTTCTTCTAACAACTTGCGTAACTTAGTGGCTCTTGTCTGTAACCCGTTTTTGCGTTCATCGTCCATGGGCAACGGCAGCAGCACTCTAGTCTTCATCATCGGCCAGTATGGTATGCCGAAGCGGCAGCTAGTTTCTCCTCGCTTCGTACACGTAAACGTATGCTTATGGACTTGATTCGCATACAACTCACCGGGTAGATCATTGCGACTCACCGAGCAGAGATCAGTCAAGAGTTGAATAGTCTTTGGCATGTTTTCAGAGATTTTTTCGTGTAGATCGTTCTCGAGCCATAGCAGAACATGAGCATGTGGACTACCGCGGTGCTGGAACTCAATACGAAGAAAGTAATCGAGAACCCGGTAAGGGCCGAATGGGTTGTATGTCATTTTCGCTTGCAGTATCGCCATAATTGTGTCGACCAATTTGTTGAAATACACGCAACAGGTTACCGGATCTTCATTAACAAGATGGCTCCGCTGAGATCGATTCAAGTTGACTAAAGGATCTTCGACATGAATATCTTTGAATGAGTCGCTAAGGCCATGTAGTATTTTCAGCAGTTTTGGCCACTTGATCTCGTTAGCACTGATAGTAAAAAACACTGTTGGTTTTCCATGCTGGCGCAACATTGCAAATAGGTCTTTTTGCGAGTCATCCAATATTGAATGGAGTTCGGTATCGACTTTAAGAAGATGAAATTCTTATCAATACATTCATCCATAAAGTTTCGGTCCTCAAGCATCTTGCGTGTGATTGACTCAGTCTGTTTTACACAACGAAACATGTTGTAAATACCTTCGACAAAGCGGATACGAAGCATCTTCATGGCCATGTAGAGAACATGATCCGGAGTTGCACCGCGTCGATCAGTACGTCGAATCTCGCTGGTTGCCACCATGTACGGAGTCCCCTGCACATTGAGGTCGAATTGACGAGGCACGCCGTAGTATATTTGAGGGAAAGATAGTTCCTCGCCATAAACATCATAAATTATGTTGATCGGAGATGAGTTCTGTCCCGGAGCAATATCCAAACATTGTTCCTCATTCCATAACAAAGTATGTTGTCGAGCCAGCAGGATTTCAGATTCTGTGACAAAGTCGGGGTCGACAGACTCAATCTGAAATTCGAGCCCAATATAGTCATCCATATCTTTGTCAAACACACTCCAGTCGATCTTTATGTCATAGTGTTTGTACAGCGGTTGGTTTACCAAATAACGCAGCCAGGCCTTGATAACCGATTTACGTACGAAACCACTCGAGTAATTCGATTTGTGAATAAGTTTCTTTTTTTATGTTGACATTAAAAGAAAAATCGTCGTCTATCCGACTCGGTAGTTGCTGCACCATGTTGTTTACATCGACAGGTACATTGATTACCTGACCGACTATACCATAGTTACCTTCGTAGCGTAATCGACGAATCTGCATAAATGGTAACCGCGGTGAAATCAATCGAATGCTGATCGGGTCAAGCAGCGGCAGTCCGCTCGGCTTTGGAGGATAACGAAAACCGTTTGAGCGCGACAGCGTCGGGATTTTATTGGCATCTATCGACTTGCTAGAGGTACTGAATAAGTGAAATTCCGTCACATTTTCATCGGGGAATTTTGTTTGAAGGAAAGAAATGTTGCGATGTGTGTGTTTCACTTTCTTTAAGTCTCTTTCGAACCAAAGTCGATCACAAACGCTGCAAGATAAACCAAACGGATTGGCTTCAAATACCGTTTTGAAGCGTTTGTCCGCTGAACACCAATGATTTTGCATTGCTTCACTTCTACTGATATTAAGATCTCTTAGTTCCGTGGCAGATCCAATAGATATATCGATTGTCTGTTCATTCGTTACGTCCATAAGTACAGGTATTCCAGTGGTAGAGGTGCTCGCGAGGTTGGCGGCAGTCTGTTCATTCGTTACGACCATAAGTACAGGTATTCCAGTGTTAGAGGTGCTCGCGAGGTTGGCGGCAGCAGAAAAGTTCATCGCGGCGTCGGCTTTGCGACGTTCCCGAAACCGTCTCGCTCGCTCGGCGCCGGACATTGGGGTACCTGTGTGTGGCCCATTACTCACATATAAATTACTCACATATAAATTCACCATGAAATGTAGAAATGTCATTTACTGTCTAGAAAATTTTAAAATTGCGAAAAATACATAAATCTTTGCTTCTAGAATTTTCTGACGTCATGTTTGGCAAGCTTTAATATAATGGCTGCAGATGGCGCCACGTGTTTACATTCTAAGCACAAAGTTAAACTAACTTTGTTTTAGAAGAAAATTACGGCATAAGCTGCTTAGATACACATTAATAATACTATATTTTAAGAAAAAGAATATTTTTCTACACAAATAATGACTTTAATCACGTTCAAAAGGTTCATTCTGCTTTTTTCCATGAAAAATGGGGGGTTGCAAAGTAAAAAGAATATAAGGCAACCCTGTGGATTACGTCTTGAGACTACGTCATTGCATACGGTTCTGTCTTACTCCCCGTTACTTTCTAAAAATAATCGTTGGGGAAAGGGGGGACGGGAGATGACCAGATTGGGTAGCTCTTTCGAGCTTTGACCTCGGATTTTGAATCACTGGAATGTTATGACAAAAGATCGCTTAATATTTCGTATTTCAAAAACTATGCGTGTTGTTTTATGATAGTTCTAAGGAATTTTTTTTTATATTTGTAATAAAAATAATTATCAATATAAAAAGTGATATTTCTAGTACAAGGAAGAATTTTTTCCTGATTGCTTATGAAATTGACACTTCATAGTATTTCAGTAATAAAAAATTATAACGTACAATGGATATATACACTCCATTATATCTATATATATAAAAATGAATGTTTGTATGTATGTCATCGATGAACTCAAAAACTACTGTACCGATTCTTATGAAAATTGGTATATATATGAATTTTTCCACGGAGAAGGTTTGTATAATATGCTCATTGATGCTACTTGCCACCAGGTGGCACTGCAGAGTAGCAACTTCTGCCCCGTTCAACCGATTGTCATGAAAATCATTATGACCATGTATTTTTACACAGAGGAAACGAATATGATATTCGTATTAATGGAAGTTACCACCAGATGGCGCTTCCATGTATCAAGTTCAATACTGATTTTAATAGATATCTATTCGAATTCGTATAAATAAAAGTTCTCAAAATATATTTTTGGTGCGATAAGTAAAATAAAACTATAGACTTTCTTTTCTTCTCTATCTCTTCTTCTCTTCTCTTTCTCTTCTCTTTCTCTTCTTCTCTATCTCTTCTTCTCTTCTCTCTCTCTCTTTCTCTATTCTCTTTTTCTTCTCCTCTATCTCTTATTCCCTTCTCTTCTCTTCTCTATCTCTATAAAAATGATTGTTTCCCTGTATGTCTTTTCTAGAATCGTAAACTATGTATTTGATTATGTGAAGATGTCATTCTAATGAATTTCATATATTGTCGTTACATGTTGTCATGCTGATATGTGAATTGAAACAAATGAAGCGAACGATAGATGACATTTCGAGTCGAGAGTGACATAAGAATTTGTGTAGGTTGTGAAATTCATGTCTAGCTTACATTAAACAGACAATATTGTGCGTATTTTTATATTTGGGAGAGTTTTTCGAATAATTTTGTGCATTTCATCGTAAGCTGAATTAATTTAGATAAATACTTAAGTGTAGTTTGTTGTTGTTTGTAGTTTCCGTGAGCTGATTATATTCATTTTCTACAGTGAATTTACGAAGATCATCGAATGTGTATGTGAAGGATTTGACTGCTGATTGACATTCCGAACGCATTTGCTGTGCGGTTTTTTTCTTATTAGCATCTTATACCATCTGCGACTTTTCGACGTTTTATAAATTCAAAAGCATCACGTCGTTCCTGTATAATTATGCCTCCAAAGCGACGAGCAATTGGCCGATCTACACCTCAAGCACGAAAGATAAGAGCATTACGAGCCTCAGAATCAGACGAGCAACGAGCATTAAGGCTGGAAAATCTTCTGAGTACACGCCACTGAGACCCGTTCGTCTTAATCGTCTGACCAACGAGAAGTAAGATTAGAAACTGATCGAATACGTACTAATCAGATCCGTTCTTCTGAGAGAACTGAATTACGGGAAAGAAGGCTGCAAAATGTTCGAATAAGCACTGCTCAATCAAGACGAACAATGCACGCTGATTTGAATCTTAGTGCATTCCATTATGACAGTAATAATGATTACAGTCTTCATCCAAATGTCGTCATTGGAAAAATAGATAAAATTTGCATGTATTGTAGTGCACTCAAATTTAAAAATGAAACGCGTGGAATGTGCTGCGCCAGTGGAAAAGTTAAGCTACCAGAATTACATTCACCACCCGAACCACTGTCAACGTTTCTATCTGGTGTTACACGTGTGTCGAAGCATTTCTTGGAAAACATCCGCAAGTACAATTCATGCTTTCAAATGACATCGTTCGGTGCAACGAACATCGTGCGCGAAAAATTACATGCCGACATTCAGAGTCCAGGGCAAATTTATCATCATGCCGGATCGCTTCTACCATTGCCGGACGCAGATCACAAGTTCCTTCAAATTTATTTTATGGCAAACAGTGATGAACAAATTGAACAACAATGTCATTATAATGCGGGCACTAGACGAGAAATTGTGGGTGCGTTACAAGGCCTTTTCGATCAACACAATGAATTAGTTCGGTTGTTTAAAACCACCATTCAACGAATGCCAGCCAATGGCTATGCAGTTGTGATTCGAGCAGACAAAAGACCCGTTGGCCAACACGAGAGACAGTTCAATGCACCAACAATCGATGAAGTGGCGATCGTTATAGTTGGCGAAGAATTTGAATCGCGCGACATAATTCTTCATCGCAGAAGTGGTGACATTCAGCGAGTCTCCGAAACTCATCGCTCATACGACGAATTGCAGTATCCGATTCTGTTTTGGCGAGGAGATGATGGATATCATTTTAACATCAAAATGATAAATCCACAAACAGGTGAGGGAACGAATGAGAAAGTCAGTGCCATGAATTATTATTCGTATCGACTGATGATTCGTCAAAACGCTGAGAACCACATTCTGAAATGTAGACAATTGTTCCATCAATATATCGTCGACATGTACGCGAAGATTGAAACCGAACGGCTATTATATATTCGATTGAATCAAACCGAGTTGCGTTCTGAACAGTACATCCATTTACAAGACGCAATCGTTAATGATGGTAACGTCAATCCAAACGAATTGGGAAGAATGGCCATATTACTGTCTACATTCACGGGGAGTCCACGGAACATGCATGAATACGCACAAGATGCGATGACATACGTTCGTGGATATGGTCGTCCAGATTTGTTCGTCACCTTTGCATGCAATCCAACATGGAATGAAATTAAAGAACTTCTATTAGTTGGACAATCATCTTCGGACCGCCATGACATTACCGCACGCGTATTTAAACAAAAAATTGAAATGTTTGATGGATTTTATTATCAAGCATCATGTTTTTGGAGACACGCTGCTGGATGTATTCCATTGAATGGCTGAAAAGAGGATTGCCACATGCACATATTTTGGTTTGGTTAATCAACAAAATTACGCCAGATCAAATTGATCAAATCATCTCAGCAGAAATACCAGATAAGCACATTGATCCAAACTTATTCGACGTCGTCACCAAAAATATGATCCATGGCCCATGTGGCGCATTCAACAATAATTCATCATGCATGTCTGATGGGAAATGCACGAAACGATACCCAAGAAAATTGGTTTCTGATACTATCACTGGCAATGACGGATATCCACTGTATCGTCGACGATCAGTTGAGGATGGTGGCAAATCCGTCGTTCTGAAAGTACGAAACATTGATATTGAAGTAGATAATCGTTGGATTGTGCCATATTCACCACTGCTTTCAAAGACCTTCAAAGCACACATTAATGTTGAGTATTGCAATTCAGTGAAGTCGATCAAATACATTTGCAAATATGTCAACAAAGGAAGCGACATGGCAGTCTTCGGGTAGGGAATGTAGCTGCACCGCTCGATGAAATCAACCAATACCAACTTGGACGCTACATAAGCAGCAATGAAGCAGTATGGCGCATCTTATCATTTCAATCCATGAACGACATCCAACAGTAATACACTTGGCGGTGCATCTCGAGAATGGGCAGCGCGTGTACTTTACAGCAGATAATGTACGTGCAAGAGCATTGGTTCCACCGGCAACAACTTTAACTGCGTTTTACTCATTGTGCCAAGATGATCTTTTTGCTAAAACTTTGCTTTATTCTGAAGTACCGAAATTCTACACGTGGAATGCATCGACTAAAAAGTTTCAACGTCGCAAACAAGGTAAAGCAGTTGAAGGACATACCAATTTATATTCCAGTGATGCATTGGGTCGTCTGTACACTGTTCATCCGAACAATACAGAATGCTTCTATCTAAGATTGCTGTTGATAAATATACGTGGACCAATATCCTTCCAAGATTTAAGAACAGTCAACGGTCAGCTGTGCGCTACTTATCGCCAAGCTTGCCAAGAACTAAATCTTCTTGAGAATGATGCACATTGGGACACTGCACTAGATGATGCATCGAATACTGCTCGACCACAGCAAATACGCACGCTATTTGCCATAATATTAACAACCTGCTTCCCATCTAATCCAAAAGATCTTTGGGAAAAATACAAGGACTACATGAGTGAAGATATTCTACATCGTTTGCGCGCTGCGAATCAAAATCCGGACATTCAATTCACACCAAACGTGTATAATGAAGCATTGATTTTGATTGAAGACATATGTTTGACAATCGCTAACAAGGCACTGGTGCAAATGGGAATGCCTGCTTCAAACCGACCTGCAAATAACCTTTTTGATTGTGATTTGCAACGAGAAACACACTATGATTCTGATGAACTGGAGACATTCGTTAGGACAAATCTTCCGCAGTTGATTCTAGAACAACACATTGCGTATGACAGAATTATGCGTGCAATCACAGAACAAAGCGGTGGGCTGTTTTTCATAGATGCGCCCGGTGGTACAGGCAAGACTTTTCTTCTTTCACTAATTTTGGCAACCATACGATCACAAAATAATATTGCACTGGCTATTGCATCATCTGGAATTGCGACAACTCTTTTGGATGGTGGCCGAACAACGCATTCAGCATTGAAACTGCCGTTGAATTTGCAAAACACTGAGGCACCAACATGCAACATCAGTAAAAACTCTGGAATGGGAAAAGTACTCCAAACGTGTCAAATTATCATATGGGACGAATGTACAATGTCTCACAAGAAAGCATTGGAAGCGCTTGATCGTACACTGCGAGATTTCAGAGAAAACAGACGGATTTTCGGTGGCGCACTCATTTTATTGTCTGGTGATTTTCGACAAACACTGCCCATTATACCACGATCAACACCCGCTGATGAACTTCATGCATGTCTTAAATCATCAGTTCTATGGCGTCATTTACAGAAATTGACTTTGAAAACTAACATGCGTGTACAACTACAACGGGATGCATCGGCTGGAAATTTTGCAAAACAGTTAATGGATATGGGAGATGGGCGAATGGAAATTGATGAATCTACACAATGTATCACCCTGCCAGCAAACTTCTGTAAGATAACAGAAAGCATCGACGAATTGGTGCAAAAAGTTTTCCCAAACATTGCACAAAACTACAAAAACTATCAGTGGCTCAGTACGCGTGCTATATTAGCAGCCAAAAACATCGATGTCAATACCATCAACTTCACCATTCAGCATGGAATACCCAGTGAAACGACAACATATAAGTCCATCGATACTGTGGAGAATCAAGATGAGGTTGTCAACTATCCAACTGAATTCTTGAATTCGCTTGATTTGCCAGGCATGCCACCACACGTTCTTACATTGAAAATTGGCGTACCCATCATACTTATTCGAAACATAAATCCACCACGACTTTGCAACGGAACCAGACTCTCAGTCAAGAAAATGATGAACAATGTTATCGAGGCAATAATTTTGACTGGAAAATTCAAAGGTGAAGACGTCCTGTTGCCATGTATCCCAATGATCCCGACAGATATGCCATTCGAATTCAAACGTTTACAGTTCCCGGTGCGACTCGCTTTCGCAATGACTATTAACAAAGCACAAGGACAATCGTTACAAGTGTGTGGATTAAATTTGGAGAATCCATGCTTCTCACATGGACAGTTCTATGTGGCTTGCTCACGTGTCGGAAAACCTTTTGATTTATTCGTCTACTCACCAGATGGAAAAACAAGAAATATTGTGTATCCCACAGCACTTCAATAATCATCTAATTGAAACTGAACTTTGTAATCACACAATTTTTTCGAAACGGCTTTGAATGAATTGAATATTTGTGTACTGATTTTCCTTTAAAATTATTTTTCTTAAATTTATTTCAGTTGTTTGCGTAGCAACGCGCGCCGGGTACAGCTAGTTACTATATAAATTTTAGTAACACCAAAAAAATTAAAAAATTGTTTTATTTAATATTATACTCTGAACTTCAGAATAATAATTTTTTTTTATTAATGACAGAGCTGATGATTACTTTTTCCCTCATTATTTTTCTAATTTATTCATAAAATTGTTTTTCTATAATAATATACTTGAAACCTTATGTGAAAGTCTTTTTTACCCTTTCAGATTAAAATTTTGTGTATCTAAATTATTCAGAGTTAATTGTTATTCAAGTTATTGTTTTAAATACGAAAGTGAGAATTTTATCTACATTAAATGATATTTTTATCCTTATATGATCTATAACACAGCTTATATATATTACTAGTCGTTACCCACCCGCTTCACTGGGTATTTCACGATGTTGTATATATGTATACTGTTTACATATATATTAATTATTGATATCTAGTATTAAGAATTCGATTGTATTGAAAAATATATTTATAACTGTTACACTCTCGCCCCTTGATATAAAAAGAACATAAACTATAATATCTAATATTTCTATTTATATCTAAAATAGAAGGAGAAATTTTTTTTTCGCTCACTTAACCTAATAATCAAGTGGATTTCCACCAAAGCAACTTTCAGTGGATCTCTACTCCATAAAATAAACATGCGTGCTAAATTTCAAGTCTAAATCTAACAGAGCAAAAACGGAATTTTTATCATCAATACCTCGTTGAGAGCACTCTTAGCGGATTCCAATTCAACAAAAGAAGCATGCAAAGCAAATTTTATTATTGTAGTCTTAGCAGTTCGAAAACGGGAATTTTGTCTATCAATACGCCCCAATAACTCTCCCCGCTTCCTCCTGGAGTTGATTTCCGTAAAATCCATTCTTAGTGGAACTCTATTCAACTAAAGAATAGTGTTCAACAAATTTCAAGTAAATGAGTTAAATTCAAAAACAGGAATTTTTCTATAACACGCCTTAATCCCCGCAACCCCACTCCTTTGGGAGTTCGTTTTCGCAAAAATCTTTGTAAAAGGAACTTTATTCCATGAACGGAACATGACTTCTAAATATCAAGCTGGTGGCTCTATTAGTTGAAAAGCGGAAGTATTTATCTATTAAGCCCCTTAATCCCCCTCAGTGACCCTTGGGGATCAATTTTCCCCCAAACTATTTTGTAGCGGATCTCTACACCATGAAAGGGATTGCTTACCAAATTTTAAGACAGTACGTCTAATAGTTTAAAAATGGAAATAATTATCTATAAAGCTCCTTAAGCCCCCGCAACGCCACTTAGGAAACGATTTTTAAAAAACCCATCTTATGACAGATCTCTACTCAGTGAATGGAATCTGCTTACTCAATTTCAAGATTTTACGTCTAATAGTTTAAAAAAGGATTTAATTGCCTATAACGCCACTTAATTCTCTACAACGCCACTTGGGAGTCGATTTTGACAAAACCCATTCTGTAGGGGATCTGTATTCTATGAATGGAATCCGCTTACCAAATTTCAAGACTGTACGTCTAATAGTTTAAAAATGGAAATAATTATCTATAACGCCCCTTAAGCCCCCGCAACTCCACTTAGGAAACGGTTTTCAAAAAGCCCATCTTATAGCGGATCTCTACTTAATGAATGGAATTAGCTTACTAAATTTCGAGATTTTACGTCTAATAGTTTAAAAAAGGATTTAATTGCCTATAACGCCACTTAATGCTCTACAACGCCACTTGGGAGTCGATTTTGACAAACCCATTTTGCAGGGGATCTGTACTCTATGAAAGGAATCCGCTTACCAAATTTCAAGACTGTACGTCTAATAGGTTAAAAATGGAAATAATTATGTATAACGCCCCTTAAGCGCCCTCAACGCCCCTTGGAGATCGATTTTCGTAAAAATCATTATGAAGGGAATCTCCACTTTATGAAAGAAATCTGGGTACCAAGTTTCACGACTGTACATCTAATAGTTTAGTAATGGAAATAATTATCTATAACGCCCCCTTAAACACCCCCGTAACGCCCCTTGGGGTTCGAACTTTGCAAAATCCGTTCTTAGCTGACGTTCTACTCCATGAAGGGAACCTACCTACCACATTTCAAGTCTGTAGGTTTAATAGTTCTAGAGATATCGTGATTAGTCAGTGAGTGAGTGAGTGAGTCGCTTTTCTCCTTTATATATCTATATATATATAAGACGCATTTGTTGTCTGTTTGTCTGTTCCCTCATAACTCGAGATCCAGACACCCAAATAACGTGAAACTTGGTACATGTACACAAAATTACACGAGAAAGGTTCTTAAATAGGTTTGGCGTTCATAATTCCTTCCAAATTTTTTAAAATTTAATTTTTAAGTGATTTTCCAGTGTTATGACGTCATATGTAGTCACGTTTCTCACTAAGTGGACAATTTATACTTTACATGCAGTTTTTCAACATTATTACCTATTTTTACTGTAACTATGTTTATCGGTTGGAATATTTATTCAATTTTTCTATTCTTTGATATTTAATTAGGATTATTTTTGGAATAAATAATTTTTTTAAGGATAATTCTATCAACAACTGAAATTTTGTTTTGTTGTTTTGGCAACATTTAGGTATTATCGCGGGATGTTTATGTGTGTGATTTTGCTTGTAAATCTTATTTATTTCTTTAGAATGCGAAGATTATAATTTTGACAAACTAAAACTTCTCATTGATAAGGGTTATATTTCAGTTCGGTTCAAATGTAGTATAGGGGGGGCACTTTGGATTTGGCGATTTTTCTTCGGATTTTTCGATTTTTATCAAAATGTCATGGTGAGATATCGAATTCTTTCTGAAATAAATAATACCGAAACAAGTACATTGGAGACCACTTTTAGTAATCAAAATAAAGGACTGCGCCAAGTAGCCCCCCTATACTACACTTGATCCAACAATATGGTTCTTTGCAATTTCATGTGTCTTTATTTTAACCTTTAAGGGTATACTATTGGCTTCAGTGCATAAAATTGCCCTGCAGAAAATCATACTTGGGTAATCATACTGCCCAAGCAAAAGCAGTGTTGGTAGTAATTACATATCAAACTGGAATATGCATCAGAGAATGAGCAAAACAGACAAATGGCTTAAATACCTGTTGAGGAAGCAGGTGGTCGTAAGATAAATTATTTTTGGAACTTATGTACTATCCTGACAATCGCCAACATTCAAAATAACTTGCCAAGTTGGCAACCCCGATTTTACATGTCATGTATATATGTTGAATTTTGAGTAGTGCTTCATTTCATATATCGCCAATAGGTTGCGGTTATATGTAAGTACCTTATTTTTTCAAATTATGCTTTTGCATTGATAAAGTTAGTTCAGTTCTTTTTATATCGGTTAATGTTAGTATTGTACTTCATTTTTCAATTTATTTTTATGCTCAGGATATACAGTGACTCCCAAAATTGAGAGTACACTTAATTCCGAATTCACCATCGGATCACCAGGTGTAGAAATTAATACGCTATGCTAACGCACTTTTGTACATTCAAAATGCATACATTACTCTAACAAATAACATTAAATGTAAGACATGGAAATTGGTTGAAACAAAAATATGAAGGTTTGAAAGAAAAACTACACCATTTTAATGTCACAAAATTGAGGGTACACTTCTTTAATCACTATGCAAAACTACCAGTAATTTTTTAAATATAAATTTGATAATAGATCTATAATAAAGGAAGGCTTTCAAAGGCTATCTGATAACAAATTTATGTTTGTGATTTGATGTCTTGATTAAAATGGAGAATCGGAAGGAAACAACGATCGAAGAGAGAAAACTTGTTATTAAACTGTCAAATGAAGGTAAATCCCAGCTGAATATTGCTAAAGTAGTTGGACGAAGTGTTAACTGCCTCCAAAAAATCCTGCAAAAATTTAAGAAGACTGGTATGCTGGCAAATAACGAAGGAAGAGGGAGAAAGAAAATTATGAACTCCATAACTGAGCTAAGAGTTATACATCAAGGGAAGATTGATCCTAAAATTAGTGCTCCTAAAATTGCAGCCAGTACCTCTAATACCTTAGGTCGATCGGTTTCTGCAGAAACGGTACGAAGAGTCCTAAGAAAGGCTGGCTATAATGGTAGAGTAGCTCGAAAAAAAGCCCTTAATTGGTAAGAAGAATAGAGTCAAGCGATTGAAATTCGCTAAAGAACACATTTTAAAGCCTCAACAGTTTTGGAACGATGTCATTTTCAGTGATGAGAGTAAGTTCAACATCTTCGGCAGTGACGGTCGTCGTATGGTGTCGCGTAAACCAAATACCTCACACCACCCAAAACACACAATTCCTACTGTGAAGCACGGAGGTGGGTCGGTGATGGTTTGGGGGTGTATGGCTGCGTAGGGGGTGGAAAGCTAGTATTCATTGATGGAATCATGCACAAGATGGCTTATCTTAATATTCTGCAAAATAATTTGAAAGAAAGTGCTGATAAATTGGGACACTGGGGTCGAATTTCATATTCCAGCAAGACAATGACCCCAAGCACACTGCGTTTGTTGTAGAAGAATGGCTGCTTTACCATTGTCGGAATCAACTTAATACACTTCCACAGTCTCCCGACTTAAATGTTATCGATCATCTGTGGTCCCACCTTGGGAGAGCTGTGCAAAAACATCAAATTACAAGCAAGGAACAATTGAAATCGGTATTGCAAGAAGAATGGCTGAATATTGTTCCCGAGACCACTAGACATCTTGTGGAATCGATGCCTCGGCGATTGGAAGCTGTCATATCACCAAAAGGTTATGCTACTAAATATTAACTCTTTATTATTCATGATTTATGCAGGAAAATAGATGCATGTACTCTCAATTTTGTGGCTATTAATTTCTGTTTATTTTCTTTATAAGTTATTGTATTGTTACGAATTTAGTCTTATTCTAATTGTTTCTACTCATTTGTGTTCATTTTTACAGTTTAATTTGTCGTATCTAATGTGATTTCAACCCTGTTTACCTGTAATATCATTTCCACTGCATTGCACGGCCCCCATGCTTTAACATTGGTTTAAATGGTAAACTCGCCAAATATTGCAGCTAGCGCCAAGTTGGCGACGGATTTGGCGACTTAATTTTTGGCGCCAAATTTGGCGATATATCGCCAAATGTGGGCGATAAGCTTGGCGACCATGGCAACCCTGCTCCTAATAACCCTGTCCGGCAACCCTATCGCGGTATTGTAACACTATTGTATTGAATGTATTACTGTATTGAGCTTTTCTCGTACGCTCCGGATTTTGCTAGATCTTTCTATTTCTCGATTATTCTGGCAAGTGCAAGAGGTTTCTGACCGAAAGGTATAAAAGGGCCCGAGCCGGCTAGTCAGTTAGTCAGATCTCAGCTTTCATGCAAGTGATACCTCTCTGCTTGAGAGAGAGAGAGACGATTGCATAGTGCGTGTGTTATTGCTTTTATTGAGTTATTATTTTTGTGCTGAGTGTTTAATATTGCTTTTGTTAGTGTATTACATCTGTGTTATCAGTATTTTCATCGATTGTACGTGACTTTCTCGAACTGTTCTACGATTTGTGGAGGACTGTTTTGGCCAAGAATAAAATTGTTTTGGATTCCGCTCTTCGGCTTCAATCATTTCGAACCCCCGAAAACGCAACAGTATGTATGTTTAAACTAAGAAATATTTTGTTTTATTATTCAAAATAAGGAATTATGATCTAATAAACGCATCTATGCTTAAAGGTTTTAATTATTTCCCTCATTTAATATAATTTTTTCATTCTAAACATTGATTCCCGTTTTAAAAGTAGGTGTACCCTCAATTTTGGGAGTAACTGTATATACTTTGGATAATTTTTGTAGTACTTGCGTATTATTGCACAATCGCCAACGTTCAAGACAACTCGCCACTTTGGCAATTCCAACTTTGTGTGAGTTGAATTAGCAATCATGTGCTTCATTTTGTATAATGTCACCAATAGTTTGGTATAATACATAAGTACCTCTAATTCTGTACATTACTATAACATTAGACTGGCCGCAACATACCAATTTGGCGTGATTTCAGAATCATGCCAAAAATGAGTATGTTGAGGAAGCAGGTAGTGGTAAGATAAATTATTTTTCGCACCTATGTACTATCCTAACAATCACCAACATTCAAAGTAACTTGCCAAGTTGGCAACCCTGATTTCGCATGTCATATATATGCTGAATTGTGAGTCATGTGCTTTGTTTCATATAATGTCGGCAAAAGGTTGGGGTTATATGTAAATACCTTATTTTTTCAAATTATGCTTTTGCATTGATAAAGTTAGTTCAGTTCTTTTTATGTCAGTTAATGTTAGTATTGTACTTCATTTTTCAATTTATTTTTATGCTCGGGATATATATATTTTGGATAATTTTTTTAGTACTTGCGTATTTTTGCACAGTCGCCAACGTTCTAGACAACTCGCCACTTTGGCAATCCCATCTTTGTATGCGTTGAATTGGCAATCATGTGCTTCATTTTGTATAATGTCACCAATAGGTTGCAATAACACGTAAGTACCTTTAATTCTGTGCATTACTATAACATTAGACTGGCCGCAACATACCAATTTGGCGTGATTTCAAAATCATGCCAAAAATGAGTAGCCAACCAATATGAAATTAATATTATGAGTATTATCTTAGCCTGTTTTATCTTTCCCTCCAGTAATCCTTAATTAATTCAATATATAATTTTTGGTTTTTTTATATTTTAGTACTTACATTTTTTTTTTTGGTTATTATGTACTGCAAATATTTTTTTGTACATTGTGATGTCTTTGGCAAAATTAATCAGTGGTATTTTTCTTAAATATGTTTTTTTTTATCTGTTTTTGACAATTTTTAAAATTTTGTTTGATGTCTGTCTGAAATGCAAATAGCAAAATAAATATTTTACAATATATATATTGTGTTTGTATGAAAAAATGTTTATACTGATTTATTCAAAATATTGAGTCGTCCTTTATTTTTGACATATTTTTAAGATTTAATTTTATGTGTTAACTAGCTATACTTAGCTAAATGTTGCTGTGATTCAGTCAGCTTTAAAATACTGGTACACCATAAAATATGTCACGAAGCTTACAAAAGTAATAATACACAAGAATATTCAAACAAATCTATATGCATATGAGACGCATTTGTTATCTGTCTGAATAAACTTTCTCTTTCACACTACATCATTTGGACAAATTTTCAAAATTTGTTTGTGTGGTTATAGTAATTAGTTATAATGCTATAATTTTAATTGAATAGGCAGATATTGCATTTTTAAGTATAAAAATAGTTATAAATACTGTACTGTATTTTTTTCAGTGAGTGAATATTAACGTCGCACTGTTCAGCTACACGAGGGCTTTTGGCGACGGACAACGTAATCTTGAACCATGGTGAAGTGACGTGGACGACACGTGAGCTGGCACCCCCTTCTCCTAACTACCACGCCACACCAATTTAGCAGGGATATTCTACCAATACTTAGCTGGAATATTCTTTGAAATCCACTCTTCCGAAATATGTGACAGCACGGGTTCTATGATGAGTATTTTAGCGGGGAAGGCAAATAGTTTTGTAGCAGATATTACATTTTCAGCTGCCAGCGTTTTCAGCGGATTGCAAAGATTATCATTTTTGTCCCCCAAAAATAGTTAATGTCAAAATTTAAGTGTCTTATGTTTATGGAACGATTTGACTATTATTTTAAGTGAACGGTGTATATAATTAATTTTACAGTGGAATATATTTAATTAATTTATTAGCTGTAACCGATGAAATTTCCCTAAGTGGCGTATTTTGTTTATGTATGTCCCTTAATTTTCAATGTAGTGACCTAAAAAAATATTGCATGAAAAAAATTGCAGTAAGTCATAATGCGGTAGATAAAGCATTAAAGTGCATCGCTCTCCTACCCGGCGGGTCTTACAAAGCTCTAATAAAGTTTGAGCTATGAAAGTAGCTAGACATTTGCCAACTTGACTCTATTGTCAACTTTTCGCTATTTTTTCCATTGAATCGCCATTGTTATTTAGGAAACGGCGTTGCTTGCGAGTATTACAATTTTAACATAAAATAAATTCAACAGAAAGTTATATTAATGTATGACATTTTCAGTTATAATTTATTTACAATATTTTAAGCGTCACAAAACTTTTAACAATGTGTTACTTTTGATGAGCAGAGATCAGCTTAGGGAGGTATTTTCAAATATCAACCCTCAAGAGTGTTACGGGGAGTTATAAATATAAAAAAAAATCCTTTTTATCAGCTCTTAGATCTACAGACTTAAAATTTAACAAAGGTATTTTTTTCTTTCTTTTTTTCTTCAGCTGAGATATGTGAAAAGCTTTTTTTGTTTAATTTGGAATTCACTTAAAATTAACTCATTAAAAACTTCTTTATCCTTCAATTTGTGTTGTTTAACTTTTTAGTTCACCCGTGCGAAGAACGGGTATACCAGCTAGTATATATATATCTTTATATATAAAAATCTTCTGTGCGTGTGTTTGTCACTAAACTCCTCCTAAACGGCTGGACCGATTTCGATAAAATTTTTTGTGTGGGTTCAAGTAAATTCGAGAATGGTTTAGATTCACAATTCGGACCGATATCGCAATTACTTAAAAAGATATTAATTAAAAGCATTCAAAAAATACAACTCAATATTCACCTGCTTTGTTGTAACAACGCTATTGTTATAAACACAAGTAATAAAAAAAAAATTTAAATAAATTCCTACTTAGATCAAACAAGAAAAAATTTATTTTAGCTACTTTTTATTAAATACTTGCAATTAATATAAATATGTATATACATATAACAGAATCACAACATTAAGTGGTAATTATTTTTTATTAATTATCATTAAAGGGTCGTATTGCCATCCAAAACATTTGTGTATATAAAATTTCCTTTCAGCTGAATGCTTTATTTAACACGTGAGAAAAAAACCTCTTCAAATTTTGACATCAGTCGCCAAAAGGGTCGCTAAGCCACCAACGTGGCTGTATTTATAATTTTTTAAATAATTAGTTATAATCAATTAATTTTTATTAATTATAATTAAATTATTGTATTGGCATCCAAAATAATCATGTACATTACATTTCAGCTCAATTGAGCGCTTTAAAATGTATTTTATTAATGATTGAAAATTCCACCAAGATAAATAAATAAACAAACAAATAAAATATGTATAGAGATCGTGAGCTAATAGTAGGAATTGAAATTGAAGCTGGCGTCGAAAATTGATTTTCAGCCAAACTGGCCAAACCCGGTCTTTATTGTTACGAAAATGCAGACGATTCACGCTTTTTAGCGTTTTTAATTAATATCTTTATATATGTAATTCTTCTGTGCGTGTGTATGTAACTGAACTCGTCCTAAACGGCCGGACCGATTTTGATGAAAGTTTTTGTCTGTTCCAGTGGACTCGAGAATGGTTTAGATTTATAATTCGGTTTAGAAATGTTTATTTAATTAATTTTTTATTTATAAACTGTTTGATCTTGGAATGTTTTACATTGGATTCGGCAGACTGCGCTAAGATCGCAGTATCGAATATTCAAAAATCTTTTATTATAATTCAAGTTGGTCCCGACAGTTGGTGCTGTGATCATTTCAGGAAAATATTTTGTCACTTCGTGTTATTATTTTGTTGAAATAAATCGTGTGTTAATTAAATTATTACATTCAGATGTAATTAGTGTTTGAAGAGTTTTGAAATGTGCTTAAACTATACATTTTATGTACAATTTTAAAAAAATATACCTGTTATAAAATAGTTTGAGTCTCAACTTTTTCACCTTTAATTAAAACAAGTTTAAGTTTTTATTCACACAGCCTTTACATTTAACTTCGCTCATAGTATACACATACTCACACACTATCGATTGATTGAATTGTGATAACCGTACATGTAATGACGTTAGACATTGTAATAACTTTTTAATACAAATTTTACTCAAAACGGTCCAGATTTTTTTTGTTAAAGCTTATTCATAAAAATTTGGAATTTTTGAATTTAAGATGTGTGTATAGGACAACGTCCGTCGGGTCCTCTAGTATATATATATATATATATATATATATATATATATATATATATATAGCTGTAACAATATTACAGATAATTAAAACCAAACATTGATAATCATGAAGTGAAAATATGTTGATTATATATATATATATAAGTTAATTAATATTATGTTCGGTTCCATTTAGATTAGCTTTTTCACTGCAATGAATTCTTATAAAGTAATACATTTTCTTGATTTGTTTATTTCACAATGATTGTGATGTTCTTTAATTACGCTATGCCGTAATTGTGATTCTCTCTCTCTCTCTCGCTTCAGTACAATACGCAAAAGGAGAAAGTTTACAAGACACAAAAGTGAATCTAAACCCAAGTAGCAGTTCTCAATTCGCTATGTATTTCGATCATGTTGCATTCGTCTTTATTATCCAATTTTATAACTCTATTTTAGAGTGTTATACATACGTCTAATTGCTATTTTTAAAGTGCTCTCTTAATGCTTATTTTTAATAATTTAAAGAAATTACTAGCTGAAAACCTCAAAATACAACCTTTTCTTTAGAACTTTTTTGAATTCCTTCATAAAGAGAAAATGCTTACTTTTTAAAAAAATGTCATTCGTCTCGATTTCAAAATTAACACTCTTTAAAATGTTGCGCTTTGTTCTAATTTTATCCCATTTCTTAATAATTGTAATCTGACAGCAGTCAAGAAAGAAGAAATTGGCTCCACTGTGTACATCCCATTTAGAAGACATAATTGGACCCGAGGTCCCTTGAGTGCGTCACTGCAAACAAGTTATTTTATGCAAAAATTGTATCAAAAATCCTAAAGTTTCTAGCGACTCCAGCTGCAAGTCACGCGACCCTTATTTTAACAAACACTGGTTGAAGTTATGCAAAGAAACTGGTGCTCTCTAGCTTATCCAAAGGTTTCTTTTACCTGTTCGAAAAACTACTTTTTTGGGAGCAAAGCAATTTTATTTATTTATTGTTATCCCAAACATTCAGCTTTGGTCACCTCATATTTTTTAATTCGAAACACTTGAATTGATTTATATAAGAGTTACGATGTTACTTAAATATCTTTTTAAATGAGCGCATGGTTATTACAAATTTTGCACAATTATTAATAACATAAAAATACAACTTTTAATAAGGGCTGAGTGAGTGAATATTTTTGTCGCCCTTTTTCGTTAATCGAAGGCTTTTGGCGACCGACCTCGTAATTATGAGCCATGGTCAAGTGACGAGGACGACACCTGAGGTAGCATCTCACCACCTTTTACTCTTTGAACCTCCAATCAATAAGAGATGAAAAGCGTGACGTCAAAGAAGCAGTTGAAGAGTTTTATTTTTTAAATTTAAAAACCATAAGATGACCAGGATAAAGGGTAGTCCTTACTCAATAGTTTGTGAATGAAAGTAGGTTTTGGTTTTTAATCATATGAGATTAAAAAGTAATTTAAAAAAACATAATTAAACTTCAAGAACAGAGAAAGAAAAGATGAACTGAGGATGAACATCGCAATTTTCATGAAAAATGGGAATTGCAATATTATAGTTTTATGCCCAAAGCAAGAACAAAATATTGTGCCGCCTGATATGTAAAAACTGTAATTAAGTTGCTAAGCAATATGATTTCAAAGGCATTATGACACAAAACCAAAAACAAACTATGACTAATGTGTTGTAAAACTTTGTGAAGACGAGTTGTCAGAATTGAAATCAACTCTTAAAAATTGAAAAAAAAAAATATATTCACTAAATTTGTTGAGTGAGGAATGAGAGTGAATATTAACGTCGCACTGTTCAGCTACTCACTGGAGTTTGGCGACGGACCATGGTCAAGTGACGAGGTCGACACCTGAGTTGGCACTCCCTCTCCTAACTTCCAAACGACACCATTTGGAAGACGTTTGAGCCTCGACATATTTAAAGTGCATCGGCTTTGTGGTGCAAGGCTCAAACTCATGGCTCGAGTTCGTTACCTTGACCACCAGGCTACTACAGCCACCTAAATTTGTTGAAGACAATACAGTTGCAGTAAAAACTAGTTATATAATATCACTTTTGATCGCAAACACAGATCGAAATCGTTTACTTAAGAAGATTTTATTAGTGAATGCTTAATTAAAGCAGAGGAATTACCGTATTTACTTGAATTTCAGCTGCACTTTTTTTTCAATGTTAATGCTACTGAAAATCGGGTTCGGCTTATAGTCGAAGGGAGAGCAATTTGTTGGTTGGGGTATTTAGAGCACGTACGGGGGTATGTATGTAATTTAAAGTTTATAATACTGATAAAATAAATAATTCACTTTTCTCTTATTATTTCTCATTTTAAATTTATTTTAATTTCGCAAAATTTGATATAGATAAACCCTTTTACACTATTTTTCATTTTTCACACAAACTTGTTGAGAATTTGGTGTGCAGCTTAGAATCGAAGGTCGCTTAGATTCGAGGGAAAAATTGTAAAGGGTGTTTTTTTGAGGTACAGAACTTTAAATTGCAATAAAACAACGATGTATTATTCGATTGACATGAATTTTTTTTTATTCGAAAGATAATCTTATGGCATTACATTTTAAATATGATTTCTGGCATAGGACTGCCACGTCTGGCTCGGATGTAGTCCAATCTGTGGACGCCAATTTTCGATGACTTTTTCCAACATTTGTGGCATTATATCGGCAATAACACGGCGAATGTTGTCTTCCAAATGGTCAAGAGTTTGTGGCTTATCCGCATAGACCAATGACTTTACATAGCCCCACAGAAAATAGTCTAGCGGTGTTAAATCACAAGATCTTGGAGGCCAATTCACAGGTCCAAAACGTGAAATTAGGCGGTCACCAAACGTGTCTTTCAATAAATCGAATGTGTCACGAGCTGTTTGACATGTTGCGCCGTCTTGTTGGAACCACAGCTCCTGGACATCATGATTGTTCAATTCAGGAATGAAAAAGTTATTAATCATGGCTCTATACCAATCACCATTGACTGTAACGTTGTGGCCTTCATCGTTTTTGAAGAAGGATTCCACCAGCCCATAAAGCGCACCAAACAGTCAGTTTTTCTGGATGTAACGGTGTTTCGACATACACTTGTGGATTAGCTTCACTCCAAATGCGGCAGTTTTGTGTGTTGACGTAACCATTCAACCAGAAGTGCGCTTCATCCCTAAACAAAATTCGCGTATGAAAATCGGGAACAACGGCAATCTCGTTTTGGGCCCATTCGACGAATCTACGCCTTGCTTGATGATCGTTTGATGAATTGCCAAACCAAACTGAGAATAAATCACTTGACAGCTGTTAAATCGGTCGCCATCTTGGAAAGTAATGCCAACTTAAACTTCTATACCTGGAAAAAAAACACTCTTTATATATCCAACACAAATAAAAAAAAATTTAAAGTGTAAGTTTAAGTCTAAATTCTGTAACCAGCAGAGGTTATGTAATAGTCGAGAATTGTAGTCCAGTCGAGTCATGTATTATGCATAATACATTATACATAATAATGAAATTATTTTGTTACCAAATATACATATAAATTAATGATTGTTACGCTTATCTAACGGTATAAATATTAAATTGATGTCATTTTTATACTATAATCAATAATTATATGAGATACAAAACTTGTTTTTTAATCTATATGTATATGCAGCATAAAATATATCATGTCTATTATTATAAATACAACGCTTTTAACAACGTTGAGATATATTTAAGAATTTGTACTGAGAAAACGATGGGGAAAAATTTGTAATATTCATATTCTTTTGTTTTTGTACTTTTTTCATTTTAAATTTGTCTGAATATTTTTGAAATACACGTGATACTATTGATACTGCTGTTCATAATTAAAAGTAATATAATGAAATTATTATTTGCGTATTTGTGTTTGAAAAATATTTAGTTATATTTCACAGAGAAGAATTTGTCTCAGAAGAAAATTGAGACAATTCTTTGCTGATTGTCTATGTGGGCTCGAAATATTTTTCTTACGTGGAAAGTTTTTTACTTACTTTACTTGTCAGATAAGTAGAACCAAAAGCGGAGAGCAAAGTGCGCGCGCGTGCAATTTTCTCTGTTTAACGAAATTTTCCAAATAATGAACTTTTCTTCAGATTTAGTGATGACTGTAATTTAGTGAAATTTTTATCATATTTTCATGCGTATCGGAAATAATAACATTAATTTGTAAAACAAGAAATAGATGTGTTTGAAAACAGAATTAAACAATTAATTTGAGCAAAAAATTGCTGTACGTTATTTTCTTAGAAAAGTAACATTTTCTTGTGAAAGACTATAATTGAAACTGATTATTTCCCTGATGAGTATTCTTACACAGCAATTTCAAATATCATTTGTATCTAAGATATGAGTAGAAAGAAATTTATTACATACCTATCAAACAAAAAAAAATTGAATTAAATACGCTAAGACAAATAAAAAAGCTATCTCTACAAAAATAAAACTGGAGGTCTATCGAATCCTTCTCCCAAAAATTAAAACTATTTTCTAAATTCCATCTTTATTCTTAACCCTATGGGCAATGTTTATGATACCCAAGAAAATGTAAACGTACTTGTTCATTCACTCCTGGATACCCCAAAATATTTGTACGGAATTAAAAAAAAAAAAAAAAGACAGCGCACGCATTTTCGCGGCAAAACTCTTTTTTTTTTTTGTTTATTTTAATGCAACTGCGCATTTTTTGAAACTTTTTTGAAGAGGGTTTTTAAAACTTAGTTCTAAGGTATGACAAGTGCATTAATAAACTCGGCAACTGTGTAGAAAAATAGGCAAAGATATGTGCAATCCTAAAATAAAGATTTTTTAAAACGAAATATTGTCGTTATTTTTTTAAAAAACAAACGGACCTTACTTAAAAACAGTCCTCGTATAGAAATTTTACTTTTTTTTAGTCAATTTAATTTGCTTGTGAATCAAAACTTCCATTTGGCTTGAAAAAGATATATGAATTGCACTTTTTAAAAAAATCCTGCACGACACATACAGGATAAATAATTTGGGGGAGTTAGTATAATCGAATAAAAAGTAGTTCAATGAAGATTTTTTTCCCTTCAAAATTACTAAATATGGACATTTGAAATATGTTTCAGAAACAAAATATTAAATAACTTACCCAATTTTTTTTAAATCCAAAAGACAAACGAATATTTATTTATATTTATTCAGCAATATAAATTCTAAATGAGCAAAGTATGTTTTTTTTTATTTCAATTTTGTTGCTTTTTACTAAAAAAACAGTTTACATTTGTTGGAGCTCATGAAGTAAAGTTTTCTTATTCAATTATATAAATATACTAATTTAGCTCACATCTCATAAACCAAGTCAAGATACTAAGTAATATTTTCGTTTTTCCAACTTATTTTTCTGTGTGTTCAATAAAATCACTTCATGCGTTCTTTTAAATATTCCGTGATCATCTTTTCTTTGACTGTACTTTCAGATGAAACAAAAAACAATATTTGATCCAAAGTTGTTTCACAAATTGAATAATCTTCAATTATCTTTTGTCTTCTAGCTTTTGCCATTGTTCTGAAAAACAATGACCACTTTATATTACCGTTAGGAATGTAATAATACAACGAACTTGGAAAAGCTGCTTTCAAAACTGCATCTGGAAATATTTCTTCAACCCACATTTTAGCTTCTGCAGTAAAGTCTCGTGATATAATAAGGCGATGTAAATGACTTTCAGTGGAAATTTTTATGTATAACGTGTATCCTTCACCATATTGTTGCTTCAAATCAGATAAATTCCCGGTGTATACCAATTTTCCACTGACTAGCATGCCAATACGACTGCAAAGAATTTCGCATGCATCCATTCTGAAAAGCAATTTATGGCATTTTAAAAGGGTAATAACATTTGGTTTCATTAAACATAATAAAGGATTATTTAAAAAAAATTGTTCAAATAATTTAAATTCATAATTTTAAAGAATTTTCCAGCACTTTATGATGAAATTAGTAGTCAAAAGCAAATTTAAGTATCTTTTAACTTAAGATTCTCCCATCACACAAAACATATAACTTATTTTAAATATCTAGTAAAACAAATAATACATAAAAATGAAAATAATTGTGAAAATACGAATGGTTTTGTAAATGAATGATTTTTTTTCAAGCAATGATACAATTCTACCAACACTATTAAAATTTTAAGAGAAAATGTATCTACTATGTGAAGCTATCTTCTCAAAAACCGCTGAAAGCAGAAACGTGCTGAAAGTACCAAAAGATGGGAAATAATTCGGACAATCCATTTTCACAATTAAAATTCCGTAATTTAGACTAAGTTAAAAATATATTAATTAAAAAAACATTATTAAAAAGACCTCTATATGCCATCTATCCTGCAAAGACTCCGATGGACAACACGGGGAGACATTTCCATCGTTTTTAAAATTGCCATCCTACCATACAGAAATCAGACAAAAAATAATTTCGGAATCGGACAAACCATTTGTTTCTACAGGACACGTAACAATTTTTTTTTAAAGGAAATAACGATAAGTTGCCTTTTTTACGATTTTTTCTAAAATGAGTCAATTTTGATGCGTTTTCACGGACAAAAAACTCCAATTGCTCTATATTTCTTTCTCATAGTTGTAATCAATCGGGCTTACGACTTGAAATTCAGACACTCCGTCCTGACAGAGTGATTCAGGTTCCCAAAACTTTTGAATATTTTTTCGAAAATTATTCGAAATTCCACCTAAACATTTAACAACTTTTCAATTTATAAAAATTATCTGAAGAAACTTTTCCCCCATGTTTTGACGAAGATTGAAAAAAATTTACTTCAAAATTGCGGGTTTTAAAAATGTGTTTTTTCCCCTACTGGTTGTTCTTTTTTGAGGCGTTATTTAGACAATTTCTACTTTACACTTTTTGCATAGAAATTACCGTTGTTTGTTATCGATGTCTCAAAAGCTTTAACTTAAAAAATAAATAAATAAATCTCAATCAAATTTCAAAATAAATAAATCTTCATACATCCGCAAATTGCGTTTTCACTTACCTTTCGATCTAAAAATAGAACGTTGAAGAAAGAAACCAGTCTGGAGGGGAAAAATCATTTTTCTCTTTTTGACAAGTTCTATTAAAAAAATATTACTCAGAATATTTATTACTTTTGTTTTTGTCGAATAAAGCTTTGCTAAATATCATATTAAACTTTACATTTTTTGTCCTCGCTCAGGAATGATACATTTTCGCACCAGGGGACATTTTCCCTTGGGAAGAAAGAGGGGAAGGTTATACACTCGAAAAAGCCCGTCTATATATATATATATATATATAACTCCAGGATATTCAGCTAGTGTATATATATATATATATATATATATATATATATTAGGTTGGGGAAAAAGAAATCCATTATTTTTACGTGAAAATCAAGACTTTATTTAACATGCTTCCGATTGTCCGATTTAGGTCAAATATGCACCGTTTTACTGTATAATTTGTTGCCATTTTAAAGGTAGCTTTATAATGCCTCTCTCATAGAAGTCTTGGTCCTTATTGGCGAAAACATCTAGTAATCAATTTTCACAATCTTCTCTTGATCCCAATTTCTTATCATTCAGGAAGTTTTGCAATGCGAGAAAAGGGTGGTAATCGCTTGGTGCCAGGTCTGGACCATGTGGTGAATGCATTACAACTTCCCAACCAAGCTCCCAGAGGTTCTGGCGAGTTACTACAGAAGTGTGTGGCCTGGCGTTGTCCTGATGGAACACAACACATCTTCTGTTGGCCAATTCTGGTCAATCGCTAGCTTCAAACGGTCCAGTGTTGATAGTAGAGATCTGAATTTAGTATTTGTCCATGCGGAAGCAACTCCTAATAAATTATTCCTTTCCAGTCCCACCAAATACACAGTAGAACCTTCCTGGCCGATAGTCCTGGTTTGGCCACCGTTTGAGCTGCTTCACTACACTTTGACCACGATCGTTTTCACACAATATTGTAGTAAGTGACCCATTTTTCATCCCCAGAGTCACCATCCATTTAAGAAATGCGTCGATTTCATTCCGTTTGACCTAGACTTCACAGATGGAAATTCGATCCATTATGTTTTTTGGTGTTAATTGGTGTGGCATTCAAACATCGAGCTTCTTTTTGAATCCAATTTTGCGCAAATGGCTTAAAACTGTTTTATGATCGATCTTTAGCTCTTGGGCAATGCTACGACTACTAACATGCCGGTCAATTTCGATTATTTCTGTGATTTTATCGACAACGGGCTTGCCTGTGCGAGGTGCATCTTTAACATCAAAAATACCTGAGCGGAATTGACAAAACCAAAATTGCACGTAATTAGCTGTTACAGTATCGACACCATAAACACCATTCGCAATTTCAGCCACCTGGCATGCATTTTCGCTTTTATCAAAGAAAAACTGTAAAAAGAACTGAATTTGCTCTTTGTTGACTTCCATTTTTAACACCCTGTAACTCACAACTGAATGGATCAAACAAAAAAAAAATAATGTTTTTAGTGTGAAATGTCATCTTGACAACGAGCATAAATTTAAAATTGTTTGTTAGATACTTCACGAGATATCGACACTACAGCCATCTACCGAAAAAATAATGGATTTCTTTTCCCCAACCTATGTATACATAATGTTTTAACATGATGGCCATCATGTGCTTAACTATCTTAATGGTTCATTTTTCAATGATTTCAGATTTTTTAAAAATAATTTTAAACAATTAAAGTATTGGTAAAATAAGTATCAATTAGAAGTAAAAAGTGCCATAATTAATCATCATTCAGACTGAAAACCAATGGCGTAACGTACATCCCCTCCGCGCTCTTCATGGGGGTCCCTAGGATTCTAATGGCTCAAAGGTTACGGCTTTGCATTCCTTTGTAAGATCAGGCTTGGTGTTCCAAATCTGTCTTTGCAGGAGGCCCTAATATTCTCCATTATGTCACAGCTGAACCATCTTAAGGACTGCATTCAGAAGCATAGACATTTCAATACAAGTATTAATGTAAAATATATTTAATGATTGAAATACAATTAGAGAGATTGTATAAAGGGGCGGCTCTAGGGCCGGACAAACTACACCACTGCCCGGGGCGGCATTTGGATCGAATTTGAAAAATGCACACACGCACATATATATATGTCAGGACCCAGGCTTGGTGGTAAAATGAGGAGAGCATCATCTTTAAAATAACTTTATTGTTCTTCAAACACATGAAATCCAACATGGCGGCCCTTGGCGCGCAACCGGGTGGTACACAAAACAACATCTCGGCGAGGAGTCACTAGATAATCTTTTTCGAGTATGCTCTCTCTTTCGTCAGCGCTCGCTCTAACTTTAAATAGGCTTATTTATCCACAAATCCTTACGCGATAGTGAAGAGTTATGTCTATTTTTAATTTTTACTTACTTAATTTTGAAGCTACACTTTCCAAACTTGACATACATATTGTCACAAAAAATTCGATATAATTTCTGAAATATTATTGGGTGCGAATTTGGTACTTCATTTTTTTATTTTGTACTCTGTATATTTAATGACAGTTTTCTTTTATGTTGGAACTTGAAGGGTTCCAGGCGGGAGTATATGATAAAGCATAAAATTTAATATGTTTACAAATCTTTTCACTAGTAACTTTTTCCCCATCCAGAAGTGAGGTCACTTACTAGACATTCCTTTCACCCTTACGATGTCCGGTTTCAGCTATTCAAAAGAGGAAAAGGATAATAAGATGTTTTGGTAGATAGAGAACCACAGGAGATGTTTTATTTTAATCTTGAGTGTAGTTACTATATACAAGTTCTAAGACGTAAAATAATCTATATATATGTAATAATTCCGAGCAATTTAAACTTTAATAGCTCTTGAATTATTTAAAGTCCAGTCTTTCAAGAAAACCGCGTAATTATTTTAATTCACTACCCACCTACCGGTGACTTTTGAAACTACATCCATCCACCTCCTAAATCACGTGATATCCCGCTGGATATAAATAGCGAGACTCTGGAAATCCCGCGCTCTTCTCTTTTGTCCTTTCATCATGTAGCCGGCTGCTTCGTATTGTGTGTTCGCAATTCCTTTGTTCTGTGTTGTGTCGTCCATGCTTACTGTAATTAATATGCTTAGGTATTTCAAGATGTGCAATAAATTGGATTTACTAATTTACAAGGCTGCCTCTTCAATACTAAAGAAATCGACAATTCGCCACGTACTACCGTAATCACTTCCAATGGCCACACCTATCCTTTCGTTGTTCCAGAATAGTTGTCCGCTCGCCACGACAAATTATGCCCCACCAGTGGCGCACACAAGGGGAGGGGTCTGGGGGTTCGGACCCCCCAAAGCCCTTGATTTTTTTTCCAGATTGATTATAATTTTAAGTATATACGTATAACGTAAAATTTAATTAATTACTTGTTATTAATGATTAATTTTATTAATTAATGCTAATTATTTATTCAAAAATTAGTTTTTTACTGTGTTTTGTTTCCGAAAATCGACAAAATCAAAAGGAGCATGATACAAGAATGGTGAACTTTCAACCTCGGACAACCCCTTGATAAATTCCTGTGTGCCCCACTATAAGTGTTATTATAGTTAAAGTCGGTAGGATTGTTCGACATGAGAAAGAAAAATTATAAGTTAAAATTATTACAACCAAAATGAAGGGGGGGGAAATGTCTGCGGATGTGTTCATTCATCATGTGATGTGCAAAAGTGTTCGGAACGGGAAAATTCCTTTTTCCAGCTTCGTTTGATATGTGAAAGAAATACGTAAATCCTTATCTTCAAAGTGCGCGAGATGTGTTTTGGTTAATTTTAAAGTGTCAACACAAGCGATTTTTCATCGCTGATAAGTCTCGTTTTTATGCCGTAGTTATAATTATTTGCTGTTAGCTCTAAATAGATTGTATGTTTTCATTATTGGTTTTTGAATGATTGATTTTAAAATGTTTAGTAAATATATTATTATTAATATGCCTGATGATAATTTGAAAATAAATCTAAACTTTAAAATGATATATTTATATAAATTTATGATTTAAATATTTTTTTAAGAGTTTTCCATATGAAATGGTTTAGTATGGGGTAGTGGTATCAGTATAGTTTATATATATATATATATAAAGCCTGGTTTTATCCCGGCAATTTTTCTTATATGTGTCTGGTTCGACCCAAGTGTTTCTTTTTATATTATATGGGTCTTACCCCATCGTTGTAATTTTTTATTATTATTGTTTGGTCCCTACCGCCATTGTACAATTCATTATGGTTTATTTTGTGTTTCAATATATGTGTAACAAATCATTTTTATTTTTCGATTCTATTTAAATTTATTGATTGGGCAGTTAAACTTGAAACTCCACCTATTATTGAGAATGTTCTTATTATAAAGTTACCATTTTAAAAACGTTTCCAGAGATCTCGGGTTTATATTTTTTGGTTAAATTTGCTCAATGCTACATTTCGTGTTCAAAAGAAAATGCATAGCTCATAATTAATATTTTTGAATTTTGATTTTGAATATGAGAATTGATAATTTTACAGTGTTTTCCCGAATTCATACCCAAGTTTTGATATTTTATTTTGAGAATTTTATGTTGATACTATTTGATATATTTAATGTGGTTTTTATAATTTTTTGCTATGATAAGATTTACTCTGTTACAATGATACAATTTATCTGATATGAAAATGAACAACTTTTAATGTGTATAAAATGATAATAGTTTTGAGAGCACTTAGGCTGATTAAATATTAATAAACAAATAAAAGAAAAAGTAAATGATTACATATGGAAGAAATAATAAATAAGAAGGGTTTTGTAGGGATTGTGCATAGCGAGTACCTCAAGGGAATATACACTTTTGACTGTCAAAATGTTATTGCCTTCTAACTTGTACCTTTTCTAAGAATTAAAGCATAATATAAATAAAAATAAATCATAAATAGTTTTAATATATATATATATTCTATTTTTATATATATATATATATTCTATTTTTGGTTAACTTGCAATTTCCAGTCTTGGGAAATTTTGTTTTTGGAGTTATTGTGCAGTATTGCGAAATAAGAAGTAAAACTTGTCGTAATGGTTGTACAAGACGTGGGTCAATCTCTTAATGTGTTTCTTTTCTGCCTGTTTTCACCCTCAGTGCTCATGTCAACAATTTTTGATTTGTTTTTAAGAAATTATTTTTTGTATTTTAAGAATTTATATTTTTGAATTAATAGCCACTAGTAATAAGGTGGTGAATGGTTGTTTAAGTATTTTTACACACTTTAAAATTATATTTTTGTAAATTTTGAATATTTTCAAGTTAATGTTAAAGTGAAGGGAATATTTTTAAAATAATGTTAATCAGAATTTTTTAATTTAAAATTTGGTTTCTCTGTAGGATACGGGTGTGAACCAAGGGCGCTGGCGCACACACGTCTCTTGCAGAGGGGGAAAATGTAATAATTCCGAGTAATTTAAACTTTAATAGCTCTTGAATTATTTAGGGTCCAGCCCACCAGGACAACCGTGCAATTATTTTAATTAGCTACTTGCGTACCGGGGACTTTTGAAACTACATCCATCAACCTCCTAAATCACGTGATGTCCCGCTGGATATAAATAGTGAGACTCTGGAAATCCCGCGCTCTTCTCTTTTGTTTTTTCATCATGTAGCTGGCTGCTTCGTGTTGTGTGTTCGTAGTTTCTTTGTTCTATGTTGTGTCGTCCATGCTTACTGTAATGAATATGCCTAGGTGTTTCAAGATGTGTAATAAATTGGATTTACTAATTTACAGGGCCAATTCTAGGGTGTCGGCCGCCTTCGTGCGAAGACCTAATGTGCCGCCCCTCTAGAGAATTTATCATATTTTGACTAATATTTACATTTAATTACTTAATATTATACATATACATTTAATTACTTAATATTATACTTACATATTTAATTACTTAATATAATACTTACATATTTAATTACTTAATATAATACTTACATATTTAATTACTTATTATATAACTTATATATTTAATTACTTATTTAATACTTATATATTGAGGTTATAAACTCATCTACCTGTATAAGAGTAAAAAGTAAAACATTAGTTGAAATGTAAATAAAATTTGAAGGGTAAAATTTAATTTTTTAGTCAGCTAATGGGTTATAATCGCGACAAAATACTGTAACAAAATTATAAACAAGCAAAAATATTACCTCTGAATTAAAAATAAACATTTTATAATTAGAAAAGCAAATAACATTATTTACTCAGAAAATATAATCTAATAAAAAAGTACTAAGGCATAAATCTCATGAAATAATTATAAAATAACTTTTCTGGATTTCTGAGAAGCAAATTTGTCAATAATTTTGGGGAAATCCAATTTTTTCAGAGACTTCCGATTCAATAGAGGATGTGTCCGTATCTGAAAGCCTTTCTTGAGTAGTATTCCTAAAAACTCTCCTAAAATATATACTTGTAAAGGACAGTTTTTGTGGAGATTTTCCCTCACTAGATGGCTGCCCTTGTCAGCTGTTTCCGAATCAGCAAAACAGGTGTTATGGTGCGAGATAGTCCAAATTAGTTCTATTTTAATAAATGTTAAACTTAAATAATAAATGTTAAACTTATTTTATATAAATGCACTTAATTACTGTTAATTTTTAAAATGATCCTCATAATTTATATTTCAGTTTTATATTTTTACTTGTGTACCTCTATCGATTATACACATGTTTAACTATAATGAAACTGTAGTTTTTGTGAAACGTGGCATATTTGTACAACTTTTTTTTTCACTTGCTTTGCTGACGGAGTCGAATGGACACGCGTAGTAAAATTTCCAGTAGTTATTGATAAAGTTTGAATTATGAACTTTTTTGAAAACTCAAAACACTGAGTATTTATTAGAGCGCTACTAAACAAGCACCTAATATACCTTACCCATCAGTAGTGCTCACACATCTAATAAAAAACTTTATTTGTTCTTTGTGACTAATATCTGGTGTAGAGTCAAGAATTATAGTGTAATTTTTGCTTTTTGACAATGCGTGTTATCTGATTACCGAAAGATTAGGGTAAAATAGTAAGTATTTCATTTTGAAAATGCTGCCCTAAGTAGTGTAAAATACATGTTTTGTTATTTTTGCATTTACTGACATTAGGAGTTCTGAAGTATAACTAGATTAAATTCGGCCAATATCTCAAATGCTTTTAAAAAATTACCATTATCTAAACTTCATATTAGTACATAACTCTGAATACCAAATTTTGACTAACTAAAAATGGTACTTCAGCAACCATTCTCTCAATGATGGCGCGTCATCACTTTTTCCCCTCGATTGTATGCATTTTGTAGTCCAAGTCAATAGTACAATTTTTTTTCAGCCTTGACTTGAATTCACACCACGATCTTACACAGTTTATGTGTTTTAGAGTATTTTTTCATGATTATAATAATAATAATATAATAACATTATATTTCTCAAATTCCAATAAGATTCTGTCTTTTAGCTTCTTCAAACTGGCCATGATAACATTTAAATATTAAAACATGCGATCTCATTTGAAAATACATTTATAATAATTCTACTTAATTTATCTCTCTTTAACTTAATAATTAATAAAATAATAATTTAATAATTATAATTTGACATAAATAAATTAAAGTTTAAAAAAACCCTAAAAAACATGCTTTTATAATGAACTGAACTAAAAAGTAACTAAATAATTCTTAATGTACGAATAAAACGATTATCAAGAAAATTAATGTCATTGTGGTAAAAGCGTGGGGTGCTTTATATTAATTCTTATAATTTCTTACTAGTTCTATTTCGAAATGCTGAGTTAGTGTAAAAATGTAGTACAAAGCACACCCCACGCTTTTACTACAATGACATTAATTTTCTTGTTAATCCATTTTATATTAGCGAATTATTTTACTTTTTAGTTCGATTCAGTATAAAAGCGTGTTTTTTAATTTTTTAAAACTGTAATTTATTGTTCATTTTTTAATTCGATCTACAATAAAAGCCTGTTTTTTAAATTTTTAAACCTGTCATTTATTCTTTGTTGAATTTATCCTTGAGTTTGATATTTGGAGTCTGAATTATGTAACTGCTGGAGAGAATTAGTCTTACTTTTCAATGCATATTAATTAATGGGTCTGAAGGGACTTCGGATGAGTCCTATATCGTTATATTTCAAAAATTCCATTTCTATAGATACAGGTCTAACTAATAAAAGTGTGTAAAGAAGAAATATTAAATGTCAATCATAGTATCACCTTTTAAACATTGCTATAATGTTAATTCAGATCATCACTTCTAAACGTATTGCTTTATAAAAATAAAAAATATTTAGTAGTTAAAACATTAATTATTATTATTCACATGCACGAGTCTTTCTTTTTTTATTTCCATTTTCAGAAAAACTGCGCACCCACCCTACCCATTTTCACATAAAGAACACTTTTTTTGTTTTATTTGCATTAACCACAAGCCTATTTGCGGTTTTAGGGTTGCACCTTAATCTTTTAGTCACTATATTTGGAATTAGCCGCCAAATCTGGAAACGATATAATGAATTAGTCGCCAAATCTCGAAATCCTTATTTTTGAGGATCCTGATCAGGACAATGAAACAAAATTATGAAATTAATGTATTACCATTGGTCCTTGACAAGTGTGCAAAATTTCGAATTAATCTGACCTTTTAAAGTGGGTAAAAATTGAGTTCAGAGATTCCGTTACATACAAGTGAAACTTATAAAAGCTTGCTAAAAAGATATAGAGTCATTATATATATACAAGTTTTACAGTAGTCGGCATTTCTATTTACTCTAAAATAAAATTCCAGGTATTTAAATAAGGTGCAAGGTTTCGTAAGGAAAAAAAAATTGATACCAATTATTTTGTGTAACAAAAAGTATTTTTCGAATTCGGTCCAAATGCCGCCCCTAAAATTTGCCGCCTCAGACATGAGTCCAGTTTCTCAGCCCTAGAGCCTCCCTTGCTGCTAATTTAGAGACAACAGTAAACACGGTGAATGACTAAGTGGATTAGATCATATGAAATTTCTCTCCAACTAGGAGTATACATGTAAGCGGGCAGATACATATATATTAGGATTAGCTTTTAATATATGTTTTCTTTTATATCTGTTTTTTAGTGCTATGTTGTGAATCCCTTAATTCGCCTGTTTGATTATGTGGCATCTGGTTACAATTAGGACTTAAAAAAAACGCATATAACTAACATTTTTTTTAACATAATACTTAAGTACCATTAAGTTCCTACAACATAAAATTAAATTTAGAATTTCACAAACATTAATAATACTATGCGAATATTGAAGTGATTTTCAAACAGGTTTTGTAATGAAAATCCATTTACTCAAAAATCAAAAGTTGCTAGATTTTTACTCTTATAACTTAATACCAAATAAAACTACAAGAAACTAAGTTTTGATAGAGGTATAACTCACTAAAAAGGAAAACGAGCATTGTTTATAAGCGTTGTAAAACCATATGCAAAAATCACTTCTTTCCCCTATTTTGTTCTTCTAAATTATAAGGTTATTATTAAATTGAAAACTTTTCATTTCGCAAATTCATATTGAATTTAAACATTATTAGATTAACCAAATTAGATATTTTCGTAAAGCAATTTTCTCAAAAATCCTTTTTGAGACGCCTTTATTAAGCATCGAACCACAGGTCGCTTGTCAGTGCCGCTATTAAAAAAAATTAAAAGCGTGTATTGTTGGTTTCACCACGAATTTTTCTATCAGATGAAGGATGTTTGCAAAGATTAGACATTTATGGACAATCTCAGCCAACACACCGTGCACTAACATTCTAGTTTTCTTAATTTATGCTGGTATTTTCGGAAAATCGGGACTTGAGTTTTCAATAACTATTCAAAATTCAGCATATTTATTCGATTTATTATAAGTTTTACTTTGAGAAATTCGTAAAAAATTTCGTTTGATTGATAGAACCATATACGGCATGCGGCCGCTCGCGTGCGGTGCACGTGCTGCACACCTGCTAAGATTGGCCCTGATAATTTACAAGACTGCCTCTGTGACGAATCTGTACGGAACCTTTCCACTAATCTTCTTAGGCGTCTTTCTGGGGAATATAAATTCACGTTTATTTCCAATCAACTCCAAAAAGAAGTTTGGGATATTCAAATTAGATAAGGTATTTAAGTCGAGAGTTGCGAGATAGCGAGAGAGATGATGGTAGGCTATTAAGCCAACAACGTTAAAAGTAAAACTAGAAGATTCAAAGAGATTAGATTCGTGAAGACGTCGTGCTGCTAGACGTACCAGAAAGCTGATATAAGCCAGCGGTAAATATAATTCACGTACGCTTAAAGTAAGCGTCAGGTTGAGATACTTAGTTAAAGTTAATGACAATTAAGAATTCGAATACGTGTGTTTCTCGGATCTCCTAGTTTCGGTAAACCTTACTTGAGTTGAGCTAGATTAGTAATCAATCGTATTCTTAGTAATTTAATTTAATATAAAGGCAAATCCCTTTAGATGACGTAACATAATTATATTATTTGTTATCAGATATTTTTGAGGAAATTATAACAAAAATAAATAATATTATTATTCAAAATGGCTTTTGGTGGTTCTTTGCCTCAAATTAATCTTGGTGTTCAAGGTGTGACCCAAGGGGGTCATCACACCTCTTCAATACTACAGTAACCGACCACTCGCCACGTATATATATTACCGTAATCACTTCCAATGGCCACGCCCTATCCTTTCGTTGTTCCAGAATAGTTGTCCACTCACCATGACAAATTACTGCTACTGTAAGTTTTTTATTATTTATATATATAGAGAGAGAGAAAGAAAGAAGGACAGCGTTTTCCATTTTTGTCCGGGGCGGCAAAACTGCTAGGGCCGGCTCTGGTTGTATGGATAGTAAAAAAGTTCAATAAACGCTAGAAAGTTGCAATATGTAACACATATAACAAAAAGTTAGCTTAAAATTTTTATAGATTTAGATGGAAATAATTCGTTGCCAGTTTAATATGCTTAAACAAGCTTCTTTAGTACTCTATTCCAGTGAACAAGAAGGATCCATTTATTAACTAAATGAAAAGAAGACTAAATCTAATTTTAGATGGACAGTAAGTTCAAAAGAAAAAGAAATTTAAAAGAAAAGGTACATAAACATATTTTTTTTCTCTTTGATGTAGATTTTTTATGGTCAATATTATGTTCATCAATAAGTCTGTTAAAGAAAAACAGTGTATTTGAAATATTCATTCAAATCTGAAAAACCCAATAAGGTAGTTCTTGGGTATGATGTCGCAACATAGTTTCATCTTTAAATACATGAATTAAAAAATGCATTTAAGTTAACAATCTATTAATATTGGTTGTTACTGAAGAAATTTTACTTATGAGGAAATTGACCTCTAGCATAAAAAAATTATTTTTACCAATTCCTTCAAATATATTTCAGGATTTATATTTTAAGCTAATATAATAAGAGAAAAGATGTATTAATTAAATCAACTTAACTTACTGCAAACAACAGTTTCCTTCTCAGTTACAAGTAACATTTATCAGAACTTTCGAAAAATTATTATAATAGGTATTTCAATAAAACAAATAATAAAAAAATGCTTAGTCTAATCAGTCTAACCTTTGAGATGCTAGCAATACTGTGCATCCTAAATTTGAAGCCTGCAACAGTGCATTCCATACATATCTACAAGATATCGGATCCATTTTAGTTGTTGGCTCATCCAAAATGATCAGAGGAGGTGTTCCAATCAATGATATGGCGACACTCAGCTTTCTTTTCAGAATAGTACTGAAAAGAACGGTTTCCATTACTGATTAAAACTTTATCAATAATAAGAATCATAACAATATAAAATCTAATAATAATAGATTTAAAAAATGTAGTTCACTTAAATTTAGATGGATGAATAAATTAACATTCGATGACAAATTTTATAATTTTGAACCACACTCTGTTTATACTTGCTTTACTGCTGCAACAGAATACCCTATTGGAGACAGATTTCCTGTTTTCAAATCATGATCAGATAGTTGACGTATGATATCTGAGTTGGTATTTCAGACACTAAGCTTCACACCACTCAATGACTTGCAATGGGAGTTTCTTCCGCTAGTGAAACCCCTCAGGGGACCCACCTTCTTTAGGCGAGTACGCGTGTCACAATCCCGAGGTGTCCTAGTAATCTTTTCCTTTTCCCAAAAGGTTTACTGTCTTTAAAAAAACACGGGTGTCACGATCCCAGGGTACCCTATTGATCTTTCTCTATTTTTCACCCTCTTTCTTGTCATACTTTTCTCCTTTCCGGTTTAAAAATGTATTAAATATATGTGTTTTAAATTACAACTTCATTTGTTTTACTTAGATTACTTAACCATTAATATTAACATATTTTGGATTTCATTTTTATTGCATTAAATTAGTTTCATTTTTGATTTTTCCTTATTATTTCGAATTTTGTATTGCTTATTTGTTGCTTTTTACTAACACCGTTGTTCTGTCAACCCGCTTGTTTGCCGTGTGCGGAGTCCCGTAAGAAGCAAAATGGCGTCATGGGGATACCTCTGCGTTCCCTTTGACTTCGCTGTAGACGGGAGGCAGGAGTGAACCCGCTCCTGTGAATCGGCTGGTGATACCTCTCTTCAGTGTCCCCAGAGAGACATTGCTGTAGGGTTAGTGCTGCAGATAAGGGGTGGCGGGTTTATCCGTTGGATCCTCGCCTTGCTGCTGTAGCACTATATTCTGGGTGTACTCCAGGTAAGCGCCGTGCCTGGTTTTTGCCAGATGACCGGCACAGTGCCTCCCTTGTTGGACTCTGGGGTGGGTAGAGGTCAGCCAGGACGAAATTGTTTTCGCGCTTATGGATCCAATGCAGCTGTGTCCAGGTAAAGGCCCTGTGTTACCCACAACTCTCACCATTGATCACACCTCTAACTATACACGTTTTTTTCATCTTATCATGACCTAATAATGAAATGTCCCGAAAATTCCTATTTGCAATTTTTAAAGTTCTCCAAGGAATTGAAAAACCAAAATTAGTCAAGAAAATGCGTTCCGGTGATTTACTTGTCGAAACAAAATCATCTATTCAATCTAACTCGTATTTATCTGCTAAAACATTTCTTGACTCTCCTCTCCTCGTTATTCCCCATAAATCTTTGAACTCCAGTCGAGGTGTCATTTCAGAACCTGGCCTGTTGCGCACTTCTGAGGGTAAAATCCTTGAGTGATTTTCAGACCAGGGTGTAGTTCAGGTGAGAAGAATCACTTTAAAAAAAGATGCTGCTATTTCCAACGAAACACTTAATTTTAAATTCAATTGCCCAAAACTGCCATCTGCAATAAAAACAGGTTATTTAAACTGTAAAATCTGTCCCTATTACCGAACCCTCTGCGCTGTTTCAAGTGCCAGAAGTTCGGACACTCCCAAACTTCCTGCCGTGGTCAACTAACGTGCTCTAGATGTGCATCTGTTGGGCAATCTTCCACGGATTGTACTTAAGAGCCGAAATGTGCTAATAATTTTTATTGCACCATTTTTTCATCCCTACTGGACTTGCGCCTCCCATTTCCTAAATCTCAGCCCCCAGGGTAGCCAATTGGAGTCACTGTTCACTGTACCCAGCATCCAATCAGAGAGCAGCCTCTAAGCTCTCAGCCAAGCCAAAAAAAAATTTCCACCCAGATGAAGCACCATAGCCACGCCTCCCGGATTCCATCGTTCAACCAATCGCCATCATGCCACTCAGCAAAATGGAAAACACCACTTTCGCCATGCCCAGCATCATAGACTCTCACGATATGGGATTAAGGACTGTTTTACAGTCCAGATGCCCAAAAAGGAACACCTATTCAATTGTACCCAGCCCCATCCACCAGATTCAAAATTATGCCCAAAATGGAAAACTAAAAAAGAAATCCAGGTAATTAAAACTAATAGAAATATATCGTACGTAGAAGCATGAAAATTAATAGCCCCTCAACTATCCCAAATTTACGCCCAGGTTGCCAAACCCTTGACTGTAACCACTACAACTCAAACAGATGAAAATATTACCAAAATAGTTTGTCTACCTTTGAAATTGCTACAATCAGTAATATCCGTTCCGAAGCCAAATATATATTCCTCAGTCCTGCAGTTACTAAATCCTCTATATCAACTCAGGCACAACTCTTACCATCCACATCTCTTGTTGTAGTTATATCATTAGAGTTACATCCACCTATTCCTTTGTTTACTAGTACCCCTCCACATCCAATAGTCTTCTTGATTCTGTTGTATTATCTTCATCCAACCAAACACTTTCACCTTTTACATGTCCTATGTTTACAACCTTGTCTACTGTGAAAAGTCCCTCTGTACCTGAACTTACTACATCCGCGCGCATCCAATAGCTTACCATCTACAATTATTTCTTCTGTATCACAGGCTTCAAAACCTTGTAGAAAAAAGCGTTCTCTTAAAAACCCAGCAAAATCAAAAATAGACATTAAGATGGCTCCACACAAACCTAAAAAGTCATCTTCTGTAGAATATACAATGGAGACATGATTGTTTATGACGTGGAAGATGAATTTGTTTCGAATCCTGATTAAGTGAAAAAAGATGGGAAAACACATATTTCAGGGGATCATAAATTTTAACACCAACTAGAAATAGAAAAAGTGACTTTTTTTTCTCAATAATACTTATCGATTTTGGTGGAGAATCCCCCACCAGTCTCTGTTTAACAATATGTTCAAACTTACTTATATATATACTTTGAGATTTTACCTATTTTAACTAAAATTTAATTAAACTTTTAGTGGTTTTATACTTTTAACGTTTTAATGAATGTTTGGCACAGTTTAGCCAGAATTGGTTCTTGTGCCAATAACCCCAACACTCACACACTAAGCAAGTGAAAAACAACAAAGGACAGGAATAAAAGCCCTAAAGAACTGGAATGAAAACGGGTTCTCTTTCTTTCCAGTCATCTAACGCGTGTACTTTGGACCCAAGCTGATGAGTTCGAATCACTCTGCTCCGAAGGCAACAACCAAGGTCACCACAGGTCATCTTCTCAACCGAAGTGATTACTCTGGAATTGAACTCTAGATGGTAGCACAACTTAACGCTACTAGTTGAACATGCATTCATTCCATGGAGAATCTAAGGCATTCCCAATAAACCCCGGTTAACGATTTAGACGGCAAGGGTGCACGAGTTAACCAGATTTGCCATTTCAACAAGAGACTGCTCACAATGTCAACGAAAAAACGTTTCAAAGACAATCAAACATACTGGAAATGAATAAAAATTACAGTATTGACCAGAAAAACAATCTTCTCTAAGTATGGCTCAGAAAGTCAACCAACAGCAAAAAACACTTTCTTCTCTAAGAAGGGGATATGCAGCGGGCCCTTTTTCCGCAAGTAGCAAACAACATAAAACAGGAATAAAATCTCTTAACTGGCCCAAATTGATATTCCTTTTCATACCAGTCATCTAAGGCATGCATTACGTAGCTGCGGACTGGTACGTCAGTGGTTCAAATAAACACTTCTGCCAGCAGCTGTCGCCAAAGATTTATGCACTATACGAAAACAAACAAACAAAAAAACATTTGAGCCCTATCTGCCTGTGGCTGGAAAGATCTTTTGGAAGCCACGGGAGGTTACTCTTTTAATAATAGTGTTACGAATTTAGTCTTAGTCTAATTGTTTCTACTCATTTGTGTTCATTTCTACAGTTTAATTTGTCGTATCTAATGTGATTTCAACCCTGTTTACCTGTAATATTTCCACTGCATTGCACGGCCCCCATGCTTTAACATTGATTTAAATGGTAAACTCGCCAAATATTGCAGCTAGCGCCAAGTTGGCGACGGATTTGGCGACTTAATTTTTGGCGCCAAATTTGGCGATATATCGCCAAATGTGGGCGATAAGCTTGGCGACCATGGCAACCCTGCTCCTAATAACCCTGTCTGGCAACCCTATCGCGGTATTGTAACACTATTGTATTGAATGTATTACTGTATTGAGCTTTTCTCGTACGCTCCGGATTTTTCTAGACCTTTCTATTTCTAGATTATTCTGGCAAGTGCAAGAGGTTTCTGACCGAAAGGTATAAAAGGGCCCGGGCCGGCTAGTCAGTCAGTCAGATCTCAGCTTTCATGCAAGTGATACCTCTCTGCTTGAGAGAGAGAGAGCCGATTGCATAGTGCGTGTGTTATTGCTTTTATTGAGTTATTATTTTTGTGCTGAGTGTTTACTATTGCTTTTGTTAGTGTATTACATCTGTGTTATCAGTATTTTCATTGATTGTACGTGACTTTCTCGAACTGTTCTACAATTTGTGGAGGACTGTTTTGGCCAAGAATAAAATTGTTTTGGATCCCGCTCTTCGGCTTCAATCATTTCGAACCCCCGAAAACGCAACAATAGTAAATGAATAGGAGTGACCTTGGCTACAAAAAAGATTTTAAAAAGCCCAGAAAGTTGAAGGTAATTATTTGGTTCGAAAACTTCAGGAGCGGCAACGAAGTTCTTCCCTGTCTATATAAAGGGAATGGAGAGAATCAACATAGGAATAAAACATTTGACACCGACTTTGCCTTACAACCGGCCTTAAGCGAAGTTGTAATTACTGTGTCCAATATTTGTGGTATTTCTGAACTTGTGCCATTGTGGATTTATAGGGGGAGCGTATTAAAAATTTCTTGATAGAAGGAAAATTTACTGTAATTACGAGAGAGCTCCGAAGAAAATTAGGATTTACTCCAAAAGAATCTGCCAGTAGATTAGATAAACCTTTTTCTACCTTTAAAAAGACAACCAACCCCGTAATGTTTGATTCCAATGTTGCTTCTCTGTATCGTCCTTATACAAGATGGAAAGAACTTTGTAGGAGTTTCAAGAGTTTTCTAGCCAAATCCCAACAAAATCATCTGAACTTTTGTTAGAACATCTATTTTTGAAGCAAACAGGCGATTTGGCAAACAAATCCGTGTCCAAGGTAACTTTTATTTACCGTAATTGTAAGTACACTCAGGAACATTGAAAATAGCGACCCAAGAAGAAAGCATCGGATTGAAATGAAATTTAATACACATAATGACAAAGATGAGAGATTCACGATCTCAAAAACAAGACAATTAAATAAATACAGGGTGTGCAACGACACAAATACTGGGCAACTTCAATAGCGCGTTGGACCACCTCCAGCTGCAATACATGTCGCCACACGGTCCGGCATTGAGTTGATTATACACCTTATGTTGTCCTGAGGCAGATGGGCCACAAATTTTGAACAGCCAACTCTAAATCATGTACAGAGTGACACGATGACATCTGCCGTTTTAGCTGATCCCACACGTGCTCTACAGGGGTTGATTGATTGTTCATTTTAATGGCGCAAGGGCCAACTTTGGCCAAGCTGCGCCAAACACTTGTTAAAAGAAAACGAAATATATATATATATATAAAAGTATATGCACACATTATTATGCATACATACATATAATATATCAAAAATACAAAGAAACACACAAATCAAATCAAATATAAAAATCCAATCTTTAAAAGGAAGGCAAATAGATTTTGGTGGGGAGACTCCCCCACCAAGTCAAATAAGGTTAAAACTGATGTATGAAACAAGGTGATGCGATGATGGTTAAAAACGTGACAATCTATTAAAATATGATAAACGGAATATGTGACTTTACACAAGGGACATTCTGGGGCATTTTCACCCAACAGAAGGTGCCTATGAGTAAAACGAGTATGACCAATGCGAAGTCGAGTCAAACGGACATCATGTCTTCGCACTGGTAGTGCTGCTCAATGAGAAGTGGAAGGATGAATGCTATGCAGTTTGTTGAGGATCTGTTGATCCCAAGTCTCTTGCCTTACGCAATGGACATAGTTCTGTGTAGAACTTTTAAATCCTGGTAACAGACAGGCCGCTGCATGTGATCAGACATGGATAGTGCAGAGGTATCAGCCTGTTCATTACCAAGTATACCCACGTGTCCTGGTACCCAGGAAAAAATTATATCAAAACCCTTTCTTTCCAATTTTCGCAGAAGAATAAGTATTTCGATTACAGTGGGGTGTCTATGCTCTGTTAAAAAGTGTAAGGACTCTAGAGCACTCATGCTGTCAGTGTACACACAAAAATGACGGTGGTTGGAAATTAATATGTGTTGAAGTGCGACAAGGATGGCAGTCAATTCAGCACTAAAAACAGACATGGAATTGTGTAAAGTAAAACTAAGGATGGTATTGTTAAAAACAACACCACACCCAACATGTGGTGCAGTCTTCGATCCGTCCGTGTAGACTGGTATGTATTTAGAATACTTACTGCGATGGAAAGAAAAGAGTTGCTGATAAATAACATCAGCAGTGCCTGCTTTGTGATAGCCTGAAAAGGGGTTGTGATAGTTAAAAATTTGGATGTCCCAGGGAGGAAAAGCAAGGATATTATTTTCCTGGATATTTATGTTATTTAAGTGGGCGTCATTTAGAACAGCCTTTGCTCTTTCCGAAAAAGGTTTGATGTTAAATGAACGAGCTTCATACAGTCGGGTGAGACCAATGGCAAGAGCAAAGGGTTTTAATGGATGAGAAGGAACAGACATGACACGAATAAAATAATTTGCACTTAATTGCCTTCGCCTTAGTTCTAAAGGTGTTTGATGGCATACCACATACAAGCTGGTAACAGGCGAAGTTCTGAAGGCACCAGAGCAGAATGATGTATTGTGTCCAGTCGCTTTAACATAGATGCTCGAGCAGAACCGTACACTACACAACCATAGTCCAAACGTGAAAGGATTGGTGCTTGATACACTCGGAGTAACGAGACTCTATCCGCTCCCCATAAGGTGTTTGATAGTACTTTTAAGATGTTGAGGGATCGTTTACACTTCTTCCGCAAGTAAAGGACATGCGGAATTAAAGTCAATTTAGAGTCAAAGATTACTCCGAGGAAGCGCACTTCGCTGACTACAGGTATTTGAATATTTCCTATATGTAAAGAAGGATCTGGGTGTAGGTTACGTTTTCTGCAAAAATGGACACAGCTACTTTTGGAAGGAGATATCGTGTGTCCATTCTGATCGCACCATTAAACTAATCGTTTGACAGTTGTTTGCAGCGGTCGCTCAATTAGTCACATATCTGAACCTTGACAAGAGACTTGCAGATCGTCAATATAAAGCATTCCTCGCACTGAAGGTGGAAGGTGATTAAGTATGCTACTCATATGAATATTAAAAAGGGTAACGCTCAAAACGCTACACTGAGGAACACCTTGATCTTGCATGAATTTATGAAAAGATGAGTGACCAATGCGTACATTAAAATAACGAACAGCTAAAAATAAAAATAGGAAGATTTCTCCTCAAGCCAAAATCATACATATTACGGAGAATCCCATAACGCCATACTCGGTCGTATGCTTTCTCTATGTCAAAGAAAAGAGAAACCAAATGGTTTCTCTTAACAAAGGCATCCCTGATTTGGGATTCTAAGAAAACAAGGTTATCAAGAGTGGATCGGCCCTTGCGGAATCACTCTGTAGAGGAGAAATAAGTTTTCCTTTCTCTAAAACATACACCAAACGGGTATTTATCATGCGTTCAAAGGTCTTGCAGAAGCAGCTCGTCAGAGCAATGGGACGATAATTCAGAGGATCTGTTGCCTCCTTGCCTGGCTTAAGAATTGGAATCACAATGGCTTCTCTCCAGCTGGAGGGAAAGCAATGCTCCTTTCAAACTCTGTTGAATAAAAAAAGAATGTTGGTTAGTGAGTTAGGATTTAGATGACGTAGCATCGTGTAAGTGATTCCGTCCGGTCCATGGCTTGTATTGTGCGCTTGTAGGAGTGCTTTTTTTTATTTGTCATCGTGAAGTTACAATTATATGGAAAAAAGGAACGTGTGTAAAAGTTCATAGGGGTATGTTCTGCACGCCTCTTAATCTCGAGAAAACGAGAAGTATAAGAGGATGTACTCGATACACTCTGAAAAGTTTCACCCAGAATATTTGCTATTTGGTCTGGGGAAGAAAAGACAGAGTTCGAGGTTTGTAAAATAGGGAAGGAAAATTCCCGGTATATCCCGTTTACAGCCTTAACCTTTTTCCATAATTGTTTACTGGACGTTAAGAAAGTGAGTGAGGACACATATCGAATCCAGGATTGCCTCTGATGCCTTACTCTGCGAGCATTTGCTTTTGCCTTTTTGAACGCCAAGAGATTCTCCGTAGTGGGATATCTGCGAAAGATTCCCCATAACTTCCGCTGGTTCTTATACGCTGGCTGACAATCAGCATTCTACCAAGGTTTGTAACGTTGGAATGAATGACTTGAAATCTTTGGTATAGATAAATCAGCAGCAGCAATTAAAACATTGGTGACTTCTTTTACAGCAGTATCAACACTTTCTGTCTTGACCATTGCATCAGGTATCACAGCCAACTGCGTGAAAAGGGCCCAGTTTGCACGACCATAAGAATACCTAGGTGGGAAGGTTTTTCCACCCGTATCATAATCGTGGGAAAGGATAACAGGGAAGTGGTCGCTATTATGTAGGTCCTACTCAACAGATAAATTTAAATTTGGTAAGAGTGACGGTGAGCAGATGGCCAAATCTAATGTGTGAAAGGATCGTGTGGGTTCGTGAAAGTACGTTGGTTCCTCGTGATTGAGCAGGCAGAGACAGTGATCAAAAAGTACCTGTTCGATCTATCTGCCACGATGGTTTGTCTTCACACTACCCCACAAAGTGCTATGTCCATTAAAATCACCAAGTATGATAAAGGGTGCTGCTAATTGATGAACCAGGTTGTTCAAGTCATGTTGGTGGATAACAGTATTTGGTGGCAAGTAAAGACAGCAGACTGTGATTAGGCTCGTGGAGTGGATTCTCACGGCTACAGCCTGCAACGAGGTATGGAGTGGCAGAGCACTAGATGGAACATCGAGGGATGTAAAAATACATACGCTTCCGGACACAGAGGGTCCCTCTGTGTCTTTCCGCACACAACCATACCGACGTATCTTTGTTGTGTGAAAAGACTTCAAGGAAGTCTCTTGAAGTGCTACGCATACTGGATGTTACTGACGTATGATGTCTTTTACGTCATTTGTATGCGATCTATAGCCACGACAGTTCCAAGAAACCAGGGAAGTTATTTTTGGGGCGAACTTGGCGAAAGGGGCCCTGTCAAGGGATTATCTGCCGCTTTTTTTAAAATCAGCCGCTAAAAGGCTCTCATCTTCTTCGGATGCCAGACCTATGACGTAATCGAAGTCAGAAGGATTAGCGTCTGTGTCCATGGCATCCGATGTTTTAAAAGTTTTTCGTCTCCGAGATTTTTTGGAGACGGGAGATGTTTCATTGGGGGAATCTTGTTCCCTCGCAGTTTTTAAGGTTGTGTTTTTGACTGGATTTTTCTTTAAATTTGTTGTAGGTTTTATACTCAATAAGTCTATTTTTTTGCTATCTTTTCGGGGACGATGTAATTGAGATGGTTGTTCTTTAATTTTCCCTTTTGTCTCAGACATGGGAGTTGGTGGCTGAGGATCCGATGTTGTAGATGTTTTTGAAGAGATGGAAGGCAAGAGTTCCGTTTGGGCTGAGGATGATGTGGTAACAGCAGTAGGAATATTTGTTCTTTGTTTGGATGATAGTGGTGCAAGTAATTTTAAAAGTGGACAATTTATTTTAGTTATATTTTCATCTGTTTGGGTAGAATTATTTAAAGTAGAGGATTTGGCAGCTTGAGCGTGTTTGAGATAACTGTGGGACTATTAATTTACGTGCTTCTGGGTAAGAAATATTTTTAGTTGTTTTTATTTCCGGTATTTGTTTTTCTATTTAGGGCATATTTTGGAATCTGATGGATGAGGTTGTAAGCAATGAATACATTTTGGCTCTAGACTGCAATCTGCGGAAGCATGTCCAACAGATGCACATCTAGAGCAAGTTGACCGCGGCAGGAAGTTTGTGAGTGTCCGAACCTCTGGCACTTAAAACAGCGTAGAGGATTCGGAATGTACGGGCGAATTCTGCAGTTAAGGTAACCGGCTTTTATAGTTGACAGTAGTTTGGGGCTATTAAAAGTTAATATTATATGTTTGGTAGGAATAATTAATGTATCTCTTCTTATTGTTATTCTTCTGTTCTGGATTACACCTTGACCCGAGAATCCATCAAGGATTTCGGCATCAGTAGTGGTCAACAGGTCAGGTTCAGAAATGATACCGCGGCAAGAGTTAAGGGTTTTATGTGGATATATATTGACAGGTGAATTCAAAAATGTTTTTGCTTGAAGAAAAGACTGGGTTTGTATAGCAGAGAGTGTTTCAATTAGCAGGTCACCGGATCGCAATCTTTTAACCGACTTGGGTTCACCACCAATTCCTATCAGAGCCTTTTGTATAACAAAAGGCGATATGGATGAAATTGCATTGCTTGGGAGCGAAATTATGAGAAATCTAGTACAAAGAGAAAGTTGGTCAACGTTTAGGTTGGGTAGCATGAGGCCTTCACCCGGGCTTAGATTTAAAGAAGCCATGGGCTGAGCATCATGAGTTGGGTCGAGTGGGTTGGGGGTTTTAATAGATGCGTTTTGAGTTTTGTCTTTATTTTGAGAAAGGAGGAGGAGAATTCCTTTTGAATTTCAGAAGACCAGTTTGGCAGGGCTAGCCCTAGATTCAGCGACCAGTAGTGGCCTCGGGAGAGCCCCCCGCTCTGCAATGCAGGACCCCATCCAGGCACCACCTGGAACTACAAGACAAGCGGGATTATACACCAGCTGATAGAGCAGCCAGGACATGCTGGTTAGGCTGCCCCGGGCTCCTGTACTATCTGGCTGCCTGAGACGCAAAACTCAGCTTTTTACTGGCACCCTCTACATGGCCGCTTCCTCCAAGACCCCACCTCACTAGTCCAAAACCCCGCTCCAAGTGCCAGTTTTCCCAGGGAGCAGTCCGTTGTGTCATCATACCAAAAGTGAAAAACCATCAGACACAACTTCATTCCACTCAGTCCTGGTCTGCCACAGGACTTCGTGGCAGAAAAATAAACATAAGTTGAACACAAAAAAATCAATAATCGAACATAAAAGAAGCAACAAAATCAAAATATTGAAAGAAATGTAAGAAAATCAAATTAAAAGAACATAATATAAAACGCAAACCATAATACGGCAGTAAAAAAATATCAATTTTTTTACTAGAAAAAAAAACAAAGTTGGAACAATGTTCATTGTCCAATGTAGGTCTGGACGTGAAAAGAAGAAAAGGGAAATTTGAATGACAAGAAAGAGGGCCGAAAATAGAGAAGGATCACTAGGGTTCCCCGGGTTCGTGAAGCCCGTGTTTACCAAAAACAGTAAAACCCTAGGGAGAAGGAAAAGATCACTAGGGCACCTCGGGAGCGTGAAACCTGTACTCACCTAAAGAAGGTGAGCCCCCTGAGGGGGTGCTCTACAGGGGACAAATCGGGGGAGCGGGCCGGTCATGGAAGAGTCTGAAAATGACGTAGGAAGTCTTGAGCAACTCTTGCTGCATGCGGACGAGCATTATCTTGCTGGAAAATTGCCCCAGGGAGACCATTTAGGAAAGGTCCTACATGGGGTGGAAGAATATCATCAACGTAACGTTGGCCCGTTAAGGTTCCACGTATCACAATTAAAGTGGAACGGCTACCATAGGCTATGGCCCCCCAGACCATTACACCAGCTGTGCGGGCAGTGTGACGTAGAACAGTGTGGGGGGAATTGTACCGCTCACCAATTAAAACAACTTACAGCTACTAACAACTGCTCTTCTAACACCTGGTTCTTTATAACGACTTCGAATTAAAAAAAACACTTTATCACCGTATTCTAGACATGTTAAGGAAGCAATTTATGAAAAAAATATTTTTTGAACTCATAACATGGGTGAACCCCCTTAAGGAATGTTAAAAACATGCCTTGGTTGACACTTTCCAGAAAGGTTTCAGTGACGTACACTAAAATCTTCAGGTGACCCTAGAAGTTCATGTATGATAGGCCCGGAGATCTAGCAAGCCAATGAACCAATGATATCCACCGATGTCCAGAAGTTACTTTAAGGTTTCGGCGAAGGTGAATCTCGTATATGGAGGAACCTCGTCATGCTGGTACCACATGGAGCGGCACAACAACGGAGGAAAAAGTGCCGCGTCAAGTTCGGACAAGACTCATTGCAAGAAGATCAGATATGCCCTACAGTCCAAAGGACTGTGAGCAGAAGGTAAAGTTCAATGAAGTAATCTCCAAGAATGCCGGTTTAAACATTGACCGAGAAACTGTTGAGCTGCAAGGGGACGCAAATGGAATGGATGGCAAATAGCGATTTCCAGCAGGATCGGTGTTAATGAAACCTCCCGTTCAACGCAATCTATCGCAAAACTTCAGACAGATGACGTAAAAGACATCATACGTCAGTATCATCGAGTATGTGTGTAGCACTTCAAGAGACTTTCTTGAAGTCTTGTTACACAACAAAGATACGTCGGTATGGTTGTGTGCGGAAAGACACGGAGGGATCCTCTGTGTCTGGATGCGTATGTATTTTTACATCCCTCGATGTTCCCTCTAGTGCTCTCCCACTCCATACCTCGTTGCAGGCTGTAGCCGTGAGAATTCACTCCACGAGTCTTATCACAGTCTGCTGTCTTTACTTGCCACCTACTGCTGTAATCCGCCAACAAGACTTGAACAACCTGGTTGATCAATTGCCAGCACCCTTTGTCATATTTTGTGACTTCAATGAACATAGCACTCTGTGGGGTAGTGTGAAGACGAACCCTCGTGGCAGACAGATCGAACAGGTACTTCCTGATCACTGTCTCTGCCTGCTCAATCACGAGGAACCAACGTACTTTCACGAACCCACACGATCCTTTCACACATTAGATTTGGCCATATGCTCACCTTCACTCTTACCTAATTTAAATTTTTCTGTTGAGAAGGACCTATATAATAGCGACCACTTCCTAATGTCCTTTCTCACGATTATGATGCGAGTGGGAAAACCTTCCCACCTACGTATTCTTATAATCGTGCAGACTGGGCACTTTTCACCCGGTTAACTGTGATATCTGATGCAATGGTCAATACCGAAAGTGTTGATACTGCTGTACAAGAAGTCGCCAATGTTTTGATTGCTGCTGCTGATTTGTCAATACCAAAGAATTCAAGTCATTCATTCCAATGTTACAAACCTTGGTGGAATACTGATTGTAAGACAGCGTATAAGAACCAGCGGAAGTTATGGGGAATCTTTCGCAGATATCCCACTACGGAGAATCTTTTGGCGTTCAAGAAGGCAAAAGCAAATGCTTGCAGAGTAAGGCATCAGTCCTGGAGATATGTGTCCTCAATTTCTTAACGTCCAGTAAACATATGGAAAAGGTAAGACTGTAAACGGGATATATCGGGAATTTTCCTTCCCCATTTTACAAACCTCAGACTTTGTCTTTTCTTCCTCAGTCGAAATTGCTAATGTTCTTGGTGAAACTTTTCAGAGTGTATCTAGTACAGCCTCTTATACTTTTCGTTTTCTCGAGATTAAGAGGCGTGCAGAACATACCCCAATGAACTTTTACACACGTTCCTTTTTTCCATATAATTGTGACTTCACGATGACTGAGTTAAAAAAGGCACTCCTACAAGCGCACAATACAAGCCCTGGACCAGATAGAATCACTTACACGATGCTGCGTCATCTAAATCCCGACTCTCTAACCAACAGCCTCTATTTGTTTAACAGAGTTTGGAAGGAGCATTATTATTCCTCCAGCTGGAGAGGAGCCAATGTGATTCCAATCCTTAATCCGGGCAAGGTAGCAACAGATCCTCTGAGTTACCGTCCCATTGCTCTGACAAGCTGCTTCTGCAAGACCTTTGAAGGTATGGTAAATACTCGTTTGGTGTGAGTGAGTTAATATCACGAGGGCTTTTGGCGACGGACCACGTAATTTTGAACCATGGTCAAGTGACGTGGACGACACCTGAGCTGGCACCCCCCTCTCCTAACTACCACACCACACCAACGGGAGGACGTTTCAGCTCTCGACAGATTTAGCGTGCATCGCTGCCCTACACGGCGGGTCTTTGGTGGTACTGGGATCGAACTCATGACATGCCTGCCATGGTTGGATACCTTAACCACTGGGCTACCGCAGCCCTTACTCGTTTGGTGTATGTTTTAGAGAAAGAAAAGCGTATTTCTTCTTTGCAGAGTGGATTCCGCAAGGGCCGATCCACTCTCGATAACACTGTATACTTAGAATCCCAAATCAGGAATGCCTTCGTTAGGAGAAACCATTTGGTTTCTCCTTTCTTTGACATAGAGAAAGCATACGATCGAACATGGCGTTATGGGATTCTCCGTAATTTGCATGATTTTGGCTTAAGGGGAAATCTTTCCATTTTTATTTTTAAAGCTCTTTGTTATTTTCAAGTAAGCATTGGTCACTCATCTTCTCATAAATTCATACAAGATCAAGGTGTCCTTCAGGGTAGCGTTTTGAGCGTTACACTTTTTAATATTCATATGAGTAGCATACTTCATCACCTCCCACCTTCAGTGCGAGGAATGCTCTACGTTGATGATCTGCAAATCTCTTGTCAAGGTTCAGATATGCGACAAATTGAGCGACAGCTGCAAACAACTGTTAATCGATTAGTTACGTGGTGCGATCAGAATGGTCACACGATTTCTCCTTCCAAAAGTAACTGTGTCCATTTTTGCAGACAGCTTAACCTACATCCAGATCCACTTATTCATATAGGAAATATACAAATACCTGTAGTCAGTGAGGTGCGCTTCCTCGGAGTAATCTTTGACTGTAAATTGACTTTCTTCCGCATGTCCTTTACTTGCGGAAGAAGTGTGAACGATCCCTCAACATCTTAAAAGTGCTGTCAAGCACCTTATGGGGAGCCGATAGTCTCGTTACTTCGAGTATACCAAGCGCTAATCCTTTCACGTTTGGACTATGGTGGTGTAGTGTATGGTTCTGCTCGTGCATCTGTGTTAAGACGACTGGACACGATACATCATTCTGCTCTGAGAATCATCTCTGGTGCCTTCAGAACTTCGCCTGTTACCAGCTTGTATGTGGTGTGCCATCAACCACCATTAGAACTAAGGCGGAGACAGTTAAGTGCCAATTACTTTATTCGTGCCATGGCTGTTCCTTCCCATGCATTAAAACCCTTTTCTCTTGCCACTGGTCTCACCCGACTCGATGACGCCCGTTCATTCAACATCAAGCCCTTTTCGGAAAGAGCAAAGGCTGTTCTAAATGACGCCCACTTAAGTAATACAAATATCCAGGAAAATAATATATATATCTTTGCATTTCTACCCTAGGACATCCAAATTTTTAAATATAGTAACCCTTTTTCAGGCTATCACAAAGCAGGCACTGCTGATGTTATTTATCAGCAGCTCTTTTCTTTCATCGCAGTAAGTATTCTAAGTACATACCAGTCTACACGGACGGGTCGAGGACCGAAAGACATGTTGGGTGTGTTGTTGTTTTTAACAATACCATTCTAAATTTTACCTTACATAATTCTTTGTCTGTCTTTAGTGCTGAATTAACTGCCATTCTTGTCTCACTTCAACATGTATTAGTTTCCAACCACCGTCATTTTTGTGTGTACACAGACAGCATGAGTGCTCTTGAATCCGTACACTTTTTAATAGAACGTAGACACCCCACTGTGATGGAAATACTTATACTTCTGCGAAAATTAGAAAGGGTTTTGATATAATTTGTTCTTGGGTACCTGGACACGTGGGTATACTTGGTAATGAACAGGCTGATAACGCTGCACGATCCATGTCTGATCACATGCAGCAGCCTGTCTGTTACCAGGATTAAAAACTTCTATACCGCACTATATCCATCGTGTATGGCAAGAGACTTGGGATCAACAGGTCATCAACAAACTACATAGCATTCATCTTTCCACTGCTCATTGGGCAGCAGTACCAGTATGAAGACATGATGTTCGCTTGACTCGACTTCGTATTGGACACATCCGTCTGACGCATAGACATTTGCTGCTAGGAGAGAGTCCCCCAGTAGGCCACTTTTGTCAATGTGACCTTTCCATTTTACACATTTTAATAGAATGTCCAAAATATTCATCTAAAAGAAACACCTTTTTTAAAACCAATCTTTTAACTGACTGATTTGGTTGGGGAAACTCCCCACCCAAACCTTTTTGCATTTTTACGCTCAATTGATGTTTTACATGAAATTTAATTTTCTTAAGGATTTTTTGTACCATTTGATTCTTTTTTTTTTAAAAAAAAAGTGATATCTATAAAATTTTACATTTACGCACTTTTAAATACTTTGCTTAATTTTATATTTTTCTTCTGACATTTTAAAATACATTTATATATATATATTTATTGTGTGCATATATTTTTAAAATTTAAATATATTAACGAATGTGTGGCGCAGTAAAGCCAAACTTGGCTCTTGCGCCCAAAAACCAACAATCAATTAATCACTCCATAAATGTGTTTGTTTTTTTTCTTCTCTGCTTCGTTGTACCATAGCTCGCAACTATGACATTTGCGATCCTGCATTCATGTGTAATTCTGAGTCGTCTCTATACCTCCTACACACCCTGCAAGTTTGTCGGTCTGGTAGCGAATCACCCTATATGAATAAAACTCAATTACATTTAATACAATAATTGTGACTCTGGAATAATCTATGCCTTTCTTTTATTTTAAAATCTTTTAAAGTCTAAATTTCTTTATTGTATCTAAAAGTTAAACATATATTCATGCTCTTACAAAGAACCCATAATTATACAAAATGAAAATATTTTAAAAGCAATATCAAAATAAGTAAAAATACCAACTTGTATGCTTTAACTTTTTGCTTCAAATGATCCTCCAGACACAGAATTTTACTCAAATAATTTATACAATCTTGGATTTTTTGCTCAGGTATGCCATTTAGATTGGCAAAAAATAACAAAGTTTCTTCACCAGTCAGACTGTTTAGTAAAGGATTATATTCAGGGCAAAGTCCTATCTTTTCTTGAGCCTATATTATACATTCATAAAAATTGAATTTATGCATTTAAAACATCTTATACTTACATACCAAACTAAAGTTCTAAATAAAAACATTCTCATATAATTTTTTTAAAAACAAAATCTAATTTAGTTACATTAAATGAGAGCATAAATATATACACACTGGTTTTTATAAATTAAGAAAAATCACAAAAATGACAACTCAAAATGTCATCCGTAGAATTTTAATGAAATTTATACACATATAACACATAGGAAGGTATAAAATAGCATAAAAAGAAATCACCAGACAATTATGGTGTAATAGGAAGTAGCATATTTATGCAATGAACATATCGGATGCATCAGTTTGGTATAAGAAAAGTACCTTTAATATAGGGTATGATTTCCCCTACCCCCTTGAGAAGCAATTCATGCTTCATTATGTGATGCTCTCAATTATGCGGTCTATTAATTAAGTAGGAAGTGCGAGCCATTGCTCTTCCAAGCTGAATTGTTTCCTGCTCAAGATAAGCGACCCCTGAGTGGTCTCACATTATCATCCTGTTGCACGAAAGCATCATCTATTGCCCAGCATAAGGGCATACATAAACATCCAGGATGTCATCTTTGTAGGTGCGAGCATTAACATTTCCACGGGAAAAGATATAGAGGGCTGAGTTCCACCAAAAGAGATACCATCCAGAACAAAGAAACTGCCTGATCTCCATGCATCTCTTTCACGGATTTGTCATGTATGAAAACGAGTTCCAGGTTCTCTCCAATTGAAAATGTCTTCTACCGCTTTCAAGGCTAAAACAGGACTCCTTTATAAAGAGCCCTCCATCGATGACGCATCCAGTAAACATGTTGACGAGCACATTGCAAATGTTCTGTGGTGTGACATGAGTGGAACGCAAATGGCTGGTAGTCTTGCATAAAGACCACGTTTGTGAAACCTTCGACGTCCGGTTAATCTTGATATCAACCTTCCAGAGCTTCCAGCGAGGGAGGATCTGAGTTCAGCCGGTGTTGCGGTTCTATACTTTCTTGCACATAGTGAGAAACACTGGTCATCGGCACTCGTGGTAGCATGTGGCTGTCCTTGGCTGAACCTTTTGGATGCCGAATCCGTAGTTAGAAATTGTTGCCAAAGTCTATGAATCACGGACGAACTCGGATTCAGACATCTAGCCACTTCTATTTGACTTTGTCCTGCCTCTAGTCTCTCAACAGCTCGCCAATGCAGTTCTTTGGTCAAATGATGCCAGGGGGTCATTGTTACAATTTCGCTATACCAGATCTCTAATCTCAGACATGCAGCGACAATTGCCACCTTGCTCTGAGACATTGATTTTTATGCTTCTCGCAGATGACGTATTATGATAGCATTAATACTATTTTGCATAAAGTAATATCGTTCAGAGACAGCTCCTTTAACTTACCAAAATATTCAAAATTCATTGATTGGCTTATTTTTGGGCGAGTTATCGCTATTTTTTGTGATTTTACCTTAATTTATGACAACCAGTATAGTTGCAAGATGAAATGTATTTAATTATGCTTTAAATTAACTAAATTATCAGTGTCATTATGAACCAGTCTCTTTTCACTGTGTTAATCATAATCCAGGATGATAGCAATACGAGAGAAAGTTAAAAAGTAAGAGGACTTTGCAATGATGGGTAGTTGACAACACTTCTATACAACGTCTCCCTTGTAGTCGTTGAACAAGGCAGCTCCATTGTCGATCTGCACCAAGGAGGAAAGCAGGGTAATGCTTTCCTTTTCTTTTCTTGAAAGTGTGATACTTGCGCTGGATACTAGCCATCCTTTCCATCATACGTCCTCAACGATTTTTACATTGTCCTCAGAGTTGACGTCAATGAGCTGCTTGATCTTTCGTTGTCACATAAAGAAACTTTTCCCTGTTTGAAGTGCTCTATACATTAGTAAATCTTGCTTCGCGCTAAACAGCTGCATGCAGTACCATACTGTGCTTGCATGCGATGAATAATTTCCGCAGGTGTCACACCTTCCGTAAATAAAAAGCGAATAGCTGCCCTGCTTGGTGCAGATTGACCATGGAGCTGCCATGTTCAGCGATCTGCTACACTCCAATGACTACGAAGAAAGACTAGTGACACGTTTTAGGGAAGTGTTGCCGACTACCCCTCATTTAGCGCAGGATACTAGCGCTGTTGCTAAACCTTAGAAAGAGAAATTGCAAAAGTCCCTTTACTTTTCGACTTTCCCTCGTAAATACTTTATAAAATCAACAAATATTGGAATAAAATGTTCGTAATTTTAGATTGCATTTGTAAACAATGAAATCTACATGTTTATAAACAAAACTATAAAATTTAGTGCAACTAATATATAGTATATTTGTGCATGTTTTCTTCTCTCATCTACTGAGTAACTGATTAATCAATTTAATAAAAGAACTTTCTGTATTGTATATGTATATACAGTGGTTTCCAAAAATTAAGGTACAACATACTTTTTAAAGTTTGCCATTAAAGGAAAAAAAATGACAGTAATAATGAAATTCGTAGTTTATATGAATGAGAGTAATGAACTTTAAGAAAACTTATTCAAAAAGTGACACCCTATTAATTGAAAATGGCAAAAAACAAACTTTGCAATTTCATGTGTATATTTTGTACTTGTTGTTAATTTCATAGACAATATCCAGGAGAGTAGCAATATTTAAAAGGCATTTACTCAATTTGTTAAGATGGCAGGCATTTGGCTGGATGGTATTGTCACAAGCTGATGCTGCTAAATATCTAAATGTGGCTCCCACTACTAGGTCCAACGAATGTGGGTTAGTTCAAATTTGAACAGTCTATGTCTAGAAGACATGTTTAAGATCTAACACCAGTTACAACACTTATGGGAGAGCATTTTCTAGTTCATTTGGACTGGAGAAGTACTAATGAGACACAGCCCATTGCATTTGATTTTGTTGCCTCATGAACAAAAATGCCTTTACACAATGCAGGTCTCTATACAAGACAACCAGTTGCTTGTAGCCCCTCATGTTGGGCAAGGACACATTTCCTGGACCAGACAGCAAACAATTGAAGCCGTAAAGAGTACAATTGGCTTCTGTACTCTTTACAGGAGAGTGGTTCAGGGTGATCTGGAGAGAACAACACACCAGATACAATCAATCCAACAATATTGAAAGATACAATTACAGAGTTGGAGGAATCATGGGATTTGAGCAGATATCTCTCTCGGTGGTAAGGTCGACTGGTGTGAGATATTGGGATGAGATAATTAATCCATTTATCGGTACATATGTCACTACTATTGGCAAGTAATTCATTTTAATGGAAGATAAAGCATGAGTTCACCAAACTGTACTTGTTAAGATCTTGAGGATCCCAGTTTGAAGCAAATAGAATGGTCTGCTCAATCTCAAGACCTAAATCTGATGGAGCATATTTGGGGCTACCTTAGTAAATACTTTGCAGTTTTAAGTCCTCCCCCAAATTTGAACATGAACTGGAACAACTTACTCCATGTCTGATTTTTGCTTCCCATTTCTTAATTGGCAACAAGGAAAGTTAATGCCCACAGATGTACTGGATTTATAAGTATCCACATTTTTTACATTTTCCCTCATAAATCTCTGATGTACTGCTTTCTCTAATAAAGGACTTTTCTGCCAGTAGTACTCTTATCAATGAAAAGAATGTTTCCGTTAAACTTCTGCAAATTTATGGGTTCCATTCAATTAAAAAAAAACCTCTTTAATGTACATTTCTTCCAAATTTCTTTTTTCTATGTTCATTTATTTTCAAATTTGACACAAAAAGCAGGCTGTATCTTAACTTTTGTAGCAGAAAAAAAAATCGTAAATATAGATAATAGTATAAACAAAAACACATAAATATATTGTTTACACTATGAAAAAACAGAATGAGATTACAAACTGAACACTATTGAAAATAATAACAAAAAGCCTTACTCTTATAGGAAATTTTACAATATCTTTTCCATCTATGTACACTTTTCCTTGAGAGACTGACGATTCTCCTGTAATTATATTTACAACAGTGGTCTTCCCAGAATCAGCTATACCAATCAAACCAAAAGATTCACCTCTACTAACATTAAATGTTAAATTGTCAATAGTACATTTTGAACCAAAATATTTTGATAACTCTTTCACTTCTAAACACTGGTTACTACTCAGTATGGGGTCAGAGCTACTCTCAGCTATTTGTTCATCTGATGTTTTTTGTTTTACCTTCCAGAAATGCAAAAAATTGAGTTTTATGAGCTGGAAAATTCTATACTCTAATAATATGATGCCAGTAATAAAAATAAATATTTGAACGAGCAGAAATATAACTTGTTTCCCGATTCCAGGTTCTCGCCAAGAAAAGAAATTGCCTTCCCATTCATAACAATTGATTCCACATTTCTCTGTAAAGAGAAAATATTATCATTAAATTTAAAATACAGAAATTATTTTAAAGCCTCCCATCATATTCTCCATCTTAATTATGTACATAAAACAAATTGTGTTGACTGAGGTTTGTATTTCAAATACGTGTTCAAATAAATCTTCTCAAAAGTTATACTTTAACCCATTCAGGACCATGATTACCTATATGTGATCACTTCAGGTAACATGGTATCTTATGTGAGATAGCGGTTTGCCCATTCCGAGGGTCCGTGATCATACCAGTGTAATCTTAATTTGATACTTATGGAATTTTGAATGATTATAAATTTTGGCATATTTTATTACAGCAATGATTTTATATGAATTTAGGCTTAACTGGGAAAATCTCTGTCCTGAATGGGTTAAAAAGTATTCACTCAATTAAATTCAAGAATGAATGACAAATTAACTTAGAATGTTTGTAGATATGTAAATATTATGATATATCATACTTAAGTTATGTAATAAATATTACAGTACTTTTACACATCCAAATATAAACCACTATACATACAAAATTGACTTAAAGTTGCAGTACATTTTATAATCCAAAGCTAACATTAAAACATAAATCTATACTGTAAAAAGTTAGAAAAGTTTTTCTGGCCAATATGTAAACAAAACTTGTACATCATACTAGTAAAAGTAGGTATGTTGGTGTAGTTTCAAAGAGAGAAAAATATATGTCAGGGGAAAATATCTTGATACTTGATCTCAATGCATGTGGGAAAATTTCCAATTTACATTATCTACATAACGCTATTAGTTTGTAAATATGTATTTTTGCAAGATTCAAACAACTAGTGTACAGGTAAGTATGGATTTTTCTAATTTCCTTGACCCTTTTTTCTTCTAAATAGATAAAATAGTAAATTTACATGACTCGATAATATTCATTTATAAATATTTTCTCACAAATGTTTGGTATATCTCATCACCCAGTGTGCTTTATGGTTTGACAAATACAGTTTCACAATGATATATATGATTTTTTTTAATATGTCTTGATTTTATCAAGTAACAATTGTAATCAAGCATATTTCTAGATTAAAGCATACTTTTTCTAAAAAAAATAATAATATATTGAAAAACTAAAATCTATTCTGAACAACAAACTTCTGATGGTTATAAGAAATTTAATCATCCATCAAAGTGAGTAAACAGGTCATTCAAGATTTCCCCTTAAATCCGTGTGTGTGTGGGGAATTTCTCTTAAACATATGAAAAATTGTATATTTTGAACATTATACTTAAAAAGTAATAACGAATTTATTATTTATATTAATGCATCATCAGTTATTAATACAGAAACAAAGTACAGTTTAAATATTTCTTTTTTCCGGCTATACTTTTAAAAGAATTTATCAGTTTCTAATTGTGAACATTATTTTTAAACTTAAAAAAAAAAAAGAAATATAACTCACCTTTACAACAATTCAATTCAAAGTACTTTAGAGTATCATGTATTTTTTGACAAGACAATTGAACTCTGTCATTATTGCATATTTGATTATTCATCCAATTTTTATATAGATTTAAAAATCCTTGTATAAAAGCAAAGCATGGTAAAAACAATGAAAAGAAATTGTCGAAATATTCATAGGTATTTTTCGACTTCTCTTTTATAAAAAGAATTGAAATAAGGAAGAAGAACCCTAAAAAATCAATGATTTTAATAGTATAAATGAAATAATTTTAAAAAATTTCAATGTATTTTTGAATTTATATTATTCATAACATATAAAATAGCAAAAAAGTTCATAATATCCAGTAAGATTTAATATTAATTAAAAAGTAAAAATTATGAAGATTTTTGGCAATTTTTCAGAAAAATTATGATTTTCAGCATTTGACAGAAAATAATTTAAATATCATAATCAATCATACACAAGTAATACTCCACAAAATACTCCATATCATACACAAGTAATTGACTCCACAAAAAGTACATAATAAATTAAAATCACAAAAATAATTAATTTATCTATGTAATAATTCACCATTTAAATTTCCTGTGATGGGATTTTATTGAATTCATGATGGTTTTTGAGCCCTCCAAGACATTATGTGATAATTCTTTAGATTATCTGCCTTACAGGAAATATCCTTTTAACTACAACTTTATCTTCCACATTGGCACCTTTCAAAATAAGATGAAGCAATATTACCTCAAATAATTATTCTGACCATGGTAATCATTAATGGAAATCTTACGATTCTAAGAGCTTCTAGTTGTGAAAGATATAAAAGCAGAGATCTCTGTAACATTAAAAAAAAGCATGTTTGTGTACTCTATGTGTGTTTGTGTTGCCGTGTTTTGTTTTATTGATTTATTTATTTTAATTAATTAAAAAGTGAAATCAAAATACCAAAATGTTCCCTCCCTTTTTAATGACTGCAACAAGAAAAAGATATCCCATTAACATATTTTAATTCCAGTGAAATTGTCATTTTAATAACATGTCTAGAATTGCTTAAATCATGTGCAAACACTTAAAAATGGCTTTCCCAGTCTCTGCATCTGCTCCCCTCACAGCATACCTGGGACAAAAAGACATGTCAGAACATTCAAAAGTTAGAAAGCACTGTGCAATAAGTCTGGACTAGTCCATCCAGAACAATATTAGGTTCTCGATTCAATGTCACTCATTGTGGTTAGCATTGCTGTACATGACAGTGTCACCTCCTATTGAAGTTGTCTGAAAACTTATAACTGCTTCAATATTAATGTGAAATGAACACTAATTTCATGACAGTATTCAAATGCATTTGTACTTGAACTGAATAAAAAATAAATCATTTTGATTTTACAAAATCAACCAAGGGTGTGAGGCAAGAGTACATTTGTATTATTTATAGCCCTCTTTGACTTGGCCCCACTCAAACTAATCAAAAACTTCATTTGTATTCTTTCTTTCCTTAAGCTACATTTTTTTATAAAAATATTACATAGGCATTTTTGTTTTGCTTTAAACACACAAATTCAGATTTAAAATATTTTTTTCCTAAAAATTTTTTTATTGGAATTTTTTTTTTTTAAAAAAAATATTAATATTGTATTTATTGATATGAGGATAATAAGGCTAACAATCACAACAATATATAACTGATAAATTTCTGAAACTATTTCTTAAATATTTTATTATAAACTTGTCTTTAACTGAATTTTTTTGGTTCAATAATTCATATTATCTCAATGGGCTCAATTCATGATGGTCACATGAAAAAGACAAACATGTGTTCTTCATTGAATTCAAAACAGATATTAAACTAATTTTACTTGTTGATCTATTTGTAAAATTTAGATAAAATTTCAAATTTCACAATTGAGTATAGATGCTCAAATTTTATAAGAAAAATTTCTTCAAAAAGATTTTTAAAATTATAAAAAAATCTTATTTTGTGCATGTAGTTTTAAATGAAATGAATTTTGTATACCTATATGCATTATTATGCATGCATTGTTGACAGATATGTACTTTTTAAGAGACAGTTTATGGAAAAAGCAAAAGTTGGCAACAACGAAACGTGTGAACTGTTTAGCTGGAAACACATGATTGCTTTTATCATGTGACAATGACATCACATGAGTTTTTGAACTGATTGGCACATGGTTACCATTATCATGTGACTATGACATCACATGAATTTGGTCCATTGCAAAAGTGTTTCGTATACACAATTTTAAATAAATCACATGCAACATAAAAGAATTATAAATACTTACCTAACACGTGATACAAAAAAATGAAAATATAGCCAGTAGATGGAGAGTGTATAAAAAAAGAGCAACAGTAAATGAAAAGGAGTCCAGCAATACCATGCATCAGTAGTAAAAAGGTTATACGAGCTAAAAAAATTTATAAAAAAAAAAGAATTAATGTCCAATTTACCTATTCTGCAGTGAATGCAATGATTCATATTAAAACTTTTTATAACAAATATCTTGGTATATATTTAAATCAAATTATTGTACAATCTGACTAAATGTCATAAAATGTTTTATATTTTGTCATCTATATTTGAACTCTAGATTTTTAATTTTATATAGTAAAAATCACTTATTTACTTAACTCAGTGGCGCGACATTCCGTGAGCGACTAGGCCTACTGTGCCCAACTCAGTATTCGTGACCTTGGGCCTTCAGATGCATGAGCAGATGTTCCGGTCAGGTGGTCAGTCTGACGCAAAAAACCCCAGTGTTAAGTTCCCAAGCAAGTTTGGTACTCATTTTATCCACCCATTCAAGGGATGAAAGGCCGAGTAAACCTTGCCAGACCCGGGGTTTGAACCTGTGTTGTGGAAGCATGATGCACTAACCACTCAGCCACTGGGCTTCACAACATACAATTACTAGGTCAAAATCATAGTTTTTATTTATAATTTATAATGAAGTTTTGATATCAGATAAAATTTAAGTATAAATTTTTTTACCTAATTGAACTCGATATGAACCTCCATACAATCCAGTAATAGCAAGGACTATTAAAAATAAAATACAAGCCAACATATATACGCCAAAGTCATACAGGAAGGATAAAATCCAGTAGAATATACGACTTAAACCACTTATAAATTGCAGTTGTTTAAAATATGAAGATTTTTCAATAACAAGAGGCACAATAAAACCAGCCATTACAATAGAAATACAGAACATCACATCTTGAGCAACCAAAAATGTAGGAAGCAATGACTTGACTCTGTCAATCTAAAATAAAAAAAAAAGTTGTATAATTTTTTAATAATAATTAATACTAAAAGATATAAAAATAAATTTCACATAAACCATATCATAAAGCAGAAATGACAATTACAGAGCATGTCAATAAATGTTCCTGGCACACCAAAAGTTTTTAAGCAATAAAAATAGTGTCAAATAACAGCATAAATGGTTCAAAATAAACGATATCAATAACAACCTCGTTAATTAAATGTAATTAGATAATTTAGAATGCAGACTATAGATCTACAATGTAATCAAATCAGAGATATAATATCGTCCAAAGGGACAGAGCTTCAGGTGGAGGCGGACTCATGTTTCTTATTCGTGACGTCCATTTTCATAGACTACCAGATATTGGCAATGAGACCTCTGATCTCGAATATCTAGGTATAACTGTCCTCTCTAAGGATTGCACTATTACCATCAAGAACCTCTATCATCCTCCAAATAGTCAACATCTTGATACAAACAGGATGGAAGGTCTGTTTGATGACAACACTATAAAACTAGGAGACTTCATGCCAAGAATACTACCTGGGGTAGCACTATTACAAATGCAAGAGGTTTGGTGCTTAGTAACTTGGTCAACGACAAGGCTTTCTTGTGTCTAAATGATGGCACTCACACTTTCCGATCTAACAGTTACGGTTCTACTGATGTCTTGGATTTGACATTTATAAGTCCTGGTTTATTTCCTTACAGTTCCTGGAGAGTACTGGACAATATTGGCAGCGATCACCTTCCTATTTTAGTCGAAATAGATCTCAAAGTCAATTGTAATGGTGTGAAGAACCTCCACTGGAATTTTAAGAAAGCCGACTGGAGTCTGTTTGACAATATCTCTAACAATCTTATATCGCAAGAACCTATTTCGGACAACTTGGAAAAGGAATGGTCCCATTTCAAGTACTCCATTTTTACAGCTGCTAAGTCTTCAATCCCTAAGGGGGAAAGTAAACAGTCCCGTACTTTCTTTGCCCACAATTCAGACCTTATTAAGCCATTGATTGCTCAAAGGACAGAACTCTTAAAAGTAATTTCCCAAAAATGGCGGCTTGGACAAAAAAATTGAATTGAATAAGCTGAACGCTGAAATTAAGAAAAATTATGTACAAGTCAAACGATCAAACTGGCAGAATCTATGTGAAAAGTTAGACTATAGAACTTCAAATACTAAATTATGGAAACTGGCTAAGCAAATTGATAACTTAAAGCCTAGTAACGAAGAAACTAACGCTATCATTAGTGATAATGGCCATGTCTCGGTGGATGCTCGGGGAGCAGCAGAGGCCCTGGCTCAGCATTACGAAAATGAAAGTCGGCTTGCTTTTAGTAATTATGACAAGCACTTCGCCAGAGTCACCAGAAATCAAGTAAAATCTTGTAGGGACCGGCCGGTAGATAACCCATTATTCAATGTTGATTTCACCTTACCTGAACTATCTTATGCCCTTCAAAATCTGGACACCACCAAATCACCTGGTCCAGACAGCATCCCTGGACATTTCTTGTCCCACCTTGGAATTTTGGGTAGAGAAAGACAGTTATACATATGTAACTTGTCATGGAAAACTACCAAGACAGTGGAAATCGGCCATCGTTATTCCCATTCATAAACCCAACAAGAATGCCGGTCTTACGACAAGCTATCGTCCTATTTCTCTAACCTGCATCACTTGCAAATTAATGGAATGCATGGTGCTGCGGAGATTGACTCACCATTTACACACTAATAACTTAATGCCCTCGGAGCAATTTGCTTTTCATAAAGGTCACTCCACTGTTGACCAAATTTTATATTTCACCCAATGTGTTAGAGATTCTCAGAATCACAAACCAACGAGACACACCATGGCAGCATTTTTAGATGTGTCAAAGGCTTTTGATAGGGTATGGAAATATAAGCTGTTAAGCAAGTGCTTTGGTGTTTTTGGCATTAAAGGTAAAGCTCTGCCCTGGATCTCAAACTTTCTAAATCACCGAAATTTTTGTGTCAACTTTCATGCTACTTTCTCGGATTCTTACAAAACCTATCAAGGTATTCCACAGGCCTGCGTTTTGAGTCCAACTCTTTTCTCATTATTTATTTCCGGGGTTGAAAATATGTTAACCCTTCTCAAATTGGACTTTTCGCTGATGATGTCGTTTTGTGGTGCAGTGATGCAAATATTAGCAAAATGGAATCCCAGCTGAATAGGTCCTTAGTGAATATTCAGGAATTTGCAGACAACCACAAAATTACTTTCAATGCTTCAAAGTCTACTGTCAGCCTCTTCACGACTAATAGGCATCTTTACAACTACTCTCCTGAAATTTTTCTAAGGAGTGAGCGCTTGAATTACAGTAAATACCCTACCCCTATCTTGGTTTTACTTTAGACTCGGAAGTGAACTGTGGTAAACATATTGAGAAAATAGCCGATAAAGCAAGAAAAAGACTTAAGATCTTAAAATATCTTTCTGGCAGAGACTGGGGTTCAGACGCCTCCACACTTAGAATAACTTATACAACCTTGGTTCGCCCAGTCCTTGAATATGGATACCAAATCTTTCAAGTAGCATCTCCTACAAACTTGAAAAAACTGGAGAGAGTGCAATTCAGTGGCGCGAGGATTATCACGGGCCTTCTTTTAGATATATTTGCCCTACTGACATAGTTCTGTACGAGGCAGACATCCAACCTTTTACTATGAGATTTGAAGTCAACTAATACAGGTATTTTAACAAAATTAAAAGCTTTGGATCCTTCAATAGAACACCTCTTCTTTCATTATAAATTGGACAAGTAACCAACGTTTAAAGCGAGACAGCCCACTTAATTACATGCGTAAACATGGTTTTATTGATTTCAATGTTGACACATCTACACCTTTTAGCTGCATCTCACCTATTGATTCTTTTAATCATGTTGAATTCCGGGAGGAATTATTGACCAGTACAGCCATCCGGAATTACTCAGACAACTGGCACTTGAAATAATAAATGACATACCCGATCAAGCCTTGATTGTTTACACAGATGGTAGTCGTTCCGATACAGGTAGAGCAGGGAGTGGTATTTTTAGTAACACTCCTGGGAACGATATTAAAATCAGCATCAGAAATTCTGACCACTGTTCCGTCTTTAGATCGGAACTCATTGCTATTAGTGGTGCTTTCGATCATGCTCTCAACTCTTATAAGGACAGTATCTGGATCCTGACAGACACAGCAGAAGTTCCATCCAATATTTGAAGAATTAGTCATAAATTATGGACAATACTGGTTTAGATATTTTATCCAAATTAGTTAGGCTTGGTCAGAGGAAACAAGTATGTCCCCAGTGGATTCCATCACATGTGGGTGTGCCTGGGAATGAAGCTGCTGATGAGCTGGCTGGTAGGGGATGTGATCTCCCTAACCCCAGTTCCACTGTCTTAACCCACACGGAAATTCCTTCCTTCCAAAGAAATAAAATGAATTTGACTTGGCGAAACCCTCCTGCTCACCACTGGTATGCAGCTAAGAGTCCTGGCCTATCTATACAGTGCAGGAGTTCCAGGGCTCATCAGACGGCCTTGGCGCGCCTTAGAAGCAGTCACCTACGTAGTATGACTTTTGTGCAGGGGGTAAAGTCTTTCTTTACCTGTCCCTGCTCTCTCCTTACTTCTCCTGCTCATCTTCTGGACTGCTGGGGCATTTCCCTGCGACAGTTGTATGAAGAGCAAGATCTGGTGTGTGACACTATTACGCGGAAAGGTCAAATGGACTTGGTGTAGGCTTTCCTGCTCCAAGGGGATTGGAAACAACAATGTAATCATCTCTAGACACGAAGATTTGTAGATATGCAAAAATATATAGAAAAATTGGAACATTATCGAATAAATATCAAATGATGCAGAGTCTGAATCCTGTATTGAAAACTCAATATTAGAAGTGTGCAATCAGTATGCCAGATGCCTTTGCTTCAGTTAAAAAATTAGCAGTCAAATCGTCAATCATTTTTATGAAAATTTTAATTTTTGATATTAAATCATACAGTATTAAAGGGTAGAAAGAAATTGACAGAGGATGACTCAGCAGTATATATTATACAACAATCAACAGAATACCAGCTCGATATAAAAAATCTTGCAAGTAACAAGAAAAAAATTTCTAACAAATCAAGATAGATTTCAAACATAAAAGTAAGAATAAAATTATTTTTGTGCTATTTTTTATTACAATAAATGGTGTACTCTATCTCTATATCTGTTATGTTTATTATTTATTACAAATAATTATATAGGTACTATGTGTGTACACACGTATAAAAATATAAGGTAATAGCACAGAAAAAATATTTATATTTCAATTTACTTTAATTTTGATAATTTGATAGTATCCTATTTGCCATCCCTGCTGTAAAGAATAAATCTTTAAAATCAATAAAATGGATTAAAAGCTCATTAACAAGAATGTTATTTAGTATTCTAAATAATCCTTTGTGAGACAACACAATAGCACTAAGATGTAGATTAATATAAAAAAAATTCAAAATTTAAAATGCTAGCACACATTTTAGTTAATCAAAAGATAATAAAATTGTATATTTAGAATTAAGTTAGACATTTTTATCATAAATTTCAATTCTTTGTTTCTCATAAAAGTTTGATACATACACTTCTAAAAAATGTAAAACAATTCATTGATTGCATAAACAGTAATAATTGAGAGCTGAAAAACAGATATTTCTTAATTCATTGTTCAATAAATGTGAAACATAATGCAAACATTTTGCCGTATTTATGCCGTAAATTAGACCAATTCGTGAATAAGCACCCAATAGTAGAAAACTGATTCCATGCATGTACAAATACAATAATTTTTTTCCACCCATAAAATGATAATACTTCTGTTGCTTTGGCAAAATTGGTCAACTGTATAACATGCAAGTATCTATTTCCCTAATACAAGCAATAAATTTTATAATCAAGTACATGATGAATTTTTTTAAACAAAAAAATACATGTAAATGAATATTAGAAAACCATTTATATATCTTAAATATATATTGATGTTGTTGATGATGTGTTATAGATAAATTCATTTGCTATTTATTCAGTTTTATGTTATTAAACATTACTTTCTACAAATAATTTTAGCATTTTTTAGTATTTTACTACTAATTATATTAATTACTGTTTTATGGAATAGTATTATGAGGTTTTATATTTTTAGAAATCATATTTAGTTTTCCCCAAAAAGTTTCATATTGCATTTTTTTTAATTCGGTCCTACAGTCCCTGGCCAAATTATTAGACACACTCCTGTTTTTTAATAATTAATGGTTTTATAAAAGTTTATATGCAATACTTTCACTTTTAAACATAGATCCAATGGACTTTTAATGAGGAAATTTATTATATATTTTGCATTTGTATTTATTTCTCCACATAGCAACACACGAAGTTAATAAATTCTCACACGAACGTAAACAAGTCTAAACCTGTTCGAGTCGCGTACGCGCATGCTTCAGTTGCAGATGTGTTTCTGTGGGTTAATGTGCTTTGTTTGTTAATTTAGCAGTTTTATATTACGCAGTTATTTGTTTATTTAGTGTGCGGCGTTTAAATAATCACTTTGTACACTTTAAACATGGGTAAAAAAGGAGATCTGTCACCATGTAAGAAATCAGACCCTTGTGAATGCAAAATTGTTTTCAAACCGCGAAATATCACGAAGGTTGAAAGTTTCTGAAGCTAGTGTACGACACATAAAGAAGAAAATTGAGTCAGGGGAAGAATTGAGCCCAAAAAGAAAGAAAAAATGCGGCAGAAAGCCTATTTTCACCCCAAGGTCAGAAAGATTTTTAAAGAAAATTTGCCTTGAAAACAGATTTTCTACCACAAAAGTGATAAAATCGCAACTCCAAGATATTAATGTGAATGCTTCTGAATGCACTGTTTGAAGAAAATAGAAAGATTTAAATTTTAAGGTATGCCGCCTCGCCAGGAAGCCTATGTTTAACCCCTGCAATGAAAGCAAAGCGTTTGAATTGAGCCAAACAGTGGCGTGATAAAGATGTAGACTTCTGGAGATCGGTATGTTGTTATAATTTATTCACAAACAAAGCGTCTAACCATTTTCTATGATTACAAAAGGAACAGCAACGATGTTTATTAATTATTTTTTTTTATTTTTGATAGGTCTGCTTTAGTGATGAAAGCACATTTGAAATTTTGCAGAACAAAGCTCAGTTTGTGCGTCGTTGTCGTGGAGAAAAGTTTCATTCTGACTGTGTTGTTCAGACTGTGAAACATCCTACAAAAATGATTTGGTCAGTCATCAGTGGCAAGGGTACTGAACGTCTGGACGTGGTTAAAGGTATGATGCGGCAAGACCAGTACAAAGATGTCTTGCAAAATCGCTTGATTCCGCAGCTGGAAGAATGGTTTTCAAATGGAGAATCATACATTTTTATGCAAGGTGGAGCTCCCTGCCATACAGCTCGGTCTATCAAAGCTTTTTTGGTAGAATAAAATATCCTTCTGTTGGATTGGCCGGGTAATAGCCCTGATATGAACACAATCGAAAATATTTGGGAGTTAATGAAAAGAGAGGTGGCTAAAGATGTGATTACAAATAAAATGCAGCTCTTAGAAAGAATAATTCATGTGTGGAATCATCATCCTCAAATGCAGGAGACAGTACAGTCTTGTATTGATAGCAAGCTGCGCAGAATTTAAGCTCTCATAGCGGCTAAAGGTGTCACAACAAAATATTGATATTTAATTATATTTGTTCCTGTTTTCTTTGAAGAGTCAATAAATACATATTTTTTTCTTTTTGATGATGTTTTATTTGTGATAATAATAGATAAATAAATGAACAACTAAAAAACATACACTGTATCTCATAAATACAAAAAACCTGTAATTTTTTGTCTCTTCCCCCCTAGTTCTTTTTTTATAAATACACATTTTTAATTGAACAACCAAACGTTTAGGAATTAGCAGTCATTTCAATAGCTAACGGTAAGAATTTTTTTGATTCATTACTCAACAAAAATGTATAAAATTTAATGTTTTTGAGAAAAAAAACCCAAAGCAGTATTGTTTTTTATCATTCATTACGAAATTAATTATTTAATAATAAAATCATACATTGCATGTTTTCTTGTGGATAAAACTAGATAAGTTTTTAGAGACATTTTAAGCTAACAATATGTAATGCTTGATTGATAAATGGAATACTAAGAAAATAATTATTGTTAAAAAAATAATGAAATATACTTAGTTTTTTTTATTGATTTAAATTAATATTTTTTATTAACTAAAGCATAAAGCAGTACTTTTTTTTGTACATCATTAATCAAAAACAGAAATTTGATCTTATCTTTAAGAGAAAAAGAGTTTTATACTCAAAAAAGCCAATGCAATACCAGGCTAAACACAGAGAAAAGAAACCTATCTGAGAAAAAAAAGGAGTAAAAAATTTTGGGAATAGGAAATTTTAATGTCACAAATCCATAAATCACTCACATGGTGCATACATATGCACACAGAAGTGCTGGTATCAAAAGGGAAAGAGGAAATTTCCCTGGGGATAAAGTTACTCTCGGAAAAAGCCTGTGCAATCCCAAGCAATGCAGCTAGTACATGTATAATTTTGTCTGCTTAACACAAATATAAGCAAATTATAAAAAAGGATATATGATGGACAGTAAAACAATTACTGATACATTTTTAATCTATCATTAAATTATGTAGAATTATAATTTTGAGAATATATAAACTTCAGTATAAAATTTTAAAGCAATGACAAATATGATCTTGAGAATAAACATATGATCAATATAATCAAATGCTGCTGAAATGATAATTAGTATGTACATCCCATAAACTTATGCAAAGTGTTAAGAAAACTTTTAAACTACATAATTTTTTTTGATATCTTTGGCCATCTAAGTTATGAAGCAATAAAGAAACAAAGTTATTGCCATTAAAAATGATAACTTTGCAATTTTTAAAAAAAATTCTGAAAATTCAAACAAATCTAGGAATTTTTTTAATACACATTTTGAAACATGATATATACAAAAGTAAAATATTTTTTAATACTTTTTATATAAATACTTTTTTATTTAAATTCAGATTCAATGCTACAAAACATCAAATATGAAATTAGAAAATATTGGTAACACAATAGCTGCCTTTAATTTGAATCTCACTTAATAATTATACAAATAAAAGCTACTTTATATATATATATATATATATATATATATACTAGCTGGTATACCTGTTCTTTGTACAGGTGAACTGAAAAATAAAACAATAGAAATTGAATGAAAAAAACATTGTTAAATCTAAGTGAATTGTTGCAAATTAAACAAAAAAGGTTGTTTTAGCATATCTCTGCTCAACAAAAATCAGATTTGCCAATTTTGAAATCTGTAGGTCTAATAGTTGAAAAAAGGGATTTTTTAAATCTATAACGCCCCTTAACAACCATGCAGGTTGACTTTTGAAAATCTTGTCTTATCAAATCTCTGCTCAGTAAAAGTTATAATGTTTTCTTAATTTCAAGTTCATAGGTTTAGTTATTCATAAAAGGGAATATTTTTTATATAAAAAACGCCCTCACAAACCCTCTTGGATGTCAATTTCGTCAAGAAACATGCCATTTCTATAATGGCAATCAACCTCTTGAAACCACCCTTGGTTGTCGATTTTCCCAAACCCATTTATTAGTGGATCTTAACACCATGAAAGGAACATTCCTGCCAAATTTAAAGTTTGTAGGTCTAATAGTTCAAAAATGAGAACATTTTTCTATAATAACACTTAAGTCCTGGCGATGCACTGTGGGGGAGGGGGATTTTTGCAAAACTCCTTTTGAAACAGATCTGTATTCCGTGAAAGAATTCTGCTTGTTAAATTTCAAGACTGTATATCTAATAGTCAAAAAATGGAAATAGTTATCTACAACACCCCTTAATCCCCCGCAACAACACTATTGGAGCATAGTTTTATTAACTCAGAAATCTTCATGGGCATGGGTCCAACCATTTGCCAAAGTTTCATCCCAATCGGATGAACATTTTAGGAAGGCATAAGAGACATACAGGCAAACATTCATATATATAAACAATTTTACATTTTTTCTAAAAACAATCAGGTTTTTTTTTACGTATAAAGAAATGAAACATAAAAACATTCAGATCATAAATTTCCTAACTTCACAGAATAAAACAGATAACAGAATGATAACTTACCACAGCCATTTTGGGATATTTTGCAGGAAAAGGATGATTAATCACCTTAAGAGAATGTGAGCCATTGTCTTTAGTAATGTACTTCAAAATAGTGTTATGCACATATAATAGCGAAAGAGCTGGTGAATGAAAGGCTTTGTTATTGTAATAGGCTGTAATGATGCTGCTTTTAGAATCACTGGAAAAGTCTACAGCCATAAAATAATTCTTAAAGTAATCAAAGGGATCTTGCTCAGCTAACTCAAGAAGATGCTCGTTCAGAGTCTCTTCCCTCACATCTAATGAAAATGGTTTATTTCTATGATCAAATAAAGATGCAAAAACATCAGATAAATCTCTATCAAGTTTGTTACTAGAATTTACAGAATATTGAACTTCTATAGGAGTGCCTGAGACATTATATAAACTAAGATTTAACTCTAAAGGGGTATCATAAACAATTCCTTTTTGAACAAGTGCATTAGATACCATGGAACCAAAAAATAAAATTAATAATTGAGTTAAGAATAGTAGAGGATGGCGCATTGAAAATTTAAACTGCTTCTTTAAAATAGCAACTGCTTGTTGAATATACAGTGATAATGCCTCATTCCTTTCTTTGACAAATAACAAATTTTGATTGTCTTCATCTACTCCTGAAAAGAAATAATGAAAAATTAAAGTAAAAAAGTTTATTAAATACAACAAAAACATCAGATTAATTTGAAAATAAAATGGAAATTAAAATATATTTAATAAAAGAACATAAACTGAAAAAGCAAACAATAAATTACATTATTTATAAAATTCTAAGCAAAACAAATGACAATACAGGACTCAAAGAAAAATACAGTAATTTCTTTCAACTGAAGTAAAAAAAAAGGAGGTATGCTTAATGGAAATATTTTCAGATACTGTTTACCATCATACATTAATTCCATCTTGCATCAATACAAGATGATATGCATAAGCTTACATATTTTCAATAACAGAAATTATATATTTCTTTCAGAAGCAAACTTTCATGATAAAGTTATAAATAACAAAGGTACTTAGGATCAGAACAGAATATGTTGTGCTTTAAAAATCATTCAAAGCTTACAAAACAATATTATTTTTCAACATTTACTTCAGTATTATCTAAAAATCATTTTAAGATTTCTTTTATAATGTTTATCTTAATATGTTAAAGCAAGGGTGTCAAACTCAAAGGCTGATTTGGGCCAAATAAACAAGGTTTAACTTAAAGTGGCTGAAAAAAAATCAAAATTTATAGAAATGTAGTTTTATTTCGAATAATACATTATAATAAACTTGTATAAAGAACAAGAAAAATTAATATATACGTCCTGACACTTGACATCTCTTCTCTGCTACTATCTTTCCTATTTCGGGAGAAAATTCGATATTTTATTGTATATTATTGTATGCCAATATACTGACCGGACTGGAAGTTTGATACACATGCTAAAATATTAAAATTTTGCTTTGTCAGTTGTCTTGACAATACGTATATTATTTTAACCCCCTAACGCACACATTTTTTTAAAAAAAAAACTGGCAAAAGAATAATTTATATTTGAAAAGACACCAAAAAATAAAATAAATACAAAATCAATGATAATTTTTATTTTTATTTTCGACTTCGATCAACACTACAGATAAGAGTCGAATATTGCAATCTTGCACATAAATCGATTTTTATTATCTTTCTTTTTGAATTGCTGTAACATAAAAAAAACCCATTCTTATCGGTAAAAACATCCATTTTTTAAAAAATAAAAATATTTATTTAAAAAAAAATTATTCAAGATTTTTTCTTTTCTATGATGTATTTGGAAACAAGATGCAGCCCATAGCCCAACATTGCAAACATTACACATATGACTCTCTTTTTTTTCTCCCTTTGCACAACATCTTAGTATCTTATGACATGCCTTATGGGGCTGAAACATATTATGGGACTTGGGATCTATCTGATTTATTCCTTGTGTATCCAATAAATGCAATTTATTTTTTGTAATCACAAAACAACTGTCTATAAAGGTGTACTTATTTTCACAAGCTTACAGCACTTAGATAAATACTGAACTAAACTATAAAACAAGAGAAACAAGTATTTGATGTTTTAAGCATAAATTGTAAAATATAAGAAACAATGGCCTTTATCTAAATTTATGAAATCAGGATGATGGATCACAGTCAGTCTCACAAGGGCAGATGGTGCTCGCTTATGTTGGAGTTTGACAGTTACAGCAGTATAAAATGCAACCCCTTTCAAATTATCTTGAGTTTGTACAGTTTGGTCTGCTTAGCACACATGTTATGGGGTTAAAAATGGGAAGAGGGAAATAAAACAAAGAGGGGAAAAAATGAATTTTTTTTAAACAAGTAAATTTTTAAAAAATATTTATATATTTTTATTAAGGTTATTATTTATTAAAATATTTTATCAGTTATGAAGATTGACCATAAATTATTTGGTTACGTAAATTATTTTTATGAATGATATCCAATCAGACATAAAATACGTAATGAAAAAATACAATGCTATTTAATGATTAAATTATGCATTATACCTGTATTATCAAAAGTTTCATCACCAAACATCTCTGTTTTAAAGTCAGAAATTGCATATGATGAAGATGCTTTCAAGGATACTCTGTGTAACAATTTTAAAAGAAAAAACATTTATATTTTGTAATGTTCACATATATTTAAAATACTTGATTTAAAATTACAACAAATTATCTATTTTGTTCTAATTTGCATTTATTAAAGTATTATATTAGGTAATTCATGTAACAGAAACATTCCTTTAAAATTCTAAAAGAAGCATTGAATTTCATTTACCTGTTGACTTTTTTTAAACTATCATTTATTTTTTCAATTTTAAAAACACGAAAAGAATTTTAGAGTAAAAGAGTTTTCAAATTAGAAAGTGGAAATTCTAATTGTGAACAAGAAAGCATTACAGACACATTAATTTACACTTCTTTGATTTTCATCCAATACATTTTACTATTTAAATACAGACTACCTATATATCACACTTTTAAGTTTTTGACATTCAAATATTTTATAAATATATATATATATATTAGATTCATGTTAGCCAAATATTATAATTTCAGACTAATGTAAAATAAATTACAATTTGATTCATATTATTATTTTATTTCTAAAAAAACATATTGGATGAAAAATGTTTTAACTCATTAATTATAAACATAAAATGAAAAATAACACTTCTATGTCGAGTATATTCAATTATTGATGTCACAGCAAAAATGAAAACATTATAATATAGATATAAACTATTTCATATATAAACATATAGATATAAAGTATTTCATAGTTCAATTTATGACCAATTTTCATTATTAGCAAAATAAAATCTTCAAAATATTATTCAAAAAGTAAAAATAAAAATTCAAATTTTAAAATTGTCATTATAAAAACTGCCATACTTGACCAAGCTGTGGTAAACACTTGCCATTTCCTTAATAAACAAGCATGCATGCAAATAACTGTCACTAATTTATTTGCGATTTACACATAAAAAATAAAGGGAAAATAAATATAAATATTGGCTAAAAAAGAGTAGTGTATGAAAAGTATGGAAGAAATTGGAAGGAGCATGTCACTCATACTTACTGAAGACATCAAATCCTATGGTGAAAAGAAAAAAAATGGCTCTGGTGTCTTAATCATAAGCACCAGACATATCTAAAAGAGGCAAAAACTTTTAGAATTCCTCAAAATTTTATTTTACAAAATCAAATAACTTACTTATTAAAAAGATTTTTCATGGTAATCTGTGACAGAACATAATCAGTTATTTTAAGAGATTCTTTCTTTTCTTCTAACTCAGAGAATAAAAATTGAAACATGGGAGATTCATCATGAGGTAAAATGTATTTCAAAGAATTATTTGAATGATAAATTCTTGCACTGGAAACATGATATTTAATTAATCTTGTTACATCTGTTACCCTGCAAGATTCCTCCTTTTCAATAATTAAATGGTAGCCAGCACCTAAAATGAATGGGGAAAAAAAGATATGTATCTTTGAAAATTTCATTGATAAAGAATAGATATTTAACCTATGCATTCAAGAGAATTTTAACTGAATTACAATGATAAAAATCTTTTGTAATTGAAAAATGTTTAGTGATCTGCATGTGTATGCTATTTTTCTTCTCTTTTTAATTCATCATACATTTTGGGATAAATGAGTAACAAAAGACAGGATTTTATAATTCTACAATTCATCACACATTTTATATTTTTCAAATAAAATATTTCTGGTAAATATATTTTATAAAGCAATCAGTCATCATTAAATCTGTTAGAATCATTATGCACAATCTTTATATTTTGTTTTTTCTCTCTCAGGAGCTTAATATTATACAAATATTTGGAGGGGGAGAGGTATTTTTTTGCTTCCTTAACAATTTGATAAAAATGAAAACTAGTTCATATTTCTAAAAAAAAAATATACGACTTTTTAAAAATATTAATTGTTTTTGTCACATTTGAAAATTCTGTATTGTTAAAAAAAGTTATGGCTAAATGATTAATATGAATGATTGGAAAAGTATACAAAAAATTTCTCACATATTAGGTTACTACTTTTTAAAATTTTAATCTCAATATGCATTACAAATTCAATATAAACATTTGTATTGGGCGAAAAAAATTACTTCTGTGGCAGATGTGAAAGCTCTATACAATACAAATGTTCATCTAAAAATTTATTTCATTTCACTTTGGTTCCTCAGAGATCCTGAGTATCCAATTGATTAATGTTATATTTTCCCTGTTAATATTAAGTTTCACAAATATTTTTTCCACAAAGGTCAGTACCTTTTATTGATACAAGGATGGCACAATTGCACTGAATCTTTCAGTAATTATCTTTGCAATACATATTTCTACAAAACCAAAAGTAAAGTTACGATCAGGAAAATCTTTCAGTCATATTTTTAACTCATCTATATTTTTTTCTGAAATAACACTACTGAAGAGTTCTAAAAATATTTAATGTGAAAACTAATAAAAACCAAAAAAAAGGATAAAAGGTTTTTAAACAAAATTTGTTTGAGAGAGACCAAATGTTCACTGAAAAGGTAATTCTTTGAATGAAAAATATTCATTAAAAATAATGAATATTTTTTTATTTTCGGTTACTTTTCATTTTTGTGTATTACTCCTGAAATATGCATATAAAAATATTGCAACATTACATATCTATTAATGTTTCCAATTACATGATTGAGGGTAAATGCAGAAAATGGATTGGGAAATTTAAACAAACCATATATTTTCTTCACAAAAGATGCTGAACCAAAACTTTGAAGTTCTCCGTCATCTAGAATACCAATTCGATCCCCTATTGCTTCAGCTTCTTCCACATGAGAAGTAGAAATAAAAATCGTTCTGAAAGCTTTTTCAGTTTTTAGTGCCTCCCAAACAATTCTGCGACTATACGGATCCATGCGATTAGTAGGATCATCCATTACCACAATCTAAAAAATACAAACATACCTGATCCTTCTTTCAATATATGTACATATTAACAAATATTTTTTTCATAACTAAAAAAAATTATTGAAGCACTGTTATAAAAATCAATTTTAAATTCCCAATTTGTTTCAATAGACACTATGAATTCAATTTTTTAAAAAAAATGATAAACTTACATTAAAAATTTACAGTTGTTTTATATTAATATGCAATAGTTTCATACATATACACATACACACACACTGAAGTGCCAAAAGTCATAGGATATCTCCTAACGTCATGTAAGGCATCATTTCCTCCTGTGAAGTGCAGGAAGTAAATGTGGTATTAACTCATCAGAAGTCTTCTGAAGATACAGTCAGCTATTCTGCATCTACATCAGTCCAAAACTGTGAAAGTATTGCTAGAGCAGGATTTTATGCATGAATTGTCTTTTTAATCATATTACCTGTATGTTAAATTAGATTCGTGTTTGCCAATCTAGTTGCGAAAATCATTCACTAGAATTGTTCAGAATGTTCAAGCCAATTCTAAATGATTCTGACTAAGTGACAGCATGCATTTAGTAAACATGGTAAATGAATGTCTGTAAAGTAGCCCAGTCTGCAAATAGTCTCCAAGCTGAATGTAGCCATTTCTAGTCAATGATTGCTTCAGTTCGACCAGATAACCCCAGCTGTAGTTTCGTGAAAAACAGACACACCATTATGGAACCATCAGCAGTTTACATAGAGTCTTGTTGACAACTTGGGTTCAAGGCCTTATGAAATCTGCAAATTTCTTTTGACAATCAAAATCATGACTCATCTGAATCAAGAAATATTTTTTCTGTAATCTAGGGTCTAACTAAATTGTTCATGATTCTGGTAAGATGCTGCAGTTGATGATATGTTGTTAATTAAGGCACTGAAATTGGCCTTCAGCTGCCAGATTCCAACCACCCACATTTCACTATGCATTGTCCTTCCTCATAGCTATGTCTATTGTATATCCCATACTGATTGCTCTTCTTATTCATTTGACATAGTGTTACTTTTATAGTGACACTGACTACACTATGCACATGTTACTGATCTCAGTTCTTAAATAGATGTGGGACGCCACTGCATTGCCAATAATGGGAAATAAATGCCTAAAATCATATAATTTCAGCCTATTTTTGATACTGTAAATCAGTGATTCTCAACCCTTTTTTTTGTACACTTTTAACAATTTCAAAATTTGGCAGCACACTAACAATATAAAATCAGTTAAAAAGCATTTTATTTATCTATTATACATTATGAAAAATAGTTTATGATAATAATTCTCAATGTTAAATAAAATAATATGTATGACAAACAAAATGTTTATTGAATAATTAATTACAAATTAAAGAGAAGAATACATTTAATGTGAAATTTGAGTTGATGAGTTTTGATAATTTTGTTTATATTTGGTCGTAAAAATGGTAATGCCCCTCTTATTTCGTTATCTACACTTAAAAGTTTGTTTTTTCACTCATATTTGTTAATGCTGAAAATCAAAATTCACACAGATAAGATGTAGAAAATTATAACAATATTTTTTAAGCATTTTTGCATATTATGGGTTAATTGCCTCTAATTTTAATCAAAAATGAATTAATTGACAGTTTTGAATGTTTGGAAATATCTTGATTATTAGAGCGCAAAATTTGTTCTTTCTCTTCGTTCAAAGTTAGTTCATATGCAGATGTATCTTATCACAAAGGGATTACGAACCCAATCAAATTTTTTACATCTAAATTTGGGAAGTATAATGAATAACTCTCTCCTCTAGTGTTGTCAAATGGCTAATAATAATTTTATGAATAGTTTATTTCCATAAAACAGCCAAATTTGGTTCCAGAGTTATTTTTTAAATTTTTTTCCCACAGTGTAAATAATAATTTTAAAAAATTGGGCGGCACAAAAATGTGTCACAGCACAGTGGTTGAGAATCATTGCTGTAGATTAATGAAGACTATTTCCAAAATGGAATGCTCCATGCATCTAGCTCAAATTGCCTTCTGTATTCAAAGTATGTTAATTCCTTTATTATGGCCATAATCACATTAGAACCATGTGAATCAAATGAGTGTAAATGAAAGCCATGAAAATACATTGTCCATTTATAGATTTTTTACATGACTACTACCATGTTACTACCATCTGGATAATGGCATATTGCTATCCCATGACTTCACATTTCAGCATTTTTATTACTATATAAAATTTACTATCATTTAAAAATATGTATATAAGATTTCTTTATGAAATTTCTTGTATGAATTATTTATATTTATACATCAATTATTAAGTGTTTCACTTCAACAAATTCAACTTCAAAATTGTTAGTATTATATTCACAAAAATTAAATCCTCTCTTTCAGAAGGGCCCATTAAGATTACATATTTATTATTAGAACCTGGGTACACATACACCTAAGCAAAATTAAATTCAACTGATCCAAACAAATTCAGGCAACAGTATACTTTGTGGTTATATGAAAATTATTTTTAGAACAGAAAGTAAATTGTACAAAGTTTCTTTTGAAATAATTTATATTGATTTTTTAATTACAGTACAGTCCCGATAATCCGAACAATATCGGACCGACCCCTGTTCGGATTACGTGATTGTTCGGATTAGCCGGAGTAACAGCGAAATCACTATTTGAACTGGGAGTACGGGTTATGTTGTACAATTTTTCATACTAAACATTAGTGGTTCTGTAGTTTATTCCATTTTAAAATTTGTACCATAACTTGATGTACAGTGCGTGAATATTAAATAAAGAACTGTTTTGAATTAAGGTTTATACTGTTTTATATTGAAATATTCACCGATTTTTTCGTAAGTAAAATTATAAAAATTTTCCGCGGAGCCCTTCGGATTAACCGGATGTTCGGATTAGCGGGACTGTACTGTACTACTATTTCATAAATATTCATTCATAAATATTTCATAAATTTCATATTCATTTAAAATAAATTTAATTTAAAACTTAACACTACTTTTGAGACTTTAAAAGCAATATTTTACCGTGGAATAAGAAAGCATTATTGTTTTACTGGATCATTATAAAATATTATTTATTTCTTATTTTACCTTTAGTTTTAAAAGGATGAACCCGCTTAACATCTTGATACTAATTGTATAATAAATAAACATTTTAGTAATTCATATATATGTATACCTCAGATTCTCCAATCAATGCTATGCCAACAGATAATTTTCGCTTCCAGCTATCAGATAAAACACCAGCCCTTGTTTTTCGTTTTAGTTCTAAATCAAGCATTTCCAATATGTGATCAATTTGTAATTGTGTTCCTTCTGACTCAAAACCTTTCATCTAGGAAAGGAAAAATTATATGAAAGGACTACAACTTTTATATAGGTAATAAAAAAAAGGGCTGAAACTAAAAATAAGTTGATGATAATTCACAGAAGATGCTACTTTCATGATTTTTACTTTTCAATATTTTTCATTCTATGTTTACACATACTATTACAAAAAAAAAATTCTCTTACACAAAACTCTTAACATGTACTTCATTTTAAAATCTTTCTTTCAAATAGAAAATTCTGATGTAGTTGTTCTTACCTAAACATGCAATTAAATCTTTTAAGTTTAAATTTTTTTAAGCGTTATAAATTTATTTTCTTCAAAAATTTCCAGTCCTTTTGAGTAAAAGTAGCATTTCAATAGCAAATTAAAAAAAAATGAAGAATAATTTTTCAATACAACAGAAAAACGTTTCTGCTTCTGTTTCACATCCTGATGATTCACTTTACAACACTAATTATGATTAGCTAAGAAATTGTTGAACATATCTATTGAGAAATTTTTTCTGCTATTTTTCTGATTGCTATTTTTAATTTAAAACTTCCATCTAATATTCCTTTTTTTAAAAAAAAATATTTTTACAGCACTTACTTCAGTATAAAAATATCTATGCATACATACACAGATACTATAATAATAATAATCAGAAAACTAAAATTAGGAATATGCAGATCTTCTTGATTTGACTTTCAGTATACTTTAGTTTTTCTGGTAAACACATATTATATTCATGTTATTTAAAGCATTTATTCAATAAAAGTAAAAATACTATTAATTTAACATAGGCATGAATGAAGAAATGATTATGAATTATACTTTGTCCCAAGTATAATCAAAAAAATTATTACACACCTTGCAAAAAAAATATAGGTTTTCTTCAACATTAAAATGATCAAAATAAACATCATAATCTGGACAAAATCCTAAAAATCTAGGAATTTTTCTTGCTTCACTTTCAATAGAGAGATTGCATCCTTTTATGAAAACCTTTCCAGATGTAGGATGATACTGTCCTATGTGTAATAAAAAGAAGCAATAAATATATTTATTCTGAAGAAAAAAATATTTGAAACATGCTATTGCATTAAATGATTTCAAAATATTACCCAAAAGCATGGAGATCACAGTTGATTTCCCAGTTCCGTCATGACCTAATAATACAGTTATTTGATTTCGATATGCTTTGAGAAACAATTTCTTTATTGTAGGTCTATTGATTTTTTTAAAAATCTGTTAAAAATAAAAATGCAAATTAATAAGCAATTCATGCCAAAAATTCACATTAGACGTATTTTAGATAGTTACTAAAAATTCATGCATTGTTATTGAAAATTCAGTTTTCACAAGAGAATAATTTGAAACAAATAAAATTTTAAACATCTTTACTCATTTCTGTAATCTTCAGTGCTTAAAATTTAAAATATTGGTTGGTTGTTTTTTTTAATTTCAGAAAAAATTATAATTTTTCGAAAGGAATAAAAAGCATATTTTAGAAGACTAGGAAAATTTAAACAAAAAAATTCTGTTTTGTGAAGAGACAATAAAAAGGAATAAGTAATGAAAAACTACTATATTTTATTTTGTATCAAGTACTTAAAATTTAAAGTAGAGTATAAATAAATAAAATCTTAAGAAATATTTGCTCATTTGGGTATTTTATTGCTGCTTTCATAATATTATAACTACATGTAAATCTAACCATTTAAGAGTTCTGTTGTAATTTCTTAGAGATTAAAAAGCATACAAAAATTTTATAGTCTGACCTCAGTAACACACTTTAATTAGGATCCATGATTATAATATCTCAGGTTGAGAACTGCAAGTTACAGCATTAATCTTAATTGAGTGACAATATAAGCATTTAATTTATACGATTTCTGTTTGTCAAGAAAGAAAAATAAAATGTCTTTCCTTTGAAATTTATTTTATTAAAATGCATATAAAAACTTCATGTAATTAAACAATTATTTAGAAACAAAATTTTATGATTTATTGATTCCACTTATCAAAACAACTTAGCAATTAAGAGAGGAACATATGTGTTGAAATACAGAGTATAAGCTATTTTTACAATATGTATGTTTACTATGTTATTAAAAATGTTTAAGAAAAGAATATTTAAAGAAAATTCAGTGATTTTTTTAAAATCAATTAATCCTTTATGAACGTATTACTTGCATATAAAGTTTTATAAAGCAATACAGATAAAATTGTATACTTTTGAAAATTTTAAAAATGATGTTCCACTTAGTGAACGTTGGTACGTAGAAGGTGGTTAACTATAAAGTTTTATTCATGTAGAGAAATTTCTAATTAAATTTTGGGTGTTTTATGGGGATTGCTTGTCATAAAAAGAAAGAGAAAAAGTATTTCTATCATTTATTGCAGACAAAGCAATCTGTCAATTGAAATTGCACTGAAGAATGTCCAACAATTTTTAATGACCATTAGAAAGCAGCATTAATAATTTATTGTTAATGATTGATTCAGTATAATTAGTTATTTTTGACAGAATCAAGTAAAATAATTTATGCTCTTTTTATAAAAAAATGTTATATTTCAATAATGTATATCTTCAAATGGATATAGTGTTCTTTTTATAAACTTGATGCAGATGTGCTTAAAAATGAGTTGTATAGCATGGAAACAAAGCTTCTTTTTAAAAATGATAACATTTAATATGAAAATATAAAATATTTAAATTTAAAACTATTAAACTGTAAATTTGTGGCATAATTTATTCATACCCTTGCCTTTTAAATTAAAAAACTCAGATTAGGTATGGTTAAACTTGCCTAATCTAAGCACTTTAGTTGCAAAATGCTTGTGAGGATAATTTTTTTAGTTTTAAATCCTGGTAAAAAGATGATAAAAATAAGGAAGAAAGAATTTTTTTAGAACATGTAAGGATGGTGTTTGTACATTTAATACTCCTGCTATTGTTCCACTGATCATAACTCTCACTTCCATGATTTTACTCTTCCCAAGAGGATGTACAATACTGTTAATTCTAAAGTACGGAGGTGCCCCTTGTCACAAAATACTTTAGTTGTGAGATAATATTAATACTGAATACTTTACATTCGTAACAAAAATTTATCTATGTATTTGGTTAAAAAAAAATTTTCTATTTACAGTTGAATATTATTGCCATTAACTTTAATGCTGGCATACCACTGCATTTAGACCTATATCCCATTATTTAAAGATGTCCATTTTAAAACTGAAAAAAACCCCTCTTCTATAAATAATGCAAAGTCTATTCCTGCAATTTAAGGGGAAAGGACATTTTAAAAAATCAAAATTAAACAAGTAAAACACTACATTGTTAAAAAATATATATAACAAGTGATATACATGCAATGAAGAGTAAGGATGATTATATAATAAAACTAAAAGGAAATCAAATTTTGCTCTATAGCAGTTTAAATTCCAACAAAGTAATTGATAACTCTTTAAATTGTTTATTGTATTGCACTGATTTTATATATTGAAATGCTAGGTTAAAAGTATAGCATTGTTGAAATTTTGTATAAATGATTTAAATTCCAAAGTTAGTGAGTGTTGTGTACACTCTCCCTCACTGTTATTTTATATTACTCATATATACTAATGTCAAAGAAAACAGAAACTTACTTTGGTTAAGTATTTAAACTCTATAAATGGTCGTATACCATATGGCTCTTTTTCAAAGAATTCAGGTTTCAATTCATGCAATCCAAATGATTCAATAACTTCTGTTTGGGGACTTTTGTGACCAGTCCAGAAAACGCTCTATAATTGCCCAAAAAACAAAGACATTTTCATCATTTTTTTTTAATTTTCTAATTTTACAATAGGGTTTATTTTATCCCTAAAAAGGAACAAAACACAAATAAAAGATATCCTGATTTGAGTTAAAGATTTTTTTTCAACGAAATTATTTTTGTCCAGGTATTTCTACAAGACACTAAACAAGTACAATGCATTTTAATAAATGTAAAATAAACAAAATATTTTGAATTCATAAGAATAAGTGAAAAACGCATACAATTTCATATGTATTTTAACAATTTTCACATTTCAAAAATTGTATAGTCAGAATTTTAAATATAAAGCACTAAACTGTCAAAAAATTTAAAATGTACATTATTAATCATAATCAAAAATAACTATACTCAATTCTGATTCTTATTTTGCTTAATACTAGTAATTAATTTTTCAACTTTCATTATTAATATATCATTGTAAAAATATCCAAATAAAAATAGTAAATTTTATTATACTTAAATAATACTATTTATTAATGAGTTTTCACTGCCCTTAATTTCAAATAACCTGCTGAACATTATAAAGAGTAAGATTATTATATTCATTATAACAAGAAGCTTTAAAATATAATCCTCCATGTAACTTGCACCTTTTTTCCTTCATCCTTGAACATTATTCTTTTAGAAAAGGAAACACCAAAACAAGGTAGCATTACATAAGGTCCAAAGTCATCATAAGACACAGAAATATCTTTTTGAGAAAAAAACATTAAGATAAAATCATTCTGACAAATCATACTTCAATAGTAAAAAAATCTCATATTTCAAAACACATAAGAACAATGACCCATTTGAAAGTAATTAGGAAAAAGGAAAACAATGGTGATCTTTCTTTAATAAAGATGAAAAACAAAATATTATAGCTTTAGCTCATATACAAAGGATTTGCAAGGAAAGGAAAGAGCCTGCTATTTTGTAAAGTTTCAATGTTTAATTATCAGTTCTTTTTATAAAAAAAGGAGTTCACTATTCATAGTGCATGACACAGACAGAATGCTATTTAAATTTGCAAATTTAGGGAAAAAAAACAACAAAGACACAAACAATGCCTCACAAAATTTCCCTCGAAGAAAAAGTAACTACAGAATTATTGTAAAGAAAATTAACAAAAGAACTCATTTTGAAAGAGCTTCCAGAAAATTTACAATATAAAAAAGAATAACTATTAAATCCTCTCCAAGACCACAATATTTATCTTGAGAATACACATTCATTATTCTTGAGCTGTAGATGAACTTAATTTTTAAAATATTATATACATGCTTACAACAATTGTGTTTATAACTCCAACTTCATAACACTTTCACTGAAAGAAACAAAATACTCTTCACTATAAAAGTAGTAAGATATTTATAACATTCTTCAAATTAATTTTATAAAAATAATGATTAAAATAAGTGATTTCTTTACATTTCATTATTTATAGCATATGCTGATTCAAAAAGCAAAAGTAATAAGCATCTTTTCCTTTAAAATATAGATTTTTTTGTAAATCAATTTCTTCCCAATATAATTTTTTTTTGGAAAAATCCATATTTTTTAATACTTATAGTCACAAATGATTTAAATTCATATAATTAATAATAATTTATCCTTAAAATCCTACAACTTACAGTAAATAGAAAGTACCATGGTTGACCCTCAGACATTTTCCCTGGGAATACTGCTTCAATGTACCATGAACAAAGGAAGAAAATGATTGTATCTCCCATAAATATGAACAATACATTTTTCATACTCAGTCCAAGAGAACTGAAACCAATGAAGTTTATATTTTTCCATTGCAATCCTAATCCTAATGAATATAAATGCATGCAAAATATTATTAGTAGTTTTAGTGATAAAGCTATTCTTAAAAATAGTAAAGCTATTATTAATTATTTAAAAGGCAATGATATTATATTTACTCTAACACATAGTTAAGATTATGAGGATCTATTTAAATCAATTATTAATATTAAGTTCTTTTAGTAAATTATTATAATTTCGAACTAGATAATGTAAATACACACAGTTCCCCAACCATAATACTCTTATAAATTAGCACTTACGGAAAATTATAATAATTTTAAAAGTAAATTATATTAACAAATTAAAAGAATGGTAAATTATATTAACAAATTAAAGGACAACCACAAGATGGAACTGCTAGCTATAGCTTAGGTAATTCATGTATATATTTTTACAAAAAATCAGTAACAAAATGTTTTTCTCTGTTTATTATTAATGGCTTATTAGTTTTTGGTAAAAAAAAAATAAAGAGCACATACCTATTACTAATTTTTATCTTAATTACTTCAACTTTATTAAAACTAACAATCCATTTACTACAGATTACTTTGAACAGCTTTACATATTATGAATACTAAATTTAATAGTACTATTCACAAAAAGAATGATTTAATTTTAATGTAAAAGTTCTTTTTTGGAACTTTTCAAAAATAGGTAAATATTCATAGACCTATTTATAAAAATATTCTTAATTATTTACAGCAAAAAAATTATGTACACAGGAACATCACCTGGCTCTCTGCAGGAAATCAGATGTGACTGAGCTTCCCAGACTGCTCTGGATAGACTAAAATGTAGCTACTAAATGTCCTTTCCTTTGAAAGTGGCAGAAAATCCATCCCACTTTTAAGAAATTCTGTGACCATCTAGCTTCATTGGATCCCATTCTGAGATGAATCAGACTTTCTAAGGGGGACTTAACATCTGATACTCTTATTATTATAGATTTTTTTAGAGGTCAACAATCTTCCGGAGCTGATCTGACATATGTCAGATTGTTCAAGGATAACAAACAACTTAGCAGTTATTCAGTTAATAACAAGAGAAACAAAATTAATCATGTAAAAAAATTAATATGCTGTTTGCAACATAACTCTTAATTTCTTTAATGCATATATTTGTAACACATTCAATGTTATTAGTTTAATGTAAATAACATATAATGTATCTTAATGCTATTGCTTTAATACATGCTTCTCTTCAATTGCATTCCTGTTTTCTATTAATTATTCATCTAAAAAATTAGATGTCCCCATCAATTATAGTCTTATGTATTTTTCGAAATTAGAAAGTCTTTTACTTTAAAAAATTATATTCTTTTCTCTCTAAAAATTTTTTAATGATTTTTTCGTTTTCCATATAAAGCTTAAAGTGGTTTTTTGGAGCCATTTTTCCCATAAATGCTTTCTGGTAGTTGCTATTGTTAATAGCTTCTTACTGATAAGTTTATTTAATATTTCTACTGTGTGTTTGGTTTTTAATGATTAAAGTTTTCAAATTGATTTCTACTTTTTAAATTTTTTTACTTCTAAATATACAGATTACTATTTTATGAAGTTTTTAGAAAATGTTTTATTATTTTTTAAAGAAATTAAACTTAATTTCTTTTTTTATTTCAACCCAGTAATATAAACAAATAAAGAAGATTTACACCTTAAAACAGCAGTTTTGATGTTATAAATTGAGTAAATGTACAGTAGAAATAACTGTCCCTCAATTTTTATGTTCCAGCCTGGCTTGTAACAACTTATGCAGAAATATTAATTTCAATACCCTCATTGCTTTTTGATTTAGATGATACAATATGAATAAAATTTATCATTAAATTTATCTTGCAGGTCAGATAATTCTCCACCTTCTGATTCATTATGGGCCAATTTTGTTACATGCATTATTTCTTCCACAGTAAGCTTTTTCTTATGAGAGATGTTTTAAATTTTATTCATATAAAGTCACTAGAACAAAAGAAAACCTCACAAGTAATCAACTTACAAATGCATGTATTTTTACAAGAAATGAAATCTCAGTGGCAGGTATTGATGGAGCTAAAACACAACACAGGGTGAACAGATATCAAAAAATAATATTCCAGGATTTTCCTACTGTTCAATATACTCAAAACTAAATAGAACAACCCCACAGAATGAAATTTAAGTATGGAATTGAAATTTCTGCAGAGTTCAATTGACACTAACAGGCATTACAGGAAAATTTACATATAAATTAAGTTTGAGCAAAGTTAATTCCTCACAAATTTCTGACAGAAATTCTTTCTACAAATTTAATAAAAGTCAATAGAAATAAAACAAGCATATCAAAATGTTCAGATTATAGGGAGAAAAAAAAAACGACATTCCTTGAAGATGAAATGACATCATCCAGCATTCTAGCATAACAGACTAGTATATATTCAAATTTTAGCAATTTTAATGGATTTTTAAAGTTACTAAGAAAAAACCAGCATTTATAACTTAATATGAAATTCTCATTAATTAGTTCATAATCATAAGTTCATAAACAACTTCAATACTTTACAAAAGAAATACTTTAAAACTAATTGAAAAAATACTCTTTACATAAGAAATTATTTAAATTAACAGATAAATTTTGTCTTTTTCAAAACCCACTAAAAAAGCTGACCAAGGCTAAAAACAAATATGAATCAGCTTACCCATTTCTTCTAACTGTATTATGGTTCTCAGACTATATCCCAAGATTGTATTGGGAAATAAGCAAAGTATTATCAATGCAAAAGTTGATATTTTATGTGTAGTAAGTAATAGGTGCATAAATGGCATTACAGTCAGGAAAAATCCTATAAATATACAAGACATGGCAGCCATTTCTGAAAATAAAAATAAATTATTAAACTTCATATTTAAAAATTTTAAGAAATTTGTAAATGCTTTTGAAAAATTTATTCAATAATGTTAAATTAATACTTCATATTACAACTAAATTTACAATTTCTTTTAGTTCGTATAATAACCTAAATATAAATTTTTAACAAGAACAAAGTATTATTCTTTTTCTGAAAATTACTTGGCATTACTGAAAATAGATTTAAATTTGAGATACAAAAGGTGATTGAAATAAACATACAAAAGACTTCTCAGGATTATAACTTAATACTTGAGAGAGATATCATGCCTTAATTACTCAATAAATATTTTAAAATACAAGATCTTTTTTCATTTGCAAATTGTAAAAGGTTTAAATAAAAATAATTGGAACATTTTTAAAAAATTATAGGGAGTTTTGATATAAAGATAGATATTTGAAACTATATGCTGAAAAATTATAAGCAATACAGAAAGAAAATTAGTATTTAAAATTTTAAAGCATAAATAATTTTATAAAAAAATTTAACAAATAAAAGAAATTTTTATTTGTTTAAATAAACAAATTGTGACAAAAAATGATAATTTTCTAAAAATGTAATCACATTTAAAAAATAGAAAAATTCCGATTTTTTTAACGTCATATATACTAGACAGCTGAAAAGTTTGAAAGGAAAATCTGCAATAAAAAATGATAATAAACATTACTTTTGATCAATTTATTATGTTCAATTACCATTAGGTTATAGTTAACAGTTACTTTTAATTGTTTTTTTTACACAAAAATGAATTATCAATTTATTTTTTTTTTCAAACCATGAGCATGAACGATATACAAGAAGCACTTCAAATTTCTGTGTTTGATCTGGATTATAAGAAAGCCTTTGCGATTTAGTAATGAATAACAATATCAATGGAAAATATTGGAGTTAACATTGCACGAAATATAAATTGGACATGTTGCTACAGTCTGTAGTTAAAATCTATTTACAAAAAAAAAAAAAGTTCAAGGAGATATTTTATGATAAAATGCTAAAAGAATATTTTTCAAATGGATAGTGACATCGAAAACATAACTTTTAAAATTGCACTCAATTGCTCATTAATAATTTTTTTAAAGATGTAATGTCTTATCTGATGATAGGAAGGAAGCTGAAAAAGCAGAATCACATTTAAAGAAAGAATATTTCATGTCTCCAGAAACAAAATTAAGAAAAAAAAAGGAATAAAAATAATGACAGAATTCAGATTATAAAAACAAAATACCTGTATATATTGCATATATATGTGATTTTAAACTCAAAGAAAATTTACTACACTTATATACAAATTTTGACTGGAAACAGATTGCATGAATTATGTTACACCGCTGGACCATTGCTAAGGAATAATTGATTAATTCAAAATTGCATTTACAATAGCTGACCAATCACAAATAAAATAAACATGGATAAAGTTGTAGGCTACATCTCTCTTATAAAATAGGATGGACATTAGTTAGTTTATACCAGTGGTTCTTAAATTTTTTTGAGGTGGCAACCCCTTTTTTTGTACAAAAATTTTGTGTAACCCCATAAGCATCACAGATAGTTAACACAAGCTCGGTTACTTCTATACGTGTTTTATTTGTAATATTTGTTATGTTGAACGGGTTCGAAGATTTTATGCAAATCAGCCCCAAAGTACAACAGTTCTTTAAGAGTGATGAGAATTTATTGTCAAAAATCCAATCCTTTAAATACAGGATTCAACAGCAATATTCGCAGAATGAATCTCAGAAGGTCTTCACACCTTCAACAGTACTCAAGCACAATTACCGGTGTTTAAAACACATGTATGTAAAAGTTTATTCACAAGCACAGCTGAGCTAATCGCTAGTCAAAACAATGTTCACTAATCACTGGTTCAAATGAGACTGACTTGTTGTGAGCACCACTCTATTTATAGACTCAGCAGAAACAACCAGAAGGATCTGCTGGCATCATAGAGTGTGATATTAGTGTATTTCTCCACAAATTTCTAGAAGAATCCAGAGGGTCTTGAACTCCCCAACATGGTCACTAAATTAGCGGAAAACTTGGTAGCCAAATATGATGCCAACCTGGCTCTATCACCAAGATCTCGCCAAGTTCCCATTGAATCATCACCATTATAACGTAAGGGACAGCGTTGCTTGTGGATATAACAATTTTAACATAAAATAAATATAAATATATTTTTTCTCCTAATGGGGCTGTGTGTTGGTATTTTTTACCTTTGCAGACCTAGTTCAGTCCCCAAGAGCTGGTATCACTTTTTATTTTGGCACCACATAGGCAATACCAATTGCCGCAAGTAATTTTGACACCCAGTTTCCTACCTAGAGGGAAGGCACCTGAGCTCTGACAATGCGAAATTGAACTTAGGAATTTAATTTTGCCGAGGGTACCTAAGCCAAACGGGCACTCCAAGGGATTTTTTACATGCCGCTGTTGATTTTCTGCATCATGAAAATCCAACGATTTGGGCCGGGGTCGAACCCGCAACCTTGGGTGCAGAAGGCCAGCGACAAACCAACTACGCCACCCAGTTAGCAGGTATAAAATAAATATAACATACAGTAATATAAATGTATTACACATCCAAATACAAATTATTTACAGTATTTACACAAAATTCGAAACAATATTATTTGCATGTGGTATATTATGAGTTTTATTTGTAATATACATCAAAAATCCTAAAATTTTTTACCCCAGCTGCAAATCACATGATCCTTAGTTTAAGAAGCACTGGTTCATGCAATCAAAAACTCAAAGGGTGGGAGGGGTGAAATATCTGAGGAAATTACAATTTAGATTTTTCAAGCCATTGAGTTTAACTTATGTCTAGAGTGGCAAATATTAAAATGAGAGTATACATAATATTGCTTGAATATAATCAGGGATAATCTCTTTGGCAATTTAGAGCCAAGCAAAACATTTTAAAGTTGCTTCAGCAATGAGTATGTCAAAAAGATATATTTTGTAGTTAAAAACGGCCATAGAAGGTGGAAATGCTATGAGAAAGCATGCTGGTGGTTATAAGAGGAGCACTACACCTCAAGAGGATGCATATGGATCTCTAATAGCAAAAAGTAACAGACATTTCTTTCAATGCCAAATAGATTCAGAGCCTGCAACTTCCACTGAATTTTTTTTTATCTGCTAGAATGACTACTTGGCAATTTAATCAACCTGGCTTGTCTATACTGAAGCCTATTAAGTACATTCAGCAAAAACTTCACTATTGTTTGAAATGTGCAAGAACTTAGAATTGCATTGAGAGAAATGGGACACACAATATCTTATAACTTTTGTGCATAATACATAAAATGGGAATTAATGAGCGAAAGTGTAATTCTTCTTACAGAGAAATTTATCTATCTTCATTAACAGTAAAAAATGATTGTGGAAATTGTTCCAAAGAGCAAATTTTTTTTATCTTGCTTATCAATGTGGCAAAATCTCACATTTTGCATTACACTTAACACAGAGTACCTTTAAATTAAATATAAACAAATTCCATTCTAATCTATATCTATTGTTACAATTTCTAAAAAAAATATTTGTTGCTCATAGCAATTGTCAAGCAATGTACATTAAAAAAATGCGCATTTTATTTATATCAGTCACCTTTTATATACTAATATAAATTCAACTTTCATATTTTTGAGTTCTTTCACAGGTAAGGAAATTTTGCAAAACTTAAAAATATGAAACTTTTTATATAGTAGAAAAGTTTAAAATATTCAAAATTACCCAACAGTAGTGATTTAGTTCAGTTAAATAACTTACAGGAATAAAAAAAAAATCAACTTTAAAACACATACCTGATCTTTAGATAATGTAGTTTAGGGATGTGCCTTTAAGCACAAAAATAATTTGAAGATTAATATCTAATCCCATTATATTGTTAAGAAAAAAAAAGTAAGCGACTACCATAACAGCAAGCTTTGCATTATTTTTTTTTATACAATATTTTTTCCTTCATCATTTTAGTAACATTCAGTTTTTTACTTTCATTATTATTTTTTTTTCTTGGTATATGATAAAGTTCAGTCCTAAAGAGAAATTTTGCAAGTTATTTAACAGAATTTATTACATTAATGCTTTTCAAAAAAAAAAAAAAACCACAATTATGAAAAGGAAATAGAAGTCCAAAACACAGAGTACTTATTTCAATTTGAGATTCCAAAATAAACCCTAATTAGGTTATGAGTAAAAGATACCAAAATAGATTGGTTTGCTTTCCATTACTGTGTAATCATGAAATATTAATAAAAACTCAGATAAAGGGAATACAAAACTGTCAATTTTTATTGTGCTTATGAAAAAGATGAAGTGGTTGAAACATCAATTTTATGCTTAGCTCAAAAGCATTCTAAAGATTATTTTTTATTTTGCATTAAAAGTGACACGTTCACCTGATTGCTTATATCGCGTTATTTTCCATGAAAAACTTTATGGATCATTAAAGTACAAGATCATATTTGTAAAACCTTTAGTTTTTCAACAAAATGCTAACTTTATTGGTTGAAATCTTAAAAATCTGTCATCAAAGAAAATATAATCTGAAAAATCCCCAATAAAAGAAACAGAAACTACACCTGCAATTGAATGATGGAGACCTTGACCCTTTTTGATACCTTCAAACTAAATTTTATATGTGAGGAACATGTTTGATTATCATTTTTAAGATATGTAATGACATTTAAAAATAAATTTATTAAATCGTTTTATATATGCAAGACTTATATCTCATTTAAAAACAGAACCTTTGAAGGAATAAAATTTGAAAATATTGACCCAGCAACAAAATTCTACATGAAAAGTTACCTAGTTAGATAATAGAAGGATATTCAAAAATTAACCTTCACCTTTTGGAATAGTAGGTCTAACCAACTCCTTCTCAACCAGAATGAATTAAATACATTTTAAGCAATGCAACTAGCATATATTCACTTCTCAGTGCAAATTTCTGTAATATAATTTTTTATTTTTAAGTAAATTGACGTAACAAGAGAAAAAAATGCATAAAAAAATGAAAATTTTTCATTGTAATAGTAAAGGAGAGCAATCACACTGAAGTGATTTGTAATAATAGTGGAGGTATGACACTTTGTGCAACAGTTGCTGGATCAAATAGACACAATATTTCCTTTTTTTCCCCTTGATTTAGGAAAAAGAACATTAAACTAATGTTATTAAAATAAACAAGATTAATATAAAAGGTAATATGAATACATTTTAGGATAAAAGAAATTAAATGTAATTAAGAAAAAAAAGGAATAAAAGTACTTGCTGGAACTGAAAAATGTAGATATGCAAATACCCAAGGAAATTATGCATGATGAATAGCAAATGAGCAAGATGAACACAATGAAGAAATTACTATAGTGGAAAACCGCATTATCCTTTGTGAAGTGAGTACAAAGCAGAATAGTGATTACAGCACTCAAACAGCAGAAAAAAAATAAACCTGACAAATACCAAGCTGTCAAATTCATCCAGTTTTCAACACCCATGATTTTAAAAACTTCCTGAAAGCAGAAAAACATCAATAATTACTATAAGTACAAAACTTAATAATTAATAATTAAATATTCATAAAATGACATTGTAAGACTACAATTTTTGCTATCATGAAAAAATAATAAATAAAAAAAAACCTATCATGGTAATGACATTAAAATTCAGTTGAAAATACAACAATAAATATTTTTACACAGAATATCAATTAATCCAAATTTACTTTTTACATGTTTTCTTACTCAGAATTATTTCTTCCTACAAAATAAATTAAGTACTTAAAATTCAAATGTAAATTAATATAAGAATGGAGTAGGGTATTTAAGAAAAATTAAAACTAGTTTCTTTACCTTCTCTTTTCCATAAAATGAAAAGAAATTGCAAAATTCATTTTTTTATATCCTTCATATAATTTGCAAATTAATAGCCCACACAGAAATACAATATAAACTTGCTTTTTTCAATATAATACAATTTAATTTTTTTTATATAAATCTAGTTACATATTTTTTATATAAATATTAAATCCATGAAAACTTTTATTGGTTTTAATTTGTTAAAAAAAGTTTATAGTCACAGAGCAGAAGTAAGTTGTTTTATATTAAAAGTGCAATGGAATAAAATTTGCAAAACTTTTTTAGAAGTACAATGAATAATATATACATATCACAATGTGAATAAATTGTTAAAATTTAATTCAAGTCACAATGTCTATACAATTTAATACCTTAATCACATAATGCTTGACTAGTAAAAGTACAGATAGCTACATTACACCTACACAAGATCTACCTTTTCAACAAGGTTCTTTAACAAAAAATAAATTAAATGTGGGCAATGAAAAGGTTTGACCTTATTCCACTTCTATAATTGATAAATCATGTCTTGCTAAAGATTAAAATTTAATTGAACAAAAGTAAATATAAACATTTATATTATAATTATAAATACACATTTAAATTACCTTTAGTCTTTTTTCTTTTTCATGTACCACATTTTTAGTTAAGTTGGCAATAGGTAAAAGGTATCCCAAACAAATAAAAATAATAAAAATAAACTTAGGTTTAAAACAGAAATCCCTTTGAATATATGGTGGTTCAGGAAAACGTTGCATGTACACTGTATACAAATCATCAATATTTTTACTTGAATTTGGAAACAAATTATTCATAAGGCTCATAGATACTGCATGCTGCAAGGGTAAAAATCCAACAGTCATGTAATCTATCAAAGAAAAATTTTTCAATTGAAACCTTATAATCAAACTTCACTCAAACTTTCTATGTCACAATAATCCCTTTTTTCAAGAGATTCATGAAGTTTATGCAAGCAATGAAATTCGAAATAATTGTACAAGTTATTCTAGTTTTAATAAATAAGGCACCTCTACCAAGACTTTTATTGAGTTTTTCATTTTGTAAATAATGCTAATATTATTTTGAGTATAATGTACATTTCCAAAAGCACTGCAATTTTCTTATCATATTGTGATCATAAAAGTGAAACATTATGAACACTGTATAAAGATTTTTATCACCTAACTATAAAAACAACCACTTATATCAATTTCATTTAATCTGTTGACATGAGTGTGGATAAAAAATAAACAATAATTTTTAAGTTACACTAGTTGATTGATTGAATATTAACGTCGCACTGTTCAGCTACACGAGGGCTTTCGGCGATGGACCATGTAATTTTGAACCATGGTCAAGTGACGTGGACGACACCTCAGCTGGAACCCCCTCTCCTAACTACCACATCACACCAACAGGAAGGCGTTTCAGCTCTCGACAGATTTAACGAGCATCGCTGCCCTACACGGCGTAGTCTTTAGTGGTATTGGGCTCAAAATCGTGACATGGCAAGCCACGATCCGATACCTATACCACTCGGCTACCGCGGCCCTGTTACACTAGTGAGATACTAAGTTTACTCTCTAGTGTGTTGGCAAGGGAAACAGAAGTCACTGTTTTTATTTACAAAATGCTTTTCTGAATGAAGGTCATAATGAGTCTGAAGGAAGTATATCTTCCAGTAAAAAAAACCACATGATTAAAAAATTTTTGACATGTGAATGTGTAAACCCATTGGTGAAATTTTAAGTCAACTATCACAACAATTTGAAGATAAGACATTATTGAAGAATCAAACCATTTTCAGGGTGAGAACAAGTGGGAAAACATGAACACCAACATCAGTGCTACTGTTCAAGACCTTATGAGTCACCATTTTTTGTGATATCTGTGGAATCCTACATATTGACTTCTATCATCACAGATATATCAATATTATGTGTATTACTGTTAACATTTAGATTAAAACAAACTTGCTTATCAGTGAAAAGAAAAAAACCCTACAGATTAGAAACCTGATTTTGCTGCATGAAAATAATTCACCCATATGGCAACTTTAATAATTCAAAAAATTCAGCAAAATCATTGGGAACAGAACACTTTCCTTAGTCTTGATTTGTATCCATACAATTTTCAAATTTTTGCACCACTGAAAAAGGCTTACAGAGAGGGAGGTGCAATTATTTGGAAGCAATGCACAGATGCATTTGTGTTCCAAAGGAATTGGGACCAAGCATAATATTTTTATGATATTTGCATAAAATAGTCTAAAAATAAAAGATAACACATTGGTAAAGCAAAAAAATTTGTGGACAAATAATTTGTAATTTTTTTTTCAATAATTTCTTGTTCCTTTTGGATCTACTCTCTTAACCCTCCAAGAGGTTAGCACGGCTTTTTCTGCCCTACTAGAGAGGCTTCAAAAACGGACAACACGGAATTTTCGGTAAGGCAGGGGACTCACCAAAAAATGCACCAAACGTAATTTTACCTCCTCAAGTAACGTGTTCGAAAGCGGAAATGCCGTGTTTTTCCAAATTCTCCCCCTTTAAAGGCTTAACATCTTGAAAGATAATTAGAGATGGTTGGGGAGACACAATGGACATTGAGGGGAAGTTTTATGGCTCACGGGGAGACCGGTTCTTCCCCTGCAGCAATCGTAAAAAACTGGGAATAATTTCTTTAAACCCAAGAACGTACGGAAATAATTGCAAGACAACGAATTAGAAAATTAGGGGATAGCTTGATAAAAATCTCATTTTTTCCCCCTTACCTTAAAATTCTCAAATGGAATTAAGTTTTTATAATGTATGTCTAAATTTTTTAAAAATATCTATAGTATTTAAATTCAAAGTATATATTAAAACATTGAGGATAATTTACTGCTTCATTTTTCTTATTTTAATCAATACTTTCAGGGATTTTTTTAAGAAAAAGGATTATTTCGTTATGTGTCAAAAATTAACAGAAAAAGGTTCAAAATTTAAAATCTTTTAAAATTTTGGACACTTCTAAACATGAATAATTTTAAGCTTCTGTATTACATTATTTGCTAAAAATTTTTACACATTGCTAAAAAAACCCTATTTAAATCTTTTAGTTTTTTATAATTTTAAAGCCAGGTATTCAGGGCATCTTACATAGAATCTCTAGTTTTGTATTGTTCAGATAACGAATTACATTTGAATTTTAAATGTCTGAACGGTAATTTCATTCAAAGAGAACATAAACTACAAGAGCTTATATTTTTAAACTTGAATCTTCAAATAAAGAGTAATCAAAAGCATCTGGACAAATTTACAGTTAACATTTGCGCATATAAGTAAATATAAAGATCCTTTTTAAATTCAAGTTAAAGAAATATCTATTTATGCAAAATCCCTCATCATTTATGTTCCATTAGTGGTTGTTTGAAGAAAAGGTTATTAAAATTTGGACATTTTTATAATCTTAACCATGCAAAACTAGGAATTTTATATTAGCTGCACTGAATTTCGAAAAAGATATTTATGCGTGTCTCACATACTCAGTTGAAAAATATATATTTACCATAAATACTAATAATTCTTTGGATATTTAAAAAAATATATTTAGATTAAATTTTTAATACATATATCTGTATTCCACTTCTAATATTTTTTCATGTATTCCTTAAATTTTATATTATTTAATTAAGTTAGGGAATATTAACGTTGCTCTCCCTTTCTCTCTTCTCTACTCAACTACTCTAGGGCTTTTGGCGACGGACCTGTTGCCGGGGTAGCCAAGTGGTCAAGGTATCGGATCATGGTTGGCATGCCACGAGTTCGAGCTCAGTGCAACAAAAGACCCGCCGTGTAGGGAGGCGATGCACATTAAATCTGTAGAGAGCTCAAACCTCCTCCGTTGGGGAAATGTGGTAGTTAGGAGAGAGGGGCCAGCTCAGGTGTCGCCCTCATCACTTGATCATGCTTCGAAATTACGAGGGCAATGACCAAAAGCCCTCGTGTAGCTGAACAGTGCGATGTTAATATTCACTCACTTGGTGACGGACCTTGTAATTTTAAACCATGGTCAAGTGACGAGGACGACGCTTGACAACGCTCCCCTACACGGCGGATCTTCAGTGGTACTGGGGTCGAACTCATGATACGACAGCTACGAGTCCATTACCTTGACCATTAGGCTACCGGAGCCTAACAATTTGGTTGAAAACTGCATGTTATTTTTAAAAATATGCTGAAACATTTAATGAACTTGTAATAGATTTTTACATAGAAGATAGATGTGTGAGATGCTAAAACGACAATATGTAAAAGTTATGAGAATATCGATGACAGTTTTTGAAACATTCAATTTAAATTTCAGTTTGAAATTTATTCGTTTTTTTCGCATTTAACATTAAATAGTCGCCATAACAAATTAATAGTTTAACACATTCATAGGTTATAAAAAATAAAGGTATAAATGACATTGTTGGGAATAGTAAGTTTTTATAGCTTTGAATTCAGACTTCTCTTTGCAGGAGTGTAGACTATTAAAAGACTCTTAAAAAGAACTCGTTTTCAATGTAAAGACTGTAATGTTGGACTGTGTGCAGTGCCGTGTTTCGAAAAATATCACACTGTGGCATTTCTGTAAACGATATGTATGTGTCTTTCTTATACTTCTTTGATATTTTTTGTTATTTATACCTGTTAAAATTATTTTTTTATAAAAGTTTATTTGTAATTGATTGTAAATTGAATAAAACATTTTCTTACAGTTATATGTATTTGAGGATGAAATCTGATTTACTTTATTCAGGAAATTTTTAGTAAATTTCATTTTCTTAGCCAACTTATTTGTTTTAAAACATGCATATTTGTGTATTATATAATGAAATTTCTACCTATCTAAAATTATGTCTGGCTTTTTTCTACATTAAAATCTTTTAGGATTTTACAAATTATCTTGCCATTATTCATTATGTACTTAATAAGGAAAAATATATCTAAATATAAATAATTTCTGGCCTAATAAACATATAATTGTTTTTAGCTACAGTTTGGAATGCATTGGAATTAGTAGGGGGACAGAATTTTTACTTATTATGAATGTGTTTTTGACTGCCACTATGTTACATATTTATCTTTCATTCTATTTACAGTATGAGTAGACGTCGTAAACAGTTTTGTCACAGTAAAATGAATTTTTGTTTTATATTCAGATTATACTATTATATTGATTCTGAAAACAATAGGTTAGTTTGACAAGCCATTATTTCACAATTTTAAAGCATTGAATAGTTTTGAAGTTTTTAAAACCTTTCTAAAATGCTGAATTATTAAAAATATTTAATTATTGTAAGTGATGTATATTTCTTAGATTATTGCAAACAAAAAGTATAAAATTTAAAATATATCTCCTTGTTGAATTTTAATAATTATTTGTATGGCTGAACCTGGAAAAACACAATTTTTTTTATTACATTAAGATATTTTTAAAAAATAACTAGAGCTCTCAGACCTAAATCCATACGAACTTTAATAGAACATATGTTAGGGAATATTTACAAGATATTTCAAGACTATCGTGTACAGGAAAAACGCCTTAGGGATTAGAAAACACTCTCATCTTCAAAATTAATAATCTGAGAAAAACACATTTAAAATTTGTAAAGGCATAAAAAAAAATTCCTATGCATGTAAAGCTTTAATTTTTTTATATGTTACTATCCAACTTATGTTCTACATGAAAATTCTACTTGAAATAAATATGACTGAAGATATCTTTTTTAATTCAAAATATTCTTCGACATAATATTGATAACAATTGTTAATTTGATCAATTATTCAGTTTTATCAGAACCTTATATATTCACAAGAGTTTTAAATGCAAAATATTTATACAGAAAATAGTAGTGATACAAACGTAATCCAGAAATCACCAAGTTTGTAAATAATATCTATTTTTTTCTCAGTTCCCCTTCGTGGCAGTTAAGCAAGTTTAAGTTTTTGTTGCATGACTTTAAAATACTGTAATGTAGTACTACAATATATTTACTATAATGTAGTTTGTGGTACATCAGGGAAATAGTTAGTTCATTCTGCAACATTTGTATTATGTAGTCTAATTGTAATATCACCTGAAAGCTGGATTTTAGATTTACCATTTTCAGTCATATTCCATCCCTTTCAAGTATTGTTTCTCACAGTAGACTGCGTACATTTTGGTCATCGCATTTTTCAAAAGGAAAAAAAAAATAATGAAAACAAAGTAATGAGCTTTTAAATTATATAAACTATGTGTCAAAAAATATATTGGTCTTTAAATCAATCTTAATTAAGTAAATGTGAGAAAACTCAAAAACTTAAAAACATGAGCAAACAGAAATGATTTTAGAAATTAAAATTGCAGTTAATGGTCATTTCAAACGAAATAATGGATTGTGTTAAAAAATATTTTTAATTAATTCAATCTAGGAATGCAAAAATGCTTTAAAATATGAAACCAAAACTAAAATCAAAACTCAGAAAATTAAAATTTCTTGAAACTTAATTGGTTTTCAGATCAGAAATTCTGGAGCAAGTTTTCCAAATATATGATCCTTAAAAAAATGCACACCCTTCCCCGATTTTTTTTTATATTTAAGCTATTGTTATGCCTTTAGAAAAATTCTCTATACTTACGAGAAAATTATTTAAAAACCAAAACTTATGATCCGTTTTTTCCCACAGGTGTAATTTTTTTTCCTAAAACTACACAAATTTTTAATATAATAGTATTTCTGAAGCAAAAGGTAGGGATTTTTTGCAATATAGAACGAGTTATGATGATGATTATGAATTATTACTGTGTTAATATTTAAGAATAAAATAACAATTTGTAGGGGGTTCTAGTACTGGAATTAAGGATACATTTCTAAGCGTTAAAATTTTTTGCTTATAAAATTACTTATATTATTAATTATCAGCTAATTGTACTTATGTAAATTGTTTTAAAAGACAAAATTAATTGGCAATACATCTTTGCAATAACTGAATAGCAAGATATAGTTACCATTTATAGATATGTGCAAATATGCATTTAAAATATGAAATACTAAAGGAATGGAAAGATTAAAAATTAAATTTGAATAGAAAATGGTTAGAAACACTTTCGCCAGCACACTTTAAGAAAAATATATTTTTTTATTGATTGAATGCAGCAGCGCGAACAGGAACTTTTCAAGGAGGGGGTCCAGGGTCAAAGTCCACTATTCTCCTATACTCCAATTCGCCACCTAACACATTCTTTTGATTTTCGGGAACAAAAAACATTAAAAAATTAATTATTGAATGAATAATTAGCATTGATAAAATTAATTATTAATTACAGTTACTTACTGTACAGACTACGCATATATATAATACTTATTATATATGTATGGGATTTTAATCAATCGGAAAAAAATCAAGTGCTTTGAGGGGTCTGAACCCAAGAATCCCTTCCCTTGTGTGCACCACTGATTGAATGTGCATTATGTGTGCAAATACTGACGTAGTGAGGGTATTTTCCCTCATTGCAAGTTGTTATGTTGATTTATAGCAAAAAAAAATCATTCAACAGAAAAATATAAAGATAAGGATTAAAATTTGCATACATTAAAAGTGTTGAAGTGACTTTTTATGTTATTGTTAATTAAAAATATAATAAGCTGCTGAAATCCCAATTTTATTTTACAAATTTATTCATCATATATAATGATACTAAATTTATTATAATTTTGTTAAATAAAAAAAATAATCTCTTTTACTTTTTACCTCATAATTAAAAAAATATAACAGGAAAATATTCTTGAGTTTTCTTCGTCTGATATTCAACAATGATTACAGAGAGCTTCTGTGGTTAAAATTGTAACACCGAAATAAAAATGTTCTTTTTAAATTTTTTTTAAAGCTCTTAAAAGTAACAGGAGAAAAAAATAAATTTTCTTTTACTTTTATATATATTAAAATATTTTTTCAACTTTGAATGAATCATTTCTTTAAAACTTTATTTTTTACCCTTTATTTGCTAGTTTGTAATAAATTGGGAGAAGTTTCTGTTGGCCGTGAAGTGGATAAAATGTCCATCACACAATACTCGCCCTAGGCAACAGCTGTGAATGAGAAACCTCCCCTTTCCAACAACACAGAAACCGAAAAAGCAATAAAATTGTCCCCTTCAAAACCATTAGAGGACCCCACGCAGTTTCAAGAGGGGAAGGCATAAAACTGTGGTGTGCTTTCGAAGAAGTTCGCAAAATTAAACAGAAACCTTTTCGCTACCACTAGCTTTGAAAAAGTAGACCGCTTTCCAAGTGAGTTTCAATTAGCGGGTCATCCACTTAGAGGGTTAATTACAGCCATTTAAAAATTCAAGTTAGCATGTTAGTTTATAACTGATATATTACATTTAATGAGAAGGGTGAGTGAATATTAAAGTTGCACTGTTCAGCTACACAAAGGCTTTTGGCAAGGGACCACATAATTTTTAATCATGGTCAAGTGACATGGACAACACCTGAGCTGGCACCTCCCTCTCCTAATTACCACACCACACCAACGAGGAATGTTTCAGCTCTCGACAGATTTAACGTGCATCGCTGCCCTACACGGCGGGTCTTTAGTGGTACTGAGCTCAAACTCATGACATGCCTGTCATGATCTGATACCTTAAGGCAGTGATCCGTAACACCCGGTCCGCGGATCAAATGGTACCGGGCTGCCTAAAGAACATTAAACTATTGCCATTTTATATAAAATGATGCATTTCTCTTGGATTTGCGCAACTTTCCACGGAAATCACCTTATATTCCACGTTAAATCATTTTTATTTATTTTTGGAGTAACTATATTTTATTCTGAAGGCATATATTTAAATGTAACTAAATTAAAATTGTTAAATCAAAACCATCTAAAATATAAACAATCAACGTGTCCCACCCTCAGCGGGCCATGGTAAAATTATCAAGCATTCACCGGTTTGTAGCGATAAAAAGGTTGCGGAGGGGCTTAAAGGGCTACCGCAGTCCCTTAATGAGAAGGGGAGTTAAACTTTCAATATAACATTGGAGTAACCTTCCTGAATTTAAGTATAAAAAATAATTATCTCTCTAACTAGTCAATGAGTTGGAGAAATTTTGGTGCTACTTTTCTGTGAAATAACAGCCTTAAATAAAAAGAAGAAAGTGAGAAAACAATGTTTAATATAGATTAAACAAAACATATAATGAATATTACATTTAATGAGAAGGGGAGTCACACTATTCAGCTACATGAGGGCTTTTGGCAATGGACCTCATAATTTTGAGCCATGGCCAAATGACAAGGATGACACCTGAGCTGGCACCCTTCTCCTTTCCACACCACACCAACAGGACATTTGAGCCTCAACATATTTAACGTGCATTGGCCTTCTCTGCACCCGAATCTTCAGCAGTACTAGGCTTGAACTCATGACATGCCAGTCACGAGTAGGTTACCTTCACCACTAAGCTACTGAGGTCGCAAAATAGATATATAAGATAGTAAATAATTTTTTTCTAATTTTGCAATCCTATTTTTAACAATTCTACTTTAAACATTTTATAAAACAGAAGCAGTTCATAATATTTACTTTAAAAAATGGAGGCTAAATAATTATATGATTTTATTCAATTGAGAGAAAAATTATAAGGGAGAATGGGGGAATGTATCATTTCATTTTTTTAAAAAAGAAAACAAAATAAAAACTTAGATCAAAAGAACAAACAAAAATATTATTGACAAATGGGTATTTAATTTATAGATTTTATAGTTTGACATCTTGAATATTCAATAGATAACAAACAAACCATATACAAATTTAATTTATGATGATTCAATTTTACTTTAACTTTAATTTGCAGTAATACAGTTATTACTCAGTTCATGGTTGTTATATAATTCATAATATTAAATAATTAAGATTCTTAGTATAAATTCACAAAGAAGAAAAGAATTTAATAGCAAAACTGATGATACATGCTTTTAAAAGAAATGCTTACCTGTGCCCCAAATTGAATTTTTGTTTAATGGGCCTAATACAGGAGCTTTTGGAAATAAGCCATCAATATTTAAAAAATATCCAGGTATGGTCTCTGAACGAATCTGCAAAGTTTACAAAAATAGTGATATATTATTAGTTTAAAATGGCTATTTTCACATATAAAATTTTACTTTTCACTGTAAATTATTCATTAAAAGCAACGCAAATAATGCTCACATATGTATATCTTTCATTGATGAAATAAATATTCCTTTTAAATGTCTCTAAATTAATACAAATTAAAAATTCTTTAACATAATAAAATCATCCTTTTCAATATAACTTATTAGAATTCTAGTAATATTGAAAACCCAAAGTTAAAATGCAATAATTGTTACAATAAGCTTAAATGTTTAGAGAATGATACTTTAAAACATAAAATTATTTTCCGTACAATGATACCTCAATAGAAAACAAAAATAAATAAATAAAATAAATTTAAAAAAATTAATTTTATCATAAATAAATATAATTTTTGAAATGCCTAAAAATATTAAACAACTTACATTATTTCACATAAATGAATTAATATTTAGAATATATTTCATTCAAATAAAATACTATACATACAGAAAATTCTATTCAAATGACAATGATGTTCAAAAGTCAAGAATTAATAAAGTAACTGAAAGCTAAGTTACTCAAAATAAGGGCAAAGTCAATGTAAAACTATTAACACATTCAAGGACAAAGTGGCATCGACCACATCTTACAAAATAATTGGTTCAATATTTTTAATGCAATTTATTCTATTGCCTTTCTTTCCATATGAATACACAGTTTGAAGACATTGAAATCTTATTAATTTTACAATTTTAATAAGATTACATATGAAATTACTTACAAATATTCAGGAACTGAACTTTTTTTAAAACTTTGATTTTTATAGTAGCTGCTTCATTTCTTTTTTCAGTTTACACTTCTTTATTTTAGATTTTCTAAAATTTCCTACATGAGGGAGGGGGAAATTGCATATGTGTGTTTTTGCTTGCTGTTATCTAAATTAGTAACTTAATTTCGATCGTTCTACGCAAAATCTTTTGATTAAAGAAAAATATGTTGATATAAGTAATAATTTAGGAAAAAATAACTAATAGTCTGTAAAAATATATCATTAAAACACTAATATAGTATTATGCAATATGAACTTAATATTTTATGTGTTTATATTAGCATGAAAACAAAAAATTTAAAAAAAATGAAATAATGATGATTAAAACATAAACATGTAATTCAATACAGAGAAACACATGCATATGAAATGCATTGAAGAATCTTTATTTTAATTTTTTTAAAGCAAACTTTGACTTTTAAATATCTTAAAGCTTTCAAAGACAAAAAAAAACTTGTTTTTTACTTTAAACTCTATAATTTTTGTGGTTTTCAACGGTTCTGTCAAATGGTTATCAAAGACTATTCCAGCTATAACATTCGAAGTAGAATTTTCATACATTTGAACCATTTTGCCCTCAGTATCATAACCTACAAAAAAAAATACTAAACATTAAAAATATAAAAATTGCTCCAATAAAAGTTAGCCAGAAACTTATACATAAAATGTTAAAATTTATTAAAAAATAAAATCTAAAATATATTAATCTTCTTACATTTAACAATATAATATTTATTAGCATTTTAGAATGAATAAATATTGAGTAGAAAAAAGTATTAAAAAATTAAAATTTTTTCCTCAGATGTAATGAAAAATGCTGATTCAATTAATGAAATATGTCTTATTTTCATTTACCAAATCTAGAATGCTTTTTTAAAGTCTAAAAGTGTTAAGGATTCTAATTATTTTAACAATAACAAAAACTTCTAAAAATTTTGATAGATCATATTAATTCTACTCATTTATTCAGTAAAGAGAAATTCAAATTAATGTATGGTAATATAAGTTAACTAATAAGGTTTGACAGTAATAAAATGAAAGTAACAATTGAAATCAGATCTTTGGTCTTAAATTGAATTTATCAACAATGGGACAATTTAATATTACTGAATAATGAATATAGGAATACTGAAATTCTCACAAATATAAGTTACCAAAGAAATGACAGGTTAAACTTTTCTATCCTATTTCAAAATCAAGAGTTTGGGGCAGAGTTCCTTTAAGTGAGTAATAGATGGAAGTTATGGTTAAATTTGACACATCTTCCCCAGACAACCTGTTTTAAATATAGTTATATAATTTAAATAACAAATTTATGATGAAAGGCAAAAACAGGGTAATAACAGACAAAAAAATGTAAATATTAAATAAAAATTAAATTTGAAATAAAAAAAAAACGAATTTCAGTAAGGGTGTTACCAGGTCAGATATGTTCAATACAAGTGAATGACGAGGAGGCCTGATGTAAGGATGATAATGAAATGTTCGATAATCAATTCATGTTACATAGTGTATGGGCTTGATTCTCTCTAAAAACCCAGAAAAATAAAAAAATGAGCATTCACTTTATTTACTTAAATTATGACAACAGCAGAGTGGGTGGTTTAGCTGGTTTGGCGCTGGCCTTGTACACCTCAGGTTGTGGGTTCTACCCTGGTCCAAGTCAATGGACTGTTATGATGCAGAAAATCGACAGCATCTATGTCCTATGATTAGACGGCAGGTTAAAGATCCCTAGAATGCCTGCTTGGCTTGGGTGCTCTTGGCAAAATTAAATTCTTAGTATGATTTCACATTGTCAGAGTTCAGGTGCCTCCCTCTGGGAAGAAAACTGGACATCAAAATTAGATTGAGGCAATTAGTATTCACCTATATGGTGCCCCATTAAAAAGTGATACCAGTTCCCAGGGAGTGTACTAAGTCTGCAATGGCAAAATAACAATCCATGGCCCCATTTGAAAGGGAAAAAAATTGAGGCAACAGATTCTACAAATTCTTACATAAAACTTTCTGGAATAGTTTTTAGAACTTGGTTTTATGAACATTGATAATGTTAAAAATTAACTGCAACTACTTTTAAATTTAAACAGTGATTATTTTTTAATTTAAAAATTAAATATGCAACTTGTGATTGTTCAATGAGAAATCATTAACAGTATGTATATATATGCATGAATACTAACAAATATATACTTTATAAAATGAAAAATTCTCATATTAGATATATAATTATTAGATTAAAATATCAGAATGAGAAAAGAAAATATAAGAAGACAACCCGGGTACTTATGTTTTATCACAAACTAATGGCAATATTATGTGAAACGAAGTCCATGGTTGGCAATTCAATATGTATGACACATAGGAAATCCAGGTTGCCAACTTGGCGAATTATTAATAGAGTTGGTGATTGTTGCAAAAACACGCAAGTACAGAGATCCCAGTATAAAAATATTAACTGAATTATTAAAACAAATTATAAAATTACTAAAAGAGGAAAAACAACAAAGAAATAATTATACACTGAATATGTATATTAAGACAACTGCAATAATAGAATGAAAAATTTAATTTTAAATAAATAATAAACACATTTACTTGTTTACATTATATTATTTTTACATATTTTATGATATTTCTAATAAACTTACCTAAAGGAATGAAGCTGAGTTTTCGAGCTGCATCATTCATTACTTTATCAAGAAAAGAACTTTTGGGTGAATAAAAGACTAGTATTTCTTTAGATGTTTCATTGTTGTTTGGAATGTAATTAATATTATACGGTTGGTATATCGTTTCAGAAATATTGGATTCTGTATGAGAATAATCATGAAGGATGAATAACTCAGCAAGACACAGACAAGGAATACAAATTTCAATGAATATTATCAAAGGATGGTACAGTTTCCTTTTAAAATTTTTCCACATAAGTAGGATAAAATGCTTAAATTCTCCCATTTTTTAAGTCCATAGATATTAAGAATCATTCATATAAAAAACATCATACAGAAAAAATTTATATACAGTTAACACTTTTTATTCCCAAATAATACACTGCAGCATATTTTCTGTATTCAAAAGGGAAAAAAAATTACTGGCAATACTGAGTCTAGTTCATTTAGTGAATATCTGAAAGAAAAAAGAACAGTTTTAAAAATATGCATATTATTTTTTTTTAAGTTAACAGATTAAACCATATTTTATCAACGAATAACAAAAATCATTTAATTTTTGTTTATCAAATAATGTATTTAGAATTTACAAGACACACAGTTTGAATTTTCAAACTTAGAAAAAAAATTCCTTCATTTCTTTATAAGAAATGATCCTTTACTTCAATACAAGTTTATTTCTAAAATACCTCTGAAGATTAGGATTGTAACAGTGCAATTAATTTTTAAATAAGTTTTTTAAAGATTCATTTAAACTGCAACAAACAGATTTTTAAACAATATAATATATTTCAAATTCTAAATTTGTGGATGTATATAAACTAGTAATATGTCATGCTTTGACTGAGGACAAAATAGCAATATAAAATAAGTGTGAAAGATTCCACTCTTCTAAATTTGCTACAATATAAAATAAAGTACTTAATAAAAAGGATGATATACATTGAGACATGTCATTTATGAAGTAAAACAGGAAAATTTTGAATTAAGATGCATTTTCACAAAGGTTGTACAGTAACAAAAATAGTGTAATGATTTGGAGCAAAAATACATGCCATATTTTTAATATAATGGTCTTTATTTTCTTTGTAACTTTCTTTGATGCCAAAAGAACATTATCAATGAAATTTTTTTCATGTTTTCTTTATTTAAAACCAAATGCAGTCGAACTTCTGTATAATGAAGTCGCTAAATCTCGGAAAAAAGTCTGTTTTATGGAAAATTCGTTATATAGAGGTTCATCTTTTACTATATTTTATAAACCACGTAAAATAAATTTTAAATTCATAAACACTATATATTAAAAAAAGTAAATACTCACACTTTTTTTTTAGATTAATATATGGTTATTTTAGAAATATTACCCATCAAGAAAGAAAAACTACAAAGAAAACAAGATAAAAGAATGTCGAAGAATTTCCTGTATTTTCAATACTAAGAAAATAATTTTATACTAAAATTAATGAATTTTAAGGACATTTTATAATTTAAAGCATCTAAGTAATATTAAACATATATTATTTTATAATTAGAACATGAGACAATTCATCTGAGGGTGAAAGAGGATATTGAAGATGTTTCTAGTGAACTGGGCAATGGGGGTTAAGGGTTGCACTTCTTGAATGAAACGTCCAGAGCTCTATTGCTCTCAGCAAGTTAGGATCTAATAAAACCAGTTCAAGATTTATGACCATCATAAAATCTATTAAACAGAGAATAACTTGAAATTTTTTAAGAAAAACTTTAAAAAAAAAGGGATAACAAAAATGGAATCACAAAGAAGTTCGTTGTGTAGAAAATACACTTCACTATAGAGAGGTTATTTTATGAAGAAAATCGTGAAATGTTCAAGGTTCCAGGAAAAGTTCGCTATATAGAAAAATTCACAATATAGAGGTTCGACTGTATATATATATTTGTAATATTTAAATTTCTCTTAATATTCCTTCCTTTCTCTATGGTCCAGAGTATCGGCAAATTACAGGTGAAGGTTGGCTAGCCGCAACTTTGTTTAAACCTGCTATCTTGGTCCCTAAGGCCAGGAGTTTGATATTGTACTACTGTGGCAAATATTTCTTACTATCTTGACTAGTTATATTTAGGTTTTATAACTATTTGTATCTATGGGTTATATATATGTTTGTATTTCTGGTATAATGTATTGTTTATATTGAAAAATAAATTATTCAAGTAAAAGTAAGGTGTACTCTCAATTGTTTGAGCCACTGTTTATTGAAGTTATTTAGAAAGTAAAACATTTACCTATGCTTTAAAATTTTATGTTTACTCAAGTTATTTTCAATGATTAAATATACAATATACATATATTGCCAGATCAACACTTTATTGTACTATTAAAGTGATTTCATCAAGGTTGTTTTAATTGTCACTCATTTCGATTTAATTTTTAAAAAAGTGGTTGCATTACACATGCTTAATTTTAGGAATGAATCAAGGTCATATGTTGTTTCTTATCCTTGAAAAATCTGACGTATGTCAAATCATCTCCAGAAGGTTGTGTTGACTGCCAAAAATTCTGTAATAAGAGGATCAGATGCTATGTCCCCCTCAGAAAGTCTGATGGATCCTAGAAGGTGATCCAGTGAAGATAGATGGTCACAGCACTTTTTACAAGTGGGGTGGATTTTTCTATCCCTATCATAGGAAAGACATTTCAGGTGGCTACTTGTTAGTCTCGAGTATGTAATAGAATACACACTTTTAACAAGTTTGAACTTTTCAAAAGTATTCACAAAACTGATTTCTGTAAATCTGCATACAATTGTTAACACTAAAAAAGTGCTTTTTTATATAAAATAATACTTTACATTACAAATAGAAAGGAATATGTGCTATAAATATATAGGAATATGTGTGCAGCTCAAGTCTAGTATAGGAGGGGGGCACTTTGGATTTAGCGATTTTTCTTCAGATTTGGCAATTTTTATCTAAATGTCATGGAGAGGTAACGAATTCATTCTAAATTAAATAATAAATAATTCCGAATAAAGTACCTTGGCGACCGCTTTTAGTCGCCTAAGAAAAGGGCTGCTCCAAGTGGCCCCCCTATACTACAATTTAACCGAACAAAGCAAATAATAGGATACACAAGTTCAGTATTAATTTCCAATATAGTTGAACTTACAAAATTTAGATCATAGTTAACTTTTTTTAAAAAAATTTATATTGGAACAGAATTACAAAGAAAATTCAATACTAATGTATTACATCGTCGATTAATTTTGTCATATTAAAAGACGCTGTCAACTCGAAGTCTCTATGCTAAAGGCTAGTCTAATTATTATTGTGATTGAACAAACACGGGAGCAGTTTTTCATTATTAGCAGCATATCGTGGCATTTGGCGACGTCATTTGAGTTGATTAAACTGTTTGATGTAAAATTACGCAACACCGAATATTCTTATCCATTTATAATTTTCAATTAGGAATTTTTTTCTTCCAATTCATCATCCTTTATGAAAATTATTAAGAATAGCGAAAATTAACTAAAAATTTGCTATTTAAAATTGTGACACTGGCAATGTATACATATAAAATTTTGAAAAATACTTCATTATTCAAAATGAGGTTGAAACACAGTTTGACAAAGCTATAGTTTAAAATAATTCTACGCACATTTTTCTCCCTTCATTGCAATTTATCACAAAGTTCTTGATTTTTAAAAAGAGAGAAATACATAATAAATTCTAAATAATTGATTTTCAAGCAGAATTAAATTTTCGCGCATATTTCCGTTCAGTTCAGTTACTTTATTTTCCCACGAGACTTGTGATTAAAGAGTCAAATTTACTTTTCTCAAATTAATATTTCTTTAACTATATATATTCCTAAATACTTATTCATAATTGATAACTATAGTTTAATATTTGATGCATTTCAAATGAAACTTAGTGAAATGCTTGCTTTTTGAAGCAGATTGGTTACATCTTCCCCGTATGCTATTTATTGCTCTGGTTTGACTGAGCCTGTTTCCACAAAAACATTTCATTGATAACTTTGCGCAAATTTTTAGTTTTAACATGAAAATGTTGTTTATTGTATTGAATCCTTACAGTTGCAGTTCGGGTAGTATCTATTTCACGGTCCGAAACAAAAGTCCTCTAAGCGCTAATTGTGAGTGTATAAGTGAATGAATATTAAAGCTGAATTCACATCAAGGCTGTCAGCGTCGAGCGTTAAGCGTTTAGCCAATCAGAGACTTCATCTCGGGTGAAATGAAGTCTCTGATTGGGTAGACGCTAGACACTCGACGTTTGTACGTCTTGGTGTGAATGAGCCTTTAACGTCGCGCTAATCTGCTACACGGGAGCTTTTGATGACGGATCTCGTAATTTTGAACCATGATCAAGTGACAAGGACGAAACTTGAATTGGCATCATCTTCTTCTAACTTCCACATCAAATCACACCAAAGGGAGGACATTTGATCCTCGACACCCTCAGCATGGTGAGTCTTCAGCGATTTTCGGCTCGAACTCCTGACACGCCAGCCACGAGTCCGTTGTCTTGACCACAAGACACTGTGGCCTTCTAAGAACCTAAGAACAGCGATTTTTTTTTTCTTAAGGTGATTTACACAGCCGTGCTATTAATCACAGTCACAAAAAGAGCGAAAACCTTTGCTGGTGTCGTTAAAACTAATGTAATTCGAGTCGGTTTAAGAAAAGGATGTCACCTAACCTTGATAACCCATTAAAAAATTACGTACTACCCTAGGCACAATTAGCCTTCTCTATAAAGGAGCCAAAGTGCAAAATATATTTGGCACTGTAAATTTTCTGTAGTATAAAAAAAGTACAAACACAGTTTATTTAACGCATGCTTTGTCTTTGCTAATATATTAGTTACTTTACTACAGAAAAATTACAGTTTCGTGCAATTTCTTTTTAGATGCATAATAAAACGTGCGCATTTAAGCGTTCTGCACACATAGTTTACCGAAATTAATTCTTTATTGCTTTTAATTAGCCAACAGAACACTCAGCACTTGCTATAGTAATTAACAACGTTGAAAGTTTTAACACAGTGAATACATATTTAGAAATAATTCATTATAAATATTTAGAATGAACTTGCAATATCTCTTGTGGGTTATTTAAATCCCTTTTATTGAAATTCAAATCCCGTGGCAAACCAATTTACCATATTAGGGTGGCTGCGGTTGCCTAGTGGTCAAGGTATCGGATCATGGCTGGCCTGTCACGAGTTCGAGCCCAGTACCACTAAAGACCCGCCGTGTAGGGGAGTAATGCAGTTATATCTGTCGAGAGACTAAACGTCCTCCATCGGTGAGGTTTGGTATTTGGGAGAGGGGGTTCCGGCTCAGGTGCCGTCCTCGTCACGAGACCATAGTTCAAAATTACGAGGTCCGTCGCCAAAATCCCTCGTATAGTAGAACAGTGCGACGTTAATATTCACTTATTCACCATCGATTCCATTGAATACCCATCTTGCTGAGAACCTGATAAATTTATGGTTTCACAAATTCAGTCCTCACGTGGAGATATCCAAAATTGTGGGTAATAACTCTAAAAGTTACCTCGCCACACGACCTGCTTTAAAATAATAAGATGCATTGGCTGTGGATAGTGGACCTTTGCATTGAGAAGAAATAAGAAACTAGAACGATTTAATAAAATAACAGATCCTTCGTACAGAACAACATTGGCTAATAGCACGAAAATTGCTCAGTACATGCAAGTTCTCTCCCGAAGTGATTTAGGGAACTTAGGATGATTGCATCTCACTTTGAGTGATATTGTTTATAATTTAAAAGCTCATTCACACTAAAGGGTCAAGTACACGGGGCGAGTTTACAAGCTACAAGCCGGCGAGTAAGAAGCCGGCGAGTTGGCGAGTGCGCTAGTTGTCAAGTACACATAAACATTCCACTCGCTCAGTAGCCAAGTAGCTGGCACGTGGAAATATACATTTTCAAGACCGTTCTACTCGTTGCTTCTGGACAATCCACAAGCTACTGTCAAGTACACTTGGCTAGTTTACAATCTAAATCGCTCAAAAGCCGGCGAGTGGCGTGTAAAGTCGCCGGCAGAGTCAACTTTTTCAAGAGCTTTTTTAAAAGCAGCTTTTAAGCGAGTGCGGTGAGTACACTGGGCTAGTTTACGAGCTGCTTGTAAAAAAGCCGGCTTGTAGCTTGTAAACTCGCCCCGTGTACTTGACCCTTAAAGCAGTCAGCGCTAAAGTTGTGTAACCAATCAGAGACCTTGCACAAAGGAATTAAGGATTCTGATTAGCCACATCTTTAACGCTCGCTACTTACTACCTTGGTGGGTTGATTGATTGATTGAATATTAACGTCGCATTGTTCAGCTACACGAGGGCTTTTGGCGACGGACCACGTAATTTTGAACCATGGTCAAGTGACGTGGACGACACCTGAGCTGGCACACCCCTCTCCTAACTACCACACCACACCAACGGGAGGACGTTTCAGCTCTCGACAGATTTAACGTGCATCGCTGCCCTACACGGCGGGTCTTTAGTGGTAGTGGGCTCGAACTCATGACAAGGCAAGCCACGGTCCGATATCTATACCACTCGGCTACCGCGGCCTACTACCTTAGTGGGAATGAGCTTTCAGACTCAGATGATGTGTTACCTGAGTTGAGCGGGTTCCTTTAGCACAGTTACTTCAAAACAATCAACCTTGAGGTTGAAAATAAATTCCTCGTAATATCCCTCGGGCTTTTACGGAAGTCAACAGATAGCAATGTTAATGAAACTAAACATTGATAAGGAATGAAGAGTGTAATAGTTATACTTCTCGCTTGAATATTTGTATAAAAATAATTTAATTTACTCGTATAACCTTTTCGATTCAGTCTCCTGTGAGATTCACGTTACTTCATATAACCTTTGAATTATATAAGGGACAGCACCTGAATAGCTTACAACTGTTGTATATCTAACTAGGAACGAAATCAACAATTCAAATGGACCCATTCTACCCTAACGTGAGTATGCTTCAAATTGTTAAACCAGATTAATCAAATATCCCTTTTTCTGCTTTAATTAAAGACAATTATTTCATAAATTCCTTCAATTATAAACTACATTCTGTGAAATTATTAGTGATATTAAATAAGTAGCAATCTCGTAATACTTTTGTTTCTTTTTGAATGATTTCAAGTAAAGTCTAATGAATCTCTTTATTTTTGTTAAGGGAATCGTGCTCCTTATTTTGATACTCGTTTATGTAGCAAATATATGTATTTGCTTAAGGTAGTGTTTCTCAAACTTTTCAATATTGGTAACCTAATTTTCAATCGTAAATTTCTTTGCATCCCCTTTCTTATACAATGATTATGTGTTGAAAGAAATAATTATGAGACGCTAAAGTTACAATGTAATCTTAATGATAAACCGGACAGATTATCCAGATATGCATTAAATATTTTATATGTTGCTTTTAAGTCAGCGCTTCTCAAACTGTGGGGCACGCCTTCCTAGAGGGCGTGACAACCCTTCAAGGGGGGCGCAAGCATATTGAAAAGTTGAAAAATAAAGCATTATTTAAAATATATGTTACTTTACTGAAAGGAAGTAAAACAGAATAATCTGTCAATAAAAAAACAAAATACACATTTACACTAATATAATATACTTTTATATATCAGTACTGCACAATGTATTTGATAATTAATTTATCAATACTAAATTATGAACAAGTTTAATATTAACTAGTGACTCTCTCTCCCAAGGGCTTGTCTTGCAAAGCAGTTTTTCAAAAGAAGGTTTAAGATTACATATTGCTACTCTAAGGGGTTTTTTTTTCTATATTTATCTGATATCTTTATTTTGTCTTCAAAGTCATCATGTCAAAAAATCCGGTTCCACAAAGGTAGGATGTTGCAAGTGGATAATTAAACTTAAGAAATAATGAACAAATAAGTATTTAATTAAAAGATACGTTGCAGTTAGTTTGGAAATTAGAAAGGAAAAGTAACATGGTACTTATTTTATTACTTAGGGGTCTCAGGGGTGTTGAATTTTTCTAGAGGTCTGAAAATATAAACGATTTTCAAACGGGTATAATTCTTTTAAATTTAAATTAAATGATTCAAATCTTTTACATATTTAAAATAAAATGGGGCTTCAGAAAAGTATAAAATGTTTAAAATATAATAATAATTTTAAAAGTCATAAGCATATGAAAATTCTATAATAAATATTAAGTATTTTTTGCTTTGCGCACGATATTTTCTAAAATATTAGCCTCTGATGTATAAAACTTTATAGAATTATACAATGCATCATACTCTTTAAACCCTACCTAATTTTAGTATTATATATCTTTTGTATTTCAAAATGTTTGTAAAATATTGCAATTTTTTAAATATTTTTTAAAAATTTATTTTTTTATTTATTAAAATATGTACGTTATTATTCGATTTACATAAAAAGAGCTACAAAGTATTAAGAATACATTTGTCTTTATAAATCAACTTATAGCTAGTAATTAAACCTACTCTTTTAGAAAATAGCATGCGCGACGTAAAACTTAATAAATATTTCTTATAGAAAAGTTTCTTATTTTCATATGCTTATACTTTTTGAAATTATGATTATATTTTAAGCATTTTATACTTTTTTGAAGTCCCATTCCTTTATAAGTAATGTGTGAAAGATTCGAATTATTTAACTTAAATTTAAAGAAATTATATCTGTTTTTAAATTGTTTGTATTTTCAGACCCCTAGAGAAATTTAACACCCCTGTGACCCCTTACCTATATCTTAAAAGTAATAAACATACAAAGTTTAATACTTATCTTGATAGTTGTTACGGGTTACAGTCAAGGTTGCATTATAGCTTTAGCGTCAAGTACATTATTATTGCATTCAATACATTGTTATTGTTTGGGAAAGGGGGTGCGATGAAAATTATGATTAAATAGCAAATATTGAAAGTTTGAGAGAAGCACTGTTTTAAGTAATAAATATTTTTAGCTACCTTTAAGTATTAGGATAAGTATTGTTACTTTATATAGCTTTAAATGTATTTTTTTTTGTGTACTTTGAGTAAATTAAAAATGTTTTTAAATATTTTATTTTCTACTTTTCAATCTATTCGTGGTCCCCGCGTAGGGTTTATATGCCCCTCCCCTAGGAGGACGCGCCCCACAGTTTAAGAAATGCTGGCTTAGAATGTCTTGGGTTATATGCAACAATTTTTTTATTTTGCAATTGCATTTTTATTAATTTAATAACATAATTTTTTTCATATTTATAATTTTTATAATAAAAAATCACATGGAGTTATGAAAAATGCATATAAGTGAAATTCGTGTGCATGCTGAAATGGAGTTTTGTCAGTGCTTTTGGATGTTTTATCCTAGTAATCACTCATTAAATATTTTTGATACATAATTAATATGTAGACAATTCTAAAGCCTATAAGATAGGTAGATCTTTTTTCCATAAAGTTTCTCTCGTGTTGAAATTCACATTTCCAAAAAAATTATGAATTAAGTTTAAAACCTGTCGCTATAAACTGATGCATACCAATACCATAAGGTTCGATAGTTAAATACTTATTTAACTTAGCCTTATTAAAATTTTTAATTCCAATGGAAGATAAATAGGGGATGGTTTTCCTTCTAATTAATCTTCTCTTACCATTTGGAATAGTTTTGTATTTCTACTTATCATTCAATCTATTTCTGAGAATATGTACAAGTATCTTTGAAAAAGATATCGAAAAACTTGACTTGATAATTGATATGCGAAATATTATTCAATATATTAATGCTAGTAAGATTAACTCATGAAAACTCTTGAACCAAATGTTAAGCATTTTTATATATGTGTGAATTTAAGTGTGAAATATCATTTCTTAAAAGGAAAAACAATCGTGAGCTATTGTAATGCATTGTCATTATTTTATGGTTAAAAAAAATTGGAAGTTATTGAATTGTTGCTGTTTTACTTAAAATGTAAGGTTTTTAATATAATTCAATAAAGCACCTTTGATTTCATGTATAGAAATATTCTTTAACATTATGTGAAATATTAGAAAGTATGGATTTCAGTTCTCATTCATAGCGTTTCCCATCACTGATAATTCTTCGCTTTCAAATAAAAATGTATTTTTATGCATAAATTGCATGCACACTTAGGAAATTTCTCGGACTATTCGGAATGTCTACAAGATTATAATGTCAAATTTTTAGAATTCGTTTAAACTAATTATTTTTACATTTTATTTGAAATAACACTACTTGCGCTATTTCATAAATGGTTCGTACCATTATGGTAAACACAATAAATTGGAATTCAAGTGATCATTGTTTACAAGTCGGTTGCTATCATTAAAGTCTGTACTTTTATAGTCTGTTTTTTCTAATCGGTTTCTATCCGATGTGTTTTCCAACGATATGTAACATTAGAAATGACACATTTTAAATGAAGAGCAAATGTGTCGTAAATTAATTCCTGGCCCATATGTAATGAAAATTAATATTACAGAGAATGATTGCAAAATTAATTTTGCAATTATTCTGTGGTTTGTAGTCTTGTAAAATAAGTTTCAGCAATACAGGAAAGATATATAAACTGTAATTATATAAATATATGTATTCGAATCATATGGGATTAGCATTCAGCTAAATAATTTTTAAATGTTACATTTTGTAAGATTATACAACAAAACGGAAGTATCATGTGCCCCCAAAGTCTTTAGAATTTATTTCCACAATTGCTCAATACAATATTAGTAGTTTAGTCTTTCTATTTTTCAGTATGACATCGTATACACGTTTTTCCATAGACAAAATTAAAGTTTGTAATATATTGCTTCAAGTTCTACCGTCTATTTTCAATTGCCATCTTCAAGACATTCTCTAAAAAAAGATAATGCTTCCATTCTTATGTTTGAGGGAATCGAGAGGCCATGAACTTGTAGAAGGCCAGCTAAGAGCTTCAGTATTGGTACTACTGTAACCCACCATATAGAGGGGATATGATATACGTTAAAACTGACAAGATCACTCCCGTTGGCATGGTGTGTTTGGAGAGGGATGCCGCTAGGGTTTCTGATTTTTCGAATTTTTCCATTCCAGGGTATGTTCGGGAAATCCCGGGAATGTAATTGTCGCTCTCGGAATACTCGGAAATACATCAAAATTTCAAAAAAAAATTTTTTTAAATAAAATCAATTATATAAAATTCTAAAATTAATTTTTCCTTTTTGACTCGCATGCGTTTGAAAATTAACCAGCCAAAGTTGGATCAATTACTTCTCTAATGTTGCTACTAAGAGATAAAAATATTAATACTTGGGAAAACTCATTTGCTGCTGAGGTGCCGATCTTTCTACGTTAAAAATATTAATTATTGTATTTAAAATATTTTATTTGTATAATCGATTTCTTGTTTATATGGAATCGCTATATTATACTTACATACTTATACTAATATTTATATTTATCTCACACGAAAGTTAAGTTTAAAAAAATAATAAATAAAAAAAAATTGCGGGATTGCTTATAAAAAATATTCTTCCCCAAACAGTTTGCGGGTTCATTCCTTTCAAATTGTTGATTCAATTAAATAGCTCATAAAGACAAATATCCGAATTTTTTTTAAAAAAAAGATTAAATAAATAAATAATAGTTCTAAGTATTAGTACTTACGTTATCAACATAAATCAAGATCGATAAGATAGTGCTGATTGGCTACGAAATGCGATTGCTTAAAAAACCCCAATACTTGTTAACGAAGCTCGATGCACAGATAGACAGGAATTGTTCTGGACAGATACTCCTTCCCACGGCTAACTGGAAAAATTCTCCCCAATCCAACGCAAGTATTAATCTTTCTCACACTCTTTCTCCACAGTTGGGGTAACGAACATTCCTTCGTCCAGGAAGCTCGGAGGGAATGGTCGCAATTGCCACAATAGGGTCAGCTAACGATGTCCGATGTTGAAATCTATAGTCCAGTCAAAAATAGCTACCAGATAGATAATTGAAGCCCCGTGCGATTACCGGGAACGAAGTATAATTCCCGGGAATAGAAAAAGTACTGTCCTTATGCATCAGAGACTTGGCTATTGACTTTACGTGATGAGGAAACTTTGGGAATTTTCGAGAGAAAGATCTTACGCTGCATTATTGGTGGGATCCAGGTGAATGGATCATGCAGAAGATCTAACTTAGAGCGTCACAAAACTTACATACAACTTGATATTGTAAAGTTTGTCACACACAAAATTACAGACTTAAATGGGCTGGTCATCTGGCTAGAATGAAGATCATTGCTGCAAGAAAATTTTTCTGACAAAGGCCATGGGATATAGACCTCGGGACAGATCTCCATTAAGATGGATTGACTGTGTTGAGAAGGATCTAAAAACTTTAGGGGTCAAAAATTGGGAAAAGTTGTTAAAAGTAGGGATGCCTGGAAAAGACTTCTGGAGAAGGTCAGGGCCCACACAGGGCTATTGAGCCATTAAAGAAAGAAATCTTATGACTTCTCGGGAACCCAGGAAAGAAACCCTAGATGCCGCCTCGGGTATCATTCTCATCATTTGATCGCGGCTCAAAACTACAAGGTCTGTTGTCAATAGCCTACTTGTTCTTTTATAATATGCAACTCTAATATAACTTTCACTCGCAATATGTTTGTGATTAACCTTGAAAAGTAATTAAATACGAAAAATTATAATTTGCACATTACAAAAAAGTGTACACTTAAAAAGACATTTGAACACACACACACACACATTTTGCTTTTTTTTGCTCCGGAATTTGATATAAAATAATACATAACTAAATATTGTAGAGTGACGGCTAAATTTACTTCAATTTCACTTAAGAATGACAACTTGGTTGATGAACTCAAGCTGGCTATAATGGATCTTGGGTAAAATCCTAGGAGAGCCCACACCCTTGGCGACAAACCGAAAAAGCGTCAAGCGAAACCGACAATAGCGGCAAGTGAATATAGTGGGATAAGGTGGATGCGTAATGAAATTATATGTAAACAATACAGAAATTAATCAAATATATTTAAGATAAAAATTGGAAAAAACATCTCTTGCTTTCTTACTGCTGATCTTTTCCGAGTGAAGGGTATAGCTTAACAGCAGATTTTAAAAAAGCTTTAAAGACCTCGGCGCTAAGCGAATGACCGTGGGAGCACCGCCATACATATTCTGCGAGGTAATGGCCGAGCATACCCATTCGACATCTCCATTTAAATCCCTCCAAAACAGCACTCTTTCGTTTGTATAATCTCATTACATTTAGGACATTCATTATACGAAACAATCAATCAATCATACACCATTCAATCAATTCTTCCTTATCTTTCACATTCAACAAAGTAAAAAATTCTAAAGTATATGCACTCGCACACTCAGCCATACTTCCAGCACGGTGCCCAACAACAAAATGACGAAATTCGAAATGCCTGCCGACAAAATAAGGAGTGGATCAAGACAGCGCTCTGCACCAAGATAAATTTTTATAATGCAGTGCTATCACCATCTGTTGTCCAAAATATTATTTATTTTTGTAAATATATCTCATGATTATTTTTTTTATCAAAATTAGGGCTTAAATTTCTGTTTTATAGATAACCTTTTAATTCTTGAGACCTTTCCCTTTTGGTTTTATATTCCACTTCGACAACAGTGATAACTCATCACTATTTCTCCATTTTGAAGTGTTTTACAACCTCGCTGTCTAACATATTTTGACATAGTCTGGTTTTCTTCTTCTTTCCATGTAACAAATTCTATAATGTTAATTAAAATAAAGTTTACATTTACTAATATAAAATTATGTAAAATTCAGTAGAAAACATTTATACTTAAATGTATAAAATTCAGTCTACTACAGTGAAAATTTATAAACTAAATGTTTTTTTTAAATGCAACTATTCATACCGCTGAAAGTATTGAATTCCTTCAAAATCTCTTCATTTACATCACACTGTTGATGCTCATGAATATTTTTTAAATGCCTTTTCAAACAGAAAGGGCGAGTGAAGACTTGATTACAAAATGAGCAGATTAAATCTCCGCTATGCACATTAATTTCAGAAAACAAGTATGCAAAAATTGATTACAGAAAATGAAAAAACAGATTGACTAATTAAAATAACAAGAAAGATAACAAACAATTAAGAAAATAAAGCAAAAAAAAACAACAAGAAACCAAAAGTAAGAATTATTAAAAATGTAAATAAAGTGCAAAAGCACTTCCGCAAAAATCGTTCGACTAATACAGGGATACAGAAATAGCAAGGCAATCAATTATTTTAGTTTCCATATTTCGTAACAGATGGCGCTGGCACTGCATTAAAAAAGTCTAACTGGGTGCTGGGTCTTGATCCACTCCTGACAAAATACGAAAATTCCAGAAATAGTTAGGTTTACCACATCTAGTGTATCAAAGTAGGGTTACCAAGATGGCGCAATTATCGCCAAACAAAATAATTCGCGCTAAGGGTGTGGGCTCTCCTAGAACCGAACACAAAAGATTTTTTTCCCACATCAAAATTCAACTAATATTATAAAACAAAAAATATCACAAAACTAAATTAAATGAACAAATACTACAAAACAAATCATTCCCTGAATACATGTTTTGTAATATGATCTACACATAAATTTTATTCAGTTGAAAAACTGTTGTTGCTGATGCTGCCTGATCGACAGTGTTAGATCGAGGCCCACAATTCATCGTGGTAAGAGGCTAATTTTACTCCAGTCCTTAGTCGTAGCTTTAAACACCGTGGAGGTGACAGTATGATTTGACTTGGTTCCACTCACAATTTTGAGGTTGAACTGCATGGGGGTGGTCAGGGGCATCCCACCTCTCTTCCTCCTTCAACCTCATGAGAGGACTTATGGCTCGACAAATTTTTTGGTGCCTCTTTCCCGCATGGACATAACATTTACACACATTCATGCATTTTCCGGGATTCGAACCCAGTTCCTACTTAACAGCAATCAGTGTCATTCACCACTACCGAACGGGCGGCAGCTAAGAAGAATAGATACTATTGTTTTCAAATCTGATGATTTTACTTATAAGGCGATATCTGCTGAAGAAAATGAATGTCATTTTCAGACAGATGCCTTTTATCTAGTCAACTGTGATGCCCTCGTTTCAGAGCGCGCAACTACGTGTTTCATGGAAATCGAGCGATGACGAGTATACTCGTTCAATCATAGAGTAAGTATTTCTGTTAAAATGTTGGATCCAAAAGATGGGTTTATTTTATAAAACTGCACACATTTTATTACTAATACTTATTTATTTGGTTTACATAAACAAATACAAAATTCAGAAGAAATGCTGACAACGCTTCTGTCTACAGAACGGAGCTATCATGTGTGGTCTTTCATTAATTAACAACATACAAGACCAAACTTTTTCTGAAAGTTGGATCCTGACAGACAACCGACCTTCTATCCAACATTTATCGAATTGGCCATCTATCGGCGACAGCACCAGCAGGGGTATTCTACACCTTTTTCTACAGCTTTCAGATCGGCACCCTATCCATCTACAGTGGGTCCCTTCTCATGTAGGCCTGCCCGGGAACGAAGTGGGCCACATAATCCTTACGTCGATCGAAATCTACTCCAGGGTTAAAGAATTAATATGTGTAGAACCTGGGTTGTGTATCCTGTACACCCATGGTACTTTCAAAGACACCTTGGATCCGCCATATCATTCAAGGGTTTCAGATCTCATCAGAGGGCATTCTCGCGATTTTCGACTGGTCACCTGAGGTGCATGAGTTTTGAAGGTGGCAATAGAAGCTTTCCAATTTGCACCAAATGAAACAAGTCCTTTTTCTCCTCAGCACATCTCTATCTAGGGTTTTCCTGTGAGGAGGCTGTTGCTTTCCCCTGCTGCTCTTAGACTTTGTACAGATTTATAGGCTCATGGTCACTAGACCGGATGTGGATTAGTCCCACCACCACCATATTTATATTGAAGTTTTTATGGTTATCTGTGAACTTTTTTGTGACCTTCAAAATTCCCCGAGAGAGAGACTTAAACACACACACTGATTTACTTCCTACTCTGACAAAATATTTTTTACCTGTCTTAACACTAAGGAAGTAGATGCTGTAGGGTTGACCAGTCCTCTTATCAGAAAACATTCTTTCTTTTTCCATCCCGATAAAATATCTATACTTTAGGCAGCACTATTCTTTTAAAATTTCTTTAGGCATTAGTCCATTACTTTAATAGGTTAGCACATGATTCTAACTTCAAACAATTGACATTTGCGCCACTCGATAGCAAGGTAACTTTGGGCCCGCAGCTATCAATGGGCTCAGTGCCGGGTCGGCGTCACGCATTTGTCTCATGGCTGACTATACCTGAAGGACCCCATTATAAACTGCATGTGTGCCCTTTAGGCTAGTGCTTCTCAAACTTTCAATACTGGTGCAACCCTTTTCAATCACAATTTTTATCGCACATACATTATACATTAATGTACTGAATGCAATAATAAATCACTTTTTGACGCTAAAGCTACAATCTTTATTATAAACCGTACAAATTCAAGACATAAGTATTGAATTTCGTATATGTTACTTTAAGCAAAAAAAATTAATAATAGGATAATTGTTATTTTTCCTTTCTCTAATTTTTAAGTTGGGACATATTGCAAAATGCGGTGGCTGCTTAGAAGACAAAATATAGATACAGTCGACTCTCGTAATTCGAACTTTCGATAATACGAACCTCTCGCTAATTCGAAGTATATGCTCAGCCCCTAGAAAAACTCTTGATATTTCGAACTAAAACCATACGTTTTGGTACTCTCAATATTTCAAAGTAAAATTTGTGACTGGCCAGACTACAACACGCGATAATGCGAAGTTATCCTATAAAACTCTCGATAATTCGAACCTTCAATATTATGAAGTTAGATTCACTTCCTGTACCTAATTATCCCACGAACGGTTTTTTTACTGAACTTATTTTCAGTCCAAATTGTGCATGTTGATAGAATAACTATGTTTATTATATTTCCGGTATTTGCAAAGCAGAATTTTGATTTATTCCTAAGCCATCTGTTTTTTCTTTTTCCGTTGATACCCAGATGAATAAAGATGAATACTTTAGATGAATAAAGGAAAAACTGCTTTCTTTTTTATTCACTGTGCAGTAATGAGTGATGCTTCCTTTTGCAAGTATTGCACAATAATTTTGATTTGCGTTGAGTATTTATAACTATATATATATATATATATATAATGAGTCACATTTAAACGGATGTTTTTTTTAAAAAAAATAAAGCACTCAAACTACATACAAGATAATTCAGCAGAATTGTTTTATGGCAGAGAATTGAAAGCGAGAAATAAAACCTTTATATAAAAATGTACGAGGCAAAGACAGGAGAGACAGGGATTTAACTTTATTCAATTATTTTTTAAAAAAAAGAGCGGTAATGTGCCACTAAGAATTGCTCCACGAGCCATAGTTGTCGACCCCTGCTATTAAGTATGCCCTGTAGCTGAGTGTGAACTGTGAATACGCCTTGTGTTCATTTTAGATTCCAAATTTTAAATAAAAAGTATTATATTTTACTAAAGTTGTGGTGATTTACGTTTCCTACCTGTTAATATTTCGATAAAACTTGGGTCATTACTTTACACCTCACCTCAGTGTCGACTTATCACGCGAAAGGAACGACATGTCTTCTTTTAAAAAGTACAAGTGCTTAACAATTTCTGGAAAGCAAAATGTGATAGAATCAGTTGAAGAAAGCAAGAGGAAGGTCGATGTACCCAAAGCATTTGAAATCCCACTCAGCTCGCTCTCCACTATTCTGAAGAATATAGAGAAAATCTTTAGTGCATCTTCGAGTAGAGTGAGAAAACGCGCGTTAGTGAAGGTAATCTTCCACGGCTTGAACAGTGTTTAGTTTCATGGATGATATAGTGTCGAGGATAGAATATTGCGATGGGTGGCTCTTTATTGAAGGAATAGGTTAAAGCATTCGCCAGAGAATTAGGAATAGAGTTTCCGGCTAGCGAGGGATGGCTTACAAATTTTAAGAAAAGGAATGGGATAGTCTTGAAAAAAGTGTGCGGGGAAACCTCAAGTGTCGACATTAACGTTTGTTCTAAGTGGCAGAACTCGCTTTCGGATCTACACTCATGTCCATAAATTAAGGATAAGGAAGTGTTCAGGGAAAGAAAGAGACAGAAGCAAAACAAATTTGACTTATTTGTAAAATCTATTTAATAAACAAAAGGTAAAGAGAAAAAAGATGCTATATGTTTGACATATAATTAATAAAAATTGCGATTTTTACTCCCTGGAGCAAATTTTAAAAAATAACCTATTTACAAAAAACAGTATAACAAGGTTAGTATGATGGTTAATACGGATTATGTCTCCCGGACGATGCAATACAGGCCTTACAACGCCTAGGTATGCTGAGTATCAAATTATCAATCTGATCTTGGGGAATATTACACCACTCAGCAAGCAATGCCCTCCGAAGTTCCGGTAGACAGGTGGGAGGGAGTTAACGGGCTGCAATTCGTCGGCCAAGCATATCCCACTCATGCTCTATTGGATTCAAGTCCGGTGAGTATGCTGGCCAATCCATACGGGTGATATCCTCCGATTGAAAGCATTCGTCTACAATGTTTGCACGGTGAGGACGGGCGTTGTCATCCATAAAGAGAAATTCAGCACCCACGGCACCCCGAAGCAAACGTACATGCTGTTCCAGAATGACATCCCGATAGATGTGGCCTGTCATCGTTACACTCTGAACATGCAGGTCCGTTCTGGAACCAAGAATAATTCCTCCCCAAACGAGCCATCCTGCACCACCGTAACGCTGTCGTTCAATGGTGTTCTCTTGGTGGTAACGGGTACCTGGCGTTCTCCATATTAAAGTCCGGCGAGAATCAGACTGCCAACTAAACCTGGACTCGTCGGAAAATATCAAACAAGAACATTGTTGTGGTGTTCACAAAGCATTCTATCTACTTCAGGTTAATCGCAGGTGACAGTGAGTTGCGGTATGTGGAACCCATCTGACAGGCCTACGAGCGTATAGACCAATGTGCCCTAAGCGTCTGTACACGGTCTGCCTTGAAACTGTCGTACCAGTAGCTGAAGATGACGACACAGAGATGACGACACAGGTCTGATGCTGTGCTCCGTCTGTTTCTTTTGGCAGTAACTACCAAATATATACCGGTCCTCCTTCGGCGTTGTAACTCGGGAGCGACCTGTGCTGTAACATCTACTCACATTACCATCATGTTGGAATCGTTGCCAAAGCCTGGAGATGGCACTCTGGGCGATTCCAAGTTCCTCGCATACTTCCAGCTGGATACGCCCACTTTCTAGTCGTCCAATAATTCTTCCACGTAAAAAAACATCCAAATGCTTCCTTTGTGCCATAACTATGCGGTTATTGCACCGAAAGGCTTTTAAAGCGCTTGTGATCAATTTTACTTCTTTGCCACCATTCCTTATATACCCCTCTCTTACACTCTCGTCATTGTGACGTACTATCCGCGCCATCTGGTGGTTTCCTGTAATTTGCATATTCTTCTTCAAGATGTTTGTGGTAATTCTACAGGTGAAATGTTTATTTTAGAGTTCACATTCTGTGTGATTCTGAATTATCCTTAATTTATGGACATGAGTGTAATAAAAGAGTACGAGCCACGTAACATTTTCAACACGGATGAAACTGGACTCTTTCAAGTGTTTGCCAGAAAAAACATTTACATTCAAAAAAGAAAAATGCCATGTAGGAAAACATATCAAGGCGAGGTTAACTATTTTACTGGCTATAAACATGGTCGGCTCAGAAAAGATTACTCCTCTTGTCATAAGAAAATCTGCAAAACCTCGTTGTTTCAAGAGCGTAATCTCATTCCCTACCAAATACCGCTCAAACAAGAAGGCATGGATGACCACCGAACTCTTTAATGAATGGTTGGTCTCACTGAAATCGGATATGAAAAGAGATACGAGCTATTCTCTTATTTTTAGACATCTGTACTGTGCACAATAACGCACCACCTTTATCAAATGTGAAACTTCAATTTTTTCTTCCAAACATCAGCCACTCGATCAGGGCATCATACATAATTTTAAAACTTTTTATCGGCGTGAAGTCGTTAAAAGCGTTTTGGATAACCTCGAAAATCAACAGAGAATGTAACTACTATTTTTATTTTAACAGTTTTGATCATGATTGACAAGGCTTGGAGATCTGTTACTCCTTTGACAATTCACAGCTGTTTTAAACAGTCAGGCATCCCCTCGCCGAATCTGGTTGATGTGGACGATACACTCACTGAATTTAATGCTGAACCATCCCTTTGGAAAGCTCTTCTAGAACAAGATTTGACGTTTGACGACTACGTGTTGGTTGACACGGACATTGCTGTATGGGGAGCTCTATCTGACGCTAAAATTGTGGCTTTGGATCACAATAATACCGAAAGTGATGACTCCGGTAACTCTGTCAGAAGCTAAAGTGTCTCACTAAACAAACTACGCAAATTTCTCATTCAAAATCGTGTTGATGCAGACATTTTACAGGCTTCATTTGTTCTAGAAAAATTTATTGACAAAGTTATATTGAATGCCTTAAAACAAAAAAAGATAACATTTTTTTTGACAAAAAGGATTAATTATACATAGTATGTATATTCTTTTAATAGTTGTTTTCAAGTCATAAGTGGATATTATAGGACTTTTAACTTCTATTTTATTTTTATACTGTATAAAATGAACTTTAAAAAAATTATGTACAATTGTTGCTTTATTACATAGTTTTAAATTTAAATGTGTTAGAAAAAAAACTTTTCTTCTTGTATTTTGAGAGTTTTTCCTACCCTCTTGATAATTCGAAATCTTGATAATTCGAAGTTTTTCATTGGTCCCTCCAACTTCGAATTATCGAGAGTCGACTGTATCTGCAAAATATAGAAAAAGAATTCAGAGGGTCAATTTCTAATCATAAGCAATCCTTTAAAAAACTTAGCTCTGCAAGAAAAGCCCATGGAAGTCTCTAATACTTATTAAACTTAATCTTAATTTAGTATTAATTAATTATCAAATATTCTGTGCAGCACTGATACATTAAAAGTATACAGGCTGAAGTACTCGCTCTTTGCCCGAGTTTATTTATAAGAAAACTAGCCGTTACCCACCCGCTTCACTGGGTATTTCACGATGTTGTATAAATGTATACTGTTTACATATATATGAATTAATGATATCTAGCATTAAGAATTCGATTGTATTAAAAAATATATTTATAGCTGTAACTCTCGCCTCTTGATATAAAAAGGACATAAATTATAATATCTAATTTCTATTTATATCTAAAATAGAAGTAGAAAGATTTTTTTCGCTCACTTAACCTAATAATCAAGTGAATTTCCACCAAAGAACTTTCAGTGGATATCTTAGTGGCGTGCGTGCTAAATTTCAAGTCAAAATCTAACAGAGCAAAATCGGAATTTTTATCATCAATACATCGTTGAGAGCATTCTTAGCGGATTCCAATTCAACAAAAGAAGCATGCAAACCAAATTTTATTATTATAGTCTTAGCAGTTCGAAGCGGGAATTTTGTCTATCAATACACCCCAATAACTCTCCCCACTTCCCCCTGGAGTTGATTTCCGTAAAATTCATTCTTAGTGGAACTCTATTCAACTAAAGAAACGTGCCCAACAAATTTCAGGTAAATGGGTTAAATTCAAAAACAGGAATTTTTCTATAACACGCCTTAATCCTCACAATCCCATTCCTTTGGGGGTCCGTTTTCGCAAAATTCTTTGGTATAAGAACTCTATTCTATGAACGGAACATACCTTCTAATTTTCAAGCAGGTGGGTCTATTAGTTGAAAAGCGGAAATATTTATCTATTACACCCCTTAATCCTCCTCAGTGACCCTTGGAGATCAATTTTCCCTAAAACTATTTTGTAGCGAATCTCTACACCATGAAAGGAATCCGCTTATATACCAGATTTTAAAATTTGAGGTTATATTTTGTTTTCCTCAAATTACAATTTCAATTGCCATTAGTCACTGCTTTTTACGCATGAGTACTCGTCATAACACAAAATCCAGCACTTTTCCTATGACGAATATACTCGTCAATCACAGTTGACTGGTTAAAAAGGGGGTAATGCTCAGATTTACATAAAATTTCCCGCAAGAACACTGAACGGAAGTTATTTTAAATTTAATATACAGTCACTCAAAAAAGTATTGGGACACTTGACATGCATAATTGTAAGGCCATTTATAAAAAAAAATTTTATCACATTAAAACAATAACAAACGAATGAAGAAATATTTTAACATTTGGTGTACAGTATATAAGGAAAATTTTATTAGTATTATAGAACTATAATTTGATCTAGCTTTGTAAATACAATTCAAAGGCACACTGGAGTCAAAAAAGTATTGGTATACTTCTGAAATCGGAAATTCAACAAATTTACAGCGCATCAATAGAATTTAATTTCACATGATTTTTTTAGAGTAGAAGTTTGAACACATAAACGTTTCAACAGTTAATATTATTTATAGAAAAAATGGCGAGAAACAAAGATACATCAGTTGGTGTGTGAAATCTCATAAGTCTTTGAAAGAGGGGTGCAGAAAAAATCTTGAAATTGAGCAAATCTACTGTTTTTAACATCATTAGGTTCAAAAAAACAAATTGTGTTGAAAACAAGCAGAAATCAGGGTGACCAAGGATATTTAATGAACGTGAAGGTAGGTGGATTGTGAGACAAGTACACATTAATCCATGAACTAGTGCAGTAAAAATGACTTTGCAATGTAAAAGTAGGTTTGGAAAATGAGTAAATCCTGAAACTGTTAGAAATGTTTTAAAAAAACATAAGTATCATGGCAGAGTACCTCAAAGAAAGCCCTACATGAGCAAACCAAATAGACAAGCTAGGTTGTCATTTGCCAAAATGTATGTAAGGCAGCCAACAGAATCTTGGGAAAATGTGATTTTTGTTGATGAAAGCAAATATAACATTTTCGGATCGGATGGCAAGCAAACAGTTTGGCGGAAATCAAACACAGCAACACATGTTAAAAATTTACGACCTACTGTCAAGTTTGGAGAGGGTAACCTAATTGTATGGGGCTGCATGGCAAGCTCTGGAGTCAGTAACTTACATTTTGTTGATGGTATAATGAATAAATATGTCTACCTTCACATTCTCAAAAGAAATTTAAAGTAAAGTGCGAGCCAGCTGGGAATCTCGGGTTATTTTAAATTGTACCAAGGTAATGACCCGAAACATACTGCAGATATTTGCAAGTATGGGTCCTCTGCCACTGTTCTAGTGTTATTAAGACTCCTGCACAAAGTCCTGACCTTAATCTCATTGAACATGTGGGGAATTATTTGCAGCAAAAACTATAAGAGCACCAAATTTCTAACAAGCAGAATTAAAGAAAATATTTAGTCGAAGAGGAGACCAAAATCGATAGATCGTTCTGCAAAATATTGATCCAACTCATGCCAAATAGACTTCGAGAAGTCATAAAAAGCAAGGGAGGTCCAACAAGATATTAATTTCTAAGTTTGAATTGTTTTTCTTAATTTATTGGGAAGAGTCCCAATACTTTTTGAGCACGCTTTTTAACACTATTTCTTTTATTTTCAATTTTAACCATAATTGCATTGAACAAAACTCGTACATCAAATTATTATTATTTGTATTTACGAAAATAACATTTAGTTTTTTAGTTTCAATTGTATGCTTAAGTAAAATATTACGATAAAAATCTATGAACTGGTAGTGTGTCCCAATACTTTTTTGAGTGACTGTATGAAACTCTCACTCCTCGAATAAAGAATGAAAGCAGAACAAGTAGCAAGTTGACTAATTTGGGAAAAAGTACAATATCTACTAGCAAGGTTTTCTTAACTCTCTGACCAGAACATCTGTCTCTCAGACGGGGTTGATTTACTTTGATGCCTGTAGATAACGCTCTGGTGTGATTTTTGGGGTGGGCTGCCTTGACATCTTCATTTGGACTCTATACAAATGAGAAGATTACGTGGTGGTACATGGGGAATTTTTTAAATCACGATATGTGTTATTTTTCTTATCTATCCTCGTCTATCACACCGATATTCCTATAGTTTTTTTGTTTATTATTTTTAATTACTTTTACATGAATATAAATAACTTTTAATTAGTTTTTATAAAAATACTAGTCACAATTCTAGTGACAAAAATATATTGTTTTGCTTAATTTAACCCCACACTTCTTATTTGAGCCATACACAATTTCATTGAGCTATAAGGACATTTAAAACAGCCATTAAGGTAATAAAATTTTAAAAAAAATTTACGTACCCGTCTGTCAGACGGATGCTCCTCAGTGCGGCAAAAAATTGATGTTCCGGTCAGAGGGTTAAAATATATGCGAGGAAAGAAAAATAAATTTGTCTTGAAGAAACTCCTAAGATGAAATTAAGAGATCCTGATCATTCGCTAATAAATTTGAAGATTAGTGTTGAAGAAATCACTGTACATTAAAATCAACTCGTTTATTTAAAATTCTTTTGGCAAAGTACCTCAAAGAAAGCCATACATCAGCAAAAACCAAATAGACAAACTAGGTTGACATTTGCTAAAACGTATGTAAGGCAGCCTACAGAATATTGGGAAGATGTAATTTTTCTTGAGGAAAGCAAATATAACATTTTCGGATCGGATAGCAAGCAAAAAGTTTGGCGGAAATCAATGCATGTCAAAAATTTACGGCCTACTGTCAAATATGGAAGAGGTAATAAAATTGTCTAGGATTGACGAGCTCTGGAGTCGGGAACTTGCATTTTATTGATGGTATAATGAATAAATATGTCTATCTTGACATTCTCAAGCAGAATTTAAAGCAAAGTGCGAGCAAGCTGGGAATCTCAGGACATTTTAAATTGTACCAAGATATATAATAACCCGAAACATACTGCAGATGTTTGCAAGTTATGAGCCCTCTACCACTGTCCTAGTGTTAAGACTCCTCTAGAAAGTCCAGACCTTAATCCCATTGAGCATGTGTAGGAACTGTGTTGTCCCACAGTTTGAGAATCACTGCCTTATGCATCTGTTATTTTAATCTTCCTTTATACGTGCAAAAATAGTTGGGGTACATTTTCATAACTTTTAAATTTATTTATGTTCATTTCCTTAACAGAAGGATTATAAAAAATAAGGAAGATAAGATTATTTCTATTCCTTTTTGGTTACAAACTAAATTCTTACACAGCTGCAATATGTTTATAAAGAAATATCTTTTAAATAAATTAGCCCACTCGGCTTTCTACTGTTCTCAGACTCTAGATCTAATCTACAGGTGATCCTGAATGGAATTTTTCAACTGACATACAATATAATTGCCTCTATAAACCGAGTAGTTGCAGCCCAAAGAAACCTGCACTATGCAATGGATACCGGTCCACATATGCATCATCGGCACTTAGCATGCTGGTAAACTTCCAAAGAAGGCCCGAATCCCTTCAACTTTCCAATAGCTTTACCCTTACCATTGCTGATGCAATAGCCAGACGTAAAGTCACGCATCATCCAGTAAAGGTTAAGAATTGCTTCATTCTAGAAATTATTTGCCACAGCTTAATTTCAACCACCTTAGCCAAACTATGTATAAGACACTTTAAGGGGATGAAAGTGATACCTGATATTCAAATAAGTTACAATACTATCCTGACATTCAACTTTCTACTATTTGTATTTTAAATTGGCCTTCTATATTGGCTAAACTCTACAACATAGACCTAAACAAACCACGGATCATCAGCTGCTTTATTTGCTCAAGGTTTCCACATTGCAAAGGCATGTTTTGGACGCATTCGGCGCCATTTGATTCCTCTGCATTACTTGGACAAGAAAACAGAAACGCCTTTTTTTGAGGAGTTTTAGATGAAAATTCAATCAGACCACAGGCTATTAAAGAGGTTTAGACGATAGCGATGCAAGAGCATGGACATTAAATTCAAAATTAGCAACCATTTATGACGTTTCACTTAGTTTAAATTTGGTTTCATAATTTAATTTTACTGAAATGAGATAGTTTTGAATTATAGAAGTCCATTTTTAACGATATTCTTCCACTGTAACTGAATAAATTTGTATCATATCAAAACTTTATTTTATTTTGCACTGTCATTTGAAAGGTAAATGATGTTTTAATAATTCCCATTAGTAAATTTCTTGAAGGAACTTCTTCCAAACCTACGTACGAATAATTATGAACAGACTAAATGCAAAATAATCGTATATCGTTATTTTTTAGGTGTCTTCTATGGTGAGCCTGACAGAAATCAATCGCAGTCAAGATGAAATGAAGTACATCACAAGAATGCGCAATGCTTTTGAATTTCGAACGGCGAGCAGCAAGGATTACAGCTTTTTAAATTCTTCATTTCAACACATTATATTATGCTCATCGAGACGAAAACATGTACTGGAAACATGTTTAAGGCATACTCTTTCTAAAGTTGTGAACTCTCACGTTTTGCTACATAATTATGCACCTTTCGCTCAATTGACGTTAATAAATGGTGAAGATCAGTTTCAAATAGAAGGTAATCTCGGTCAACCAATCACATTTGTTCAGCAAGATGATGATTATAAGAAAACAGGAAGTTTTTTAATAGCGAGTCTAAAATTTCAACCGAAGTTTTCTTTTGACATTGGGTGGAGTCATTGGAATACACTGCAAATCCAGTTTTTAATGGTTACTGAATTAAGCAGTTTGCAAGAAAATAACGCAGAGGATTTGAAATCAATGCATGCATCTTGATGGAGACGAGTATTTGCGGATAACTTCATTGACTTCAGTTGCACAGATAGTGATATCGCATACTATTTAAAAGAACAGACGGAAGTAGGCAGACCAATTCACATATTTAAGGAAATTTTAAAACGTGAAAGGGGCGGAACTCTTAACCCTTTCAGAATTCTAAAATCCATTGCTTCGCCTTACTACTACGTACTTCCACAACATGGAGAAGGGCCACATGATCTAATGACAAATATTGTTGCGATTGGGCGGGCATTACGTAATAGAGACATTCCTATTCCGTGGGATGAGTTGTTTTGTTTTGAAAGTAGGTGTATAAAATTGCTATAGAAAGAGAATAACATGTTTAGATTATGTTCATTAGTATATGAAAAGAGACTTATACAATAAATGAGCCTGTGTACATGGCTTCATTACCTTAGAATTGTACACGATGAAATTTATTTCAAAATTAACTGAATGCCCGATTTTTATAAAGTTCTCGGGAATTTTCATGTTTATCTTGACTGTTTTATCATTAGGTGCTATACTGGTAATTTATTTTATATAAAATACCCATTAAGTTTTAGATAAGCTTCAATAAAAGTTATTGTATCGCGCGCGCGTCCATGTATTCGTATTCCTTTGTTCCAAAAGACGAGACCGATGTACTTTCAAAAATGTTTTCTTGCAGTATTTACACACAAGTTAGTTTCAAAAGTCACGCGCATCAATCTTTGGGGTTGAGTTTTAAAGACAGATGAATTATGTTAACAAACAGAATAAAAGATAAACAAAGGTTGGACGGTTATCTTTATTGTCTGATGTCATACATGGTGAAATCACAGTAAATGTTCAAAATGATGTCCTTTTTCCTGGACACGCAATCGAACTCTTTTTCCAAGATTCTCACTTTACGGAGAGTGAGAATTAATGTCTGATATTGCATGAAGGATGTTACTCTTAAGTTCATCAAGCGTATGGAGATTATTCCTGATTTCAGATATCCCCAAAGAAAAAAATCCTCAATTGACAAGTCCAGTAAATGAGGTGGCCAAAGCCTTTGAAAATTGCACGATCATCGAAAAGTTCTGTTAAAATTTCCTTACTATCTCGTGTGTGACACGTTGAGCTGTCTTGCTGCAATCAAGCATACCATTTAAGACTTTCAGCAAAGATATGAATTCCATAATAATGCTTATGTTGACGGACGGTCTTTCCAATGGACTTCTTTGTAAAGCGGTCTCCATATCTGCCACTTTTGTTTTCACTATGGACGCTCTACCCGATCGCTTCCTGTCTGCAACCGATCCTGTGTCATGGAACCGTTTCACTGAAAGTGTTGTCGTTAATGCATTTGGTGCTGTTTCACTTGGATATTTCTGCTGAAATGCATTTATCACACGGCAATGAGATTTTATAGCGAAATAAAATTTCCCGATGGCTATTTATTGCTCTTGGGGAAAACATCATACACCTCCCGTTGTGCTTAACTGACCACAACTGACAAGTATTTTGAACTGATGCCTGATGCATTCAGAACTTCTTATGACGGGGTCCCTATTGCTATCTAGTGACAGAAATCTCAACCAACCCTTTTGATTTTTAAGCTACAAGGATTACCATGTGGATGGGCGCGACTTTTGAAACACCCGGTACGAATGAAAAGCCACCCATGTAAAGATAAAAAGCCCGTTCTCGCCTAAAAGTATGCATTTTTTATCTACTATCTTACTTTAAATCTATGAGATTTATGAACTAAATCAGAGTTAGTTATTTGCCACGAGATGCATGTTGTTGTAGTACGAGGGGTGATAAAAAAAGGTTACAAGTCGAATAAAGAGATATTTATTGACAATAGACAAAAAATACAAAAGGGAATTAAGAGGCATACGTACCTATCACTTTTCGACATAATCACCAAGTCTATTTAGGCATTTATCAGAACGCAGAGCCAACTTGTTTAACCGTCTTGGTAGAAATCGGGTCCCTGTCCATTGAGTCAGGTCTCGGCTTATGTTTTCACAACACTGGTCTTGGAATATCGCAGCACATCAGAAACGATATGCTACACGTTACCATAGGTCAGTACCAGCTGTGACGAGATTTCTTGCAGTTACCCGTAGATCATTTTGAATCATTTCTTCAATTCGTACCGTGTTGATTTCTGTCGTTGAAGAGCTTCGCCGGCCACTCCCTGCCCTATTGCGGTTTTCGACATCCGGGCTGCCTGATTGAAAAAAGTAACATCATTTCGCTACATGTTGTCTGCTCATTCCTTCTTCACCATAAACTTCCACTATTTGACTGTGATTGTCAGTTGCGGATACATTCTTTGCCTATAAAAATCGAATCATGGCTCGCACTACCAAACGAGACCAATTTCCTAAGCATCTTGCCATTTCAATCACCCTGAACAGTCTGGAAACTTCTACCTACCTGCAAACCAGCTGTATGAGAATTAGCGCCATTTATCTCCACTCTGGGGAAACTAAATATCTTCACATTATGTTGTTTTCAAATGCTGCGGCTTGTAACCTTTATTTCTGATCATCCCTCGTTCTTTAAAAATTGAAGATATACCAGGTTTCATGCAAACAAATAATGAAAGCCTGTTTTAAAACTTAAATAGAAATTTTTCTTTATAATTCTTTCATATATGTGCTATTTTGAAAGTATTTTAATGTTTTAGTTTAATTGGAAAAAATAGAATTTACTGCAACAGAAATTAGGAGGAAAGAATGAAAATGGTGAAAAATAGTATTCCTTCACCCAAATGATGCTGTATTCTACATATGAAAAAGAGTAGCAACGTAGCAGGGACAATTTTCGATTCTTGGATATTTTACCTTTAAATAGTAACCCTGTTTTCTCATAGTTTACTTTATTTTTTTTTTTGTCAACATACAATTAACATATTTTTACTCATTATAAATATGTCTTAAATTTTTCTTACGCCAAGAAGCTCGAGAAGATACCAATATTTAGTTAGAGAGACTTCTGCTTTAATAATAAATTTATTTATCTTTAAATTTAAGTACATTCTTTTGTTCTTATGTACAGAAATACTTCATATTTTTCATTACATTAATATTTATAAAGAATATCTTCTTTTCTACTTTCTAAATTTTTACATTATTTTCAAGGGCTTTTTGTTGTAACTTAGAAGCAAGAAACGTTTCAATTTTGTCTCTAGCTTCGATAAATCTTTTGGCTTTATTTTTCTTGAACCATATCGTGAAGGCTTTCCACAGACGAAAGGCAGCAAACGACGGGATCTGAAAGAAACATTCAGAACTATTAAAATGCAGTACTAGATTGCAGAGAATTATTACAGAATAATTTTTATAAGAAAGTCTGTTCGCCTTATATATTAGTTTGATCGATTTTCAAATAAGATATATTTGATAATAATTAAAACAGGAGATAACTAATAAGGAAATGAAGTCTGGTTCTTATGTAACTGTATCCAGAGGTAACAATTTATACATGCCTCATTTGTTGTTGTCGCTAATCCTCCAGGATCTGACAAAGTCAGACAAGATTGTTTAATCGTTGACTCTGAAAAAGTCGCGCACAAAAAGAGTATCAGTGTTAATATCTTTGCTTGTGAGATCCATGCAAAGCATTATGTGTTCGGGAGAAGCCTGGTGATTTTGACACCTTGCACAGATGGAGAAGATCTCTTTGTTCGCTGAGAATGAGAGGTACTTGATGTGACCACTGGCAAGACGAGAGTGTAGTCTGGGAGCATCTGTAACACTTGAGGGCTAGGGCCATACATACTAATAAAGAGTGGAAGGCACCCTCCACTCCTTCAAATTTTGAGATTTTCTTAACAATTATATTTCCAGATAGGTAAGAGTGGATGTGGAGGAAGTTGGAAGATTGCAGCCCTCTTCCGCTAGTTTGTCCATTTCATTGCCGTAGATTTTGACATGAGATGGGATCCACTGAAAATGGATATTATGGTGCAGTGATATATCTTTCACTTTGTTTATCATGGAGACAGGGGTTTTGCAGCCCAAAAATAAATCATTTGTAAAGGTGTTGAAGTGAGCTACGGATATCGGAGAGAATCCAAAGATCACCGTGATTCTTCTTGGATAGAATGGCGACAAGTCCCACAACAATTTCTATATGTTCACTTCTGAAAACCGAGCAGAAATCCGGATAGTATTTTTTCAGAGGCAATTTTTCCTGGCACGCATCAATATGGATACAAGTGCCGGATTGGTCAGATATTTTACTACAATCGGTATAAATTTTGATTGCATCATTGGGGATGCTGTTAATGTTCTCCAATGCTAAATGTCTAATATGGTTAGACACAAATTTTTCTTCATGACGGGCAAACTTAGGTTGAAGTGAAAATGGACCCTGGAGAGTCCTTCCGAAGGATTCAAGCTACATTGTAGTAAAGAGGGCTCTACATCTCCAGTGAGAAAGTTTAGAGTTCTCCACTTGACTAAAGGGGCAGTTTTTCTTAGCCTTTGCCTGTTTACCCAGTTATTCAGGTACGTAGACGTTCTGTTGGCTGAAGATGGAAAGTTTATTAAAATATTTTGACCAGTCCAGTCTGTCTACTAAATAAGAATTTGAGCGGTTTTCACCAAAAGACTCATTTCCTGTAAGGGAGCTAGTGATGTCTCAACGGTCAAGTAATTTCACGTGGGAAAGTATTCCAGACAGGACACCCCGACTTTCACACTTACTGTGATCTATCAAAGTTTACTTCTACGAGCATTCCAATGTCGTCATAACGCCGTCTTCCTTATGAGTGATCCAGCTTTAACAGCGACTTCAGCATTGCTGCACCTTAGCAGGACCACAGCAGAAGTAACCAGCGTCGTTACAAGGTTGTAAATATGCCTAAAAATAACAATGTTTGAAGGGCAACTATGCTTCAGACCAGTGATGATACGTCAGCACTCAGTTGAGCTGATTTTAATTTCTTTAGATTAAAGTTAGAGGCACATAACAATAAATTGGAAATCCGTATTCGAGAATCGGCCGAATGAGTGTCAAATAAGTAAGTCTAAGCATAAGAGAATCAGGGCCCCAATTCTAGCCAGCGATGCAATTTAAGATATTGAGAAGTTTCCTACCTTTCAAAACAAGACATTAAATATGTTTGTAACTTGTAAATTTAGGGCCTAAAATAAATCCCAAATATATAGCATGCTTCTGATAGGTAAAATCCTGATTATTTAGTCTCAGTTTGGGCTGATAATTATATAGATGCTTGTTTGTAGTGAAAAAAGGCGACAATTGATTTAGAAGGGTTAATTTTGACTTTTCAGCTGCCTTTACCACGCAGATGAAGAGTGATCAACTAGCTAAAGATATTGAAGGAAATAAAGAGGGAAGTTATACTTTCTACTACTGCTGTAAATTAGGCCTCAAAGTTCTGACATAAAAGGTTGCATATTTTAGTAGATAATGCACAAACTTGGATGCAATCCTCTATACCTGACGTACTCAAAATAACGATGATCAAAGTTAAGTCATTTGTCAAAGTTAAGTCAAAGTTAAGTCATCAATATTGGTGCGATACTAATAAGAGTCTTAAAATATGGCATAGTTTAATAATTTGATAATTTCAAGGAAGAGCAGAATTTATTGAAAATGCATCTTGAACCGCTGTTTCTACCAATATGTGAAGACCACTGCTAGTAACAAAACACACAAGTAATATTTAAAAAAAATTAAGTTAATTCCTACTTTGAATGGTTGAATAGAAAGTATTTTTTATTAACGATTGAAAATTTGAATAATATATATATATATATATATATATATATATATATATATATATATATATATATAGGGAGTGAGTGAACTAATAGAGTAGGAATTGGGGGGACCTGATTTGGTCTGCATTGTGTTGTAATAATGCACACCCGGTTTGGCTAAAAACAGGTTTTAGACGCCAACTTTTGTCTTAATTGTTGTAACAATGTAACTGTTGAAACAGAGACAAATCTAAGTTGATGTCAAAAACCGGTAATTAATTAAATTAAATTAATTTTTGAAAAACTGTTAACATCAAGCGTCATCCACTACAATTTTCAAAAAATTTCTTTGAACTTGATTGGATGGATGGAAAGTATTTCATTAACGATTGAAAATTTGAACAAGATAAATATATAAAGAGCGAGCTAATAAGTAGGAGTTGAGTAAGAAGCAAAATAAAATGCTTGATGGTCAGTAGTACCCCATTGAAGACCTCAACAAATATTTTTCTCGAAGTTCACTGAATTATGCAAGCACTTTAAGGTATCAGACTACGTTCGGAACCGTGATTTTAAGAAAGCACATAAATGGATAATTTTCATGATATTTAATGTCATTTAGATTAAAATATATGCATAAAATTGTTTTAAGGACATTTTGACAAAAAAATATTTTTAAATATAATATTTTAGCAAAAAATTAACTTAGAATAATCTTTTTTCCAAATGTTTTCCTTTTGTGAAAAATGGATCTATTATAATAATACTTTGCCTGTATATAGCTCAGACCTCTCTACAGAGGCTCAACTAGAATTTTTGAAAAATTCACATTATTTTCAGAGTTACCACCAGTTGAAATAATTATTCGCGTTTTTTTTCTTAAAATTGCTCCCTCTGTTGTCGTAAAATATGAATAAACCCACTTCTAAGTCATGTATTTCAAAAATTCTAGTAGAGCCTTTGAACAGAGGTCTGAGCTATATACAGGCAAAATATTATTCTAATAGAAGCATTTTTCATAAAAGGAGAACATTTGGAAAAAAGATTATTCTAAGTTACTTTTTTGCCAAAATATTGTATTTAAATTTTTTTTTCAAAATGTCCTTGAAACAATTTTATGCATATATTCTAATCTAAGTGACACTAAATACCATGAAAATTATCAATTTATGTGCTTTTGAAAATCACTGTTCCGAACGTAGTCGGATACCTTAAGTGGGAAACATTGTTTGACTCAAAAATATACTAAGAGAAATGCCAAATGACGAAGAAACAGCTCTCGAGTAAACAAGGTAGCCTAAGGAATAAAATGTTTAATAATCGAATTTTATTTTTCCAAAATTTCTTGAATTTCCTGATTATATATAAACTACTAGAATACAACAATGGATTGATAAAGTTTTGTTTAATTTTTGTATGAATTTTGTTTTATTCCAACGTACATAAGATAAATTTATCATTGTTATGACATACTTTCGAAAATTAAGTTCATTATTGTTGAAAGTAGGCAACTGAAAATTGGCCAGGTACGTACAATTCATTTGTGTATAAATCAATTACTTCTTGGAGGCTAATAACTATTTTGCTTTCTGCAGTTTTGTCACGAGAGCATTTTAGGCAACCAACATCAAACCGTTCTCCACAAGAAGTAACTACTTATTTTCTCCTTTTTATGTTCAAAACTAAAGTAGCAATTAAAAAGAGGCAATCATATAAATTCAACAATTTATTAGCATATCTAAGTTCACGTGGTCGATAGTAAATAACTAGCTCTCATATTCTTTAGCAGCAAAAATATGTCGCCAAGTTGCTAAGAGTTTGCAAAAAAATGTCGCTAAATTATAAATGCAATCTCTTTGCCCTGAAAAGTGCTATTCGCATAAAATACACATGGACAAAAAAATTAGCGCACCAAGAAGGTTTCGTCAAAATGAAACGAGATTTTACATACGTAATGACTACTTTGATATAAGTAAATGATTAGAAAATCGAAGAAAAAGAATAATTTACTTCAGAGAAAAAGGTAGAAGAACGGAGGACTTAGGATCCTGTTGAACCCCCTCTAGCGCGAATGCACGATGCGATACGATTGGGCATTGAGGCATACAAGTTCTGTATGATGTCTTGAGTCATTTCGTTACATATTTGCTGTAATCTTGCCTCTAGTTCGTTCAAACTCGTGGGTTGCCCAACTCGCCGTCTCAAATGACCCCAGATATGCTCAATTGGAGACAAATCTGGGGATCGGGTAGGCCAAGGAAGGGTAGTAACAGTGTGGAGACAGCCTTGGGACATCCATTGCTTGTGAGACCGAGCATTGTCCTGATGAAAAATGGCTCCTGTGTAAGCCGTTGCATGAGTGGCAACACATGTGATTGCAGGATGTCATAGACATACCACTGGGCTGTCATGGTGCCACGGATCAATATTAGGGGTAACCGTATATTGCAGGCAATGAAATCCTGTACGGGGGATCAGTGTGCCGCTGTAAAGCAAAGGCAGGATTGAGGCATTCACTACGGGGTCTCCACACACGAACACGATTGTCATCACTGCTGAGATTGAAACTGGATTCGTCGCTAAAGACGACCGGGTTCCATTCCGCTTTATTCCAGTTTCCTTGTGCGCGGCACCACTCCAAACGGAGGCGTGATGGGTGGGCGTCAAGGGCAGCACGCGTAATGGGCGCTGCGATCCCAAATGTCCTTCAGCCAGGCGCCTTCGTATGGTTCAAGAAAACATAGGGGCCCCTAGTTAAGGTGCTACCAGTGCCTGGATGGCGGCTGATGAAGCAGTTGGCTGTACACGTACATTTCTTGCAATGTGGAGGTCTTCTCGACGACTGGTCTGTCGAGGGTGTCCCGAGCCTTGGTCTTCGTGTAAATGATCTCTCAGATCCACTGATCCCAACACCTCCTCACAACACAATCAAAGCGGCCTAATTGACGAGCTACTCACCTAGCTGACCACCCAGCTTCCATCATGCCGATGATTCTCCCCTCTCAAATTGTGACAGCTGCTCATATTGTCTTCGAAAACGGCGTAATGGCATGTCTACTTCAGCTCTTCCTTTGTAAGCGATTCAGCCCACTCAAACAAGCTTTGTTTACCTGTTTTATAATCCACGGAGAACGACGTTAAATGCCCTCTACTGGCTATACGTAATGCGCAACTACGCTGCATTTCTAATTACTTGCATATCTCCCCAACATGTACCTTCATGCCAAGTTTCGTTACGATCCCGCAATTATTTCTTGGTGCGCTAACATTTTTGTCCATGAGTGTATTAAATAAAAGGCACATAGTATTTACGAAACACTAGAAATATTTACATTCATAATTTTTGTTAAATAGTATAATTAATAAAGCAAAAGCAAAAAAAAAAAAAAAAAAAAAAAAAAATGAAGGGTCAGGGGCTCCTACCTCTCTTCCTCTTCAACCAACCTCACGACAGAACTTTCGGCTCAAAGGCTATTTAGAGTACCCCCATACCATAAACATCCATGTCTTCTCCGGTCTTCGAATCCAGGCCCTACGGTACAGCAGTCAGCGTCGCTAACCACTATCCAGGATGGGCGTTAGACAATAGACAGTATGTTTAAATGTTAAGAAATTTTAAAACAAATGCATTCTAAATAGTTGAAATCCTTGGTGTTGATATTCGTTCATACTAGAAATGAATGAAGTTTCCAAATTTAAAAAATTGCAAATTAATGAATATCGATGGAAATTTATAAAAACCATAAGAAAGCAAAATATCCTTGGATTTTTAATAAATAAAAAAAATCTATATCTGTATAAAAAAAGCAAACAGAAAACTGTCCTCGCATCATAACATTCCAGATTAGAAAAAAAATAAATCGTAAAGCATTTTTTTTTCAAAATTTATGTTGAACATTGCATTTACTTATTTATACACAACAATCTCTAAAGTCCTCATATACAGATTAATTTAATCTAAACTTCTTTTCTGCCATTGATCAAGTATCATCCACTTAAAAAAGAAATTATCTTCTTATTTCTAGACAGTCTGAATTATTAAATCAATTTTTACAATATCTCGGTTCTCTTTAGCAGATTTTTTATTACAGATTCATTGGATGTATTTTAAAAAGATCCAATTTCTCTTATGTCATTCAATCTGCCATTAGAAAATTTATCCTTTGAATAATGATTGGTTTTTGAGCTGAGTAAAAATAAAAATAATTGCTCGCGCGCGCGCGTCTCTTTCAAAAACCAGCATCAAATGAGAACAATGTGTTTTTTTAATTTTCTTTTCGACGTTTTAATAAAAAGTGTAATTTTTTGATGCGTGACAAACATATCCAGAAGATGAATAATACCATTAATCATTAATTTGTCGTTGATGTGGCTGTTTAACTTAAGCATGAGAAAAGAACAAGCCATTTACTTCTTTGAGAATGTTCAGTTTCTTTTGTTCCATTTGAAGTCTATTAAGCGGTAAAAAATCTGCATCTCCTTTGTAAAATTCCACTAATCCATTTTTACTGATAGTGACATAATTTTCTTCGTCGATATGGTTGAAACTGCAAATGCTGAAAAGCAAAATGATATCAATGATTTTATTTAATTAATCGCCCTTATTATTACTAGTTCATTTGACAATGCTTTAAATAAAAATTACTTGTTTGGGACACAAAAAAATACAAAATCAATATAGTAGTGCGACGGTCTCCACCAAAGGACCTATTTTCTGTTGGAAAACTAGTGACATCTCAACGGCCATTTAGTTTTACGTGGGAAATTATCCGAGACTGCCCACTCTGAAGCTTATGCTTTAAGGCAAGTCAACCTTTGACCATCCTTTATCCAATCTTCAATGCTGCAATATTTTTGAGGGATGCAGTATGTGAGAGATATTAGAAATCTTTGAATCTATATGCCCAACATTTCTTAAAAGTAATTTTAAGGGTTATAACATGTAACGTTTTAAAGATGCAAGATAGTTAAGGGTGCATCTTAGCTCATTTTTTGTATTTAATTAATTTTGTATTTAACTTAACTCAATGGCGCGACAGCCCATGAGAGCCAAGCCTACTATGCTCAACTCGGTACACGCAACCTTGAGCCCTGGGATGCCTGAGCAGATGTTTTGGTCATGAGGTCAGTCTGACGTGAAACCCCCAGTGTTAAGTTCCCAAACAAGCTTGATACTCATTTATCGACCCAATGAAGGGATGAAAGGCTCAATTAACCTTGCCAAGCCTGGGGTTTGAACCTCAGACCTGTGGTGGGAGAGCACGACGTACTAACCAGTCAACCATTGGGCTTCCATTTTGTATTTATTTCTTGAAAATTTTCCTCAATGTCTCCCTTGTCGCCATATATTTCCTAAAAAAATGTTTTGCAGCTATAGGCTCATTCATCCCTTTAAACTAATCGCACGAGAATTCATCGTATTTACACTTGAGTATCTTTAAGTTGGTTACCGCAGGGCTCTAGAGATTTTTCTTTTCATAACCCTGCTGTTTGCTTTTAAGAAACCATTTTCCACTAGTAACGAGCAATCGTATTTATAGACCTAATTGTTTTCGATCTCAAAAAAGGAAAGAAAAGAACTTGGAAAAAAAATATTGAAACATAAGTAAGAAGCGAGGTATATACACTCTCCAACTCTTGGTGTAAACTCAATTTGTGAAATTATATTAAATTGTTTCAACTAGACATTTTGTTTATATATAAACACTATCTATCAAGGAGTAATTCGACACCCATGCAAATGAATTAATATGTTGCTTTGTCATACGGCATGCCTGCCACTCTTATATATTGTACGGGAAACACACACACAATGTTGAAGTCTGTCGATAGTGTGCAGTTCGAGGCTCTATGACTTTAAAAATCGTAATCGTCGGCTATTACAAAATTGGACGAATCGTGTGTAATACTTCCAACGAGTTGAAGTACCGTAAATTGACAGTGACCTATATGATTCGCAAGTGGAAGAACAATAGCTTTTGGAATATGACCTGACGCGGCAGACTAACGAAATTGGCCGAAGGATACTGTCCATGATCACCTAAAAGAACCACACACTTACAGGCATCCGGAACTATTGTTTCGGTAAATAGCATCGGTAAGGAAACATATATTTGCAACCATTCAAGAGCATTTGATCGAGAACGAAGCGCGGCTAGCATGGTGCAAAGCACAGCGATAGCGAACTGTTAAACAGTGTAGTTCTCTAGAAATACAAATAAAGATTCACCCTCTTCTGATTGGATGGCAGGACCTGAGTTTGGACTTTGTCTAGAGAACGCCTTCTGCCGGAATGTATTGTGCCAATAATAAAGTGCGGTAAAGGGGGTATTTTTTGTGTGGAAGCTTTTCCCTTAGCAGAGCCACAGCATCTTTGCCATTCTCACAGCACTATTTTGGATAACCATGCATTTCATACGCTGTGGCAGTTTTACCGGGGGGACAGCTGCTGTTTCCAGGACGTCAACGCCAACTAAATGTTATGTTGTGGTTATTGGTACTTGATCTGGTATGTACATTAACCGTATCAAGTACCTATGGGATGAGTAGGATCGTCGAAAGGTGGGATTTCTCCGTCCAAAATCGTTAGGTGAACTGATCTCTTCTTCCAGACCAGTGATAGAAAATACATATTACCCTCGTACAATGATTGGTGAAAAATATACCCAGGAAGATTACTGTGTTGTAATTGCCACTCGCGGGCTCTACTATTGTGTATAGATGCAATGTCTACATAAACGCATACTTACCGAAAAAGCTCGTTCGCAAAGGTCTGCAACTGGATGGTAATGCTCACACTCCATCAAAATAGTGAAGTTGAATTTCTAGTAGATCGTCTTGGAGGGTCCAGCTGCCCCTGTCTTTTTTCTCTAATCTTTTCTTTACCTCAAGCCTTTCTCCAATGCCCAAGTTCAGATCTCTCCTCTTCCCGATGTCTAGCAGACTTTTTGTATTTATCGCTTCTCACCGATCCTTGATCTCTAGCTATCACTCCCCCGGCCACACCAAAGCCTTTTTCTCTGGATTCGCCAAGTCCTCCAATCTTTGTCTATAAATCCCTTGGGCGGGCCACTCTCGTGTCTCCTGAAATTTCTGATTAGAAGGAACTTGGACCTGCATCCGGCCCCCTCAGTTTAGTTACCAACCGCCATTGGTCCTTCCGGGACAAAAACCTGTCGAGACTGTGATACACATATCACCGTACATCGTAAACCATATGGGGTCTATAAGTCGAACTGTCACTTCGACACTGAAAATACAATCCTTGGCAATTCTTCCTCAGAATAGCCGACACTCAATTCTATTCATGTGTAACACGGCCACATGTTACAGGGAACAAAACAATGGACAGCCTTTGCAACAGGTGTGTCCCATCTATAGTTCACTTTGAAGAAAAAGCCATCTGAGGCTATTCTGTTCACCTCTGGGTGTCTAAGAAGAAAAACAAGGGTAACAAACAACCGTCTATAAGAAGACGCACAACTGTTTCGCTTCAGGGCGTGAGAGAAGAATCTATAGTACACTTCGAAAAAAAGCAATCTGGCTATTTTGTTCACCTCCGGGCGTCAAAAATGAAAAGACTGATAGTAAACTGCCGTCTAAGAGATGAAGCTACATGATTCTGTCATATGTATAGAAAAATAAGAACTTACGTATAGTTGTAGGGGTCGTAATCATGTACCAGGTCCATATGGTTTCGTCTCATGGGGATATAACCAATATCAGGATGATTTTGCACCAATTTTAATAAGCTCTCGAGGTTTGTTACAGGAATTCGGCCTATTTTTTCTGAAAAGAAAAGCAAACTAATATCGTGAAATGAATTAAAAGCTCTATTTTCAAAAACATGTAGCTTCAATTACAAATTTGTTTTCCTTACCAAGCAAAAAACGCTTAGGATCATTTATAGGTACATTTAATTCTGGTGTTGGTGGTTCCAACTTTATAATCTGTAATAATACCGAAGATGAAATTATAGCGATATTTTTTCTATGAACTTCTAAGTTTTTTAAAAATTAAAATTCTTCAAATGAATCATTTTTTAATAAACTATTACATTTTGCAAATATTTATTTCTGGATTATTTTTATAGATGATACTTTATTTATTAGAACAATATATCTAGAAAGAAATGAAAATGGAATGTTTTAAAGTAGGGGTCACAACCTTTTACGCTCGAGTCCCATATCAATAAATCCACAATGATCCCCATGCGCCACATCAGTAAATTTACAATGATTCGCGAGCCACACCACTGTCAAAAAATAAGGTAATCAGGAAATTTAAATAAGAAAGGGAGTTTATTTTACAAGACTACAACTGATTCTAAGGAACGAGATGGTGTTACAGAATTGTGTATAATTAAATATGTTACCGTTAAAGTGTATAATTTAGTTACTTCATAGAATAACTACAGTGGTGGCAAAAAGTCCTGAACACACTCATTTTTTTGCGTAATTTTTGTGTTTGACTTCATTTTTCGTTGTAAAATTATCGCACTATCTTAAATATTGTTATTGATTTTAATGTATTTTTTTATGCTGATTTCAAATCTGTTTGTAGACTCCAACTAAAGTAAATAGTTTCATTGATATGTTGAAAAAACCTTGGCAAGAAAGCAAGAGGTCACTGTAAGAATGAGTGAGTGTTTTCCACCAATGAAATGCTCCGTTATTTCAACCAATCAGAGAGCAGTAGCGATAAAGGGTTGAAAGAAAAAGGTGAAACGTGGTTTATTGTATTGAATGCAGTTGTGTGCTTGTGGAAAATAGTGTATTGAAAGCAATTTTAAGTGCGTTTGTGGAAAATATTAGAATTATGGCTAAATTTTTATATCTGCCAGAGAATAAAAGTTACAAAATAATACACTTGAAGGAAGGTTATTCTATGCGCCAAATTGCCGCTAAAGTACCATGTAGCCTTTCTACTGTTGTGAGAACTTTGAAAAGATTTTCTGAAACAAATTTTATTGCGGACAGGGGGCAATCAGGACGACCAAGAAAAACATCTTTACGTGAAGACAGCTTATTGCACAAAATTTCACTTTCAAACAGAAAGCTTAATTCCTCGCAAATTTTTAACAATGGACTTTGACATCAAATGTGAGTGTGTGCCCAAGAACTGTTAGAGGAAGACTGCTGGAAATTGGGTTACGAGGCTGTAAAGCGCGCCCAAAACCATTACTGACTGAATTTCAACGCAAGAGGCGATTGACGTGGGCAAGGGAACATTTATTATGGACTATTAACGACTGGGAAAAGGTAATATTTAGTGACGTAGATCTGTTTTGTATTTCTGGCAACCAAAGTAGTGCCTGTGTAAGACGACGCACTCATGAGGAATTCAGCCCTCAGTGTCTGAAGCCCACAGTAAAATACCCGACAAAAGTGATGATATGGGGTCGCATGTCTTCTCATGGTGTTGGAAGACTTCACATCGTTAGCGGAACAGTGAAAGCCATGGATTACATTGAAATACTACAAAATAAATTGCTACCAACTGCGAGAGATCTTTTTGGCAATCAGTCATGGATTTTTCAGGACGATAACGCCCCTTGTCATCGTGCAAAGGTAGTCCAGAAATGGTTGAAAGACCATACTGTGAATAGAATGAACTGGCCAGAACAGTCTCCCGACCTTAATCCGTTAGAGAACTTATGGCTTAAAATTGGCTTTGAAATTTCAAAGAAAAAAGCCTTCAAACAAACGTGAATTAATTGAAGCTTTAATATTTTCCTTCAACCATATTGTCACGAAAGATCTTCTTTTGAAATTGGGGCATTCTATGCCAAAATGATGTCCAGCCGTAATTAAAGCAAACGGCTTGCCCATAAAATATTGCCCATATAATTTTCTAACATGTGACAACAATGTAATTTTCAAAATGCTTATATATATATATATATATATTAAATATACCGTATTTGTCAATTTTCGTGTTATTTTTCTTTGCATATTATGTTATCCTATATTGTTTTATTCTGCACATATTTCACATTATTATGTTCAGGCAGCTTTACTACAAAGAATACTTTAGTCATTAAGAAACTAGTAGTAGATTTGAAATCAGCATAAAGAAATACATTAAAATCAATAACAATATTTAAGATAGTGCGATAATTTCACAACGAAAAATGAAGTCAAACACAAAAATTACGCTAAAAAATGTGTGTTCAGGACTTTTTGCCACCACACTGTAGGTATTTCAAGAAATAACTAGACAAGCCAGTTAAAGTATATAATAAATGAAAAACTTCATACTTTTATGAAATAACTAGGTATTCTATGAAATAACTAAGAATAGATCGTTAAAGGGAAAAAATAAACAATTTTAAGAATATTTTATAAATTAATTGCAGACATAAATAGCTAAAATCTCTCGAACAATACATTTTATCCCTTTTGCGGATGAATAATTCATAAATAATAAGGGAAAGCAGATGATATAATTTATTATTGCTCATATTGCTATCATTAGTTAAACAGAAAGGGGGGGAAAGAATATATTGCAAAAATAGATTATATTTAAATATCAACAAAAATACATGCTGGGAAGGAAAACTAATGCTTCGCAAAAACATTGCGTTAAATTTTAATACAACGTAAAAGAATATTAATTTAAATTTCATGAGATACCTTTATTTTACTTTTCATTATTCATTAGAGCAAGGATTGGTATGATGATACCTTGTATTGCATTGTTTATTATTTTTGAAACAACCATACTTTTTACCATTACTCATTTTTTACACACACACACACAAGCCCTTTTTTAATCCTTTGTAATCACATCCAGTACCGCAATTTTGAGCTGTTGCAACAGATTGAAGCGTTGTCAATATTTGGAACTTTTTCAAAGGAAATGAATTCTTGCTGACATACACAGTATAGAAATCCTGAGTACAATTGTTTTATTCGGCCATCTCTAGTTTCTAATCGGATAAATCCTTTCTAAGGCAGCTAGAACTGGTTCAAAGAACTTTCGAGTGTCGTATTTCATACTTTAACGATAAAGTAATCGTTATTCTATAGAATACCTAGTTAAATTGTGTAATTCAATAATTTCATATACTTTAACTGACTTGTGTAGTCATTTCATGAAATAGCTAGTTATTCTATGAAATAACGGATTTCGCACTTTAACGGTGCCATATACACTCATGTCCAAAATTAAGGTCATAAACATAAAAACTGATGACCTATTCACTGTGTTAACATGAAATTTGGCACAGGGACATATTACAATGTCAGAAAGAATACAGTAAGATAACAATATGGAAAAAAGCTTAATTGTGAATTAATATTACAAGTCATATCCACAAAAGTTTGAAATCATGAATCAGAGAAAAGCATTTACCTCGGGAAAAGTCTGTTTAATTTGAAGTTTAGCCTTTTTGAAGTGCTATACAAGCCTCTCAACGAGTTGCCATCTGTTTAAGAGGGCATCAATAAGCATTTGTGGCAACAAAGCCTATTTTTTCCAAAACGGGACTTTTAATTCCTTTGGGGTCCTGGGAGGGAGACTGCTCTAAAAAATGGGTTTTCCCATATCGTCCTAAACATATTCAATAGAATTGTGATCCGGAGACCTTGAGGATCAATCATATGGCGAATATCCACTCCTTTATGAAATTCATCAACAATGAGTTAAGTGTGGCCGTGCATTACCCTCCATAAAATTGTAGTCCGAGCCCATAGCACGCAGAAAAACCTCGCATAGGCTTCTAGAATCTCATTCCTATAGCGATGTGTGTCGACAGTACCCGCAGTACTGGGGTGTACGAATGCCCAACATTATGCCACCACACACAACGATTCATTTGCCTCCAAACATGTCGATTTTTGTTGTGTAAGAGGGATGAAAGTGAGCTCCATTTTCTCTCCAGGTGAAGACTCGACGAGAATCACTTTATCTGGTACATTTAAACTATTCACTGAAAAGAACGTGCTCCCATTGTTTGTGATGTCTACAACTGATGCTTTCAGCTCCACAATATCCGGTCTTTCCAGCTGGGTGCAGTCAAAGGGATACACCAGATAATGACGGGCGTAAAGACCAATCTCTGCAAAACGGCTGTGGATTATTTGCCTTTAAATTCTTCCAGACACAGCAGAAAGGTCACGAGCAAGCTGAGGAACCGTTGTTCACCTATGTCATCATGCGCTTAATGCCAAGTAGCTATCTTGTACAGATGTCGATGCTCTGTGGTGACCTGGGCTGACCTTCCTGGTGACTATATACCAATTGTTTGGAACTCATTCCATAACCGGGTGGCCACTTGTAGCCATCGAGCCACCTCCACTTGAGACTGGTCAGCTTCAAGCCTGCGAACAGCTCTCCATTTCAAGGAATCATTTAAACGATATTGAGAAGTCCTTCTCCCAACAAACAGAAGAATCTGTTTGTTTCAATGCAATATTCAGAAAGCTGGAGGCAAAATTCCTACATGGTTGAACCGTCTGAATCCAATAGTTCTGCAAAAACTAACGCTAAACAACATCGCTTCCTAAACTGAAGGTTGATATAGTACTACCCGTTCTTCAAAGTACATATAATACGTATTTTATCAGTATTAATGGAGTCATTTTAAAGTTATTACGAAAAACATATTTGTGACCTTAATTTTGGACAAGAGTATATATATGGGTTTCAAAAACGTTAAATAGAAGTCGAATTAAAATACTTTGTGTGTTAAAGAAAAAGTCCATCTTTTCTTCTGAACACTTCCGAGATTTTATGTGTATAGTCAGATTTATTATATCTCTAAAATTATTTAAGATACACAAATGAAATTAACAATTACAATGAAAAGAACTATCACAATTTTAAAACTGAAGAAAGAGTAGAAACTCTTCCTTTCGACATCGGACAGAGATTTAGCGCATGCGCAGAAGCGCGCGCGTTACGTTTTTTGTTAACGCTTTTAAATCTCACTCCTCATAATATTTTCATACCGGGGTTTTTTATGAAAATCGATTCTTAAGGAGTATAAATTCCAAAAACATGAAATATCATTACATAAATCAGTGTTTCTCAAACTTTCAATACTGGTGACCCAATTTTCAATCATAATTTTTGTCGCCCCCCCCTGTACAACAATAATGTATTTGATGCAATAAAAATGCACTTTGACGATAAAGCTACAAGGCTATCTCAATTATAAACTGTATAAGTATTAAATTTTGTATATGTTACTTTTAAGTAATATATATTTTAAGAAAATTACTTAAAATATATATTTATATATATGTTATTTTTTTCTCTAATTTTTAATTGGAACAGATCACAAAATGATATATTAAATTAAAGATATATTTCCTTCAGCATCCATTTCTCATTACATTTTAAATATGATTTCTGGCACAGGACTGCCACGGCTGGCTCGGATGTAGTCCAATCTGGACGTCCAATTTTCGATGACTTTTTCCAACATTTGTGGCCGTATATCGGCAATAACACGGTGAATGTTCTCTTCCAAATGGTCAAGCGTTTGTGGCTTATCCACATAGACCAATGACTTTACATAGCCCCACAGAAAATAGTCTAGCGGTGTTAAATCACAAGATCTTGGAGGCCAATTCACAGGTCCAAAACGTGAAATTAGGCGGTCACCCAACGTGTCTTTCAATAAATCGATTGTGGCACGAGCTGTGTGACATGTTGCACCGTCTTGTTGAAACCACAGCTCCTGGACATCATGATTGTTCAATTCAGGAATGAAAAAGTTAGTAATCATGGCTCTATACCGATCACCATTGACTGTAACGTTGTGGCCTTCATCGTTTGTGAAGAAGGATTCCACCAGCCCATAAAGCGCACCAAACAGTCAGTTTTTCTGGATGTAACGGTGTTTCGACATACACTTGTGGATTAGCTTCACTCCAAATGCGGCAGTTTTGTTTGTTGACGTAGCCATTCTACCAGAAGTGCGCTTCATCGCTAAACAAAATTCGCTTATGAAAATCGGGAACAACGGCAATTTCGTTTTGGGCCCATTCGACGAATCTACGCCTTGCTTGATGATCGTTTTGATGAATTGCCAAACCAAACTGAGAATAAATCACTTGACAGCTGTTAAATCGGTCGCCATCTTGGAAAGTAATGCCAACTTAAACTTCTATACCTGGAAAAAAAACACTCCTTATAAAATATATAGAACTTATTTATTTATTATATGTTATTTTTCTTTCTCTAATATTTAAATTGGAACAGATCGCAAAATGGTATATTTAAAGATTTATTTCCTTCAGCATCCATTTCTAAAAGTACAAATATCATTAGAAAAATAGTCTAGTCTTTGTTGCTCTCTATCATATCCATCACATTGGCATTATCAAGAATGTTTGCGTGAGTCTGGGCAACCTATCGGACGTCTGCGCAAAACATGTAAAAATGCTTTTCCTCGTACAACTCCAGTCAGTTTTGGTCGACTCGATACTTCTATAGCTACCGAATCTAGCTTGAAAGTACATTTTTTTAATTTGCACGTTAATTGTAATTCACGGAAATTAAGTATTTACGGCAGTAGAGATTAAAACAAAATCATACATACATTTTTAAGTCGTAAGCGAGCATTCGACGTTAATAAAGGATCAACAAGTACACAGACGAGCATGGTTCCGAAAATTAAATCAATGAAATATTCTCAAAAATACTTAAATTCTGGATTTACCATTACTGAAGTAAATGATTGGGAAAAAAGCCCCAGCTCGTTATGTGTTAAAACTTACAAATCTGAATAACAACATGTGAAAGTTGTTTTTAGAACCATATAAAATCATTTAGCACTGTTGGCAAATAATTTTAAAAAGTATTTCCTTGATGAGGACAACTTGGTAACAAGTTACGAGTGGATTAGGGATCTATTTCAAGATACTCCAGAAGGGCTCTCAACTTCCGAAGAATAAATTTTCATAGATTTCACATCCAGGGGGGCACACCCCACACTGAGAAATACTGACATAAATGATAAATAATTCGGAATTATATATATATATTTAAATATAAGGATATTTTTTTGTTAAATGGTTTTCTCAAAGGGATTCATTAGGTCAGTGTTCTTTTTCACTTAAACATACAATTTTGAACGCTGAATTAAGATGATTTTATTTGCCGACGTGATAGCATAATATAAGAGAGTTCTCTTACGAAAAACCTCATGGAAAATAATAATTTAATTTGTGAAAAAAACACACTGTAATATCTATATATATTAAAGGTGTAACTTTTTTTACGTATAACTTGTAAAGCGAAGTGCGTCTTTTTTTCCCAAGAACTTATTTTACGACATTTTTCATTAGGAATAAATGCATTTTGTATTGTGGAATAAGCAAAAGTAAAATCGTTTTCTACTTACTGGTTTTTCTTGAAATTCTTTTGGGTCATAGGGTGTAATGGTTCTTGTTTCATTTACTCTTTTGTATTTTCTAAATTCTGAAAATCCTAACTGCAAAATGAAACTAAAATAAATATATTTCTTTAAGAAAAAGTATCTGCAGGACACATTGTTATTACCACTTTTACCAAGCATTATTAAACTGCCATTAATATGGGATATTAAGATCACTTACGTCTAGATTGGAAGTTTGCGAATAAGAATTCGGAAATGAGTTTTCGAAATAAATCGGAAAATAAATATGATGACCGCAAATCAGTTTCTGAATACTTCCAATATTACAAATGATTTTTATGTTTTCCATTAAAAAAATATTTTTTATACATATAAGGGAAAAAAATTCATATTACATTTATGTGCGTATTATTTAATACACTTGATTCGTTTTCATGGTACCAACTGTATTCGATGAATTTTTTTTAATCTCTTATTATTGTCAGCTTTTATTCAATAATTAATCTTACATTTTATTTATTTTTATTCCAAAATTCTATTATAGCTCCAGGAATGTCTGTTGTTATGTATTTACAGTTGGAATTACAGTACCTACAGTTTCGTATTTACATATAAAGAGTGTTTTTTTCCAGGTATAGAAGTTTAAGTTGGCATTACTTTCCAAGATGGCGACAGATTTAACAGCTGTCAAGTGATTTATTCTCAGTTTGGTTTGGCAATTCATCAAAACGAACATTCATCAACGTTCCCGAATTCATAAGCGAATGTTGTTTAGCGATGAAGCGCACTTCTGGTTGAATGGCTACGTCAACAAACAAAACTGCTGCATTTGGAGTGAAGCTAATCCACAAGTGTATGTCGAAACACTGTTACATCCAGAAAAACTGACTGTTTGGTGCGCTTTATGGCTGGTGGAATCCTTCTTCAAAAACGATGAAGGCCACAACGTTACAGAAAATGGTGATCGGTATAGAGCCATGATTACTAACTTTTCATTCCTGAATTGAACAATCATGATGTCCAGGAGCTGTGGTTCCAACAAGATGGTGCAACATGTCACACAGCTCGTGCCACAATCGATTTATTGAAAGACACGTTTGGTGACCGCCTAATTTCACGTTTTGGACCTGTGAATTGGCCTCCAAGATCTTGTGATTTAACACCGCTAGACTATTTTCTGTGGGGCTATGTAAAGTCATTTGTCTATGCGGATAAGCCACAAACGTTTGACCATTCGGAAGACAACATTCGCCGTGTTATTGCCGATATACGGCCACAAATGTTGGAAAAAGTCATCGAAAATTGGACGTCCAGATTGGACTACATCCGAGCCAGCCGTGGCAGTCATATGCCAGAAATCATATTTAAAATGTAATGCCACAAGATTATCTTTCGAATAAAAAAAATTCATGTCAATCGAATAAGACATCGTTGTTTTATTGCAATTTAGAGTTCTATACCTCTAAAAAAACACCCTTTATAAATGTAACAATAAAATTTATACTTCGAATTATACTTTTACTCGCGTATACTAACGTGAGTGCAATATTTTGGACTGTAAAATAAATCAATGGTCTTCAAACAGTGTTCCACTGAACCCAGTGGTTCCACAAGGCATACCCAGGGGTCTCATGAGTCACAATAAAAAAATCGAGAAGAAATAAATACGTATGCAAAATGGATTCACACGTTCACTATGATGTTTGTATAACCACAAGTATCTATAAAGCTCATCCCTCCCTCATTCATTAAAACTGAAAATTTTATTTATATACTACTACTTTATTTTGCAACACTTTTAAAACTTTTGTTATAATATAATAAAATAATATTAAACGTGTTTTATCTTTATACATATATTTCCTACTAAATTGTGAATATTTCATTGTTTACTACCTCGAGTTCCACGAGATAATTTTATACTCGTTAGTTAGCACAATGCCTTGCAAAACTAAATAGTTTTCTAATGTAAAATGCACCTTTTTACATTTATGGAAAACAACACCTACAATGAAGTAGAGGAAGCAACATATCAAGAGAGCTGATGTTAAAATCTAAATTTAAGCTGGAAGAGCTTCTAGATTTTAGGCCAAATTCATGCAAAATACACAGATTTCTCACACAGCTATAAGCATTTTAATACCACCGTGTTTAAGTGAAATATATTTCTCAACATAAGTGGCTACAAAAACAAAGCATAAAAACAAATTAAACTCAAAATATGTAATGCGATTACATTTAATATCAATAGGCCTATACTTCGACAGTTTGTGTCAAAAATACTAACGCATATCCCAATTATTAAATATAATGCATAGGTAGGTGACACTTTAATCCCAAATTAACATTATTAATGAGTAAATCATACTAAAAAAAGCTAGATTAAAATTTTTTAATAATAAATGCAATACTTTTTTTAATTTCCTTTACATAAAGTGCCTATAACATGTTGATCTATTTTAAACATAATTTTGAGATATTATGTGTATGGAATGGAGTTCACAACGAAAGCACCTTCAAGTTCTAAGGGTTCCATTTGAAAAAGTTTGAAGACCACTGAAATAAATTAATAATTGTCGGCTATCGCTAAACAGTTTGTGTATCCAATGATATATTGTTGTAAACTTCAGAATACTACAAATTGTCTAAAAAAGCAATTTTTCAATAAAATTTCAATAAATTTTTATACTGTATAGTTACAACAAACCAATAATCCTTAAATCCAAACCAATGAAAACTATGCTCTAAATCTTTTAGATTCGCTTTAGTGATTCTTTTTGGAGACTTAAAAATATGTCACCAAACTATCGATACGCATCGATAGTAGCTCGAAATCAGCAATACATCAAAACCAAAAAACCCAACCTAACTAAGAAAATTACAAATGCGTAGACGTTTCTAAAAGAGAATTATTGGATTTCTGCAAATAAACGAAAATTTTGAAAGTTGTCAATTAAAAATCATATCGTACCTAAAGACTTTTTGTTAGAAATATAATCCTCCCAAAGAGAACTTTTTAAGAGCACTGAGAAAGACGCAAAACGGCTCATTTAAGATGCTGGTTTTGTGAATCCTCTACCATATGAACTTTAAAAGATTATTTCTGAATTCATCCTCACAAGATGCCATTAAGTGTTTTTGCTATACTCAAGCCAAGTGTTCTTTGTGACATTCCTCTCAGAAACCTCAAAAGAAATAAAATCATAGTTTGCCTTTTCGAATCGACGTATTTGTCAGTATTAAAATCCAAATCATACTCAGTTTGTCTTCACCCCAGCTAGTCTTTCTTGTGAGCCTTTTGATACGTTGCTCATTCAGTCATCTCTAAGAATAACTTCATCTGTCAAAAAATTCTCAATCAAACGCATGCCATTGTATATTTTTTTTACTCCAGATCATAAAATTAATTAAGTTCGACCCTGGCCTAAGTCGATAGATTTTCCTGAGGCAGAAAATCGACAGCGCCCATGTCGTATAATTATACGGCATGTAAAAACTCCATTGAGTGTCTGTTTGGCTTAAGTGCTCTCGACAAAATTAAATTCTAGTACCTATTTGCATGTCAGAGCTCCCTCTAGAAGGAGACTTGGGCGTCAAAATTACCCGCGGCAATTGGTATCCGCCTATATGGTGCCGCACTAAAAAGAGCTACCAGCTTATGATAATGTACAAGGTCTGCAATGGTAAAACACCAATCCGCAGCCCATTAGAAATGAAAAAATATTTCTGGACTACATTTTTCAAATAATAGTGGCCGTGGAAACCTAGTGATTATGGTCACGGACTTGTGACCGGCGTGTCATTAGTTCAAACCTTGATGTGACTGAAGGCCCGCCGTGAAGAGAAGTTGATACACGCTATATCCGACGAAATTTAATATCCTCTCGTTGAAGTGGTGTGGAACTTCGGAGAGGGGATGGCCATTCAAGTGTTATACCCTCGTCATTCCAGGCTCAAATTTACGAGGTCCACACCTCGTATTTTATAGTTCGACATTAATATGATTCATACTTTTGAGAATATAAACTAATGTGAGGGAGGGAGTGAATATTAACGTTGCACTGTTCAGCTACTCAAGGGCTTTTGGTGAAAGTCCTCTTAATTTTGAACCGTGGTCAAGCGATGAGGACAACACCTGAGCTGACACCCCCTCTCCTAACTTCCACACCACACTAATGGGAGGATATTTGAGCTCTGGACAGATTTAACGCACATACGGCTCCTCAGTAAGGTTGGTCTTCAGCGGTACTAGGCTCGAACTTATGACACGCCGGCCATGAGATCGTTACCTTGACCGTACCACGGCCACAAATAATAAATGATAGGAACACTAACAAAATACGAGTATTTAAAAAAAAAAGAATATTTTGTTTCTGTTGTTTAGCAAATGAATTGAATTAAAAGTCCGATTCTGAAGCTTTTCGACAAACAATAGATTTTTTTCCCCTCGTATCTTTTTTAGAAAACACAATAAATTTTTTTAAATAATTTAAATTTTTCAGTAATTTTAAAGATTGAAATAATTACTAACAACTTTGTGTGTTTTTTTTAATTCCTTTTTCGTAAATCCGCTTTTGATGCATAACTTGCATGGTTTATAAAGGGATTCGATGGGCTTAAATGGAGTAAGAATTCATTAAATTTGAAGCAAAATGCAATAAGCAAAAATGCTTTAAAGATAAACCAAAGCATAATTACAAAGCATAAGTCAATAAAAAAATTCAAATTTATAATGCAAACTATTTCACAAATTGAATGATTGCTCTCATTTCTCTTATTTTGAATCGATATGGTAATCTATTAAGAGGCTATGTTTTCGAACTTTAGGTAAATGGCCTTCTCAGTGTTTGATTTTCGCCAAAGTTGATGCAATACAAAATACAAATTTTTCACATTCCCTAATAAAGGCATGATAGTTTCTACTTTCTGTAAAAAAATTTAAAAAATTATTATTTTTACCATGGGTTCTGCGTTCTTTTTCCAAACCAGCTTTGTGGAGGCAGGCTCCTTTATTTTTGGTGGTGGGAGGCCCACAAAAGGTTTCAAGATAGGCCGTTTTAACATCCTTGCCATGAGCTCATTTTGTTTCTCCTCGAAGAATTTGTCATCCTTAGAATTACTTCCTTCTTCATGGCTCATGGATGATTCTGGTCCTGAAGATTCGGGCTGAAGACTCATGATACTCTACGAAATGAATTTTGTTATTATTATTATTATTTATTCAGATTAAATAGAGCATTAAGGCTGTTTTCGCCATGTATACGACAATGTGGATTTACTGCGGAGCACACATTTCCAGGCAGAAGCCTCAATTTTTATAAAAATTTGTGTGTGACATTGTAACTCATACGTTTGTTCGTAATATAGTGTTTTTAAAATTTCAAAATATTTCATAAATAATCAGTTTTTCCTTTTAACGCGTAAAAGGATAGCTAGTTTAGCATTAAAGTATAAGAGAAAAAAACGCGAAACACATTTTATAAAAGAAAAACTGTGTCAATTCAAATAAAAATGAATAGTATGATAATACAAGGGATTCTCTACAGGATAGTGAAGCCAGAATATATATAATATTAGTGTTTGAGTACTTTTATACCTGAAAAAATATTCTAAATTTGGGTCCCACACATTCTTTAACATTAGCCAAAGACAGAATTAAAAGGAAATATTCAGCAATGAAGTATAAAATATTTCGAGAAATCAGCTTTTTCAACTCGGTAAATTTTCAAATGAAGAATATGCGGTACTTGCGTATTATCACAACCCTACTGGATGCATTGAATAAAATTGTACTAATTTTAAAAATGGAATATTCTGCCATGAATATGAAGTGCGTAGTCGAAAAATACTATACAGGATGATTATAAAATCATGGGACAAACTTTTAGGGGTGGTAGAGCTCACTAAACAAGCAATTTTTGTGTTGGTATATATGGGTAAAAGTGCCACGTTCAGGTACAAACAGAAAAAATAACACATTAACAGAAACATAAAATGTTCATTAGCAGCCTACTTAACGAATGTTTCCGTAAAGAAAATGTTAAAACAATTTTAGAAATTGCATCCACCAACCGTCATGCATGCTTGGCTGACAATATTGACGATAGTTGAAAGCAGCAAAGCGGTGTATCAATGATCTGCTTCACCACCCAAATCGGCATTTGCGCTTGAGATTTCGGACGTTATGGATGATTTTACTTATAGAGAAAAGGCAGACACGTTTCTAATGTACGCAGAGCTAATGTACGGCTGTATCAGGAATGCTTTCCAAGTAGACGCATGACGTACCGCAAAATGTTTCAAAGATTTCATTGACAGCTGTGTGAAAATGGTTTATTTATCGCCAGTATTGATTGAATGGGTAGATTGAAGATTGTACGACAAATGAACCCGAAAGAAGTCATCTTGGACCATGGGGACAAAACATCTGGCACAAGTACAAGAGCTGTAGTATGTAATCTATATGTCAGTCAGTCAAACAACCATTTGGAGAGTTTTACTGTTGGACTCTTGGTGGATGCAACTTCTAAAATTGCCTTAAAATTTTCTGTAAGGAATCACTCGTTAAGTATGCTGCTAATGGACATTTTATGTTTTCGTTAATGTGTTATTTTTTCTGTTTGCGCCTCAACAATGCGGTACTTTCACCCATGTATTCCTGTACAAGAATTGTTTGTTTTAGTGAGCTATACCACCCCACAAAGCTTGTCCCATGACTTAAGAATCGCCCCATAGTTAATTCTTTCCAACAGCAATAAATGAATCTTAATGATGTTAATAACGGGATACGACTTCTTTTTAACCAATTCCTGCATTTTCATTCCTGCGTGCTGATTACAGGTGGCAACATTGCACTTCTAAATATCTGTTTTCCTAAATAAAGTATTACTGGGTCACAGTTGGTATATTCCCTAACATCTGGGGTAAAATGTAATATTTTAAAAGAATATATCTACATGGTACTTACATATTATCGCAACAATCGCCAACTATATTAATAACTCGCCAAGTTGGCAACTGCAATTTCCTATGTTTCGTACGCACTGAATTGACAACCATGTGCTTCGTTTCATATAATGTCGCCAATAGGTTGCGATAATACGTAAGTACTAACTGGGCATCTTGCAGTATAACATTATAATACGATAACAGCTTACCTGTTATCGTATTGTAACATTTTCATTCACACTTGGTGAAATTTTACATTTATTTGGCGGAAAAATTCATATCTTCTCGATATCAAATTAGTTACAAAATTGCATTATATATAATAGCAAGATATAATAACAACAAGAAAGAGATGCACTTACTTTATTCGACATTTAGTTTTCGATAAAAATCCAAATTTTTATTTTAACCAATTTAGAAACTTAAAATTATAATTTCAAATATTCATAAAGAGAAATTTTGCACGGTGACTCTTTTCAAACCATCATCTCATTAAAATTCTCAGCAGCTAATATGTAAATTCTTTAATCCATTGTGGAACACGCGATGAATTACACTGTAGGTATAGCATTAACCACACACATCTCGTGTTCTCGAAACCGACAGAAAAAAAAATTGTGCTATGAGCGTGAGCTGCATGATATCTGTTATCTCTAACATCATTTGCTTTTTAAAAAATATTGTTTGTTTCATAAAATAGTTTTTAATAACATAATGGTATATTTCAGACTGGCTTTTTCTACCCGACTGAAAAATCCACAAAACACTACAAATACGCTTCATAATTCTGAACAACGATTAGATGACGAAGACGACACCTGAGCAGGAACCCTACTCTCCACATCAACACCGATGTATAGCCCATTGCACGGTAATCTTTGTGAAGTACAAAATTCGAAACTCGCTTCTCATCGGTTATGAATTGTCAGTAAAATTGCTTTTATAATTTTCTGAAATGAATCACACAGAATCATGTCAAATTATTTTTGTTTCTAAAATTTTCTAATCAATAGATGGTTGGATTTTGAATGAAAAACCATCACATCAAACCAATTATTACGACTCGTGCTTTCTCATATCCGTGATGGCTGTCATGGCCACTGGCTGATGCTGTCGAGTCATTGGATTGAGTCCTGGTACTATTGATGATCCATAGAGTAGAACAAGGGTATTCAACCTTTTTTTCTACTGGGTCGTATACATATGTTAGCAATTTCACGCGGGCCGCATTATGAGGATAAAGAAGGGGGAGGGGAGTTAAAATGTGGAAAATTGATTAAAATATTTTAACTCCTGATTTGCTTTTTTTAATTACTACTTTTTATATTTTTCATTTTTGTCACTAACACTGAAGTAGGAGCTTTTAATAAACACCCCTACACAATTTATGCATTAGTGAATGGTTTTATATGATGCAAAACTTCATAAGATGTCTTTGTTACCGCTGCGTGACATTACCACTGACGAAACACTTTGTTGTTCTGCTGCAAAAATTATTCAAGAAATCTTATGTATTACCTCTTGAAAGAGATCTATGAGGAAAAGTGTCATTGAATGAGTGATTCCTGTGTTTATTGGTTCTTCTTAAATGCAGCACTTTTATGACAAATCAACGAGTTACTGATCCATATTTGTTTTTCCCCACAAAATAGTCAACCTCCTAATCGTCTTGAAACTATGTATTTTCTTTAAATATTTTTCGCTTGTAAGGTATGAAAGATAATTAAAAATTAGTTCCACTCATAAATTTGTCGCTACTCCACTGTTGTATGTTATCACTCTAACCGTAACCATTCCAAATAGAAAAGGAATATCAATTCGTACCCGTACGACACCGACAGCAGAAAGCTAAACTCTGATATATTTGATTTCTTGACACCAAATTTTTAATATATTATTCTTAAATAAATGAATATTTCAGAACAATGGGCACTGATCGGGCCATTTAAGAAGGCTCGGGGGGCGCATATTGAGTATCGCTGGTGTAGAAGGTATGATGCTCATTAAACCTGTTGAGGTTCAAAGTCCTCACACTGGCATAATTTTGACAGTAGGGTACTTTTTAGCTCAGGTTCATACTCGCCGCTTAACCATTGCTCAAAATTACAAGGTATGTCACTAACTTGAAGCTTCAAAATGCAATTAAAAAATTCAAATCAAATCGTACTTTTTCATCAAATAAAACCTTCTGTCAATCTAATTATCTAGCGTCTAGTAAAACAAGTATTCTGATTGTAACAAAAGTTAATATAACTCATACACACACCAATGCCTTATAACTGGAGTGGGCAACTATAGCTGCCCGCAAAGAGTTTCTATGCGGCCCGCCAAGACAGTCAGAAAATCCGCTTTTAACTGAGATATCTTTCCTGTGAGTGATCCAAGAGAATCGACTTTTATTTTTCCCTATTAGGAAAACTATCTAAAAGTGTTTCTACTAAGAGATCATCTGCAGAATTTGGAGAACTAGGTCACAAAATTTCAGGATTTGAAAAAATTTAGCTTAATATAATTTTCTCTATTATCCCGCTTACTTTTGGTATTACAGCTACAATCTGAACTTATTGACTTGCAGTCAGTGAAAATAACAGTGTGAAAAAATGCTTAATACTATGACGCTTACTTTTATAAGTCGTAGTCAGCTGGAAAATATTAATGAATGAAGAAATTTGTGGGGAAATTGTTCTTTATAATTTGTGTCGACATATATTTGTGAGCAAAGTTTTTCTTGCATGAAGATCAACGAGAATAAATTCAGGTGTAAGGCTGCATTTACACCAAGGCTGTCAGCGTCGAGCGTTAAACGTCTATAGTCAATCAAAGACTTCGTTTGGCCGGAGATGAAGTCTCTGATTGACTAGACACTCAACGCTCGACGCTGACTGCCTTGGTGTGAATGAGGCTTAAGTTGGCTGACATAAACTTGTAGGCTATAATGAGAATTTTAACAATTCTCACTCTTGATTTAAAAAAAAGATTTAGAAAAGTATGGGGAGGGGGGGTTGTTTATCTCTCTCATTAAATTGATTCTAAAATTAAATATGTTGGCAGCTATAGGCAATATAAAATCAGCCCAATCAATTAATCGAATAATCTTATTTACTACTATTTTATTTAACTCGTGTTTATTATGCTTTATTACGAATGTGTTTGTACTGCGGTAGTCCTGTGGTCAAGATATCGGATCACACATGGTCATGAGTTCGACCCGCCGTGTAGGGGAGCAATGCCGTTAAATCTGTCGAGAGCTCAAACGTCCTCCCGTTGGTGTGGTGTGGTAGTTAGAAGAGGGGAGTGCCAGCTCAAGTGTCATCCTCGTCACTTGACCATGGTTCAAAGCTACGAGGTCCATCACCAAAAGCCCTCGTGTAGCTGAACAGTGTGCGACGATAATATTTACTCACTCATTTATTCACTCACTCACCCCTTCGTTTTCTCGATGTGTCCCACCACCCAAACAAGTTGCTCACCCAGGGGCGTAGCTACCGCCGTATCAATGATACGGGGCCCCCAAGCTGCAGGGGCCCCATCATGTGTAACTACAGTACCACTAACAGGGATTTCGTTTCTAAAAAAGGTCCCCGAAGTAGTTTTGATACGGGGCCCACTTAGAATTAGCAACGCCAGTGTGCCCACCCCTGTTTTATAACATTCGTATCACTTCCAAGAAATCAAGACATTTGATGTGAGTCCTACAATTTTTTTAAAGGTTGTCTCTTAGTATTTTTACTATAAAAAAATCAGAATATTTTAAACGAATTATTTTGATAAAATTTTATAAATTTCCATTTACAATATTTTTTTTTAACACGAAACACAATCCCCAAAGTTTTGTTATTGAGTATAGAGAACTGAGTACTTCTGTGGGGAATTACTTATAGAAAAAAAAACCAATATCTTTATCGTGTACTGGAATCTCAATTCCATAAAATATTCATCAGGTGGATTAGCTAGTTAGTTAATATTAACGTCGCACTGTTCAGCTACACGAGGGCTTTTGGCGACGGACCACGTAATTTTGAACCATGGTCAAGTGACGTGGACGACACCTGAGCTGGCACCCCCCTCTCCTAACTACCACACCACACCAACGGGAGGACGTTTCAGCTCTCGACAGATTTAACGTGCATCGCTGCCCTACAAGGCGGGTCTTTAGTGGTACTGGGATCGAACTCATGACATGCCTGTCATGGTTGGATACCTTAACCACTGGGCTACCGCAGCCCACTTCATCAGGTGGAATAATAGGAGCTGTTGCATATTGAAGGAAAGTAAGCATCATAATTTGTTTTTCCAATTCAGAGGCTCCCAAACTTTTTTGTCTCATAGACCTCTTGTTATATTTTTCAGTTTTGGATAGACACTGCTTACCTTTTTTCGAATTTTTTCAAATTTATCAACTTAAATCTCTTTTTTACAGCTTATATAGAGCTACATGCTTTAAAAAATTTTAATTTCTTACTGTAGTGAAATATAGTATTTAAAAAATTTAAGAAGCACATGTTACTTAATTAATTTAATATTAAAATTTAATAAATACATGAAATAACTGAACAAATAAATGCTTTTAATGGGAGGGGTGAATCGGGTGCTTCAATAACAAATTTTCAACATTTGCCATCATTCTTGTCAGGTTTACCACTGTATAAATCTCCTCTGTCAATAGTGCCCAGTCTTTCTTCTTTTGTTTTGGGGATTGGCAACCGTATTGAAAAACTTCTTACTAGGAAAAGCAATTAAAAACTTTCCATTGATATTTCACAATTCAGGATAAATAACATGTATGTCTTCTTAAAACCAAAGTTGCTGACATCCGTTTATAAACTTTAATTTAAATTCTTCGTTAGTACCTTATCTGATTAGTTAATCTTGTAATATGACATTTCATTTCTAATGTGACCACATGAATTCATGGCCTACTGTGGTATTACCATAGTCAAAGCATTCTCAAACCTCGTTTCAAAATATGAAAAGATGCCATTTAAGTGTTGAACCTAGATTAAAAGGCATTTTTCTGACAGACTGTCAGTGACAAGTTGAGAAATTGGGAAAATTCACGACGTAACAAGTGGGCTGAAAAGTTTGTAGGTTAGCATCGAAAAAAAAAATTTTTTTGATAGAATTTGATTTTATTATTCAATATACTTCCCTTCGAGGGCGATACAACGATTATAGCGTCCATACAATTTTTCGATACCATTTTTATAATACGATTTGTCTTTAACCTCAAAATATTCTTCAGTTTCGGTGATTACGTCTTCATCGACGCGAAATTTCTGTCCAGCGAGCATCTTCTTCAGGTCTGAGAACAGAAAAAAGTCGCCGGGGCCAGATCTGGAGAGTACGGTGGATGCGGAAGCAATTTGAAGCCCAATTCATACAATTTTGCCATCGATTCCATTGATTTGTGACACAGTGCATTGTCTTGATGAAACAGCACTTTCTTTTTCTTCAAATGAGGCCGCTTTTCCCCGATTTCGTCTTTTAAACACTCCAATAATGCTACGTAATAGTCGCTGTTTATGGTTTTCCCCTTTTTAAGATAGTCAATGAATATTATACCATGAGTATCCCAGAATACTGATGCCATAACCTTACCAGCCGACTTCTGCGTCTTTCCACGCTTTGGAGTCGGTTCATCAAGTGCAGTCCACTCGGCTGACTGTCGATTGGACTCCGGTGTGAAATGATGGAGCCATGTTTCATCCATCGTCACATATCGATGCAAAAATTTGGATTTATTACGATTGAACAGCTCCAAACACTGCTTAGAATCATCGATTCGTTGTTGTTTTTGGTCGATTGTGAGCTCGCGCCGCACCCACTTTGAACAGAGCTTTCGCATATCCAAATATTCATTCACGATATGATCAACACGTTCCTTTGATATCTTTAGGGTCTCAGCTATCTCTATCAACTTCACTTTACGGTTATCAAAAATTATTTTGTGGACTTTTTTGATGTTTTCGTCGGTAACAGCCTCTTTGAGGCGTCCACTGCGTGCATCGTCCTCGGTGCTCATTTCGCCTCGTTTAAATTTAGCGAACCACTTCTCTACGGTTGATTTTGCTGGTGCAAAGTCCGAATAATATTTATCAAGCCAAGCCTTGGTTTCAACAGTATTTTTTCTAGCCAAAAAGCAATGCTTTATTAACACACGAAATTCCTTTTTATCCATTTTTTCAAAGTAACAAAAGTTCTTTCACTAAAAATGCTATAACTCAGATACTAATAGTGCAACAGCTGTCAGATTTATACACGCGTCTTTTGAAGGTTAAGACTACTAAAAATCATATGGATTTGATTCTATTAGCGCCATCTATGTGTCAGCCTACGAACTTTTCAGCCCGCCTGGTATACTCCGTTTGCTTAATTCTGACAATAAGCACTAAAACAGAGGGCCTTGTTTTAATACAATTCATACTGGTACCTTGTGTAACTGCAGATTAACTTCATTAAATTTTCTTTTAAAATTAAAGTTACGATCTGGTTTAATGAGAGCACTATCATGGACCCCTAAATTACTTTTTCACTGATGTGGACCCCTTGCACGTCGGGATAGACCCCTGGGGGTCTATCTAATTCAATGTTTTTAATTCCAGATGGTATAGCTACATTACACCAGGTGTCGGCTAAACGCGGCTATTTTTGTCTATAGATGGTAGCGGCTCTTTAGACTTCTAGTACTACGAATTATTAAAAAAATAGAGTTATATTTACTAAAAATTATTGTTTTCCTTTCTTCTACACCTTAATAATAACCTATCGAAAATATTTACCTTATGTGCGTCTAAAGTTAAACATCTGACTGCCTTAAGATCTATTTTTTTAATAGCTCTTCATTGATAAAGTGCATTGAGAATCAGAAAAAAAGAAAAATTAGCTCTAAAACAGTTAATCTAAATTTACTGATAGAAATGCTGCCATGGAAAGAGTAATTTTCCGTTACTTTTGCTAATTTGCATACATGAATTAGAGAACACTCTCTTGAATATGAGCAAGAGATATACACAAAAAAGCACAATAGAAGTGCCAAAAACACAATCCGTATTTTATGGTATGTTTAAGTTTATATGCAATAACATATTCAAAGTCAGTTTTAATTATTAGTGTATAAATGAAATTTCTGAATAAAAAGTTCTAACAGAGTATTATTCATATTAAAAAATTATCACGACACTTGAAATCTTAATTCTAGCATTATAATATTTTGACATTGATTGTTCTTTCTCTGAGTCACAGAAATCTTCGAAAGCTCTTAGTTTTGGAAGAAATGGTGAGAAAAGGTTACATCGTGTAAAAATATTGTTACGTTGATCAACGATTTCATGCAAATCAGTCGCAAAGAACAAGACAGTTCTTAAGAGCGATGAGACTTTATTGTCACGAAAACAATCCTTCAAATGCAGGATTCAACAGCAATATTCGCAGAATAAATCTCAGAAGGTTTTCACACCTTCAAAAGCACTCAAACACAATTATTAGTGTTTAAAATACACATATGTGCACTCATGTCCATAAATTAAGGATAATTCAGAATCACACAGAAATTGAACTGTAAAATAAAAATTTCACCTGTAGAATTATCACACACATCTTGAAGAAGAATATGCAAATTACAGGAAACCACCAAATGGCGCGGATAGTACGTCACAATGACGAGAGTGTAAGAGAGGGCCATATAAGGAATGGTGGCAAAGAAGTAAATTTGTTCACAAGCGCTTTAAAAGCCTTTCAAAGCAATAACCGCATAGTTATGGCACAAAGGAAGCATTTGGATGATTTTTTACGTGGTAGAATTATTGGACGACTGGAATGTGGACGTACCCAGCTGGATGTATCCGAGGAACTTGGAATCGCCCAGAGTGTCATCTCCAGGCTTTGGCAAAGCTTCCAAGAGGATGGTAATGTGAGTAGATGTTACAGCACAGGTCGCCCCCGAGTTACAACGCTGAATGAGGACAGGTATATTTGGCAGTTACTGCCAAAAGAAACAGACAGAGCACAGCATCAGACCTGTCTCGTCAGCTACCGATACGACAGTTTCAAGGCAGACCGTGTACAGACGCTTAGGGCACATTGATCTATATGCTCGTAGGCCTGTCAGATGGGTTCCACTTACCGCAACTCATGTCGCCTGCGATTAACCTGGAGTAGAGAGCATGCATTGTGGACACCACAACAGTGGTCTTGTGTGATGTTTTCCGACGAGTCCAGGTTTAGTTTGCAGTCTGATTCTCGCCGGACTTTAATATGGAGAGCGCCATGTACCCGTTACCACCAAGAGAACACCATTGAACGACACCGTTATGGTGGTGCAGGATGGCTCGTTTGGTTAGGAATTATTCTTGGTTCCAGAACTGACCTGCATGTTCAGAGTGTAACGATGACAGGCCACATCTATCGGGATGTCATTCTGGGACAACATGTACGTTTGTTTTGGAGCGCCATGGGTGCTGAATTTCTGTTTATGGATGGCAACGCCCGTCCTCACCATGCAAACATTGTAGACGAATGCTTTCAATCGGAGGATATCACCCGTATGGATTGGCCAGCATACTCACCGGACTTGAATCCATTAGAGCATGTGTGGGATATGCTTGGCTGACGAATTGCAACCCGTCAACCCTCTCTCACCTGTCTACTGGAATTTCGGAGGGCATTGCTTGATGAGTGGTGTAATATTCCCCAAGATCAGATTGATAATTTGATACTCAGCATGCTTAGGCGTTGTAAGGCATGTATTGCATCGTCCGGGAGACATACTCCGTATTAACCATCATACTAACCATGTTATACTGTTTTTTGTAAATAGGTTCTTTTTTGAAATTTGCCCCAGGGAGTAAAAATCACAATTTTTAATAATTATGTCAAACATATAGCATCTTTTTTGCTCTTTACCTTTTGTTCAATAAATAGACTTTACAAATAGGTCAAATTTGTTTTGCTTCTGTCTCTTTCTTTGCCTGAACTTCATTATCCTTAATTTATAGACATGAGTGTAAAAGATTATTCACAAGCACCGCTCGTCCGAGGTAATCAATAATCACGGTCAAGGCAAGTCTACTAATCGCTTGTCGAAACAAGACTAACTTTCGGTGAATATCTCTCTGTTTATAGGCCTCGTGGAAAAATTCGAGAAAGAGCCGCTTGCGTCATAGGTCTTGAAATTAGTGAATTTCACTAATTTAATAGAAATTAGTGAAATACTCTAATTTCAAGACCAATCCATAGGGTCACGAACTCACCAACTTGGTCGCCAAAAATTATGCCAACTTGGTTCTATCGCCAAGTTCTCATTGAATCACCATTATAACATAAAGGATGGCGTTGCTTGTAAATATTACAATTTTAACACAAATTAAATATAAGATAGAGTAATTTAAAGGCGTTACACATCCAATTACAAATTATTTACTCTATTTTATACAAAATTCGTAACAATTTAAATATTTTAAACGAAAATGTTAACTGGAGAGTAACAGTCTTGATCAAGTCTTTCTCCTGCTCACACACACAACACACACACGCGCGCGTGTATGTGGCTCCTCATATAAATGTCTATTTGGTACCCCCCGATGTTATCCTGTTTTCTTTACAATCGGCTCTTCTCTCCAAAAGTTTGGCGACCTACCTTACACCATCTCCCTGAAATCAAATATCTCCAAGAAAGACAAAAATCAAATAGATTCTTTTAAGATATTATTTACAGTGAAATGCAACCATTTAAATATATGAGGGGGGAAGGCTTGATTAGCTTTGCACCAATGACACTCAGCAAAGAGCCGTCTCTGACCCCGTTGGAATGTAAAAGCTTTGGTGTGGCCTCTCAAAAAAGGCGTGAAAGAACCGTCTTCTGTTTTCTAGGAATATTAACAAGTGAACTGATTAATTTATTAACGTCCCTCTACGAAGCTACACGAGGAATATTTGTGACGGACCCCAGAACTTTGAATCATGATCAAGTGATGAGTAGTGAGTGAATGAGTCGGTGGCGTAACGGAGAATACTAGACCCCCTCCCTGCAAATCAGTCAGTCATTACTTTTTTTGCCGGTAGTAACTTATAAATTAGTTAAATGCCTACTTGGTGTCAGTCAGGCCTTGAAGCCCCTAAAATTCTGCCCCATGCAATGCAGGGGTTGCGGGGGTGTACGTTACGCCACTGGAATGAGTGCTTATTTTCGGTGCTCTACAAAGCAACGCGAAGGCTAGAGGAGACGGACCTCGTAATTTTGAACCACAGTCAAGTAACGAGGCGACGTTAATCAAACACTTACTCACTAACAAGTAATTTCAATCTCAATAAATGTTCATCATTTTTTAACTTGCTTTTATAAGTTTCACTTGCATGTAATGGAATCTTTGGACTCGATTTTTACCCACTTTAAAAAGTCAGATTAATTCGAAATTTTACACGCTTGTCAAGGACCGATGACAATACAATAATTTCTAAATTTTGTTCCATTGTCCTGATCAGGATCATCAAAAGTAACGATTTTCAGGATTTCGAGATTTAGCGACTAATTCCTTATATCGTTTCCAGATTTGGTAACTAATTGCACATACCATTTTCAAATTTGGCGACCAATTCCAGATATGGAAGATTAAAAGACCCTACCCCTTAAAAAGGTTCAACCCTAAAAATGAAAACACTTGTTATTAATACAAATAAAACAAACAAAAAAGTGTTCTTTATGTAAGAAAGGGGGAAAAAGACTTGTGCATGTGAATAAAAATAATTTATGTTCTAAATGCTAAATATTTTTTCTTTTTATAAAGCAATACGTTTATAAGTGATGATACGAATTAACATTTTATCAATATGTTTAAAAGGTGATAAATTTATGTTCTAACTGCTAATTGTTTTTTATTTTGATAAAGCAATATGTTTAGAAGTGATGATACGAATTAATATTATAGCAATACCTTTGTGATGTTCCTCCCCTTGGGAGAATATCTCTCGAAGTATCAGCGTGAGCTACAAACATTATCTTAATATGACTTTATTAAGATATTCAACTTAAACCTTTAACAAATTAAATTATAATAATTAATGTGAGAGAATCTACGATGGCAAAATACGCAACACACAATATATATTTACTTAATAAGACTTAATCTAATTCAGACCACTATCAATAACTGAACCACCTAATCACTGATTCTAATATTAAATAGTCAATCCTACCTTATTACAGCTTGGAGAATCACTCTGTATTGACTTGTATGCACTGGTGTGCAACTTGAATTAAATATATTCGATCACTTATAACTTCTAATCACAGTCACGTAAGCTCATTCAGACTTGAACCACGATTCCGCTATTGGATATCAACTACCTACCAATTTCCATCCATTAACACAAATTGCCATACATTGCCATCTCGTTTACTCTAAGTTCCGTTATTTAAAAGCTTGTTCATTTGCATCTTTCATTCACACTTCACTTCTTGGATTTGTTTGGAAAAGAGTTGCCATTAATTCTGGCCCAAAGAACCCAAAGGACATGTTAAAGAAAAGACGCGTGAGCCCGTCACACGTTTAAAAGGTAAAATACGATTGACATTTAATATTTCTTCTTAACACACTTTTATTAGTTATAGCTGTATCTCTAGAGACGGCATCTTTGAAATATAACGATATGGGACTCATCCGAGGCCCATTAAGCGGAGAGAATAAATATCCTTCAGATCCATTACTTAATATTCATTGAAGAGCAAGATTAATTCCAGCAACCACATAATTTTGGCTCCAAATATCAAACTCGAAGATAAATTGAACAAAGAATAAACGACAGTTTTAAAAACTAAAAAAAAACAGGCTTTTACTGTAGATTGATCTAAAAAATAAAAAATAAATTATAGTTTTTTTTTAAAAAAACTAAAAAACACGCTTTTATAGTGAATCGAACTAAAAAGTAAAAAAATAATTCTTAATGTAAGAATAAAATGATTAAGGAGAAAATTCCTGTCATTGAGGTAAAAGCGTAGGGTGCTCTATATTAATTGTTATAATTTCTTACTAGTTCTATTCCGAAATGCTGAGTTAGTGTAAAAATGTAATACAAAGCTCCCCACGCTTTTACCACGATGACATTAATTTTCTCGTTAATCATTTTACTCTTATTTTAAGAATTATTTTTTACTTTTTAGTTCCATTCACACACACACACTAGTGTGTTTCTTAGAGTTTTTTTAAATATATACATATATATAAAAACTATAAATTATTTTTCGTTTTTTAGTTCAATCGACAATACAATAAAAGCCTGTTATTTTAATTTTTGAAACTATCATTTATTCTTTGTTGAATTTAACTATGAGTTTGATATTTGGAGCCGGAATTATGTGGCTGCTGGAATTAGTCTTGCTTTTCAATGAATATTACTTAATGGGTCTGAAGGGTATTTATTCACTCCGTTTACGGGACCTCAGATGAGTCCCATATCGTTATATTTTGAAAATTCTGTCTTTATAGATACAGGTCTAATAAAAGTGTGTTAAGAAGAAATATTAGATGTCAATCGTATTATCACCTTTTTTAACGTATTGCTGTACTGTTAATTCGTATCATCCCTTCTAAACATATTACTTTATGAAAATATAAAAAATATTTAGCAGTAAGAACATCATTTTATCACTTTTTAAACGTATTGCTATAATGTTAATTTGTATCATCACTTATAAACGTACTACTTTATAAAAATTAAAAATATTTAGCAGTGTTAGAACATAAATTATTATTATTCACACGCTCGACTCTTTTCCTACCCATTTTCACATAAGGAACACTTATTTTTGTTTCATTTACCATATACCTATTTGCGGTTATAGGGTTGCACCCCTTAATCTTTTAGTCGCTAGATTTAGAATTAGTCGCCAAATCTGAAAATGGTTTATGCAATTAGTCGCCAAATCTAGAAACGACAAAATGAATTAGTCGCCAAATCTAGAAATCCTTATTTTTGACGATCCTAATCAGGATAATGAAACAAAATTATGAAATTATTGTACAGTCATCTGTCCTTGACAAGTGTGCAAAATTTCGAATTAATCTGACCTTTTATAAAGTGGGTAAAAAAATCGAGTTCAAAGATTCCATGACAAACATGTGAAACTTATAACTTCACTATAAAAGCGTGTTTCTTAGTTTTTTTTTTAACTATAATTTTTAACGATGTTATTCCACAGAACTTTAATTGTGGAAGAATGTATATCGTAATATTTCACATTATATAACTTAAAGGTACTGAAGGCATGGGAGAATAGATACTTTTGGGTACCGAGTGGTACAAATCCAAGTGACGCCATTGCTAAGAACTACGAAATAGATCGTTGATCACATCTCGGAAACCAATCTCGAACTGAAGATTACAGAAAGTGTCTGAGTGAAATTTACGTCACACTATGAAACAACACAAGGGCTTTTGGTGACGGACCTGGAAATTTTGAACCATTGTCAAGTGACGAGAATGACACCTAAGCTCGCATCTCCTCTCTAAACTAGCACGCCACGCCAAAAGGGAGGACTTAGAGCTACAAGAGATTTCACGTTCATCAACCTTAACACGTTGTGTCTTAAGTGGATCCAAGGCTCGGACCCATGACCGTAGTGAGTGAGTGAGTGAATATTAAAGTCGCACTGTTCAGCTACGCGAGGGCTTTTGGTGAGGCACCTCGTAAATTTAAACCACGATCAAGTGACGAGAATGACACTACCCATGATCGTAACCCTGACTACTAAGTTACTGAGGGCACCAAGTGACGAGGAAGATACTCGAGCAGACAAATCGCTGTCTTAATTTCCGCTCCATGTCAGCATGAGGAATTTTAGCCTCGGCAGATTTAACATTCATTATGTCTACCTCACGATGAAAAGTGTAGTGTAAAAGTTAAAATGATGTATCAACTCGAGTGCCATCCTAGTTAATATCTTTATTAGGGATTTAGAGCAACAAAGGCTATTATCCCAGCCATCCTGGATGTATTAATTGTAAAACGCATTGTTAATTTATTCCTTACATTGCTTTCTGCTCCACTGATTTAAAACTTTTACCCAAAATACATTTCATTGACGATAAACTTGTAAGCTATTAAAATTTTAGTAACTTTTTTAAAAGTTCGACATATACGTACTAGGATTCAAACGTTCCCGGACTGAGACTTTCACGTGGGAATTTTTTGCAGTAGAGCGACTACAATAACATTTCTGTGTTTTTTGCGTTCTTCTCCTTTTCTAAAAATAGTTTGTTCCACATCACGTGGTCGGTGGGTTGCCACGAAAATTTGAAGCATGTGTAAGGCTGTGCTGCATTATCGCGAACGCCAGCTTTTGAGTAACATCAGCGTTTCATAGATAGATAGATTGATTGATTGAATATTAACGTCGCACTGTTCAGCTACACGAGGGCTTTTGGCGATGGACCACGTAATTTTGAACCATGGTCAAGTGACGTGGACGACACCTGAGCTGGCACCCCCTCTCCTAACTACCACACCACACCAACGGGAGGACGTTTCAGCTCTCGACAGATTTAACGTGCATCGCTGCCCCACACGGCGGGTCTTTAGTGGTACAGGGTTCGAACCCGTGACAAAGCAAGCCACGGTCCGATACCTATACCACTCGGCTACCGCGGCCACCAGCGTTTCATAGAAGACAGGGGAAGTGTCGAAGACGACAAACGCTCTGGACCTTCCCACACAGCTGAAAACATCGAAAAGGTTTCTGTGGCGGTACTTATGATCAGGCTTCAAACAATAGCAGAATCACAGTTGGGATATCCTTGGCCATATATCAATGGATACTGACTAAGGATCTTAACATGTATAGTGAGTTTCAACATATCGTTCCTCGTATGTTATACGACCAATCTGTAGATGAAGTTAAAAGTGCATCGCAGGCTGAATTAAAGGACATGGATAAAAATGGGTTCCAGAATTGTATAGAGGATCTTTACAAGCGATGGCAAAAGTGTGCTGTTACTCAAGGGTCTTATTTCGAGGGAGGATGTGTTCCAGTAGTTTAATTGGTAATATTTTTTTAAAGTTATAGTTCACGAACTTTTGAATCATTCTATGTATAAAAAAAATTATTGCTCGCAAGCACACTTTTATTTATAATTGCCAAAGTGACAGCTAAAAATTGTCTCAGGATAAATTTTTCAAGTTTGTCCAGAATTAAAATTTAAAAAAAATGTTGAAATAGAGTAGTCACTGTGTAAAATTATTCTTGTCATTCCTGAAAAAAAAAGTATCAAAACTAATTTTCCTTCCTGTGCCCCAGGAAAGCTAATTTTATTATTCTTAAGAATAAAATTTTTATAGACAAAAAGAAAAGAACTAATAAATAGAGCAATCAAAAAATGGATGTTTTGAAAACTAAATATTTTTGGTGATTGTTATTATTGATTTTACGCCGTAAATTTTCTTCAGACCGGTAGGATTCTAAAAATAGAAAATGGAGTCGAAGCAATTATTGTTGTAAGCAAATATCGAAGAAAATTCTATAAAACCATATAACGACTTCAATTTTTCCTCTCAACTAAATTTCAAATGTCAACGGTCGGGTTTCCGTGACGTATGCACATTTACAAAAAGTGCGGTTTCCGTTTCGGTTTGTGAATGAAGTTAATTGGTCGGACAGATGTTTTTCTCCTGCTCACTTCTGTAATTCGCCGTAAATGTGCTATCAAATTGTCCTTCCAATCTCACATAATCCTCACTTTCGCTTTACCATACATGCGCGTGTATGCTTCGCTAATAAGCTTATCCATCATTCTCGTATTTAAAACAAATCAGTTGGAGAGATGGATTTATGGGGGATTTTTCATCCGATAAATGATTTAATTTCTTCTCTTTGCACGAAAGAAAAAAAAAGCGTTTGGAAATTCCAAGCCAATTTTATAAATAAAACACATACCATATATTTCAATATTCAAAAATATTTCTCTAAAACTTTATGATAAATAATACCAAATCCCTTTTTGTGTTAAAATGTCTTTTGGTGGAATAAATTTATTTTTTAAAAAAAATCATTTGGTAATTATAATTATTTCATTATGTTACTATTAAATTTGTGTTTGAATATATAAATTGCTTGCAGTAATATTTAACTGAGAATGACTGTTTTTGTGACTGATTAAAATAGAATTTACAAATAAGAATAATTATAAAGTTCAAACTTTGTTATTTGGGTTTTTATAGTAAGATTGTGCGGACGACATCTTGGTGTAGTAGTGTTTGTAGAACAAAATATGTGTGTCTGTTGAATTTGGTTCTGATGTTGAAATTTTTTCATTTAAAAGAAGTTCATGGGGTTTCTGAGAAAAATTTAAATGACGAAGAAATATTTTCGATTAGAATTTATATGAATCTAAAATAAAAAATGTCTTTTTCAACAAGAAATTGGTAGAAAAATATTTATTATAGTTAGCCTCTTTCTCTCTCCTCCTCCTCCTCTCTCTCTCTCTCTCTCTCTCTCCATACATGGTTCGATGGTTTTTATAATAGTTGCTTACAGCTTCACAAATTTTTTTTCAACTTCATATTTACGGTAATTTCTTACAGACATAGGTAGAGTAAAAATAAATCCCTTTTCGGATGGCTTCGTGAATTCATCTTACCTTTTAAAAAAACTTACGACACAAAAGTGAACTCTATCTCCAAATCCAAAAGAAGCAAAGAAGTAATATTAATACGTTTTCTTTCAGAAAATATTCTGATAACTCTTAATAAGTAATTTTGCTTTGCGTTACTTTCAAGCTATCTAAACTTTAAAAAAATCTATGGAATTTTTTTAACTGTTAAAAAGGTTGAAAAATTAGGTTTATAAATGATAATATATTGCCTCTCCATTGACTTGAATTTTAAGAAATTAAAATTATATCTTAAGAAAGCATATGTAATTAATATTGATTTAGCATACTAAACTAAATCATATGGAAGAAATAGAGAAAATTATATGTTAATATTTATTCTTTCATTTATAGCTTGTGATTCTTTTCATTTAATATTTTTTCTGATCTTATCTTAGTTAAAAGGGGAGGGAGAAACATTCTCTCTCTCTCTACAAAATAGATAAAACAACTAAAGAAATAAATGAATAAAAAATAGGAAAGACTGTAAATATTTAAGAAACCGATCATTTACTATAAGACACTACCTTTTTTTTAATCATTCATAATATTTTTACTTTATTATTCTTGGTTCTAGTAGATGCCGAATAATAAAGAATCAACAAAACGACTATTAAACCAAGCATATATCTCTATTAACAAAACTTCGTTCGGAAAAAATATGGAAGATATGTCTAAATGGGGTGTTTTTCTTTCCTTGTGTAAATATTTCCGTCACATATATGACTTATTTTTTAAAATTGTTTTTCTGGTTTGACAAGCAAGAAAATAATTCTAAGAATATAAAAAGTATCACTCGACTATTTTTTTTAAACCATCGATTAACTTGTTTCAAAATGTAACAATACGAAACTAAGCATGAAAAAATAAAACTTGAATAAGAGTTTCTTGGTAATTATGCATGCCATATGAAAAAAAAAGTATGAAAAACGCATGATTCACATTATAAGACCAGATGTCTCATTCAACTTACGCGAACATTTTCAGAAAAAAGAATTATATTTTTGTTTTCAATAGGCTTGTTGTATCATTTTTGATAGCATTACTCTTTTTAGGCTCTGAGAAAATATTCCACATTTGCATATGGCGGAGTGCAAAAAAAACGAACCCTTTTGAGCGAACTCGAAAGACATGGAAATGAGAGAGACAAGCATAGGGCCTTCTGTTGACACACATACTCCAGGGGGAGGGGGATGAAGCTGATTTTTTTAATCCAATTTTGGTGTTTGTTCTTCCATTGCGTGACTCTGGAGTGTGCCGCTATCCGGTAGAAAGAAAATAAAGGAACGCTTTTAGTTGATAGGGTCAACAGCGAGAGGAGCCTTACGTCAACATAGCATCCATGTGGGGCTTTGCGTGAGAAGTACCGCTCTATCTCTCTCAATCTTGCACGAGAAATGGTTTCAATAATGCCCACACTTGTACCTTCGTGTGGCTCTTTCAAAGACCTCCATCTCGAGTAGCAAGCATAAAGCCAGAAAAGCTATCTCCCCTTTCTACAATCACTGCTGTTATTGCATTTTCGTGAAATGGAACTTAACTTCTGGAATGCCATCCATCTTCAGCCGGCAATCCTATGGTATAAAGAAGAGGTGGGGAACCAGGCGGCCTCCATGAGTTTCTTGTGCGGCCTTCATAAAAGCTAGTACTTGTATTAATTAATAGTTAATTACGAGGGGTGATCAGAAAAAAAAGGTTACAAGTCGAATAAAGAAATATTTATTAACAATAGACATAAAATACAACAGGGAATTAAGAGGCATACGTGTCTATCACATTTCGACATAATCACCAAATCTATTTAGGCACTTATCAGAATGCAGAACCAACTTATTTAACCCATCCTGGTAAAAATCAGGTCCCTCTCCATTGAGACAGGTCTCGGCGGATGTTTTCACAGCACTGTTTTGGAATATCGCAGCACATCAGAAATGATATCCTGCACGCTACCATAGCTCAGTCCCAGCTCTGATGAGATTTCACGCAGAGTTACCCGTCGATCATTTTGAATCATTTCTTCTCTCTCAATTCATACTGTGTGGATTTCTGTCGTTGAAGAGCTTCGCCGGCCGCGCTCTGCCCTATTGCGGTTTTCGACATCCTGCCTGATTGAAAAAGTAGCATCATTTCGCTACATGTTGTCTGCTCATTGCTTCTTCACCCTAAACTTCCGCTATTTGACTGTGATTGTCAGATACGGATACATTCTTTGCCTATAAAAATCGAATCATGGCTTGCACTGCCAAACCAGACCAATTTCCAAAGCGTCTTGCCATTTCAATCGTTCTGTACCGCCTGGGAACTTTCACTACCTACCCGCAAACCAGCTGTATGACAAGTATCGACATTTGTCTCCACTCTGGGGAAACAAAATTTCCACAATATGTAGTTTTCAAATACTGGGGCTTGTAACCTTTTATTCTGACCATTCCTAGTATATATATTACAACAGTTTTCAAATCAATGGAATTAAATAAAGAATGGCATTAATACATGTATGTTTCAATGACTACTAGTGGGAATGTATATTGGGGTACATTGTGGGCTACCGTTGGTAGCCTAGTGGTTAGAGCATCGGCCTTCAGACTGGAAGGCCTGGGTTCGATGCCCGATGCCACCAAATACCCACCGAGCACACACGGAGTACGTGCTCGTTAAATCAGTGGATCCGAAGTCTTGTGGGCTGAGTCACGAGCTCAGAGACTGGAGAATATTTCCCTTCCCTTCAGTCTATGCAGAAATTGTGGAGGTGGAGATAGGTGGTGTCGCCATCTATCGTCCCTTTGTGGAATTTCACCGAGCTGAATCGTACTGTCACCTGTATGGTGCTCAAGGCCAACGACGAGCGTACTTCTTGCCCCTTGCCACGATGAATTTCGTGGGCCTCGATCTGACTTCGTCAGACAGGTGGCATTAGAAACAACAACAACATTTTAAATGTTAGAATACTACCTAGAGCAACATGGCAACACTACCAGACATGTTATATGATCTCTACTCAAAAATAATTTTCTAAATATAATAGTTGTAATTGATTCCATGTACGTTAAAATGCTTTTATTTTTTTTTGCATGAATGACATTTAATTATTAATGAAGTGTTTCATTATATGTTTCTGTTGACTGAGATACAGCAATTATGTACTAATAAAAAGACGCTGGTGGCTTATCTTATGTAAATCTGGTAATGAGCTGTTAACAGACTCGTCTCGTCTTGCTTCTGGTCATTGTGAAAATCTACTTATTGTTTTATTATTCTGTGGTTTTACTAGTACTTTTCTGCTATTGTATCTCTAGCAAGTATACGCTTTCATAAATAGGGATTCAATTTTTTTTTTTAATATTTTTCTCTTTTTTTCTTCCTTTTTATGACCAAATTGTTTAAGTTGTTCAAGAACTATAATAATTTCATAAAAGTCGCATTTATAAATAAATTAACCTGTGTGCAGCCTCCTCTATTACACCCTAATTTGTACATGTGGCTTCTAATGATAAAAAGGATTCTCACCTCTGGTATAAAGATTCTTGTTGGCAATGAGCTCTACTCAGGATGGTCACATGATAACTTAAATCGCGTGTTCTCCATTGAATTAAAGAATGATGTAAGACTTGTACTTTCTGTTGTTCTTGTAAAATTTAGATAAAAATTCAAATTTGATAACGTGGTAAATATGTTCAAGTGTTAAAATTCTTCAAAAAGTTTCTCAAAACTGAAAACAAATTCCTATATTACGCGTGTATTCTTAAATCAAGTTGATTTGTTTGCTTATGTGTGTTATTGTTGTTGACAAATACGTACTTTTTAAAAGAAAGTTTATTTAAAAGACAAAAGTTGGCAACAGTGAAGCGCTTGAATTGATTGCCTGGAAACATGTGATTACATTTATCATGTGACTATGACGTCACGGGAATTATGAACTGATTGATTGGAAACAGGTGATTTTTATTACCATGTGACTATGACGTCACATAAATTCGGCCCATTTGGTGAACTTCGCCGTCACACTGTTGAGTAGTATAATTATATATTCGAAAATATACCACTTTTGTGTGAAAATAAAGAACGATCTCTTAAACAATGAAGGTTTTTGAGATTCAGTGTTCACACACATAATGATTCTCTGGTCCAGATGCATTAATAGGAGCAAGTCATCACAGAGTGGTTCACTTTATTGTGTAAGGGAATGTCACTAAATCTTATTTGCACTTTAGAATTGTTTATAATAATGTATATTTTTCAAAGAATATCACATATCTCGATTTACAGTACAGAATTTGGATATGCTCGGTAAGAATTATGTTGTTGTTTCTATACTCGGTATTAATTTGGCACTTAAGGAGATACTGTCTTTGAATAATTTTCATAATACTCTATTTGTTAAAATTATCTTTCAGAATAATTTAACTATATTTTTAACACGCTTTTATTAGCTTCACCGGTATGTAACGGAATGTTTGAACTCGACTTTTACCCACTTTAAAAGGTCATATTAATTTGAAATTTTGTACACTTGTGAAGAATCGATGAGAATGCAATAATTTAATAATTTTGTTCCGTTGTCCTGATCAGGATCATCAGGGTTAATGATTTCTCATTTCCAGATTTGGTGAGTAATTCCAGATCCCATTTCCAGATTTGGTTTACTAATTCCACGTTTGGAATTTAAAAGATTAAGTTAAAACCCTAAAAGCGAAAACGTACATTGTTAATACAAATAGTGATCGTTTTAGTGAAAAATATCATTGACTCTACACCTTCTTCCGCATTAAATATTTCACACTTAGCTCTTCCAGATTTCCTTAAGTTGGCTGATCCTACATTTTGCAAACCACGCCGTATCGAAGCGCTGATAGGATGCCGATAGATATTCCAGATTCTAAAAAAAAAGACGCATTTAACATTAATTCATCAATGAATAAATGATAGTTTAAATAACTAAAAAAACCCGCGCTTTTATTGTAGATCGAACCAAAAGATGAAAAATAAATTATAGTTTTAAAAAACTAAAAAACACGCTTTTATAGTTACTCGAACTAAAAAGTAAAAATAATTCTTAACATAAGAATAAAATAATTAACGAGAAAATTAATGTCATTGGTGTAAAAGCGAAGGGTGCTCGATATTAATTGTTAAAATTTCTTACTAGTTCTATTCCGAAATGCAGAGTTGGCGTAAAAATGTAGCACAAAGCACCCCACACACAATGGCATTAATATTTTCTCGTTATAATTATTTTATTCTTTATTAAGAATGATTTTTTTTTACATTTTAATTAGATTAACTATAAAAGCGTGTTCTTTTAGTTTTTTAAAATTATAATTTATTTTAATTTAATTTTTTTTCTTTTCATAGCACATATCTTTGAAAATATATAAAAACGACACATGGCTGGAATTGGAACACCAAAGGTATGAAATCCATCTAGAATTATTCTATTTAAAGTATTTATTATGAGTGTTTGAGTTTTACTGATCGCACCGCTTCATAAGATGCTCTTTCAATATGGTACTCGAAGCCTAATTGGTGGCTCTCGTACCTCCGCGCGCTGCATGGGAAATGGGTTCAATTTCCTCTGAACAAGTGTCCAGGTGCGAGAGGTGTCCATTAGGCGCGTGATTCAGCGAAGCCGATCATTGCGATTAGCGCCCCACCGAAAAGACAATTTCGTGATTCATGCGGTGCTCGGTGGCCTGGAACACCGCGTAATGAGAGCGCGGACCCCGCAAGAATTTATGACATCTTACGCGCTGATGGAAGGGCTTCTTCCGCTATTTCTCTTCTGTTTTTTTTTTCTGGCATCGCTGTACAGGCAGAAATTACCATTATTCACTGTTTTCCATGGACTGCTTTCGTTTTCCGGACGAGAGACGCACAACTTTTTGACCGTAATTAAAACGCGTAAAAGGAAAACTTGCTCCGATCAAAACTATTTTAGCCTTTTGGTTTCAAAATGTTTTATCCTCTTCTGCTTTTTATTAACGAGTTGTTTGTCGTACTGAGTGCTTCTAGTTCTCTATTTTTGCCAGATTTAAAGATCGTCTAACCACAGTCTATACGTCTCGGAAAATTTTAACCACTGTCAGAAAACGAAATCGACGCGATCTAACACCCCATCTACGCCACGTCAGCATGAACATGATATACAAGAGAATTTTCAGTGAAAGTTTATTATTTATTTCTAGCAGCGGCACTTGATGATAGTGGCGCAAAAAAGTCAAAGGCTCCGAACTCCATACCTCCCCCAAAGCCCTTGATTTTTTTTCCGATTGATTATAATCTTATGTATATAGTACGTAAAATTTAATTAAGCATTTGTTATTAATATTTAACGCTAATTATGTATTAAATATAATTACTTTTCTACTGTTTTTCGTTCGGAAAATCGACAAAATCAAAAGAATATGTTGGGCGTCTTATTGGAGCATGATACGAGATTGGTGGATTTCCGACCTCGGACCCCCTCTTCCCCGAAAAATTCCTGTGTGCGCCACTGCTTGAAGAATACATCATTCGCTGGAGTGAAAACACTCCACGCTAACACACATTCAATAACAGCAAATAAAACAACAAATAAACAATAATACAAAGAATCAAAAAACGGAAGAGAAACAGAATCAGAAAGTCATTTAGATTGCAGAACTTGTAACTGCTCTCTGTCCCTCCAGTACCTAACGTAGATGTTACCAGAGACATCAGGGCAAATCTCCAGGTACTCACCATTCATTAGGGAATTCTCTCTGCAAAAAACACAGATTGGAGTGGGAAGGACCTTTATATAGGTGACCTGCAAGACAGTTGTGCCCAGTTTTCAGACTGAAGGCAGCAACCGCATGCCGTCTCGGGTGATCTTAAATCTCACTTAGCGTCTTCCTCCTAGACTTATCACAAATTTGTTCATATAAAAAAAGCCCCAGAAAACTTTTCCCCCCTGTTTTTAATAACTCTGATTATGCTTATAGAAGAGTACGGAATTCCTCTTTGAAAGTACAGAAAAACACTAGCGCCCTTTTCAGCGAGAAAATCAGCTCTTTTGTTTCCATAGATACAACAATGAGAGGGAACTCGTAAAATAGTACTATTTTTCAATTCCTATACTTTTATATAGTTCACCCTCACTATATATTTATTTATTTATCTTGGTGGAATTTAGAATCGTTAATAAAATACATTTTAAAGCGCTCAATTGAGATGAAATTTTATATACAGGATTATTTTGGATGACAATGCAATAATTTAATTATAATTAATAAAAATTAATTGATTAAAACTAATTAATTAAATAATTACAAATACAGCTGCGTTGGAATCATTTTTGGCGACTTAGCGACCCTTTTGGCTACTTGTGTCACAAAACTTGAAAAGGTTTTTTTCTCGCATTTTAAAGCATTCATTTGAACTGAAATTTATGTACACGATTGTTTTGGATGACAATACGATACTTTAATGATAATGAATAAAAATAAATTACCACTTAATGTTGCGATTCTGTCATATGTATATACATATTTATATCAATTGTAACTATTTAATAAAAAGCAGCTGAAATAAAATTTTTCTTTGTTGATCTCAGTAGGAATTGACTAAAAATTTTTTTATATTACTTGTTTAAGGTCAAATGCAATCCAAGTTTCTCTATACAATTTTTAATTTGAATAGAGTTCAAAAACTCCAGAGCTGTTACAGTTTATAGAAATTTAACCTTTTCTGCGTTTTCAATGTTCGTCATAGACTAATACAGTGTTTCTCAAAGTGTGGGGCGCGCCCCCCTGGGGGGCGCGATGACCCTACAAGGGGGGCGCGAGCATATTGAAAATTTCAAGATTTAAAAAAAATAACTGGAAAGAGAAGTAAAACAAAATACTTTCTTCCATAATGAAAACATACACACAACACTGATATAATTTATGTTTACCATCTGGCGTTTTTCCGTCATGAAATAGCTATCTTTGATCCCAAAACCAAATTAAAGAAGAAAAAAACATTTTGTTTAATTTGCTGTATTTCCTCAATGAGAGATTTTTTTTATTACGTTTTAACGTAAAATATTACTCGTTAAAAGAAAAACGAAACCCAGACCCTAAAAAAATTCTAAGATAAACAATTAATCACTGTAATTATTATTGAAATACTGTACATTAGTTGTAGAAAAAGAAAAGGAAGATATGATTCACTTTTCAGCCAGGCTGCATAATACATTTGTTAATCATTTGATTGACCTTCAAACTTACTGGTGTGGTTTTTTAGATCATCCGTATTTTTTCTGAATACACTTTTAAACCGGGAGTGGTGGCGCGGGTCATCTGTGATCTTTATTGAGGGAAACTGAAACTGATCAAGTAAAAGAAAAACCTGCTGAAAGAATACATATTATTCATGATTGAGAAACGCCATGAACATGAAACGAAAGGAAAATTTTCTAATGTTTCCTAAAGAACTCCATCAACCTAATATATGAAGCCATAAGTGTACCACAAGGTTCAGTTCACCTTGTCAAAAAGACACAAGAAAGAAAAAGTTCAACTTGCTATTTGTTGATTACCAAAGGAGTCACGAGTTCGAGCCCAGTACCACTAAAGATCCTCCGTGTAGGGGAGAGATGCACGTTAAATCTGTCAAGAGCTCAAACGTCCTCATGTTGGAGTGGTGTGGTAGTTAAAAGAGGCCAGCTCAAGTATCGTCCTCGTCACTTAACCATGGTTCAAAATTGCGAGGTAGTCTCCAAAAGCCCTCGTGTAGTTGAACAGTGCGACGTTAATATTCACTCACTCGATCATGAAAGCTCATTAAAACTACTATAAATTGGAACAAAATATGACAGCTTTGCCAGCAAATAACATTTATGTAATATTAATGAAAAGTGTCTCTGATTTGCCCCCTTTATTAAGGTCTTGCACTTTTGAATCATTATAAGTTCAGTGTTTTATTGGATTTTTTCTCAAAGCCTCAAAGAAAAATTGAATAGTCCTTGAAAGCCGGTAAGTATACTTTCTCTTAAATTATTCACTGGAATTCCGATTTGTATCTCGTGTACAGTAAAAATAATTATAAACAAATGATTGGAGTGACTGAGTCCCCCCTAAGCAGTACCATTAGCGTTAGTATCGAGTGCGCGTCTGCTCCTGGATTAAAAAACATTTTGAAGTCTTCTCGCTTTAAATATTAAAAAGTAACACAATTATTCTTCAACGGAATTTTATATTCTTTTTCATTATTTAACATTAATTCTAAATGCTAATTCTGCGAGATTTAAAGTTACAATTCTTTTAAACAGTTATTTACAATTATAGCATTTATCTAAAAAAAAAATCATTTTACATTTTTGTATACAATGTCGTGCACGCAGTTTTACTCTCTTTACAGTTCAGCTTTTATATGAATAATAATGTTTTATTTTTTAAAAAATGAACTCGTGTGAAAAGCTGGTGTTTCAGCCAGTATACGTTTAATGTATTAGTACTGAAGAAGGTATTTTATAAATAATTTCTTAATACTAAATTAAGAACAAGTTTGATAATTATTAGGGACTTTCATGGGCTTGTCTTGTAGAGCAAAGTTTTTCAAAAGAAGGTTTAAGATAAGAAATTGACCCTCTGAGTTATTTTTCTATATTTAGCTGATATCTATATTTAGTCTTCTAAGCAACCACCGCATTTTGCAATATGTTCTAATTTAAAAATTAGAGAAAGGAAAAATAACATAATAATTATCCTATTACTTATTTTTTTTTTTTTTTTTTTTTTTAAAAAAGTAACATATACAAAATTTAATACTTATGTCATGAATTTGTACGGTTTATAATAAAGATCGTTGCTTTAGCGTCAAAGTGCATTATTATTGTATTCAATACATTATTAATGTATAAGGGGGCGCGATAAAAATTCTGATTGAAAAGGGGGCGCCAGTATTGAAAGTTTGAGAAACACTGGACTAATAGGTTTAATTTGATTTTAATTGACATCACACTCTGTGAAGCAACACTAGAACTATTGGTGAAGGACTTCGTATTTTTGAACCTCGTTCAAGTTATGAGAATGACATGAATACTCATGAATGTATATTCCTGACAAAATTAAAATAGATAAAATAGTTTTTCTAATATTATTTAGATCTCTTATTCTTAAAAAAATTATATACAAGCCTTTTATATGTGTGTCCTTTTATTGATTGATTTTATTTTTAAAGTATTGTATCAACTTTTTTAGTTCTTTAAATCCATTTCTGTCCACCTTTTTTTATTTTTAAAAAAGAGCCATTTGTCTTACTTTTCTATGTTTTTCTAAAAAAATATTATGTTAAAAATTATATGGCATACACAGAGCCCTGTATACTTTTTTTAAAAAAAATTGTTTTACAGTTTCTTCATGCTGTGTTAAACGCTACCTTGAGCAGTGTTTTCCAAACCGTGAGGTGGCCGCGGTAGCCGAGTAGTCAAGGTATCGGATCGTGGCTGGTCTTGTCACGAGTTCGAGCCCAGTACCACTAAAGACCCGCGGTGTAGGGACGCTAGATGCACGTTAAATCTGTCGAGAGCTCAAACGTCCTCCCATTGGTATGGTAGTTAGGAGAGGGGGTGCCAGCTCAGGTGTCGTCCACATCACATGGCCAAGGTTCAAAATTTCGTGGTTCGTCGCCAAAAGCCTTCGTGTAGCTAAACAGTGCGACGTTAATATTCACTCACTCACTAATATTCCCTCACTCACCCAAACCGTGGGGCGCGCCCCCAGGGAGGGCACAAATATATCAAAAAGTTGGAAACAAAAGATTATTAAAAAAATTATTAATTTACTGAAAGGGAGCAAAACAAAATACACATTCTGACGTAATAAAATACACATTTACACTGCTGTAATACGCTTATAAATGCATCAGTACTATTCTTCATAATATTGATTTTAGGGGAAACTCTCTCTGCTTCTTCCATCTCTAATTATGATTGTATTCTGTCTCCATTTTTTCTCCCTTATCCTTCAGAGAGGAATGCCATCAATATTATTCAATTTAGTGGCAAGAGCACAAATGATTTATCTGTTATTTGCTATTCTGATGGCAGTAAAATTGATGGAAGAGTTGGTTTCGCATTTGTTGTGTACAGGAGTGGTGTTCAATCCGAGAACTTTCAATTTAGAATTCGTGATGAATGCACAGTTTTTGTAGCTGAACTTTTATGTTTATAAACGCCGTTAAATGGATCGCTGAACAAAGTAGTGTCATCTCAGAATATCTCATCTGTACCGACTCTCTTTCCTCCTTGGATTCTCTTAAATGTATTTTTTCATCTAACAACATAATCGTCGAGATCCAAAAGCAGCTTAAAAGCTTAAAAGATAAAAACATCTCAATAGATTTTGCATTTGTTCGCGGACACACGGGTGTTCTTGGGAATGAGCGAACCGATTGGCTTGCAAAGGCTGCAACCAAGCGCAAAATTGACATTGACGTTAATATTCCTAAATCGTTTTACAAGAAAGAATGGCGAAGTCTTGGATATCAATAATATCTTGAAGTCAATAATATCTCATTTCTAATAAAGGGAGCATAACAAGGAAATTTTTGCAACCTTTAATAAGAGACTGTCATGCCATCAGTTTTACTCTAACTACAAAATAACCCAATTTCTCACTGGTCATGGTAATTTCAAAAGCTACTTGAACAAATTTAATTTAGTTTCTTCATCTTTCTGTGACTGTAATATTGGTGGCGAGGAAAATGTAGAACATGTAATTCTTCTGTGTTCCAAGTATGTCAGAGAGAGAAAGATTATAAGACTGGCTTTCAAGAGACTTAACATTAATTGGCCACCGAATTTTCACCAACTTCTCTCCTCCAGAAGTGCTTTTAAAAATTTCTGTGAATTTGTTGTAAATATTTGCAATTCTTCTAACCTCAATTTTTAAAAAAAATTTTATTTCCCTTGAATGTGTTTTTAATACTTACTTCTGTAAGCCCCGTGTGATACTTTGTGGTGCACGGAGATTTTATAATGATTTTCAATAAAAAAATGCGTTAGTACTGCACAATATGTGTTTCATAATTTATTTAACAATACTAAGTTAAGAATAAGTTTCAAAATTACCTGTGACCCTACGAGCATGTCATAAAATTATATATAAAATTTGATACTTATCTTGATAATTTAAACGTTTTATAACTAAAGTCGTATTGTAGCCTTACGTCAAAGTATACTATACTGTTCGAATTAATTGTGGGATAAACATGTTTTCTTGTTTGAGTTGGTAGGTGATTACTAGTGATGTCTTGAACCACTTCAAACCCCTTATATATATATATGCCTTTCGGTAGTGTGACCAGATAGACTTTGACTATAATTTATTCATTTTAATGTATCGGGAGCTCAGTTGTGAGCCTTTAAGTGGGGCAGCTGGTAATTTCAATTTTGCGTTCTATTTAAGACGTGTTACTTTTACTTGTTTAAAGATGGATATTACTCCGAGGAAGCGTTCTGAAATAAATCACTCTCAATGAATACACCTCTATGACTGTGAGAGATGTAACTAAGGCAGTTGGTGTGATGCCGTGTAGGGCAGCGATAAACATTAAATCTGTCGAGAGCTGAAACGTCCTCCCGTTGGTGTGGTGTGGTAGTTAGGAGAGGGGGTGCCAGCTCAGGTGTCGTCCACGTAACTTGACCATGGTTCAAAATTACGTGGTCCGTCGCCAAAAGCCCTCGTGTAGCTGAACAGTGCGACGTTAATATTCAATCAATCAATCAGTTGGTGTGATCGAATTAAGAGTTTTAAGAACATTTCAAAATTCCGTGGATCATCGTCTCCAAAAAAAAAGGAAAAGTGCGGGTGCAAGTGGAAAACTACTCCAAGAATTGATAAAATTTTAATAAGAGGTAGCAAAATAAATGGAAGAAAGACAAACATAGACTTTTGAAGGGGTTTATTGTATAATGGTGGTGAAGAGAGTACCTCAGCTGCACGAGAAAGGCTTCTGGAAGGTGGCCTTAATGCAACAAGACTGAGGAAAAAAACTATTTCCGACTCAGAAAATGATGAAAAAAAGTTTAGCATGGGCCAAAAATACCAAATATGGACTGTTTAAGACTGGAAGAGGATGATTTTGAGTGATGAAACATTTATTTATGTAGGGATACAAATCAAGTGTAGTTAGAAGAAGTGCAGTTGAAGCTTTATTACCAGATCATATCCAACACATTGTAAAACACATTCTAAACAAATGTTTGGGTTTTTTTTCACAACAAATGGCCATAGAAGCTTAGTTCCTCTTAAATACATGATGAATTCTGTCAAATATATAGAAATATTATGTAGCAGGATTGTTCCATTCATGAAAATATTTGATGGAAGATTTTAACATGACTTGGCCCTTTCGCACAATTCGAAATTGGTCAATATTTTTGAACGGAAAATAAAATAAAAGTACTCGATTGGCTTGAAAATTCCTCAGACTTAAATTCTATTCAAAACTTATGTCATATTTTCAAGAATTGTTTCGCTAAGATGAATTGCACGACAACAGAGCAAATGATTAAAAAGGCCATCCCTTTAAGACCCAACCAGCACGATCGTGCAGGTTAGACATTGTCATACATTTTTGCTTCTGGATTAGTTGTATGTAAAAAAATCCCAAATCGAAAGATTCAGAGTGTTTGCAGAAGGTGTAAAATATCATTTTTTTTATCAACAGAAGGTGTTTGTAGTCCATGTTTTACTTTCAGCTGGCAAATCTAACTTGGTTTCAAATACAACGAAAACACGTCTTCTTTTTATCTGTCGTAGAAAGGTAATAATCATTTTTCCCTAATTGCTTAGATTCAAATTTTTGTATTAATGTTTAAATAATTGTAAAATAGAAAAATATTAATTATACTCTATTAATGTGGCTTGTAGGACTGAGGATTCCGTTACCCGCACGATCGTGCGGGTTGGGCGTTACTTGAGTCACTGCAGCTGTAAAGGTAAATACTCACCATGCGAATTTTCTTTTCTGTTTCAATAATTTTGATGAAGGCCAACATAAAAATGAAATATACAGTTATATAATTAATACCAAATTTTCTTGGGGGGAGGAGGGTCACCATGGATAAGTCCCTTTTTTTCTTTCTCTCTTTCTCTCTTTTTGCAATTAATTTTCATTGTCATACATTTGTTGATGAACTATGACATTTTTATCCTCTCCACAGATATCTGCATCCATATCTCTTCCCCCTCCCAAAAAAAAATCTGTGTTTTCCTGTGGGAGTTAGAATGGTGTGATTTAAATATATATATATTTCTCAAATAATAAAATTTTCTGATACATTTTACTATTTTTCATGGAATACTGTGTTAACTTTTTTAACCAAAAACTTTTCAGGTGTCTAAAAGGAGAAGAATTCTCACAGAAATTTTTAAATTGATGAATAAATCAGATTGAACTTAGATCAGAACTTAGTGATCTCTCGGATAATGACAATGCTGTGAACCAAACATACGAATCCCGTATACTGGAAGGAGAATCAAATTCAGTTGAGAGCGATGAATAAACGCTTGAGAATATTTGAAATGGAAAGACAATTTTGTATCATTCTTTACCATAAAAGTCTCTTGAACACATTCATTACATTGATTTAGCTGATGTAAATTTTTGGTTTTAGTGCAAACAATATGCAATATCAAATAAAATTCCTCTAAAAATCCAAAATGGATCTGCTTAAAATTTAGGTTAGAGATAGTTGAAGCGTTATCAACACTCTCCACCTACTGCGCCAAAAATGTATTTAATAACTGATGATGGAGATAGCAGTGTTGTAATTCCATTCGCAAAAAGATCGAAGCATGTCTCTGCTCCTCTGCCCGTACATGTCATGGCTTTTATCACTGGCCATTCCAGGATAAAGGCTTGAAGCACGTAGAGCCGTTTTGATGATGTTAATGACATTTCGAGGCCGCTAATTTGCGAATTTAAAAACTATGAAAGCAGTTCAGAAAGCATGTCGGCGAAAAATAGCAAATGGTTATTTATACTTGTCAAAATACAAAGAAAAGATTTTTCAGTAAATAAATAATGAATTAATAAAAGGGTTAATTTTCATCCACAATAATTTTCTTATTTCTAACAATTCTAATTGAATTAAGATTGTTTCTTTTATCAACTTAGAGCTGCTTGACGAATCTGGCGCGAGAACTATTTGCATTTCACTAATCTTCTTGAGGCGTCTTTCTGGGAGAATATAAATTCGCGTTTGTTTCCAATCAACTCCAAAAGAGGTACGGGATATTTAAATTAGATAAGGTATTTTTAAGTCGAGAGTTGTGAGATAGCAAGAGAGATGATGGTAGGCTTTTGAGCCAGTAACGTTGAAAACGCATTACTAGAGAGATTCAGAGAGATTAAAAGATTCAAAGTATGAAGACGTCGTGCTGCTGAGACGTACCAGAAAGCTGATATAAGCCAGCGGTAATGTAATTCACGTACGCTTAAAGTAAGCGTCAGTTTGAGCCACTTAGTTAAAGTTGGTGACGATTATAAGAATTCGAATACGTGTGTTTCTCGGATCTCCTATTTCGGTACCAAACCTTACTTGGGTTTGAGCTAGATTATTAATTAATTGTATTCTTAGTAATTTAATTTAAAAGGCAAATAAATCCCTTTAAGTAGCAATGCGTAAC